>CM054063.1:250502284-251243863 GCA_028641055.1 Alopecurus myosuroides | reverse complement strand
ATTAATATGGTGATATTAGTAGAACAATCAAACTCAAAGTATGACTCAATGGGTGATAGTATATGACTAACACGCCAAAGAAAATGAGCTAGTAAGACTAGCATTGTTTGATGTTGAATGATTCTTCTATAAAGGAAAGGGTATATTGAAAATAGAATTACAAAAGATATATGGCAGAAAAAGAAGATAACTGAAAGTCCAGCTCAGGAGTATATGCTTGATATACAAGTTATAGATGTATTACTAGTTAACAAAGTATTTTTTGGGTATTTTGATACCACATTGGTTGGTATGAGTTGTCATACAAAGCAACTCAATGCAAGAAATACAAGGGCCTAAAAGGAACTAGTAATAGATGTGGAATCGATTATGACAAGAACATAAATAAAGTGTTATTGTGTTCATTGTCGTATCGAACCAAACAGTCAAGATTTATTTGAAGAACTTAATAATTTGTTATTTTGTTCTAGTCTTTTGTGAGAACAAATGAGATTGTTCAAACGATGACCATATTCCATAATTGATAGATATGTTAATATAAATCATGTTGGTAAAGTAAACATCTATAAGACTGAATGCTAAACGTTGCAAGACGTAAAAGATTTTCACTTAAATTGTGACACCACTATTTTAGTTCATATCGGAAAGGAAAACATGAAGGAACTCCATATTGATGGACTTCCGGAGTCATTTTGTTTTGAGTAAATTGACGCTTGTGAGACCTCTTCCAAAAGATGACTAGAATTCTGTTCATAGGCCAAAGTAGAATGGACGACTAATTTAGTGGAGATTATACATATTGATGTATATAGTACATTATGTGTAGTCATGTATGGTGGATTAATTTTTCCTTCATAAAATGTTGTCGATGATTTAAGTAGATATGTGAGTATATCTATTTAAAGGGAACATAGTTTGACATTTTGAATTGGTTCAAAAGGTTGTTAATATGAAGTTAAAATCAATGTAACAAGATAATCAAGTATTTATGATTGGATCATAAAGGATAAAGTTTGAGTTACAAGTTTAGCAAAACATCTGAGAAGTTGCAGAATTGTTCTACAACTTATACTTCTCGAATACCCCACATTAGATTGGAGTATTCAAAAGACAAAATCAAACCCTGTTTGACATGGTAAGATTAATAAAATTGCCATTATAATTTTGTAGTTTATACATTAAGGACAACCGTTTTTCCACTGAAAAGAGCACCATCATGATCCGCTGAAATTGACAACATATAAGATATGGTTTGGGTAGTGACCCGAATTGTCACTTTCTTAAGTTTTGGTATGCATAGCATGTGTAAAATGTTTACAACCAAAATAGGATAAATATATGTTTATAAGGTTATCCCAAATAAAACATTGGGTATTTCTCCTATCACCGAACCAAAAGACAAATGTTGTTTGTCAGAAAGGGTTGGTTTCTCAAGAAAGTAGTTCTTGCGAAACAAGTGAGTGGGAGCACGGTACAAACTCAACAAGATTACAGAATCTTCGTTATCATGTCAAGAGTAGCGCAGCACTGGAAGTTGTTCCGGGGTTTACTATTTTGACTAAGTAGAAGACACTACAAATGTTGTAGATATTTCAAATGAGTTTGCGAACTGTACCAGTAAAGTCCAAAAACTTTGTACTTAGAACAACTTGTGGTTTAAGTGTAAAGTGTTGTTTTGACAACAAAAGGACCTGAACCTTATAAAGGAAGCAAATGATGGGCCCTGACTTCGTAAAATTGACTATGAGTCATTATATCCGCCATAGTATCCTTGTATGAATATCAAGTATGTGACTTGGTAGTCCTTTCGATAGGCATGATGCCTAGCGATAGCAAAAGGGTCTATATAGCGACAAAGACATGGATTTTACATCTTATTAAAATTGTACTTATCGAAAAGTTGTTTTCGACGAAGTTCAAAGAGTTAACTACTACAAGATTTTGATCTTCCGTAGTGATGCTTTAGTCTTTGCGGATAGTTCTAGCAAAAGGTTACATATTATGATATGGCAGTTGAATAACAAAACCAACTCTCCTCTCAAGGAAGTTTTATCAAGGATGTGTACTTGACACTGTCTGAGAGTTTTGTAAAATTCAAAAACGTTGCTAGAAAGGTATGCACACTTCAATGGTTGAAGTGAGCATAACGAAGTTGAAATCTTTACCTTAATGAAGTTATCAAAAGAGTTTGATTCCATCATGAACGATAAAGATGCTTGTAAAGTTACAAGAAATTAAGTGGGAGCGCTATGACATATTTCCAATACTTTATGTAGATGACATATGGTTGATTGGAAAATATGTATTTTAAATTAACACGGTTAAGATTTTCATATTGATGAAAGGCTTAGAAGATATTGGGCATCGATATCTATAAAAGATGGATTGACGCACCTGATATGATTGAAGCCAAATTACATAGATGAAATATTGAAGTAAGTCAATATGAAAATGACAAGAAGGAGTTCTTGTCACATGGAAAATAATTGAGCAAGGTTCATGTGTTTTGACACATGATGAGCATCATTGAAATTGAGATTTCTAAGTCATGTTTCCATGCTATGTACACGACCAGATGAGTCCTATGCTATAAAATGTTATAGCAGGATAATTCATATGATGATTAGACAACAGCTAATAATCTTGTCATTTAATCAAGTAATTTTATCTCAATTAAAATATGTGATGAACGGTAGCACAATAGGATGGAAGAAAGTTCCATGCTGGATTTGAAAGAGTTTCAAAATTAAAATATTGTGACAGATACTACAACAAAGGCTAAAGTATATCGTTGTGTTGACAACTGATTATAAGCGTATTTTGTGTCAAGGAGTTCTTTATTGAACTTGGTGAATTTCCAAGAATGCTGAAACTATGAAGCTACATTTTCACAATGTTAGTAACATCAGTTTAAGCTGAGGAATTAAGGTATCACCGGAACTTGGTGAGTTTCCAATAATGCTAACACTATGAAGCTACATTTTCACAATGTTAGTGACATCAGTTTAAGCTGAGGAATTAAGTTTTCACCAATTGACCATATATATACAAAGCCATCTCATTAGAGAATGAGTGATGCGTGTAGACGCAAAGAACATGCAAATACAATAGGACCTGAACAGTTCAGATCTTTTTTATAATGTTTACCACATGCGAAGCATGGTAATAACACTGGTACGCCATATGTGTTAAGTGCTTACAAACTAGATTATTGACTCTAGTGCAAGTGGGAGACTGAAGGGAATATGCCCGAGAGGCAATAATAAAATGGTTATTATCTTATTCCTTGTTTATGATGAATGTTTATTTCTCATGCTAGAATTGTATTAACCGGAAACGTTGATACATGTGTGCTTAATAAACAAACAATGGTTCCTAGTAAAGCCTCTCTTTTAACTAGCTCGTTGATTAATAGATGATCGAGGTTTCCTGATCATGAACATTGGATGTTATTAATAACGGGGTCATGTCATTAGAAGAATGATGTGATGAACATATACCCAAAGAGAATATAGCAATGCGATCAAGTCATTTAGTTTACATTGTTATATCAAACACACGAAGTAACTTATTCCTTAGACCATGAGATCATGTCAATCACTGATACAGGAAGAGTGCTTTGATGGCATCAAACGTCACACCGTAACAGGGTGACTATAAAGGTGTCGTTAAGTATTCGGAAAGTATTAGTTGAGGATCATGGATCAAGAGTGGGATTTGTCCATCCAAATGACGGAGAGATATACTCTGGGCCCTCTCGGTGATATCACATCAAAACCGCTTGCAAGCACGTGATATGATCACAAGGATGTTATATCACGGGAACGAGAAAAGAGTACTTGTCGGTAACGAGATTGAACAAGGTATGGTTGATACCAATGATCGAATCTCGGACAAGTAAAATATCGCGAGACAAAGGGAATAGTTCACGGCGTTGTTGGTTCACACGATCACGAGAGTCATCGTTGAATATATAGGAGTCATCACGGATCTCCAGATCCCGCTGTTGATTATTGATCGGAGAGGAGTCTCGATCATGTCTATCTTATTCGCGAACCGTAGGGTGACACACTTAAGGTTCGATGACGCATTTGAGAGGATACGGAATATCGGAGAAAAGTTTGGACAGCACCGAAATTGTTTCGGGGAATATTGAAATAGTCACCGAAATTGTTTCGAGTAATTTTGAAATAGTTCAAGGGGATTCTTATCAAATGGTTGTTAATAGATTTAACAACTAACTCAAGGGGTTATATGTTAATGTTTGTTAATGGAATTAACAAATATTAAAATAAAGAAATAAAATTGTTTTATTTATTTATTAAAGAAAACCCTTGGGATTTTGAGTGGGAATTAATGGAAGAATGAGTGGGTTGAGTGGAGACTCCACTCACATGATGAGGGAGAGGTGGAGGCAGCCAAAAATTCGTGGTTGCCATCCCCTCCTATAAAAGGAGGGGTGAGAGCTCCCTCTTCCACACACACACACTTGTGTCATCTCTTCCTCCCTCCTGCCGTTGCTCCACCACTTGTTCGTACGCTTGGCGAAGCCCTGAGCAATGTTTTTCTCCACCACACCACGCCGTCGTGCTGTTGGAGTTCCGAGGGATCCTCTACTTCCGCGCCCCGCTGGAACGAGGGAACGGAGGTCGTCATCAACCGTACGTGTGACCGATCACGGAT
The DNA here is from genome assembly GCA_028641055.1 of Alopecurus myosuroides. Taxonomy (NCBI): domain Eukaryota; kingdom Viridiplantae; phylum Streptophyta; class Magnoliopsida; order Poales; family Poaceae; genus Alopecurus; species Alopecurus myosuroides. Next base: position 251,239,180 of record CM054063.1, on the reverse strand, counting down.
GCACCGCCGGATTGCGGTGCCATCTTCTCGCTATCGGGATCGGTGTGAGTACGACTACGCCAACAACGAGATTTGATCTCGTACCACTTTGAGTCTTCGAGGGTATGTGTTCTCCTTAACCCTCTTGTTGCCCGTTGCACTTCGTCTCCTAGATTAGATCTTGGCCTTTCGGGTATCTCTCGCGTAGGAAAATTTTTGTTTTCTATGTTACGTTCCCCTTCACTCTGGTCCTTGCTTTGAGGAGATAGTTACCTTGGCAGGCTGGGGTATTTGGAAACAGAGGAATGGTTGGATTTTTAATAACATCAGACCCAGTTTTAGGGGTTGGAAGGCCCTATTTGTTCAGGAGGTCGCCCTGCTTAAGTATAGGGTGAAGAGAGAGATCTCCATTTTTTTGACATCATGGATTGATTCACTCCCCTGATTCCCTTGTAATTAGTGTACATATTGTAAATAACTTCTTCCTTTTTAATTAATAAATGGGGGGCTTTGGGGGATTCCCCCACAGTATTGGTGTAAAAAAAAAAAGACCTGTGTACGTCCATCACTTGTCCCGGTCACGCCCTAAGTTTTCTCCAAATCATTTTCTGACTCACACGCAGATGGAAAGGTCAAACTACATGACTCATGGATGTGGCCAAACAAGTTAGTTGGTCGAGCGCGGTCTGTTAGGCCCCGCGTGTGGTTGCACGCTCAGTCTTGGCTTCGAAGGCGAGAACTCGCTCATAGGGGCATGAACATGACAAAACACCACAACCCATTGTGGCCTCACATCCATGCCGTTATTTAGTCAAGTTTATCAAAGATAATTCAAATCACATCAACCTGACATAAAAGATTCACGCATTGACCAGATTCATCAACCGGATGGATCAGATCACAACTAGGCATGGCTAAGCAAGACTCACAGGCTTTGTTGAGGCGCGCACAAACAAATCTATAGATGCTAGGAGCAGTGGATCGGGATATTTAGGCAATGCAACAAGTATAGGAGAACTCTATCTAAGACCATAAGTATTTTGAACCGCATGCAATATACGAGATTCCAAAACACTTTGAAAACCATATATGAGCAGATAAGAGGTTATGTTTGCCTTGGTTATAAGAAAACCAATAGATATCTTCTGGAATAAGTTCTTGACTTGTCGGTTAAGATCAAGTATTCGTCATGGAGTTGTTGGCTTTCACTTCGGAGTCACATTCTACCGAGGGGAAACAAACACCAAAACAAGAAGAACAACAATCAATCATGGCATCGATGAAATACACAACATCTATGCATGAGCAAGTTAATGCACTGGAATAAAGCCCTTAACATGTTCGATGGGTTGCTAGGGTTCGTATGCTAGTTAGGCATTTTTACTGAATTTATCCCGAAATAGACCCCAGAGGGGCAATTCGGGCAATTCTGAAAGTGACTACAAGTTAAAGTGCTCAAATGGGTTTGAAAACATCATAAATGGGTTGCATTTGTCATTTTGAGCAATTTGGTATATAACTTTTAATTTTATTGAATAAAAACTTATTTTTCTATTTTTAAATGAATAAACAACATTAAATAAATGGTCATTTTTTAAGTTTGTCAAACATGTGTGAAAATGACATATTTGGGTAGATTTTATTTTTCTGATCAACTCCATATTTTTATTTTATTTTTCTGACTAATATTTGGATAGTTATTGATTTTCTAAAATTTAACAATTTTCTGTAATTATTTAAACGAAGGGGTTCCACGTGTCAGATATTTAAACATTTTCTGTTTAATTCAAATAAAGAAAACCGGCTGATAGGAGGGCCCCGCGTGACGTCATGCTGACGTCACGCTGGCGTCAGCAAAATCCGGCAGTGGCACAGAAGAGCTCGCCGGCGGCGATTCCCGGCGCCCCGGGATGCGCGAGCGGGCTCCTAAGGTCGGCATCGAAGAAGCGAACAATCTAGTGGCGGCGCCACCACCTAATTGTCGCCGGAGTGTGCCCAGCGGCGAGCTTCTGCGGCGGCCCGAGGTGATGTCCGTCGAACGAGCACACCGGAGGGAGAGGGAGGGGATGGAGGGGTGCCTGAGCACCCTGCACTCACCATGAGCTCGCTGGAGGAGTCCGGGAGGCGAGGAGAGGCCGGAGATGGAAGCAATGGCGCGGCGGAGACATCGGCCGGAGAGGAAAGGGGCGGCGAAATTCGCGCAGCTCGGGTGGTCTCCTCCCGTGTGCGTGCTCGAGGGGAAGGAAGAAGGCGAGGCGGAGCTCCCTGGCTGCTCAACGGAGCTCGCCGGAGCTCGAGGCGACGACGCGCTGCGGAGGTTCATCTGTTAGGGTTAGGGTTTCCAGGGCGAGGGAGCCAGAGAGAGTGGGGCGAGGAGGAGGGAGGTGAGGGCGATGCGGACGACTCTCTGTGGCCCTAACCTAGTGCGGAACGCAAGCATGAGGTGGCGAGGAGCTCGGCGGCGTCCTGCATGCCTGTCGTGGCGGGGAAGACGACAAAAGTGGAAAATTTTCCCATAACCCCCTGCCTGGTGGGAAAATTACAAGGAAGCCCCTGAAGCTTTTAAAAACAACACCTAAACAGATGTTTTAAGGGTCCTTTTTGCAAATATAAAATTTGGCAAAAATACATTTTGAAAACCTCATAAAATTTCCAACCTCACCATATTTTTGTTTTCCAAATTTGAGAATGTTTTTAAAACAAATTTGTGCTTCTCACTTTAAGTGATTTTTGGGCAATTTTTACTAAAATTCAATTTTAAAGTTGGATGAAATTGTTCATGCATGTATGAGATGAACACAACACCACAACACCCTATTGTAACTAAATTGGTATGTTGCACCGCAGGGGTGCACCACAGAATCCATGCCACTAAATTGTAATTCTATGGCGCACCCCAGCCACGCGCCACATGTCGCACCCAGACTTCTAGAGGATACTCACCGTACGAACTGAACAGTATTTTGATTGGATTACGGGGCTTACCGGCACCCGAATCTCTTACGAGTAGGCCAACACTTATGTGTGACAACCAATCTTTACTATTCACCGTCGATGTAAACTATCCCATAGAAATCAGGACACTACCATTGACGTACTTCATACCATACACACATGGTACGTCAACGGCTTTGAACAAGATGATAACACAACATATCTCTAAGACACAAAAGATTGAAATAAGCTGCAAATGGCTCTCACTAGAGCAGAGATAGCAAATACAATCATCCAGAGGACACATGTCCCAACATAACATCATTACATCTCAGCGGAAGCATTCAAAGGGTCTGAGTACAGACAAAATCCAAATAGGCTTAAGAAGCCGGGAATGAAAGGAAAACGGAGCCCATCCACGATGTCTCGGATCCTGCCCGGGTCCGCTACCTACTCGTCAGCAGCCTCGTCAAACTCCACGTAGTAGCCGTCACGGGGATCCTCGTAAGCGTAGTCTGCGGAAACCACAGCCCCAAAGGGGTCAGTACATAAACGTACTGGCAAGCAAGACTCACAATTCACCAAGGTGTAGCCCGTCAACACCAAGAACAGATGCCTTGGGTTCAACGGAAAGAAGGGATATAAAAGATGCTGCAACTGGCTGCACTAAACAACTACAGAACATACTACAACATTCCGGGTAACAGAAAGGGGATAAGATAGCGTATCGCAACCAACTACAACTAACCACCAAACAAACCCATCCTGGATCTCGCCCCTTATCCAAAGAAGCAATCCGAGGATAACTCACACAGTTGGATTAATGATGGACCAAATTGTTGTGTCAATCAGCCTATTACTAGTCCAGTTGTCATTAGTTAGGTGTAAGTTGTTCTGAGTACTTGTTAGCCAGTACTTTCACCAAGTCAACCATAACCGCGGAAAACACGGCTTCTCGAGAAGATTTATCCCTGCAGGGGTGCACCAATTTGGCCGTACACGTAAGAATAACCCGCCAGATGGGAAGGCCTTTCCCACCAAGCGGGGCACTCAACACAACTCAACTCTTCTTCGCATCAAGCCCAAAGCACCACGTGTTGTGCGTGCGCGGCTAATCGAGCCCCACGAAGAAAAGGGGACCCTCATAGCACTGGAAGACCACGCTGCCCTAAATGCCGACTACAAAAATTCCACCCTGGCCTCGGGTTCGTACCTGCATATGCGTGCATCAAATGGAAAGCCCGAACTAAGTGTGGTGATTTGGACGAGATGCGAATCGAATCAAATTGAGGGGGGCGCTCATACACGCTTCCCACCTGCGGATAGTGCGCTCATCATGGATCAGTAGACAAGACCCTTTTCCTATTAGGGTCGACACTAGCAGGCCTCAAAACCACGCCGGCCTCCTGCCGGTGCCTTATCAGCAAATTATTATTACCTCAAATTAACAGGTTGTTGTTTAACATCGAGCCCCAGAATATAATCAAATAGGATAACAGAAAGTAACTGATAACAGACTCAAGCAAAACAACCCTAAGCATGCTAGTAAGACACGGGCCCAAGCAACGGCGTTATAGGACTGGAGGTGAGGCAATATCAGGGTTCAGGGCATCATGTGATAGGTTCGTAACAGAAGCAACGATACATATGGCTAGCAGAAATAGACAACGGAAAGTATCGGTAACCAATGTTGAAAGGAACACAATGGTTCATGTGAGTGATAACTTGCCTGCAAACTCAGTAGCCTGGTACTGGGCTAGATCCTCAGAAGGGGTGTCGTAAAGATCGTCGGTCTCAACGTCGTCGTCTATCCGAGAAGAAGCAAACAAACAATACTGGAAGATAAACAATCAATATCATGGCATAGTGCACAATCATGGGATGATGCATGTCAATTTAATGGATGCATCAAAATAAACTAGTTGACATGGTAACACAATTTAAATGGACACATATGCAATTTTGAGTTGCATATGAAAAGCCCATGAATTTTGGTTGAAACATTTGTTTTCCAATTAACCAACAGGTGAAAGTGGATTAGTATGATGCATGGATGAGGAAAACAACAAAATAATAACAATAGAACCAATTGGAAATAAGGTTTACCAATTTAGAAATTTAGTTATTAATTTAGGGAATTTTTGGTTCCTTAAAGGGGTTACACAAATAGTTGTTGTTTTCACCAATTTAAATTGTGCAAAATAAATAACAAAATTCATATCTGAAAAGATCATAAAATTTTAGGTGGATTACATGTTTCAATTATTGAAAAAGGAATTATAATAATTTAATTATGAATTAAACAAGTTAAAACAAGATTTAAATGAATTTAAAACAAGTTTGAATTTAATTGAATTTTTATTTGTTCAAAACATAAATTCAAACTCACATTTGGAAAGTTTATACTTTTCTAGTTTGAAAACATATTTTGCATGTTCAAAAATAATTTAATTTGAGCAAGTTATGATTTTATCAAATTTAAATGATTTAAACAAGGTTTAAATTATTTAAGCAATTTAAATTATTCAAAACATGAAACAAAATTTATATTTGGATAGGTGGTTCAAAATGGTATGGAAAACATATTTTATTTGCATTATTTGGATTAATTATGAATTAGTTATGCAATTTAGCAAATTACAATTGAATTATTTGAATTCAAATTTTGATTGCATTTGGAAATTTCAAAACAGGAAACAAATGGCATAATTGGATAGATAATTAAATTTGGATCAACACACATATTTTATTTTCATTATTTGGAGTTATATAATAAAAGTTATTAGCTTTTTAAAACTAGGGACCATTCTGTAATTTTAAAAGGACTTAACAGAAAAGAAAAAGGCTTAAAAACGTTTTATACCGCACTGCTGTCTACCCCAGACACTGGCAGTGGGCCTAGGGCTATCGCGCACTTGCGTGGCATCACGGGTGGCTGACAGGGGGGGCCACCCTGTCAGCGCCTGTGCGAAAAATGCGGTTTTTATTCCACGGAACCACGGCTCGAACTCGGGACCTGCCGCGCGCTCGCTAGCGTTGTTGCCAATACGTTAAGTTCAGATTGTTGACAGAAACAGAGATGCAGTGAAGTTATTCTTCCGTGCTGGTTAACTGAATGTTAACGCGCGCGCGCTTGTCTGAACTCCGTCAGAGAAACGACGGCGGCCGGCGAACACCGATGTGCTCGTGCTCGATGCAGTGCTGGGTGTGCTGCGTGGCTCGCGTGGGTGCATGGCGAGCAGGACAGAGAGGAGGGAACGGTGGAGGCTCACCGGCGATTATCAACGTGGCAGAGGCTCGGGGACGAGCTCGTCGGCGACAGCGGCGGACGGCGGCGGGGATCCAATCGATGGCAAGCTCAACGGCGGTGTCCAAACGGAAGAGGGATTCGTGGTGGTTTGGTTCCTGTGACTAGGTGGGTAGATGGTGAACGGAAGCGGCGGCGGACATCGGAAGTTCAGAGGGGTTCTTCTCCGGTGAGGGGACAGAGAGATGGGAGGTGGCCGCGAGAGGGGTAGACGGCGGCGGGAGCTCGAGGGGAGAGGGGAAACTAGGGCTTAGGGCTGCGGCGCGCTGCCCTAGGGGGTCTTATAGCCCTCGGGATCGCCTCCTGGCCGTCGGAATGCGCTGATGCCGCCGTGGCATCACGGATGCGTCGCCGTACACGATGAAGACGAAGGAAAAAAACGAATCGGTACGCGCTGGAGGGAAAAGGAGAAAAGGGCCGCGCGGGAGAGAAAAAGGGAAGTGGGCTGGGCGCAGCCCACGACCCCCTGGCGCCAAAATTTTCTTTTTTAAATTTTCATTCTCCTGTTTTTTTTGTAGAAATAGAAATGGAAGGATTTGATGGACTTTAAGTTAGGATAAATTTTGGAAAATTTTGTGTGGGTGAATTAGATCAACAACAACCCTTTTCCAAGTTCTGTTTTCAAAAGTTTAAAAAAAACAACTTGCTGTTTGTATTTAAACCAAATTTGGATGATTTTTATTTAAGTGATCATTAATAAAACAAACTTTTAAATAGGGTGACCCCTATGTTTAATCATAACCAAAATGAGTTGATTTGTTTTGATAATATTTATAAATTCAAAGTGGTTCTGTTTGATGCTTTGATTTGAATTTTTGAATGCAATTTGGAATCAATTGATTGATTAAAACCATCATTTTAATAAGTGATCATTATGGAATAATTGGAAACAAAATAAGGGTTTAATTTGACATTATAATTTGAAAAAGATTGTAACAGAACAAGTATGAAATAAAGGTTTGAAATAAAGTTTGAATTTGAATTGTGAAAACAGGGAAAAACAGATGCAAACTAAATGAAAACAAATGGAAACAATATGATGCCATGATGCAATACTTTAATAAACATGAAACAAACATTCTAAAGGGAGTTTTCATACTTGGGATGTTACAAAACGCCCCCCCTTGAAGGAATCGCGCCCCGAGATTCCTACTGAGAAAGGAAAAGGTCCGGATACTTCTTGCGAAGATCCTCTTCGGTCTCCCACGTTGCCTCTTTATCGGAATGATGCGAACACTGCACTTTCAAGAACTTGGTGCTGTTGTTGCGAGTCTTACGCTCGGTCTCATCGAGAATACGAACAGGGTGCTCCTCATAAGATAGATCATCTTGCAGTTCAATGGAATCATGATCAACTGCACGATCTGGATCTTTGAAACACCTCTTGAGCTGTGACACGTGGAACACATCGTGCACCTTGGATAGTTTTTTTGGAAGTTCAAGACGATAGGCATTTTCTGCCCGCCTTGAGAGAATGTTGAAAGGACCAATGTATCTTGGTGCAAGCTTTCCTTTCACACCGAACGATGAGTGCCTCTGAGGGGAGTTACACGGAGATATGCCTTGTCACCAGGTGCATAGATCATATCCCTGTGCTTGCTGTCATAGTAGCTTTTCTGACGAGACTGAGCAATCTTGAGATTGTCACGAATGATACAAAATTTCTCCTCGGCTTCCTTAACAATGTCAGGGCCTAAGAGTGAACGTTCACCAGCTCCAGACCAATTGATTGGACTCCTGCATCTGCGGCCATAGAGTGCTTCAAATGGTGCCATGCCTAGGCTTGCCTGGTAGCTGTTGTTGTACGAGAATTCAGCATATGGAAGGCAATCCTCCCATTTCATGCCAAAGGAGATACCACATGCTCTGAGCATATCCTCGAGAATCTGATTGACTCTTTCGACTTGCCCCTGAGACTGAGGGTGATAAGCTGTGCTGAACAGAAGTTTGGTGCCCAATGCTTCTTGAAAGCTTTTCCAGAAATGAGAAGTGAATATGCTTCCACGGTCTGAGCTTATTTCCAATGGAACACCATGAAGAGGAACAATATTTGCTGTGTAGAGTTCTGCTAACTGGCTAGCTGAGATTGTTTCTTTGACAGCAAAGAAGTGAGCTACTTTAGTGAGACGATCAATAACAACGAAGATTGCATCATTGCCCTTCTTGGACTTTGGAAAACCAGTGACGAAGTCCATTTCAATCATGTCCCACTTCCACTCAGGAATTTTCAGAGGTTGGAGTAGACCGGCTGTTTTCTGATGGACTGCCTTAACACGTTGACAAACGTCGCATTCAGAAACGTATTGAGCAATTTCACGTTTCATGCCAGGCCACCAATACAGTGTCTTAAGATCCTGGTACATCTTTGTACTTCCAGGGTGAATGGAAAGAGGAGTTTCATGAGCCTCCTTGAGAATAACATCTTTGAGACTTTGAACTTGAGGAACTGCAATGCGTCCTTGAAAGAACACAGTTCCTTTGTCATCAATTGAGAAGGACTTAAATTTCTCCTTGCCTTCTTTGATGTGTTCTACCATCTTCTTGATTTCAGTATCACGAAGTTGTTCAGAACGAATCTTGTCCTCGAGAGTTGGACTGGCTGTCAAGCTAGCAAGATAGCCTTGAGGAACAAGACCAAGGTTCAGCTTCTGGAATTCTTCATGAAGTGGAGGTTGGCTTTCCATGATCATGAGATTATTGCAATATGACTTGCGACTGAGAGCATCGGCCATAACATTAGCCTTGCCTGGAGTGTAATAAATGGTGAGATCAAAGTCCTTAATCTTTTCAATCCATCTCCTTTGCCTGAGGTTTAGATCTGGTTGAGTGAAGATGTATTTCAGACTCTTATGATCGGAAAAGATTTCAGCGCGGTTACCCAACAAGTATTGTCTCCATTTCTTGAGGGCAAACACAACTGCTGCAAGTTCAAGGTCATGTGTGGGATAGTTTTGCTCATGTGCATTCAACTGACGTGAAGCATAAGCCACAACTTGACGTTCTTGCATAAGAACTGCACCTAGACCTTGGAGAGATGCATCGCAGAATATCTGGAAAGGTTTGGTAGTATCTGGGCCAACCAGAACTGGGGTAGAAGTGAGTTTAGTCTTCAAGAGATTGAAACTCTCATCACACTGTGGAGTCCAAACGAACTTCTTGTCCTTCTTTGTGAGATCAGTGAGAGGTTTGGCAATCTTGGAAAAGTTTTGGACAAAACGACGGCAATAGCTAGCCAAGCCAAGAAAACTTCTGACTTGCTTCACCGTCTTAGGAGGTTTCCAATCAACAATTGCTTTAACCTTTTCTGGATCAATGGCTATGCCCTTGGCGGAGATGACATGACCAAGGTAAGCAACTTCTGGAATCCAGAACTCACATTTGGAGAACTTGGCATATAGATGATGCTCGCGAAGTTTCATGAGAGTGAGACGAAGGTGTTCTCCATGCTCTTCCTCAGATTTGGAGTAGACCAGAATGTCATCGAGATATACCACAACGAACTTGTCGAGGTATTCATGGAAGACAGAACTCATGAGTCTTGAGAACATCGCCGGTGCATTGGTGAGACCAAAGGACATGACGGTGTATTCATATAGACCGTACCGAGTGGTGAAAGATGTTCTTGGAATATCTTCCTTTCTGATCTTTATTTGATGGTAACCCATCCTCAAGTCCAACTTTGAGAATATTGAGGCTCCAGCAATTTGATCAAAAAGATCATCGATACGAGGAATTGGATACTTGTTTTTGATGGTTTTCTCGTTGAGAGGACGATAGTCAACCACGAGTCTCTTTGTTTGATCCTTCTTGGCTACGAAGAGAGTTGGGCAACCCCAAGCGGAAGAACTAGGTTGAATGTAACCTTTCTCCATGTACATATCGATTTGCTCCTTCAACAATTTCAGTTCAGGAGGAGCTATCTTGTATGGATGCTTAGAGATTGGAGCAGTACCTGGTTCAAGCTCGATCACGAACTCAACTGCTCTGTCCGGAGGCATCCCTGGCAACTCTTCTGGAAAGACGTCAGGGAATTCACAAACCACCGGAACATTTTCAAGTAGAGGTAGAGGTTTTGCATCGAGGGTGTACAGCTGAACAGAACTTGATTCATTTGGAGAATAGACTATCTGGCCAGAAGGGTGGAACAGAGTTATTGACTTCTGAGCACAATCAATCGTAGCTTTATTTGCCTTCAACCAATCCATGCCAAGAATGACATCAATGTCAGAATTTCCAAGCAGAATGAGGGAAGCAAGGAATATGTGACCTCCAATTAGGATCTGATTCTCATGACTGATCTTGGAAGTTTGCATAGTTGCTCCAGGGGAGTTTACTACTAGCGGGGAACCCAAACCAACAAAAGGTAGTTTAACTGATGTCGCAAAGATCTTTGACACGAAAGAATGCGATGCTCTGGTATCAAACAACACTTTAGCTGGGTTAGAGTTTACGGGGAATGTACCGAGAACGACGTCAGCAGCTTCCTCAGCTTTGTCGACCTTGACATGATTCACCCTCGCGGTCCTCCCGACAGGCCTGTTGTTGGAGTTGAAGGCTTTGGCCGGAGGAGCACACACCATTGCCTGGTTGGTGTTGGGGCGAGGAGGTGGTGGAGGTAGCTGCCTCTGAGTGCACTTATCAGCGTAGTGCCCTGTCTGCTTGCATTTGTAGCAAGTGACGACACGAGGTGCATCTGGCCTTGGCTGCCCCATTGAGAACCTCTGAGCCTGCATCTGAGCTGGGTTGGGTGGGCGGGAAGCGAAGCCTGGAGAAGCTTGGGCATATGGAGCCCTAGTGACAGCACCATTTGGCACCCAGATGCGGCGCTTCTGCGGAGGGGTGGTCATGTTGGAGGAGGAACCACCCTCACGCGAGTGCTTGCGGGACTCCTCGAACGCCTTGCGCCCATTTTCCTCATTGAGCGCGGCGTTCACGAGCTCCTCGAAGTCTTTGCACTTGATGTTGGTGAGGGCGTACTTGAGTTCCGGGTTAAAACCTCGGCGGAACCTTGCCATCTTCTTAGCCTCAGTGGACACCTCATCACCAGCGTATCGAGCGAGACGATTGAACTCATTCTGATAGCCAATGACGTCCAGCTTGCCCTGCTTGAGAGAGCAAAACTCCTCACGCATCCTTTCCATGAGACCATCTGGGATGTGGTGCTTCAGGAAGGCATCCTTGAAACAACCCCAGGTGATTGGGTATCCAGCTCTCATGGTCTGGTAGTTCTCCCACCAGGTAGCTGCCTGACCCTTCAGTAGGTAGGTGGCATACTTGACTTTGTCTTCCTCAGCAACGTGAGCAATGTCCAGAGCCCTGGCCATATCCCGGATCCAGTCATCAGCATCCAGAGGCTCCCGTGTTGCCACGAAAGCTCTCGGCCCCAGATTCAGAAACTCCTTGATGCTGACTCGCGGAGCATTCTGGTTGTTGTGCTGGTTAGCCTGGATCTGGGCCATCTGCGTCACGACCTGAGTCATCTGAGTCAACAGCTCCGTGATCGGAGGTGGCTCAGGCGGGTTGCTCCTTGTTGGCGGCATCCTGAATAGACATGCATTTTAGCACAACAATAGAAAAGGATAGACTAGGTAACCGAAAGAGAGATTATTCCGACGCATGAATAGATAACCAACAGGTACACCATCACATGTTCAAATACATCAGAATATCCAACACACCATTACATGGTTCGAAAGCCAAAGGATAACTAAACATAGCTATGAATGGATACATCGGTACTCCCATGCTCATCACGCAGGACGGCGGTGAGTAGTACGACGAGGGGTACGATGAGGAGGAGGCCCACGAAAGTAGGTAGAATGACGATACACATAGATCTGACGTGGCCTGAGAGCGACTCTAGGTGTGGTGAAGTACATAGCGTCAGCTCCCTGTGCTCCAAAGCGTGGAATCCCAGTGTATCCAGCACCGAGGTTGAGAAGTGGACCTCTGATCGGCTCGTAACCTCCAGCATCTGGCAGACGACGACCAACTGGCTGATCGAAACGTGCAAAGCGCTCATCTCCAACAAAGTATGTGGTGTACGTCGCCAGGCGAGTCAAAGCAAGGTAGAGCTACTCTCTGACTGAGGCCAACTCCTGAGAAAGTGTGGTGGACACTGCGTCACTGTGCCTCACAAACTGAGCGGTGGTGTGCAGCCTGGTGTTATCATGCTCGTAGACATCCAGGTTGTCGTAGAGAGTGAAGTGAGCTCCCTCCGAAGTGATGTAACCACGGGGAATGTGGCGATAGATAGAATCGTCAAATCCCCAGTAGTCAGCACGAAGGACGGTGAGACTCACATAAGCTGCCTGCTGCACGGCCATATCCACTGTGGAACCTACTGCCTCGTAGCGGTGGACGACGCTCATGCCATCATCTGACAGAATGTAGACGATAGCCTGGTAGTAGGTCTGGTCAAACTCTCGCTGCTGCTCGTAGACCTGGTACTCTGGTGCCCAACGGAACCCCAGATAAGTGACCATGTCTCTCAGCATCTTCGGATAACCGGCAGTGCTCTCGCAACGAGTCATCTGAACCACCTGCGGGAAGAACCTGAGATCCATCTGCAGATGATCGGGGAAGTTTTGATTAGACGCCGGTAGAGAACTGAAGTGGAAAGCAACAACAAGGTTTCAACGGACGAAAAGGCTGTTGAGAAGAACAGGATATCGAAGCAACATCGGGAAACACGAGACCAAAACTCCTGAGGTACTACGGAAAACCCATCCGGGCTTCTAAAGGATCAATATCTACTGCTCAAGGAATAGAGGATCTGCTTCCGGGGCTTACACGCCTCCGTTCTCAATCATGAGTAGGCAACATGATAAATCATGTCACAACCACCTCCATTCCTATGGTCTAGTAGATATAACTATCCTAGAGAAACCAGGATCCGTGAAAACCTAACTTGAAAGTTTAGGTGAGAAGAGAAGACAACGTTGCACTTCCTTACCAGAAAAGGGTGGGTGGGTGGGGAAAGAAGAAAATTGGCAGAATTCCTACTCTCACGTTTCATTTTTCCTATATAGCTACAAAATAGTTTCTAGACTCAACTGCGACCAGTAAAAGGGATCCTATAGGCACACCGGAGGGAGAGGGAGGGGATGGAGGGGTGCCTGAGCACCCTGCACTCACCATGAGCTCGCTGGAGGAGTCCGGGGGGCGAGGAGAGGCCGGAGACGGCAGCAATGGCGCGGCGGAGACATCGGCCGGAGAGGAAAGGGGCGGCGAAATTCGCGCAGCTCGGGTGGTCTCCTCCCGTGTGCGTGCTCGAGGGGAAGGAAGAAGGCGAGGCGGAGTTCCCTGGCTGCTCAACGGAGCTCGCCGGAGCTCGAGGCGACGACGCGCTGCGGAGGTTCATCTGTTAGGGTTAGGGTTTCCAGGGCGAGGGAGCCAGAGAGAGTGGGGCGAGGAGGAGGGAGGTGAGGGCGATGCGGACGACTCTCTGTGGCCCTAACCCAGTGCGGAACGCAAGCATGAGGTGGCGAGGAGCTCGGTGGCGTCCTGCCTGCCTGTCGTGGCGGGGAAGACAACAAAAGTGGAAAATTTTCCCATAACCCCCTGCCTGGTGGGAAAATTACAAGGAAGCCCCTGAAGCTTTTAAAAACAACACCTAAACAGATGTTTTAAGGGTCCTTTTTGCAAATATAAAATTTGGCAAAAATACATTTTGAAAACCTCATAAAATTTCCAACCTCACCATATTTTTGTTTTCCAAATTTGAGAATGTTTTTAAAACAAATTTGTGCTTCTCACTTTAAGTGATTTTTGGGCAATTTTTACTAAAATTCAATTTTAAAGTTGGATGAAATTGTTCATGCATGTATCAGATGAACACAACACCACAACACCCTATTGTAACTAAATTGGTATGTTGCACCGCAGGGGTGCACCACAGAATCCATGCCACTAAATTATAATTCTATGGCGCACCCCAGCCACGCGCCACATGTCGCACCCAGACTTCTAGAGGATACTCACCGTACGAACTGAACAGTATTTTGATTGGATTACGGGGCTTACCGGCACCCGCATCTCTTACGAGTAGGCCAACACTTATGTGTGACAACCAATCTTTACTATTCACCATCGATGTAAACTATCCCATAGAAATCAGGACACTACCATTGACGTACTTCATACCATACACACATGGTACGTCAACGGCTTTGAACAAGATGATAACACAACATATCTCTAAGACACAAAAGATTGAAATAAGCTGCAAATGGCTCTCACTAGAGCAGAGATAGCAAATACAATCATCCAGAGGACACATGTCCCAACATAACATCATTACATCTCAGCGGAAGCATTCAAAGGGTCTGAGTACAGACAAAATCCAAATAGGCTTAAGAAGCCGGGAATGAAAGGAAAACGGAGCCCATCCACGATGTCTCGGATCCTGCCCGGGTCCGCTACCTACTCGTCAGCAGCCTCGTCAAACTCCACGTAGTAGCCGTCACGGGGATCCTCGTAAGCGTAGTCTGCGGAAACCACAGCCCCAAAGGGGTCAGTACATAAACGTACTGGCAAGCAAGACTCACAATTCACCAAGGTGTAGCCCGTCAACACCAAGCACAGATGCCTTGGGTTCAACGGAAAGAAGGGATATAAAAGATGCTGCAACTGGCTGCACTAAACAACTACAGAACATACTACAACATTCCGGGTAACAGAAAGGGGATAAGATAGCGTATCGTAACCAACTACAACTAACCACCAAACAAACCCATCCTGGATCTCGCCCCTTATCCAAAGAAGCAATCCGAGGATAACTCACACAGTTGGATTAATGATGGACCAAATTGTTGTGTCAATCAGCCTATTACTAGTCCAGTTGTCATTAGTTAGGTGTAAGTTGTTCCGAGTACTTGTTAGCCAGTACTTTCACCAAGTCAACCATAACCGCGGAAAACACGGCTTCTCGAGAAGATTTATCCCTGCAGGGGTGCACCAATTTGGCCGTACACGTAAGAATAACCCGCCAGATGGGAAGGCCTTTCCCACCAAGCGGGGCACTCAACACAACTCAACTCTTCTTCGCATCAAGCCCAAAGCACCACGTGCTGTGCGTGCGCGGCTAATCGAGCCCCACGAAGAAAAGGGGACCCTCATAGCACTAGAAGACCACGCCGCCCTAAATGCCGACTACAAAAATTCCACCCTGGCCTCGGGTCCGTACCTGCATATGCGTGCATCAAATGGAAAGCCCGAACTAAGTGTGGTGATTTGGACGAGATGCGAATCGAATCAAATTGAGGGGGCGCCCATACACGCTTCCCACATGCGGATAGTGCGCTCATCATGGATCAGTAGACAAGACCCTTTTCCTATTAGGGTCGACACTAGCAGGCCTCAAAACCACGCCGGGCCTCCTGCCGGTGCCTTATCAGCAAATTATTATTACCTCAAATTAACAGGTTGTTGTTTAACATCGAGCCCCAGAATATAATTAAATAGGATAACAGAAAGTAACTGATAACAGACTCGAGCAAAACAACCCTAAGCATGCTAGTAAGACACGGGCCCAAGCAACGGGGTTATATGACTGGAGGTGAGGCAATATCAGGGTTCAGGGTATCATGTGATAGGTTCGTAACAGAAGCAACGATACATATGGCTAGCAGAAATAGACAACGGAAAGTATCGGTAACCAATGTTGAAAGGAACACAATGGTTCATGTGAGTGATAACTTTCCTGCAAACTCAGTAGCCTGGTACTGGGCTAGATCCTCAGAAGGGGTGTCGTAAAGATCGTCGGTCTCAACGTCGTCGTCTATCCGAGAAGAAGCAAACAAACAATACAGGAAGATAAACAATCAATATCATGGCATAGTGCACAATCATGGGATGATGCATGTCAATTTAATGGATGCATCAAAATAAACTAGTTGACATGGTAACACAATTTAAATGGACACATATGCAATTTTGAGTTGCATATGAAAAGCCCATGAATTTTGGTTGAAACAATTGTTTTCCAATTAACCAACAGGTGAAAGTGGATTAGTATGATGCATGGATGAGGAAAACAACAAAACAATAACAATAGAACCAATTGGAAATAAGGTTTACCAATTTAGAAATTTAGTTATTAATTTAGGGAATTTTTGGTTCCTTAAAGGGGTTACACAAATAGTTGTTGTTTTCACCAATTTAAATTGTGCAAAATAAATAAAAAAAATTCATATCTGAAAAGATCATAAAATTTTAGGTGGATTACATGTTTCAATTATTGAAAAAGGAATTATAATAATTTAATTATGAATTAAACAAGTTAAAACAAGATTTAAATGAATTTAAAACAAGTTTGAATTTAATTGAATTTTTATTTGTTCAAAACATAAATTCAAACTCACATTTGAAAATTTTATACTTTTCTAGTTTGAAAACATATTTTGCATGTTCAAAAATAATTTAATTTGAGCAAGTTATGATTTTATCAAATTTAAATGATTTAAACAAGGTTTAAATTATTTAAGCAATTTAAATTATTCAAAACATGAAACAAAATTTATATTTGGATAGGTGGTTCAAAATGGTATGGAAAACATATTTTATTTGCATTATTTGGATTAATTATGAATTAGTTATGCAATTTAGCAAATTACAATTGAATTATTTGAATTCAAATTTTGATTGCATTTGGAAATTTCAAAACAGGAAACAAATGGCATAATTGGATAGATAATTAAATTTGGATCAACACACATATTTTATTTTCATTATTTGGAGTTATATAATAAAAGTTATTAGCTTTTTAAAACTAGGGACCATTCTGTAATTTTAAAAGGACTTAACAGAAAAGAAAAAGGCTTAAAAACGTTTTATACCGCACTGCTGTCTACCCCAGACACTGGCAGTGGGCCTAGGGCTATCGCGCGCTTGCGTGGCATCACGGGTGGCTGACAGGGGGGGCCACCCTGTCAGCGCCTGTGCGAAAAATGTGGTTTTTATTCCACGGAACCACGGCTCGAACTCGGGACCTGCCGCGCGCTCGCTAGCGCTCTTGCCAATACGGTAAGTTCAGATTGTTGACAGAAACAGAGATGCAGTGAAGTTATTCTTCCGTGTTGGTTAACTGAATGTTAACGCGTGCACGCTTGTCTGAACTCCGTCAGAGAAACGACGGCGGCCGGCGAACACCGATGTGCTCGTGCTCGATGCAGTGCTGGGTGTGCTGCGTGGCTCGCGTGGGTGCATGGCGAGCAGGACAGAGAGGAGGGAACGGTGGAGGCTCACCGGCGATTGTCAACGTGGCAGAGGATCGGGGACGAGCTCGTCGGCGACAGCTGCGGACGGCGACGGGGATCCAATCGATGGCAAGCTCAACGGCGGTGTCCAAACGGAAGAGGGATTCGTGGTGGTTTGGTTCCTGTGACTAGGTGGGTAGATGGTGAACGGAAGCGGCGGCGGACATCGGAAGTTCAGAGGGGTTCTTCTCCGGCGAGGGGACAGAGAGATGGGAGGTGGCCGCGAGAGGGGTAGACGGCGGCGGGAGCTCGAGGGGAGAGGGGAAACTAGGGCTTAGGGCTGCGGCGCGCTGCCCTAGGGGGTCTTATAGCCCTCGGGATCGCCTCCTGGCCGTCGGAATGCGCTGATGCCGCCGTGGCATCACGGATGCGTCGCCGTACACGATGAAGACGAAGGAAAAAAACGAATCGGTACGCGCTGGAGGGAAAAGGAGAAAAGGGCCGCGCGGGAGAGAAAAAGGGAAGTGGGCTGGGCGCAGCCCACGACCCCCTGGCGCCAAAATTTTCTTTTTAAAATTTTCATTCTCCTGTTTTTTTTGTAGAAATAGAAATGGAAGGATTTGATGGACTTTAAGTTAGGATAAATTTTGGAAAAATTTGTGTGGGTGAATTAGATCAACAACAACCCTTTTCCAAGTTCTGTTTTCAAAAGTTAAAAAAAAACAACTTGCTGTTTGTATTTAAACCAAATTTGGATGATTTTTATTTAAGTGATCATTAATAAAACAAACTTTTAAATAGGGTGACCCCTATGTTTAATCATAACCAAAATGAGTTGATTTGTTTTGATAATATTTATAAATTCAAAGTGGTTCTGTTTGATGCTTTGATTTGAATTTTTGAATGCAATTTGGAATCAATTGATTGATTAAAACCATCATTTTAATAAGTGATCATTATGGAATAATTGGAAACAAAATAAGGGTTTAATTTGACATTATAATTTGAAAAAGATTGTAACAGAACAAGTATGAAATAAAGGTTTGAAATAAAGTTTGAATTTGAATTGTGAAAATAGGGAAAAACAGATGCAAACTAAATGAAAACAAATGGTAACAATATGATGCCATGATGCAATACTTTAATAAACATGAAACAAACATTCTAAAGGGAGTTTTCATACTTGGGATGTTACACCACAGAAATGCAAATTCTGTGGTCCACCCAATTTGTGCGCCACATAAATGTGAGATTCTGTGGCGCATCAGCCAGTAGTGCGCGACAGAAACTTAGTCAGGTGCGCCACAGAATAAATATGCAGTATTCAAAAATTA
Source organism: Alopecurus myosuroides (assembly GCA_028641055.1). Taxonomy (NCBI): domain Eukaryota; kingdom Viridiplantae; phylum Streptophyta; class Magnoliopsida; order Poales; family Poaceae; genus Alopecurus; species Alopecurus myosuroides. The sequence goes on along the minus strand of CM054063.1, from coordinate 251,220,428 downwards.
ATTTGTTTCTGGTTTAAATACATGATTTATACAGGCAGTGATATTTGACAAAGATATAACACAACACTGATATTTGACAAAGATATGAGTCATCACATTACTTAGAATGGTGTATATACATATAGTGTGAAGTGTCGAATGGGTCCACGTAGTACTGCTGAAGACGGGGAGTGATAGGAAAGTACCATACCACTTTTCGAGGAACTTTCTTGTTGTTGATTCCACTCTTGTATTGTTTGTGGCCGCACTTGGGACATGTGGTTCTGTCCTTACTCACCCCGATAAATTACGAAATCATTGATGCAAGCATGGTATTTTTCGTGCGGTAGGTCAAGAGGGCACACGACTTTCTTGGCCTCGTTGATACTACTTTGCAATGTGTTCCCCTCGGGAAGGCGATCGTGGCAGAATTTCATGTTCTTGTTGAAGCTCGACTCGGTCCATTTGTTTTGCGTCTTCATCTTCAGAGCAGCAAGCATTACATGCAAGCGCGTATCCTCAGGGCGGAAACCAGGAAACAATGGAGTCAACCCATCTATCTCCATTTGCGCCAGCTTGGCTTTCTCCCTGGCTGCAGCTCTGTCGTTGCTCGTCTCCTTGAGGAGCAGCTCTGAACATGAGAGTCCCGCAACGCCAAAAATAGCAGGGTCTCCGTGTTCACGCCTTCGTCGTCATGATGATCTTCTCCGCCGACATATCCTTCTTCATTATGATCTTCTCCATCGACATTTCCTTCGTCATCTCGCTTTCCCTCCTCTTCATGCGGACCTTTTGTTGCCGGTGCCAGCTGGTTGTGGTCGTCAATGAAACCGCGTCTAAGAAGGTGCTCCTCCAATTGTCCGGAATCAGGGTCAACCCAGCGCACGAGTTTCCATGATCGACACGGACACTTATCTACTGCCTGTTGCACCGAATCATATCCGCCTTCGCTTCTTTCTTGTATCTAGCGATTCGAGCGGAGCTCATTTGGAGGACCATGGTTGCCTGCACATGCATAGAGCAGAAAATTAGAACCGCAACATGCACACACATGCATGGTCGCCGGAAAAATTCGGCATGACCTCTCCTATAAGTAGGACATATGGGTAGTGCAAAAGTTTACCGAAATGGAAATGAATCAACATTTCAACAAACATCCATGAACCATGGCCGCCGGCGCGTGACAATCGCTTCACCTGCATGACAAGCATCCATACACACCGATGGCCACACAAGACATGCATATGCAGCTCCAACTATACTCACCTAGTAGATTCGATACCGAGAAGAAAAGAGAGAGGAGGGAGGGAGTATAGATGGAGGAGAGGCTTCCCCTCAACAACAAGAAACCTCACCAAAAATTATATATCAATCAAAGTATGTACACCTACCAAAAGTGGAGAATTGAATGGGTAAAATGGGAGGGGGGAGAAGGGGGTCGAGTTAGCAAGATTTGTGAATGAAATTGTAAGGACCCCAGACCGGCAGTCTGAAACCCTACGTATGCATACATTCACGATCCCAGAAAGATCAGTCGTGAACAACATACACAGTTGGCACACAGAAATACATCATCCATTACACGAATACATAAAGGTATTACAAAAATGATCACATGATCAAGTTTAAGCAACTGCCACAAAGGCAGGCAACTTAACAAACACAGCGGAAGACAATTAAAAACACAACGTAGTTGAGCCCAAGTCACGCCTTAACCTACAGGCTGCTGACCCGGAGACGATCCTAGTTCGCAAAGCCGTCAACTCCGTACTTCTCTTCATAGATATCCTTCGGAGGCTCCTTCTCAAAGTCTGGCAAGTAGATACCAGGGGCGAAACCATAATGAGTACATTTGAATGTACTCAGCAAGACATCCATCATGTGACTTACCAAACATGCAAATATGCTTATATGGTGGAATAGGTAGGCTATAAATATGGTTCACTATCAATGGTGTTCATATATGATGACACCACAGTTGCAGTCAGGTTTATCTGTATCTTCGTTGAAGAAGATACTTCAGAAGAAAAATAATATATAGTTTTATTTCTCTTGTAGATATCACATGTACAAGAGGTTTTGTAAAGTTTTGTTAAAGAATATTTTCTCTTTGCAAAACTTCTTGGAATCAGTTTCCAGAATTCTTGCTTAGAGTAGAAAAGGTTTTCTTTGCAAAACATTTTGTTTTGTATCACATCATCTGGCTTTTCATCATCGACGATACCTCCACGGTATACGTTTTCCTTCCTTTCCGAACTTCACAAGTTCAACACTTCCTTTCCAAAATTTCCCTTTCAAAACTCCTTTTTGAAAACATTGACACAATGCTAGCTACATGGCCATTCAACTGTCCATATCCGAGGACGCGGCTTCTTCGAAAAAGTTATACTCTGCAGAGGTGTACTCATCCACCAGATCCAGTACACCTCCCGTGAACAATCACGGACTGTAACAACAGTATGAAAACACTAGGTATCTGATCATAACCATCCACTATGTTCAAGCTAGTATATGTCTATCTCTCGATTGAGTTTTGTTCTCCCCGGCACCAAGTCCCACCCTGCCTAGCCGGGAGCCTCAATGAATGCATCCGGAGGGAAAATTAATCCCACACTTTATATGCCTCAACATTGGGAGTTTTGACGACATTCGGTTCGAGGGTACGACGCCCCTTATAGCAAGTGAGATAGCACACACTAATAAGAACAAACTTCAAGTTAAGCCCCGTGCCCATGTTGGGGTAGGGTGGCAGTACGGTAAAGGTTGTCCAGCGAAGACTAGGTTATGTGTCATTTTTGAAAACACCACTTTCTCAAAAATGACCACTTCCACATTCCTCCGGAGAACAAGGATCCGCCTTTTCTCCGGGTTTTTTCGTAAAGCCTTTGTTTTGTAGAATCACAATTTTAGGGTGTCCACTTAGGGACTAGTATATTTGATGGTAATAAATACCATAGGGTGGCTTATGGGCTTGGTATTACCAAGTTTAACTACTGGCATGATAGTAACCTATAATATAGTATAGTAGTAAATTCCACATCAAAAATAGTTTTGATAATCAAGTTTTTGTAAAACTTCAGAGGTAAAACATGCATGATAGATAATGATAAGTATTGTATCAGCAAGCATCAGGATGGCTTGCCTGGTATCTCCTTGTGTCCCTGGTTTTGGAGTGACTGGAACTTGAAACAGATCTTCACGACACTTCCTTCCTCTTCGTTTTCTAACATCGTAAAAGGAATAAAGGACACACATTCAGCACCAATCAAGGCAAGCAACAATGCATAACCATTCATACAGCAAGGAAAACTAATAATGACCAATCACACAAGTATTAATTTAGGCAAACAACCAAACAAACACACTTGGCAGAAATGCCATTTAATAAGACAACTTAAGGTTGGAGGAACATATCACACAACCTTAATATCATGGATTCAGTGGGTGTGCCACTATCATACCAAGATATTAATAAACCCAAAATACCCTTAGGTTCACAAGGTTGAGCCTACTAAAAGTATATAAAACATGCACAGAAATAATTATGGCAATGTGTCTATCAACCACACCACAAAAAGAAAAAGGTAGCTAATCTGCTAAGCCTAAATTCACATCAAGAATAACTAAGACACATGATTTGCAAAAGTTACTTTTACAAATCAGTGAGCCTACACAAGTGTAACAAGGTAATAGACTCATCATAAAACACACAATTTCTCATAGTGAGAACAATAGAAACAATGACTAAAAAGGAGGAATCCTATAGACATGTTTCTACTAAGGGTTTTCTATGCAAGCATGCATAACAAGTAAAATACTAAAATGAAAACAAGGAACCATGTTATCATAATGGTAAATGAAAACATGTCCTTATGCAAGGCTACATAAATATCTACCAAACACAAGTTGGTAGGAAAAATAATTCAACACAAAAACTGCTAAGGAATCTAGTACTACTCAAACATGAAGAATCAATGGATGTATTTCAATCAAGTAATTGAAATACAACCAGAGGGTCCATGTCATAAAAACAGTAGTGAAAAATATCTATACTTTCTATAACAAAAATATTCCATTTGATAAAACAAGGCATCAATTTGCAGGGCAACTCCTACATACTAGTAGTAATAAAAAGGGGCATTACTAGAGGAATCAAACAACATTCCAAAGATGGATTTTTTCCTAGCAAGCCACACATGATTACAACCACTTACAAACAGAAGCATACACATTTCCATTTAGCACAAAAATTCCCAAGCAAAAATACTAGGCACTCATTAATTATGAAACTATATAAAAGAAATGCATCTAGTGTGGGGGAAATAATGTTTCCACCAAAAATGCAATGACACCAGTGGGTGTTCCACTAGTATAACAAGCATTAAGAGGTCACAATGCCTCTGGTCATACTTGAAAAAAATTAGCAAAAACCTAAACTAGCACCTAGTGCAATAACAATACTAGCAGAAAATAATAGGGTGCTTAAATAAGCAAGGCAATGCTACTCATGCTATTATTTTCACACAAGTGAAAAATCTAGGGGTCAAGTACTCATAAAAACATCATCAAAATGCTGCTGGTCCTATGGATACAACACAAAATTATGTGGCTACACAATCACAAATGTTCATGTCAAAAATTCCACACATGAGGGAATTTTTCCATAACAATTTCATAGTCATCACAAAGCTACTCATGCTTTTCTACCAACTCAAATGCAAGATAGCAGAGGTGATAAAAACACAAAATAAGTACCAACATGGTACTGGATACAATCAACAATCCAAGTTCTTGCTCATAAATTAATCACTCAAAAATACTATGCAAGTATTTAACTAGGGACAAAACATATGATATTGATATAAATCCTATTTCTTCTCAACTCAAGTCCACACATTATAACATGATAAAATAGCTAAGTAATACTTAGAAAGAAAGTTCACACAACTTATACATGCTAGAAAACAATATTGCAACACAAAAATATCATCACACAAATTAATTAACTAAAATGCCAAAATGGCAGAAACAGGTGAAACAAAGATCTGTCCACCAAATTTTATATGATGCTCTAAAAATTAAACCCTTCTATGTTTGGATAGTCCTAAACATATACAAGACCATCCAATTTGGTTTGCATCAAAAATCATTTTTAATAATTTTATAAAATTCACCAAAGTGCTCTCTGGTGTTTTACCAAATTGCATTCCATTTCAAAAATACAATGAATTTGGAAGCAAGGTTAATTGCTCCTGTTAGTAAATTTTAAGGGCTTCCCAATGCAATTGGCCTCACTTCATTCTGAGTTGTTAAATTAAAATGGTGCTCATTTTGGTGTTTATGGTACCTGTTGCGAAGTCATTTTTCATTGCAAAAATATCCATCCAAATGTAGATCTACAAGTTGGAGGTGGTTTAGATTTTGTTTCTTACATCTGTGAATTTTTTCTTGGCCAAATTCATATTTTAGGTAGCATTTTAGAGCCTAAAGTAAACAGGTACAATCTCTGTAAAATTAAAATGGAAAAACATATGTTGTTGGGCCAGATCTGCCAACGGGCCGGCCAGATCCAACTGTCACCGTGGGCAGAGCCAGCCAACGCCGCTGACTCGCGGGCCAGGCCGCCACGGGGCTGCCACACAGGCTAGCGCGGGCTCCACCTGCCAGTTTGACCAGCCCAGCGCGGGGTCAAGGGCGGTGACGCGAGCGCTGCGTCAGCTCGACGTCACGCCGGCGGGAGGAGAAGTCCGGCGAGCAAAATCCGTCGCAAAACAGCCACCGTTCAACGATTAAACACTACCACATGTTGCTCTAGACGCGGGGAATAAACTAGGGGCGGTGTCGCTTCCCGGGAACCACCGGAGCGTGGCCGGCGACGGCAACGCGCGGCGGCCGGAGAACACGCACGGCGCTGCGACGAACTAAAGGGAGAGGGAGAGGGGAAAACGGTCGGGGACGGTCACCTGCTCACCACCAACGCGTGGAAGAACTCGTTGAGGTCGAAGGAGGCTTGAGGCCGTCGCGATGCCTCGCCGGAGTCCGTCGGGGCCGAAGAAGAAACGGGGATGGCGCGGGGTCTACGGGTCGTTTCGGCTCGATTCCTTCGGCACCGAGGGCCACCACGGCAAGGCGGAGATGATGGCGCCAACGGCTGCCGGCGGCGTGCTCCCTATCGGCCGAATCGACGACGAGCTGTGGGCTAGGGTTTCGGGTTCTTGAGATATTTTCGAGGAGAGAGAGAACTTCGAGGGGAGGGGAGAGAGGGGGCAGGTAGAGACCACAGAGGTGCACATGGGGGTTTTAACCATCTAGCAAGACTTCCACTCGAAGGCAATGGAGCATGGGCTTCCATGCCTCAACTTGCAGCTACAGGAAGAAGAAGAAGAAGAAGAAGAGGTGACTCAGCTCACATTTTGGTCCCTGCCAATTTTACAAGTAGGTCCTTTTCTCTATGAAAATGGATGTTTTCCCAAAGCAAACAAAGTCATAATTTGAAATCCCTTTGCCCAAAATTCTAATTAGTTGAGATGTACAGCATATATGAAAATTGGCTCATTTGCCTAAACTTGATAATTCAAAGTTGTTCAAATTTGAATTCTTACATAAATGGACATTGAATTTATTAGACTACTTAGTAGCTTCCAAAAATGATAATTTTTGGCACACATTCCTTATTTGATGTGTTCCTTAAGTGGTAGAAAATTCAAGTCATTTTGAGTTACTTCATAAAACAAACTTGTTCAAATTTATAAAAGGTGCTGTCTAGAAAACAGGGGGTTTTGGCAACTTAAATTATTCAACAACTTGTTCCCTTTTGGTTTTCATCCTTATTTATTCTATAGAGCATGTGGTATTTATTTCATGGCATTTGGAAAAAGTTTTTAGAACAAACTTGTTCAAAATCCCAATTGTTGCTGTGGAGAAAAACCATGTTTTCAGGACTTTAATGGATTCAATTTTTGGTCTCCTCTTGTGTGTGTTCCTTATTTGATATAAGGAAGCAATGGTATGAATTTCAAATCATTTTAAGAAAGTTTCCGATAGTAACTTGTTTTAGTTTTCTGTTTCTGGAAATATTGGAATTTCTATTTAATAAGGCACTTGGCTTTTCTTTAACAATGCTTTGCCAAAATATTTATGTGACTAGAGATAGCAAGTCAATGCTCTCCAATACCTTTGTTTTTAATCTTGCAAGGTTGGAAAAACATTTGATAATATTTTGGTGAAGCATTTAAGAATGCCTCTTTTTCTGATAATCTTTTAGGGAAATTTTATTAAGTGTTTCCTCTTTCTTAATTTAGGTCTTGGAATAATATTCAACAAGTATGAGATTCATAAGATGTTTTTGGAAAACTCTTTGATCAATATTTACTTTAGAAAATATTGCCAAGGTCATTGGAACAATATGTTGAATATTTTGTTTTCAATTTCTTAGCCATGTAAGTTTATATAATTAGTTTGTTTAGTTGCACTCAAACAAATACAACCAAAGATTAATTGTCAAGCAATTAGCAAAACAACTGTGTTATCAGGTATTCCAAAATTGGGATGTGACAGGTCTTGCCCCCTTAAAAAGAATCTCGTCCCCGAGATTCGCAAGCGAGGACTAAGGGAGGGCCAACAAACACAATGTTAGTGTTGGAGTGCCGGTGCTTCCCCCCTTTGAATTTTCTTGGGAGGTGGGGTATTCCCCTAAATTAGCAAATTCTTTCTAAAAAGTACACCAGTAGTGTTTTAGGTCCAAAACTTTTGTTTCCTAGTTTGACCTTGAGTCTTGCACGATTTAGAAAGGAACAAAATTAAGGTTAGTGCAGAACTACCTGGAAACGTACCGTCAATTATTACATGAGTTCTTAGCTATATCCCACATATTTCATACCACATATGGAGTGGTGTACCACTCTCATAACAAGGTATATAAGAAGCTAAAAATATAGCTTGTGGGTGCAAGAGGTTAGGTTGCTAAGGTAAAACAAACAGACCGAACAATACCCATGGCAGTGGATATTACTCACCACAAGCAACTATCACTTATTATGTTCATGATTTTAGTTGGATATTTTAGTTTCATAAGATACTCTTAAGCACAATCATAACACCAGTATAAACTCATGCTAAGGTAAAACATTTAAACAAAATCCACTAAGCAAGCAAACAACACCACATATGAATAGACTATTTATTCACTAGGTTATTGTTTATTAGAGGTTTTGGAATCCATCAATCCTGAACAATTAGCAAACAACCAGTAGCTAAAAACCAATGAATACAATCATAAAGGTACTCTAAAACACCATCTTTACACAAGATAAAAACTCCTATTACATAGGCATAAAAAAAACAGGACTGCACAAATAACACACTAGTATGAAAAATCTATACCAGCATGCTATAAGAGATAATCATATCCTATAACCATAGAACATGAAACTAAATAATTCATGGCATGATAAAAGAAGTAATAACTTTCTAACATGCTATATCAACACATATGCTCGTAAAATAAAAAGAGGGTAATACTAGAGCAAAAATCACTATTTTCTAGTGGTGAAACTAGTTTTCGTGCTAGAGAAGCAAACAATGCTATCATGATGTTTAAACTTAAACAAGAAAGTCATGAACATAAATGTACCTAATAACAGTACCCAAAACTTACTCATGTTAGTAAGCACAACATCAAAACAATCCCATGATACAACTATTAAACATGCAGAAATTTCTTCTAGCAATTTCTGTTTTTCTTAAACAATTACTAGCAAACAAGCAAGGTATAACTCACACAACCAGTAGCTATGAAATTAATGAAAAGTTATCTAAACCTTTTCAAAAAATCCATACACTCAATTTAAAATTATTCACAAACAATCTACCAATCAAGAGGAATTTATTTTATTTGCGAACAATTTAATTTTAGCACACGATAGTGAAACATTTCTTAACATGATACCCCTAAGGAAATATTATGCTAACAAAAGGATCACACCTAAACATATTAGTATTTACTAATAAGAAATAAACTTCTCACTTGCGCAAGTGAAAAGAAACAGTTATATTTTCCAAGGTGGAAAATAGAAATCAATCACATATTGAAACATGCTATTTTCACACATGTGTATGGTTGGGGATTTTTCATCCTCAAGCAAAAATGCAATAGGACCAGTGGGCTATGGCCTACTAATACCAAGGAAAAATAGGTACTAAGCCTCTGGTTACTCATGAAAAACTTTGCATACCAGGTAAAAATATAAGGCTATTTAATCTAGTGAAGCAATACTAGTGCATACTGATAGTAATGCTTACACATGCTTTACTATTAAGAGACATGCAATCTAACATAGGTAGAAGCATCAAAATAACAGTACCTAAATGGTACTGGACTCAAAGAAAACATAGCACAAAATCTACTAAGAAAGTATACACAGATCTAGCTCTCACAATACTTCCAATTAATAAACTAGAAGGTGACAAATGTTATTTCATTTTTATTCGAGTTTTCAATCATGCACACACTTTCTAGGGTTGATTTATTGTAAGAAAACAACATAATAACAAGTCCTAACAAGTCCATATAAGTTAGGAAGCAAGATTGAATAAAACACAAATTTATTTCAATCAAGAGCACACAAAGAAATAAAACAGGAAAACTGTTGTTTTCTAGATCTATCATAACCATTCCATCGTTCACTTAATTTCTAAACCCCAAATTTCATAGTACCTACAATGTCTACTAAAATTTGGTTTCCAAAGTAGATACACCTGATATCTTGTTGACTAGTAAACGAATAGGACATCATCTTATTTTCTCGTGACTTCTTCTTTTTACCAACTAGATTAAAAGGTGTCTTAAGTCACTTAATTCCTTGGTTTAGAAAGAGTTGTCAGTGGTTCACATGATTTGGTTAGGTTTCAACCTAATATTAGACCAACCATGTTAGTCTTGTTATCTTTCTAATTAATCATGTTTGTCCGACAAGACACGACTAGCGTCATCGTACGTCGAATATTGAATTGTGCTCTTTTGATTGGCTTTTGAGGGGGTTACGCATCATGGCATGTAAAGACTTCTTTTTTCACCTTTCTCCAGAGGAGGGAGGTATATAACTTTTGAAATGCAACGTCTAGCCAACAGGGTAAAAAGAGTCTTTTGCAAACAGACAAAACAAAGAGGTTTTGGTCAGTATTGGTTGGTTTTCTTCACGCCTTTTCTTCTTTGAAGGGTGTCATTGTTGGAGCTTTAACTGTTGGAGTGCAGCATTGGTAGCAACGCTAGCAGCTCGTGTGGCTTGATGGTCCTCTATTATTAGGCCCAAAGGTGCTTTCATTAATTGTGGGGGAGATGGTGGTGGTTCACGACGGGTCGCATTATGAAGCGAAAACAAGTATAAGTCTAAGCAACAAATTCTTGTTTTTGAATGCTATACAAACATTTTTGCTTGCAAAAATTTAACCCGAGGCAATTCAAAAACAAGAGCGGGGCAAGCACAAATTTGCAAAATTTGAGCACCCCACAAATATATAGAAGCTTAGATGAAACAAATTCTACACCACACAATAGCACAAAGTCCTACGGACACACCTAAGCAAGCCATAACACACAAGAAAGGCTCCATTGGAGCTACGTCGGGGGAGACGACTCATGGGGTGATCGCTAAATTACTCCAAACTAGACTGATCCAAAAAAAAAATCCTAGAAGTGGCTGAAGAACTATATCTACTTCTGACCATCATCACTGTAGAGCTAGGAAATTATTTTGGTCTTCTCGGGACATCGGCAAGTATACAAGTTTTTGTATGTAAACAAGATAAATAGAAGTAAAGTTTTGATAAAACTTTATGCAACAATCTGTTTTTGAAACTCCAACTATTTTCTGGACAGAAAACTTCAAAGACGAGAGATGTTTCAAAAACAGAGCGGAGCAGTTGCAAACAAGTAAGAAATAAACTCTTAACCGAGAGAGATTACTAACTCTATAAGGCCCGCCCTTCGAACCACTGTTCAAGGACGCCCTTGATATGCATTTAGAATCCTTCGAAAAGATATGAAGGAGGGAAAATATACTAAAATTCCCTTAGATAAAAATAATGCAGATGGTAAATAGGTTTTTACTCAAAAATACTTTTCTTTCCTATCTGACGTCCATGCTAACTAAGGTCTCCTAAGGTCAGGATGGCTCTGATACCAACTCTGTAAGGACCCCAGACCGGCAGTCTGAAACCCTATGTATGCATACATTCACGATCCCAGAAAGATCAGTCGTGAACAACATACACAGTTGGCACACAGAAATACATCATCCATTACACGAATACATAAAGGTATTACAAAAATGATCACATGATCAAGTTTAAGCAACTGCCACAAAGGCAGGCAACTTAACAAACACAGCGGAAGACAATTAAAAACACAACGTAGTTGAGCCCAAGTCACGCCTTAACCTACAGGCTGCTGACCCGGAGACGATCCTAGTTCGCAAAGCCGTCAACTCCGTACTTCTCTTCATAGATATCCTTCGGAGGCTCCTTCTCAAAGTCTGGCAAGTAGATACCAGGGGCGAAACCATAATGAGTACATTTGAATGTACTCAGCAAGACATCCATCATGTGACTTACCAAACATGCAAATATGCTTATATGGTGGAATAGGTAGGCTATAAATATGGTTCACTATCAATGGTGTTCATATATGATGACACCACAGTTGCAGTCAGGTTTATCTGTATCTTCGTTGAAGAAGATACTTCAGAAGAAAAATAATATATAGTTTTATTTCTCTTGTAGATATCACATGTACAAGAGGTTTTGTAAAGTTTTGTTAAAGAATATTTTCTCTTTGCAAAACTTCTTGGAATCAGTTTCCAGAATTCTTGCTTAGAGTAGAAAAGGTTTTCTTTGCAAAACATTTTGTTTTGTATCACATCATCTGGCTTTTCATCATCGACGATACCTCCACGGTATACGTTTTCCTTCCTTTCCGAACTTCACAAGTTCAACACTTCCTTTCCAAAATTTCCCTTTCAAAACTCCTTTTTGAAAACATTGACACAATGCTAGCTACATGGCCATTCAACTGTCCATATCCGAGGACGCGGCTTCTTCGAAAAAGTTATACTCTGCAGAGGTGTACTCATCCACCAGATCCAGTACACCTCCCGTGAACAATCACGGACTGTAACAACAGTATGAAAACACTAGGTATCTGATCATAACCATCCACTATGTTCAAGCTAGTATATGTCTATCTCTCGATTGAGTTTTGTTCTCCCCGGCACCAAGTCCCACCCTGCCTAGCCGGGAGCCTCAATGAATGCATCCGGAGGGAAAATTAATCCCACACTTTATATGCCTCAACATTGGGAGTTTTGACGACATTCGGTTCGAGGGTACGACGCCCCTTATAGCAAGTGAGATAGCACACACTAATAAGAACAAACTTCAAGTTAAGCCCCGTGCCCATGTTGGGGTAGGGTGGCAGTACGGTAAAGGTTGTCCAGCGAAGACTAGGTTATGTGTCATTTTTGAAAACACCACTTTCTCAAAAATGACCACTTCCACATTCCTCCGGAGAACAAGGATCCGCCTTTTCTCCGGGTTTTTTCGTAAAGCCTTTGTTTTGTAGAATCACAATTTTAGGGTGTCCACTTAGGGACTAGTATATTTGATGGTAATAAATACCATAGGGTGGCTTATGGGCTTGGTATTACCAAGTTTAACTACTGGCATGATAGTAACCTATAATATAGTATAGTAGTAAATTCCACATCAAAAATAGTTTTGATAATCAAGTTTTTGTAAAACTTCAGAGGTAAAACATGCATGATAGATAATGATAAGTATTGTATCAGCAAGCATCAGGATGGCTTGCCTGGTATCTCCTTGTGTCCCTGGTTTTGGAGTGACTGGAACTTGAAACAGATCTTCACGACACTTCCTTCCTCTTCGTTTTCTAACATCGTAAAAGGAATAAAGGACACACATTCAGCACCAATCAAGGCAAGCAACAATGCATAACCATTCATACAGCAAGGAAAACTAATAATGACCAATCACACAAGTATTAATTTAGGCAAACAACCAAACAAACACACTTGGCAGAAATGCCATTTAATAAGACAACTTAAGGTTGGAGGAACATATCACACAACCTTAATATCATGGATTCAGTGGGTGTGCCACTATCATACCAAGATATTAATAAACCCAAAATACCCTTAGGTTCACAAGGTTGAGCCTACTAAAAGTATATAAAACATGCACAGAAATAATTATGGCAATGTGTCTATCAACCACACCACAAAAAGAAAAAGGTAGCTAATCTGCTAAGCCTAAATTCACATCAAGAATAACTAAGACACATGATTTGCAAAAGTTACTTTTACAAATCAGTGAGCCTACACAAGTGTAACAAGGTAATAGACTCATCATAAAACACACAATTTCTCATAGTGAGAACAATAGAAACAATGACTAAAAAGGAGGAATCCTATAGACATGTTTCTACTAAGGGTTTTCTATGCAAGCATGCATAACAAGTAAAATACTAAAATGAAAACAAGGAACCATGTTATCATAATGGTAAATGAAAACATGTCCTTATGCAAGGCTACATAAATATCTACCAAACACAAGTTGGTAGGAAAAATAATTCAACACAAAAACTGCTAAGGAATCTAGTACTACTCAAACATGAAGAATCAATGGATGTATTTCAATCAAGTAATTGAAATACAACCAGAGGGTCCATGTCATAAAAACAGTAGTGAAAAATATCTATACTTTCTATAACAAAAATATTCCATTTGATAAAACAAGGCATCAATTTGCAGGGCAACTCCTACATACTAGTAGTAATAAAAAGGGGCATTACTAGAGGAATCAAACAACATTCCAAAGATGGATTTTTTCCTAGCAAGCCACACATGATTACAACCACTTACAAACAGAAGCATACACATTTCCATTTAGCACAAAAATTCCCAAGCAAAAATACTAGGCACTCATTAATTATGAAACTATATAAAAGAAATGCATCTAGTGTGGGGGAAATAATGTTTCCACCAAAAATGCAATGACACCAGTGGGTGTTCCACTAGTATAACAAGCATTAAGAGGTCACAATGCCTCTGGTCATACTTGAAAAAAATTAGCAAAAACCTAAACTAGCACCTAGTGCAATAACAATACTAGCAGAAAATAATAGGGTGCTTAAATAAGCAAGGCAATGCTACTCATGCTATTATTTTCACACAAGTGAAAAATCTAGGGGTCAAGTACTCATAAAAACATCATCAAAATGCTGCTGGTCCTATGGATACAACACAAAATTATGTGGCTACACAATCACAAATGTTCATGTCAAAAATTCCACACATGAGGGAATTTTTCCATAACAATTTCATAGTCATCACAAAGCTACTCATGCTTTTCTACCAACTCAAATGCAAGATAGCAGAGGTGATAAAAACACAAAATAATTACCAACATGGTACTGGATACAATCAACAATCCAAGTTCTTGCTCATAAATTAATCACTCAAAAATACTATGCAAGTATTTAACTAGGGACAAAACATATGATATTGATATAAATCCTATTTCTTCTCAACTCAAGTCCACACATTATAACATGATAAAATAGCTAAGTAATACTTAGAAAGAAAGTTCACACAACTTATACATGCTAGAAAACAATATTGCAACACAAAAATATCATCACACAAATTAATTAACTAAAATGCCAAAATGGCAGAAACAGGTGAAACAAAGATCTGTCCACCAAATTTTATATGATGCTCTAAAAATTAAACCCTTCTATGTTTGGATAGTCCTAAACATATACAAGACCATCCAATTTGGTTTGCATCAAAAATCATTTTTAATAATTTTATAAAATTCACCAAAGTGCTCTCTGGTGTTTTACCAAATTGCATTCCATTTCAAAAATACAATGAATTTGGAAGCAAGGTTAATTGCTCCTGTTAGTAAATTTTAAGGGCTTCCCAATGCAATTGGCCTCACTTCATTCTGAGTTGTTAAATTAAAATGGTGCTCATTTTGGTGTTTATGGTACCTGTTGCGAAGTCATTTTTCATTGCAAAAATATCCATCCAAATGTAGATCTACAAGTTGGAGGTGGTTTAGATTTTGTTTCTTACATCTGTGAATTTTTTCTTGGCCAAATTCATATTTTAGGTAGCATTTTAGAGCCTAAAGTAAACAGGTACAATCTCTGTAAAATTAAAATGGAAAAACATATGTTGTTGGGCCAGATCTGCCAACGGGCCGGCCAGATCCAACTGTCACCGTGGGCAGAGCCAGCCAACGCCGCTGACTCGCGGGCCAGGCCGCCACGGGGCTGCCACACAGGCTAGCGCGGGCTCCACCTGCCAGTTTGACCAGCCCAGCGCGGGGTCAAGGGCGGTGACGCGAGCGCTGCGTCAGCTCGACGTCACGCCGGCGGGAGGAGAAGTCCGGCGAGCAAAATCCGTCGCAAAACAGCCACCGTTCAACGATTAAACACTACCACATGTTGCTCTAGACGCGGGGAATAAACTAGGGGCGGTGTCGCTTCCCGGGAACCACCGGAGCGTGGCCGGCAACGGCAACGCGCGGCGGCCGGAGAACACGCACGGCGCTGCGACGAACTAAAGGGAGAGGGAGAGGGGAAAACGGTCGGGGATGGTCGCCTGCTCACCACCAACGCGTGGAAGAACTCGTTGAGGTCGAAGGAGGCTCGAGGCCGTCGCGATGCCTCGCCGGAGTCCGTCGGGGCCGAAGAAGAAACGGGGATGGCGCGGGGTCTACGGGTCGTTTCGGCTCGATTCCTTCGGCACCGAGGGCCACCACGGCAAGGCGGAGATGATGGCGCCCACGGCTGCCGGCGGCGTGCTCCCTATCGGCCGAATCGACGACGAGCTGTGGGCTAGGGTTTCGGGTTCTTGAGATATTTTCGAGGAGAGAGAGAACTTCGAGGGGAGGGGAGAGAGGGGGCAGGTAGAGACCACAGAGGTGCACATGGGGGTTTTAACCATCTAGCAAGACTTTCACTCGAAGGCAATGGAGCATGGGCTTCCATGCCTCAACTTGCAGCTACAGGAAGAAGAAGAAGAAGAGGTGACTCATCTCACATTTTGGTCCCTGCCAATTTTACAAGTAGGTCCTTTTCTCTCTGAAAATGGATGTTTTCCCTAAGAAAACAAAGTCATAATTTGAAATCCCTTTGCCCAAAATTCTAATTAGTTGAGATGTACAACATATATGAAAATTGGCTCATTTGCCTAAACTTGATAATTCAAAGTTGTTCAAATTTGAATTCTTACATAAATGGACATTGAATTTATTAGACTACTCAGTAGCTTCCAAAAATAATATTTTTGGCACACATTCCTTATTTGATGTGTTCCTTAAGTGGTAGAAAATTCAAGTCATTTTGAGTTACTTAATAAAACAAACTTGTTCAAATTTATAAAAGGTGCTGTCTAGAAAACAGGGGGTTTTGGCAACTTAAATTATTCAACAACTTGTGCCCCTTTGGTTTTCATCCTTATTTATGCTATAGAGCATGTGGTATTTATTTCATGGCATTTAGAAAAAGTTTGTAGAACAAACTTGTTCAAAATCCCAATTGTTGCTGTGGAGAAAAACCATGTTTTCAGGACTTTAATGGATTCAATTTTTGGTCTTCTCTTGTGTGTGTTCCTTATTTGTTATAAGGAAGCAATGGTATGAATTTCAAATCATTTTAAGAAAGTTTCCAATAGTAACTTGTTTTAGTTTTCTGTTTCTGGAAATATTGGAATTTCTATTTAATAAGGCACTTGGCTTTTCTTTAACAATGCTTTGCCAAAATATTTATGTGACTAGAGATAGCAAGTCAATGCTCTCCAACACCTTTGTTTTTAATCTTGCAAGGTTGGAAAAACATTTGATAATATTTTGGTGAAGCATTTAAGAATGCCTCTTTTTCTGATAATCTTTTAGGGAAATTTTATTAAGTGTTTCCTCTTTCTTAATTTAGGTCTTGGAATAATATTCAACAAGTATGAGATTCATAAGATGTTTTTGGAAAACTCTTTGATCAATATTTACTTTAGAAAATATTGCCAAGGTCATTGGAACAATATGTTGAATATTTTGTTTTCAATTTCTTAGCCATGTAAGTTTATATAATTAGTTTGTTTAGTTGCACTCAAACAAATACAACCAAAGATTAATTGTCAAGCAATTAGCAAAACAACTGTGTTATCAGGTATTCCAAAATTGGGATGTGACAGAAATGGTAGTGGAGAGGGGGGGTGCCACCTTTATGTGCACATCTAGAAAGATTCTATGGCGCATCAGCAACCTGTTTTGTGGCGCACGGAGGCGGTGCGCCACAAAACAGCCATATTATGTGGCGCACATGCGGACATGCGCCACAGAATATAGCTTTTCTGTGGCGCACCATCACACATGCGCCACAGAATATGGCTTTTCTGTGGCACACCGCCACACATGAGCCACAGAATAGCCATATTCTGTGGCGCACTATTTACCCTACGCCATAACAAGGGTTGTTCGGACAGCCAGGGCAATGATTGGGGCGGGCCCCCACAATGTTTTTGTGGCGCACATTTATCTTGTGGTCTTTTCTGTGGCGCATTTCTCAGCGTGCGCCACAAAATTTGTTTTCTATGGCGCATTGCTTCATGGTGCGCCACAGAGAGGCATCCATAGAAAGGTAGTTTCCTCCTGGTGGTGGCACACGAGAGCAGTGCTATGGTTTCAAATCTTTCAATGCTACACGGCCACCAAGGGCAAGCCCGTGCGCGATCTCAATCTAGCACCGCTGGATGCTTTTGAGAAGACCGACACTATGTTTAAAAGCGCCCTTCTCGATATTATTGATGATTCCATTGTGGATCGTCATATGTCGTTTGACAACGGTAAGGACATGTGGGCTACACTCGAGGCCTAATTTGGGGCCTTGGATGCTGGCAGTGAGTTGTACGTCATGGAGCAATTCCATGACTACAGGATGGCTGCTGAGTGTTCTGTTGTTCAACAGGTTCATGTGATACAGTCGTTCACAAAGAAAATTGAACACTTTAAGTGTATGTTATCGGACAAGTTTGTGGCCATAGGCACTATTGCCAAGCTTCTATCTTCGTGGAGAACCTTTGCTACTTCTCTGAAACACAAGAGACATGAGTTTTCCGTTTCGGACCTCATCAGATCCCTTGATGTGAAAGAGAAGGCGAGAGAAAAGGATACACGTGCTCGGGTTTCTTAGGTAGGTTCTGCTACCCATGTGGTTGATGGCGTGTGAACACACATTCGTTGGGAGACCCCAAGAGGAAGGTATGATGAGTACAACACAAGATTTTCTCTCATCAAGAAACCAAGGTTTAATCGGACCAGTAGGAGAAAGAAATCACTTCCGAATGTGGTTGACAAGTGATATTGGTAGAGCACACTACCAGGCTCAGCAGCAAAGTGGAATCTGCACACAACACAACCAAGATACTTTCCCTAACGAAACAGTGAGGTTGTCAATCTCACTGGTCTTGCTGAAAACAAAGGATTAGACGTATAGTGTGGAAAATAATGTTTGTTTGCAGTGAATGAAATGAGAACATTGTTTGTAGTGAAAAAGAACAGTTTTTGTAGTAGGTTGTATTATCAGTGTAAAAGAATGGATCGGGGTCCACAGTTCACTAGTGGTGTATCTCCATAACAGATAAATAACATGATGGGTGAACAAATTACAGATGAGCAATTGACAAAATAAAGAGTGCACCGTAATGCATATACATGACCTTATGATTACTATGAGATTCATTTGGGAATTACAACGTGATACATAGACCGTCATACAACTTCATCTATGACTAATAATCCACCCTCAGGACGTCATCCAAGCAAACTTTGGGTATTAAGTTGCAAGCAAGAGATTATTGCATTAAGTAAACTGCGTGATGTAAAAACACAATTATCCTTAGAAAAAGCATTGTTGTTTTACCCCTAGTGGCAACATCATATCCATAATCATAGAAGTTATTGTCACTCTCCCACATTACTGGAGGCATGAACCCACTATCTAGCATAAATAACCCCTCTTGAAGTTACAAGCATCAACTTGACGAGAGAATCTACTAGTAATGGAGAGCATACAAGATCACAAATAACATATATGATAGATCTATAATCAACTTGACATAGCATTCAATATTCATCGGATCCCAGCAAATACAACATGTAGTCTTACAATAAGATGATCTTGATCATGTTAGACAGCTTACAAGATCTAAACATGATGACACAAAATAAGGAGAAGAAAATCATCTAGCTACTGCTATAGACCCGTAGTCCAAGGATGAACTATTCACGTATCACTCCGGAGGCAGGCATGGTGATGAAGAACCCTCTGGTGATGATTTCCCCCTCAGACGGGTGCTAGGGAGACCTTCAGAACCCTCCTGGACTAGGGTTGACGATTGCTGCGGCTACGGAACTTTTTTGTGGATGGAGGCTTGGGTATTTAGGATTTTCCCGAGGAAGGAAATTTATAGGAGGAAGGGCGATGTCGGTGGGCGAGCAGGGGGCCCACACCATGTGGCCGCGTGGCCAAGGGAGGAGGGGCACGCCGCCATAGGGTGTGGCCGCCTCCCTTGCCCCCTTCGAGTCTCCTCCGGACTTCGTGTACATGACATACAAATAGGGACTTTGGCTTTTGTTTCGTACAATTCCAAGAATATTTCGAGAACAACTTTTCTAAAACCAAAACAGCAGAAAACAGAAACTGGCACTGTGGCATCTTGTCAGTAGGTTAGTCTCAGAAAATGCATAAAAATGCTATGAAGTGTATACAAAACATGTAGCAATTGGTATAATAACAACATGGACCATCATAAATTATAGATACGTTGGAGACGTATCAGCGGTACAAAAGAAACACTACCCGCCCAACAAGCCTAAATATAACAATAAGAAATCTGGGGGTAAAGGCACACCTGATGGCAAGTTTAAGCCGTCACATTCTACCAACTTCAAGAAGAGGAAGGGGTCATGTCAAGTTTGCGGTGAACTGACTCGTTGGGATCCAAGATGCTATGAGTTGCAGCAGCAGGATAATAGCGGCAAGACTGCTAACGTTGTCATGGCTGACACTGAGACGAAGGATACTGGGTATGGTATAGTTTCTACTATTCTTTCAGTTTGTCATTCACCTGAATGGTTAATTGACACATGTGCCAATGTACATGTTTGTGCTGATGCTTCCACATGTTATCTTCTTATCAGGTCACAGGGACTTCCCCCATGCTGATGGGGAACGGGGCACATGCTACTGTTTGTGGTGTTGGTACGGTCGATCTGAAGTTTACTTCGGGGAAGGTCGTGTGACTTAAGAACGCTCATCATGTGCCCTCCATCAATATGAATCTCGTCAGTGGTTCACGTATGTGTCGAGATGGTTTTAAGTTGGTTTTCGAGTCCAATAAAGTTTTAATTTCCAAGTATGGAAAATTTGTTGGTAAAGGGTATGAGTGCGGAGGCTTGTTCTACTTATCCTTGTCCGATACTTGCACTAAAGTTATTAATAACGTTTGCCACGATAATGATTCTAATGTTTGGCATTCACGACTTTGTCATATTAACTTTGGATAGATGGCGTGATTAGAAAATATGAGTTTAATTCTAGAATTCAGTACGTTCAAAGGTTCCAAATGTCTAGTGTGTGTTCAAGCTAAGAAACCTTCAAGCCCCATAAGACTGTGGAGGTAAGAGACTTGGCAGCACTGGAGCTTATACATTTTGATCTTTCTAACATGAATGGCGTGTTGACAAAATGTGTAAAGAAATATTTCATGACAATTATTGATGACTCCATTAGATATTGTTATGTGTATCTTATGAAATCTAAAGATGAATCTTTAACTTATTTCAAGAACTATAAGGCCGAAGCTGAGAACCAACTTCGTCGTAAAATTAAACAGCTTAGGTCTCATCGTGGTAGAGAGTATTTTTCCAACGATTTTAATTCGTTTTGTGTGGAACATGGTATTATTCATGAGAGGACGCCTCCTTAATCAGCTCAGTCAAATGGGGTAGCTGAACTCTATCTGATTTGGTTAACACCATGTTAGATACTTCGGGTCTCTCCAAGGCATGGTGGGGGGAGGCGCTAATGACTGCATGTCATGTCCTAAACCGAGTTCCCACAAAGAATAAAACCATTACTCCATTTGAGAAATGTGAAAGGAAAAAGTTGAAACCATCCTACCTACGTACTTGGGTTTGTTTGGCGAAAGTCAATATACCAATTCCTAAGAAGCACAAGCTTGGACCAAACAAACTAGATTGTGTTTTTCTATGCTATGCTTTTAATAGCATTGGCTATAGATTTTTGATAATAAAATCTGAGGCTTCCGACATGCATGTTGGTACGATTATGGAGTGGAATGATGCGACTTTAGTTGAGAACATATTTCCTATGAAGGATATGCCTAGCTCATCAAATCAGGAGAAACCAGTTTCATCTAGTCAGGAATTAGCAGAGATTCCTGAACCCACCATTCGGATAGAACACATTGAGAATCCTGAGGAGGATGACAATGAAGTTTCTGTAAGGAGCAAGAGACAGAGGACCGCAAAGTCCTTTGGTAATGATTTCATTGTGTACCTCGTGGATGACACACCCAGGACCATTTCAGAAGCCTGTGCATCTCTTGATGCTGACTACTGGAAGGAGGCTATCAGTTTGCGACTTGGATTCCATCTTGGCTAACGGAACCTGGGAAATCACTAATTGTCCTTATGGGTGCAAACCTGTAGGATGTAAGTGGGTGTTTGATGTCTACGCACGCTTCTATTCTTGTAGACAGTGTTGGGCCTCCAAGTGCAGAGGTTTGTAGAACAGCAGCAAGTTTCCCTTAAGTGGATCACCCAAGGTTTATCGAATTCGGGGAGGTAGAAGTCAAAGATATCCCTCTCAAACAACCCTGCAATCAAGATACAAGAAGTCTCTTGTGTCCCCAACACACCTAATACAATTGTCAGTTGTATAGGTGCACTAGTTCGGCGAAGAGAGAGTAAAATGCAAGTAATATGGATGATAATAAGTGATAATAGCAATCTGAAATAAATATGGAAGCAAGCAAACATGTAGCAGAACAGGCGGAAAAGGGTGTTTGTATGCTCGGAAATAAGGCCTAGGGATCCTACTTTCACTAGAGGACACTCTCAACAATGATCACATAAATGAATAACAAGATATCTTCTCTCACTATGCTACTCTTAACCCTCTCCGGTTCGATAACGAACACTAATCATTGCGTAGGGCTGCAAAAAAGCATTCCTTAAAGTAAGCATTCTCATGTCTAGTTAACCCCACGATGTCACTATGAGCGCCCTAGAAGGTACTAGACAAACACCACAATTCATAGAGGAGACACACACGATGTGCACAATGTCACATTCACACCGCGATACAAGGTGACTCCATAGTTCATATTAATAAAGCACTTGAGTAGCAAAAGATGAAGAGTAACATCTACGAATTCAAATAGATTACAAAGCTCATGATCACATATAGATCACACCATGGGAGAGAGAGATGAACCACATAGCTACCGGTAGAGCCCTCAGCCCCGGAGGAGAACTACTCCCTCCTCATCATAGGAGACAGCAACGGCGATGGAGATGGCGGTGGATTCGATGGACATGGCTTCCGGGGGCACTTCCCCATCCCGACAGGGTGCCAGAACAGAGATTTGTCTCCCGAAACTTGTTGGTGGTGGCGGCGGAGCTACGGATGTATTTGTGGAAAAGGTCGATCTCTTTTAGGGTTTTCCCTCGAGGGAGTATATATAGGCGAAAGGGCGATGCCGGGGGTGGCCAGGGGGCCCACACCCCTAGGTGGCGCGGCCAGGGGGACCCGCGCCACCCCATGGTGTCGCCACCCTGTGGACCCCTCCGGGGCTCTTCGGGACTTCTGGAAGCTTCCGAGTCTTCTAAGACTTCTAGCTTTCGAATTTTCCAATTCCGAGAATATTTCCAGAACAACTTTTCTGAAACTAAAAACAGCAGAAAACAGGGAACTGGCTCTATGGCATCTTGTTAATAGGTTAATCCGGGAAACGTGTAAAAATGCTATAAATAAGGGAGAAAACATGTAGCAATTGGCATAATATCATCATGGAGCATCAGAAATTATAGATACGTTGGAGACGTATCAAGCATCCCCAAGCTTAGTTCCTACTCGTCCTCGAGTAGGTAAACCATAAAACACAATAATTTCTGAGGTGACATGCTACTATCATAAACTTGATCATTATAATGTAAACGCATATGTACGCTGAGATCATAGAACTTCAAACACAAACATGATAAATATAACTTCAATAATAAATCATAGCAATCACTTTGCATCATGAATAGTATCTTAAATAAAGGATCATGGATAATAATGCAAAGAAAGATAAACGTTTGTTTCAGGTATAAAGAAAATATGGCAAAGTGGTATTTCGCTAGTCCTTAAGAGTGGAACAAAACATAAATGCCAGGACACCTTCAAAGTTCATGAGGAAAACTAGACCAAATAATTTAAGAACAAATAATATCACATCATGAAGCAATTATTGATGTTTATGGGACAAATGCACATAGAACTCAGAATGGAAAAAATCTCTCTCAACTTTGCATAAAGTTAGAAGATGGAGAATCAACATAAAAGTAAAAGAAAGGCCCTTCGCGGAGGGAAGCAGGGATCACTCACGTGCTAGAGCTTTTTACTATATTAAAAAAATGTATTAAAAGTTTGACACTCCTCCCATCCATATTTCACAAACCATGGTTAACCAAATCCTCGGGTGCCTGCCAACAATCACATACCGTGGAGGAGTGTCTATATTTTAGAAGAGGTGTATGTTAATGTCAACAAATGGTAAACCTACAATACAGTACGTCACAAGCCAACTGGATTCACAAGAGCGGCTCCCATTGTGAAGGACGAACTGGTGTAGAAGGTCATCCCTCTTTCTCTTTTGTTTACACAATTATGCTTTGACTGATAAATCAGGGGCAAAAATAGTGAAGAGAATTTGTTTGTATTAAATTTGGGGCTGGGCACCCCGCTGCCAGCTCTTCTATCATTTGGATAAGCGGATGAAGCCACTAGTCCAAGGTGTGAAATCCAATCAACAAGTGAGATAAAGATTCTCTATTGACGTCCTCATGAGCAAAAACAAGAACACAAAACATGAGTAATTTTGAAAGTTCTAAAGGTAACACATGAGCAATTTACGTGGAGTGGCGGTGAAATACCACATGTAGGTAGGTATGGTGTACACAATGGGAAAACTTTGGTTTAAAGGAGTTGGATGCACGAGTAGAGCTCATACTCAGTACAGGTGGAGGCTAGCAAAAGACTAGGAGCAACAAATCAAGAGAGCATTAGAGCCATAATCATGCATAGCGACATAAGAATCATTAGTTAAAGCATAAGCGGCATCGCAAGTTCAAAAACTAAGTGGTCATGGAGGCTATTTGTGACTAGTTTGTAGTCATAAACATGGTGTGAGCATGCACCAAGTCAACCAAATAAAACATTCGAAAGAGAATACCATAAATTGATGCTTTACTATGACAAGAACAACTCATGAATCTTTCAAGAAATATTAAACACTCTCAGCTATTTGAGGCTATTCATGCTACTCAATAACCACAAGGCTTTAAAACTAAAATAACATTTAGCATGGCATGAAAAAGTTCTAGCCACAGTCTATACAAGCTTCTACCTGCACTGCTATAAATTCTACATCAAACAGCAGTTTCTTTTCCCAACAAGCACCATACAAGATATGTTTTCACAAAAATTCTCTACATGCTACAACAAGAAAATGAGATTAGTCACATAACACTACTAAAACTAACAGCTCTGGATAAGAGATGCATGAAAACAAAGGCTAAACGCAGTACTAGCAAAAAGTGAACACTCATAGAACAATAAGAATGAAAATTAGAGTGTTCTAAGCAATGAAAACAGAGCGTGTCTCTCTCCCACACAAGTATGATAGGATCCAAATATTTATTACAGAAAAGAAAACCAAACAAACTGAAAACAAAAATAAAAGACGCTCCAAGTAAAGGACATAAGATGTGACCGAATAAAAATATAGTTTCACTAGAAGTGACCTGATAATTTGTCGATGAAGAAGGGGATGCCTTTGGCATCCCCAAGCTTAGACGCTTGAGTCTTCCTGGAATTTTCTTGGATGTACCACAGGGGCATCCCCAAGCTTAGGCTCTTCACTCTTATTTATCATGTCATATCATCCTCTTCTCTTGACCCTTGAAAACTTCCTTCACACCAAACTTCTCACAATCTTCATTAGCAACATTAGTGCAATCGAAATAATAAATTCACATGGTTCAGTTTCAACACAAGCCTAACACTCATAAAAACATTAGCCACTGTCACAAATTCTTTTAAAACTCCTTTTCTCAAAAGAACACCAAAAGAAATAGATTAAGAGGCAAATGCAATTATTAGTAGAAATCTGTCAAAACAGAACAGCAGGTAAAGATGATTTTTTCGAAAATCTTCTGTTGCTCAAATCAAAAACTGGTAAACTAAGAAAAGTTGTGGAATCAGCTGAGGAATAAGAACAATTTTTTTAGATCATTCTGATCTTCCAGGATTTTATACGATGTTTTACGGTGGACAGCAGAAATCTGTTTCCTGCGCAGAAATCCGAAATATAGCCTCAACTTTCCACTAGAGGCTTTACTTGGCTCAACAAAAACACAAAAGAAAAGATACAGAGGGATTTCTAAGTAAATATACAACACCCAGGTGCAAAGAAAACAAAAGAAAACGATGGAAAACGGGTTAAAAACGGAGAAATAAAACGGGTTGTCTCCCGGTAGCGATTTTCTTTAACGCCCTTCAGCTAGGCACAATCATTTTTAAAAGATGCTCACATAAGAATAAGAGGTTAAGTAATCCCTCTGTCCCATATTAATTGTCTCAAAGTTAAACAAAAATGGATGTATCTAGACATATTTTAGTGTTAGATACATCTACTTTTGTTCAACTTTGAGACAATTAATATGAGACGGAGGGAGTACAATAAGGGAGCATCAAGAAGCAAATATAAAACATATTCAAGTCTAACCCACTTTCTATGAAAAAGAATCTTGTAGAAAAATAAGTCAACAAAACACAAAGTGAGTATCATAGGAAGACAAAATAAGTGCAACATCAAAAATTTCAACATAAAGAGAGGAAACTTGATATTGTTGAGATGCATAAATTTGTGTTTCCCTCTCTCATAGTAACGTTCAGTAGCATCATGAATAAAATTAACAATATAAGTATCACATAAAACATTCTTATCATGAGCCACATTAATAAAAGAATTATTACTCTCCACATAAGCATAGTCATTCTTATTAATAGTAGTGGGAGCAAATTCAACAAAATAGCTATCATTAATATTCTCATCACCATAATCATTAAATATAGGAGGCATATTGTAATCATAATTAATATTTTCCTCTATTGTAGGTGGACTGAAAATATCATATTCAGCATTGTGAATAGGTGGAACTAGAATACCACAATCATTGTAATCATTATATATTGGAGGCAAAGTATCATCAAAGAAAATTTCCTCCTCAAAACTTGGGGGACTAAAAATATCATATTCATCAAAACTAGCTTCCTTAAGCTTAGACTCTTCCATAGCATTAGAAGTAATAGTGTTCAAAGCATTCATACTAATAACATAGATATTAGCATGCAAATAAAGTTCCATGGGTTTTTTTTAATTTTCTCGTCAAATGCTTCATGTCCTAAGTCAAGATAAAGATTATAAAGCTCTCTCATATTTTTGTTGTTTTCCATTAAGCCTAACTAGTGAAAATAAAAACAAGAAACAAAAAGATATAATTGCAGGATCTAAATGAAATAACTTCGAGCACTCACACCCGAGGATGTGAGTACCTTTTACCTTACCTCCCCGGCAACAGCGCCAGAAAAGAGCTTGATGTATACGCACGCTTCTATTCTTGTAGACAGTGTTGGGCCTCCAAGTACAGAGGTTTGTAGAACAGCATCAAGTTTCCCTTATGTGGATCACCCAAGGTTTATCGAACTCAGGGAGGTAGAGGTCAAAGATATCCCTCTCAAGCAACCCTGCAATCAAGATACAAGAAGTCACTTGTGTCCTCAACACACCTAATACAATTGTCTGTTGTATAGGTGCACTAGTTCGGCGAAGAGAGAGTAAAATGCAAGTAATATGGATGATAATAAGTGATAATAGAAATATGAAATAAATATGGCAGAAAGCAAACATGTAGCAGAACAGGAGGAAAACGGTGTTTGAATGCTTGGAAATAAGGCCTAGGGATCCTACTTTCACTAGAGGACACTCTCAACAATGATCACATAAATGAATAACTAGATATCTTCTCTCACTACGCTACTCTTAACCCTCTCCGGGTGGATAACGAACACTAATCATTGTGTAGGGCTGAAAAAAGCATTCCTTAAAGTAAGCATTCCCATGTCTAGTTAACCCCACGCTGTCACTATGAGCACCCTAGATGGTACTAGACAAACACCACAATTCATAGAGGAGACACACACGATGTGCACACTGTCACCTTCACACCGCGATACAAGGTGACTCCATAGTTCATATTAATAAAGCACTTGAGTAGAAAAAGATGAAGAGTAACATCTACGAATTCAAATAGATTATAAAGCTCATAATCACATACAGATCACACCATGGGAGAGAGAGACAGATGAACCACATAGCTACCGGTAGAGCCCTCAGCCTCGGGGGAGAACTACTCCCTCCTCATCATAGGAGACAACAACAGCGATGGAGATGGCGGTGGATTCGATGGAGATGGCTTCCAGGGGCACTTCCCCGTCCCGGTAGGGTGCCAGAACAGAGATATGTCCCCCGAAACTTGTTGGTGGCGGCGGCGGAGCTACGGATGTATTTTGTGGAAAAGGTCGATCTCTTTTAGGGTTTTCCCTCGGGGGAGTATATATAGGCGAAAGGGCGAGCCACACCCCTAGGTAGCGCGGCCAAGGGGACCCGCGCCACCCCATGGTGTGGCCACCCTGTGGCCCCCCTTCCGGGGCTCTTCGGGACTTCTGGAAGTTTCCGGGACTTCTAATACTTCTGGCTTTCGAATTTTCCAATTCCGAGAATATTTCTAGAACAACTTTTCTGAAATAAAAAACAGCAGATAACAGGGAACTGTCCCTGTGGCATCTTGTTAATAGGTTAGTCCCGGAAAACGTGTAAAAATGCTATAAATAAGGGAGAAAACATGTAGCGGTTGGCATAATATCATCATGGAGCATCGTAAATTATATATACGTTGGAGACGTATCAGTGTTCAAGAAAAATCTTAGCCTGATGGTACAATTGATAAGTACAAAGCAAGGCTTGTGGCCAAGGGTTATACCCAAAAATAATGTGAGGAATTGTTTGATACTTACTCACCTGTGGCTAGATTGACCACTATTCGTGTGCTAATTTCACTGGCTACCTCGCACGGTCTTCTCGTTCATCAAATGGACGTGAAGACGGCTTTCCTCAATGGAGAGTTAGACGAGGAAATTTACATGGAGCAACCAGATGGTTTCGTATTTCCCGGTTAGAAAGGCAAGGTGTGCAAGTTATTGAAGTCATTATACGACCTCAAGAAAGCACCTAAGCAATGACATAAAAAGTCCGAGAAGACTTTGACTGCTGTCGCACCCGGACTTCTAGGGGATACTCACAGTCCGCTAAACAGTAGATAGAATGGCTTACGGGGCATACCGGCACCCGCATCTCAATATGAGCAGGCCAACACGTAAGCGTGTGACAACCATTCCCTACTATTCATCGTCTGCGCAAACCATCCCATAGAAATAAGTGGCAAATAGCTCTCATTAGAGCAGAGATAGCAAATACAATCATCCAGAGGACACATGTCCCAACATAACATCATTACATCACAGCGGAAGCATTCAACATGTCTGAGTACAGACAAGATCCAAATAGGCCTAAGAGGCCGGAAACAAAAAGACGGAGCCCATCCATGAAGTCTCGGATCCTGCCCGGGTCCGCTATCTACTCGTCAGCAGTCTCGTCATACTCCACGTAGTAGCCACCATGGGGATCCTCGGAAACGTAGGTCTGCGGAAACCACAGCCCCAAAGGGGTCAGTACATAAACGTACTGGCAAGCAAGACTCACAGTTCACCAAAGTGTAACCCGTCAACACCAAGCACAGATGCTTTGGGTTCAACGGAAGAAAGGGGATATAAAGATGCTGCAACTGGCTGCTCTAACCAACTACAGAGTTACTACCACTTCCGGCTAGCAGAAAGGAGATAAGATCGCGTATCGTAACCAACTATAGCTAACCACCAAAACAAACCCATCCTGGACCTCGCCCCTTATCCAAAGAAGCAATCCGAGGATAACTCACACAGTTAGATTAATGATGGTTCAGGTTATTGTGTCAATAAGCCTATTACTAGTCAAGTTGTTAATCATTGGGTGTAAGGTTGTTAATCATTAGGTTTAAGTTGTTCTGAGTACTTGTTAGCCAGTACTTTCACCAAGTAGTCCATAACCGCGGAAAACACGGCTTCTCGAGAAGATTTACCCTGCAGGGGTGCACCAATTTGGCCGTACACGTAAGAATAACCCGCCAGATGGGAAGGCCTTTCCCACCAAGCGGGGCACTCAACACAACTCAACTCTTCTCCGCATCAAGCCCAAAGAACCCCGTGCAGTGAGCGCACGGCTAATCGAACCCCACGAAGAAAAGGGGACCCTCATAGCACTCTAAGAACGTGTCTCCCTAAATGCCGACTACAAAAGTTTCCACCCTGGCCTGGGCTCGCAAAAACATGCATGCGGCAAATGGAACACCCGAACTAAATGAGGCGATTTGGACGAGATGCGAATCGAATCAAATTGAGGGGGCGCCCATACTCGGTTCCCACATGCGGTTAGTGCGCTCATCATGGATCAGTAGACAAGACCCTTTTCCTATTAGGGTCGACACTAGCAGGCCTCAAAACCACACAGGGCCTCCTGCCGGTGCCTTATCATCAAATTATTATTATCCACAATATTAACAGGTTGATTGATTAAACCTCGAGCCCCAGAACATAATAGAAATAGTAACAGAAAGTAACGGGTAACAGACTCGAGCCAAACAACCCTAAGCATGCTAGTAAGACACGAGCAACAAGCAAAAGGGTTATAGGTATGGAGGTGAGGCAATATCAGGGTTAAAGGATAACATGTGATAGGTTCGTAACAGAAACAACTATTCATAGGGCTAGCAGAATAGACAACGGAAAGTATCGGTAACCAATGCTGAAAGGAACACAATGGTTCATGTGAGTGAATACTTGCCTGCAAACTCAGCAGCCTGGTACTGAGCTAGATCCTTAGAAGGGGTGTTGTAAGTATCGTCGGTCTCAACGTCGTCGTTTATCCGGGAAGAAGCAAACAAACAATGCAGAGAGATAAACAATCAATATCATGGCATAGTGCACAAACATGGGATGATTCATGACCATTTAATTGATGCATCAGAAATAAACTAGTTGACAAGATAACATGTTTAAATGGACCCATATGCAATTGGATTGCATATAGAAAGCCCATGAATTAAGGTTGAAACAATTGTTTTACAACTAACCAATAGATGAAAGTGGATTAGCATGATGCATGTATGAGGAAAACAACAAAATAACAACAATAGAATCAATTGGAAATAAGGTTTAACAAGTTTGGGAATTTGTTTATTAAGTGTTGGAATTTTGGTTCCTTAAAGGTGTCACACAAGCATTTGTTGTTTTCACCAATTTAAATTGTTCAAAATAGATAACAAAGTTCATATTTGAAAAGAGCACAAAATTTTAGTTGGAATACATGTTTCACTTATTGAAAAAGGATTTCAAATAAATTATTTATGAATTAAACAAGTTTAAGCAAGAATTAAATGAATTTAATTTAAACATGAACTTATTTGAATTTTTTATTTGTGCAAAACATTAAGTGAGACTCATATTTGAAAATTTTATACTTTGATGGTTTGAAAACATATATTATATGTTCAAAAAGAATTTAATTTGAGCAAGTTATGAATTTAACAGTATTAAATGATTTAAACAAGGTTTAAATTATTTAACCAATTTTAATTATTCAAAACATAAAACAAATTTTATATTTGGAAAGGTGGTTTAATTTTGCATGGAAAACATATTTCATTTGTTGAAATTGGATTTAAAATGAGCAAGTTATCATTTTGGCAATTTTAAATGCAATAAATAAGAAACAGTTGTTTTCAGCAATTTAAATTATTCAAAACAGCAAACAAAATTTATATTTGGAAAGTACATGAAAAGTTGATTGGAAAACATATTTAGTTTGTTGAATTTGGAATTTTTATGCCCAAGTTATGATTTTTGCAAAATTAAGTGAATTAAGCAAGTTTTTAAATATTTCACCAATTTAAAATATTCAAAACAGCAAACAAAATTTATATTTTGAAAGAGCATTTAATTTGGGACAGAAAACATATTTAAAAAGTTAAAATTGGGGTAAAGATGAATTAGTTATGCATTTTAGAAGTATAGGGTGCAAATCTGCCATTTTTAATAACTAGGGACTTGGAAAATAATTTTACAGGGGTTTAGAATTAATCAACAGGGACCTATTGGTGATTCTATGAAGTTGCTGTGACCAAAACAATGAAAAATAAAAGTGTGGTTTTTATTGTGGGAGGGGGGACTCGAACCCCCCACCTCCTGCTGCGCGCGCTGGGGACAGAACCACTTGGGTTGTGCTATTCGATTTGTAACAGAAGGGGGCAGCGGCGTGTATATGCTTCAGTTACGCGGTAACTTAACTGAAACTGCTCGTTCCATCTCTGTACCTCGACAGCGACAGAGAAGATCGGCCGGCGGCAGCTGTGGCTGCTGTGCTGCGCCGTGGTGGCGCTGCGGTTGCGGGCTGCTGCGAGAGGGAGGATGGACGAGGGGGAGAGGCGAGGGGGTAGCGAGAGAGAAGGGGAGGCGAGGGAGCTCACCATCGAGCGCATCAGGAGGAGGTCCGCTCGGGGCAGCAGGGCGTTGCCGGCGACATGGGACGGATGGCGGCGGTGCTGTGGGAAGTCCCCGCCCGCGCCGAGGGGTGGAGAGGGAGCCCGCGGTGGGGCGGCTCCATTCCCGGCCTCGCCGCGGCCGGAGGGGGACCCTAGGGGCGGCGATCACCGGCGGCAGGTGGAGATTTTTTCGGTGGGTGCAGGTTTCAGTACAGGGAGTTTCAGAACAGAGAGGAAGAGATGGGAGAGATTGGAGGCGGGGGGAATAGAGAAGGAGGGAGAAGGAGAGGTTAGGGGAACCCTAGGGCATCGAGGTAGAGTTATAGGAGGGAGGGGGAGAAGGATGGCCGTTCCCTGCTCCTCCTTGTCGACGTGTGCACTCTGGATGTACAGCCGTACAGGGAGGAAGAAGACAATCGAGGGGGGTACGGGCCTAAGGGGAAAAATGGGCTGGGCCATGCCCCTCTCTCCTGCTAGCTGTTGGCTTTTAGTCTTTTTTTTTGTTATGTTTTTTTTTTGCAGATTGAATAAGGAAAGAATAGAATGAGTTTTAGGTTTAGAAAAGTTAGGAAAATTTTGTATAATGGGATTTTTGATAACAGCAACATTGCAAGTTTTGTTTTCCAAAAACTTTAATGATGTGGGTGTTTGCAAATTAAATTGAATTTACCTAATTTTGATATTAAGTGAATAGGGGTGACATTAAGTAATTTAGAAGATTTGGAATTCAAGTTTCTTTGAAACAAAGAATTTAGTTGTTTTGTAATTTTCATAAAATTCAAGGGGTTGCTGTTTTGGAAACTTATTTGAATTTGAATGCAAATTTTAATTAATTGAATTATTGAAGACAACATTAAATGGTTTGAACCTTAGGTTGATGGAAACAAATGATTTATTTGTTTTTGCAATTTTCATAACTTTCAAAAGGGTTGTTGTTTTGGAAATTAATTGAATTTGAAAAGGGTTTGGTTATTGGATGCATTTTTATAGAAACAAAACAACAGTTTTGAAATCACACTTTAATGGAAACAATTGATTGTTTTGATTTGAAACATTCATTTTGGAAATTGTAACATCACAAGGATGAAACAAAAGGTTTGAATTTTGGTTTGAAATTCAAATAGAAAACAAAGGAAAACAAATGAAACAGAGGAAAACAAAAGGAAAACAAGCAAATCAATTGCAATGAACATGATGCCATGATGCAAAACATAAAATAACAGAGAGCAAACATTCTAATGGCTATTTTTCATACTTGGGATGTTACAAAACGCCCCCCCTTGAAGGAATCGCGCCCCAAGATTCCTACTGAGAAAAGAAAAGGTCCGGATACTTCTTGGGAAGATCCTCTTGAACTGTGACACGTGAAACACATCGTGCACATTGGATAGTTTTTTCTAGAAGTTCAAGACGATAGGCATTCCTGGCAACTCTTCTGGAAAGACGTCAGGGAATTTGGAAACCACCGGAACATTTTTGAGTAGAGGTAGAGGTTTTGTATCGAGGGTGTATAGCTGGATAGAATTTGATTCATTTGAAGAATAGACTATCTGGCCAGAAGTGGAACAGAGTTATTGATTAGACACCGGTAGAATAACTGAAGTGGAAAGCAACAACAAGGTTCCAACGGACGAAAAGGATGTTGAGAAGAACAGGATAACGAAGCAACTCCGGGAAAACACGAGATCAAAACACTCCTGAGGTACTACGGAAAACCCATCCAGGCGTCTAAAGGATCAATATCTACTCCTTAAGGAATAGAGGATCTGCTTCCGGGGCTTACACACCTCCGTTCTCAATCGTGAGTAGGCAACATAATAAATCATGTCACAACCACCTCCATTCCTATGGTCTAGTAGATATAACTATCCCAGAGAAACCAGGATACGTGAAATCCTAACTTGAAAGTTTAGGTGAGAAGAGAAAACAACGTTGCACTTCCTTACCAGAAAAGGGAGGGTGGGTGGGGAAAGAAGAAAAAGAACAGAATTCCTACTCTCACGTTTCATTTTTTCCTATATAGCTACAAAATAGTTTCTAGACTCAACTGCGACCAGTAAAAAGGGATCCTACAGGCAGACAGGCTCTGATACCATTTGTTGCACCCGGACTTCTAGGGGATACTCACAGTCCGCTAAACAGTAGATAGAATGGCTTACGGGGCATACCGGCACCCGCATCTCAATATGAGCAGGCCAACACGTAAGCGTGTGACAACCATTCCCTACTATTCATCGTCTGCGCAAACCATCCCATAGAAATCCAGACACTTCCGTTGACGTACTTCAAAACATACACACATGGTACGTCAACGGCATTTGAACAAGTGATATCACAACAGATCTCTACGACACAAAAGATTGAAATAAGTGGCAAATAGCTCTCATTAGAGCAGAGATAGCAAATACAATCATCCAGAGGACACATGTCCCAACATAACATCATTACATCACAGCGGAAGCATTCAACATGTCTGAGTACAGACAAGATCCAAATAGGCCTAAGAGGCCGGAAACGAAAAGACGGAGCCCATCCACGAAGTCTCGGATCCTGCCCGGGTCCGCTATCTACTCGTCAGCAGTCTCGTCATACTCCACGTAGTAGCCACCATGGGGATCCTCGGAAACGTAGGTCTGCGGAAACCACAGCCCCAAAGGGGTCAGTACATAAACGTACTGGCAAGCAAGACTCACAGTTCACCAAAGTGTAACCCGTCAACACCAAGCACAGATGCTTTGGGTTCAACGGAAGAAAGGGGATATAAAGATGCTGCAACTGGCTGCTCTAACCAACTACAGAGTTACTACCACTTCCGGCTAACAGAAAGGAGATAAGATCGCGTATCGTAACCAACTATAGCTAACCACCAAAACAAACCCATCCTCGACCTCGCCCCTTATCCAAAGAAGCAATCCGAGGATAACTCACATAGTTGGATTAATGATGGTTCAGGTTATTGTGTCAATAAGCCTATTACTAGTCAAGTTGTTAATCATTGGGTGTAAGGTTGTTAATCATTAGGTTTAAGTTTTTCTGAGTACTTGTTAGCCAGTACTTTCACCAAGTAGTCCATAACCGCGGAAAACACGGCTTCTCGAGAAGATTTACCCTGCAGGGGTGCACCAATTTGGCCGTACACGTAAGAATAACCCGCCAGATGGGAAGGCCTTTCCCACCAAGCGGGGCACTCAACACAACTCAACTCTTCTCCGCATCAAGCCCAAAGAACCCCGTGCAGTGAGCGCACGGCTAATCGAGCCCCACGAAGAAAAGGGGACCCTCATAGCACTCTAAGAACGTGTCTCCCTAAATGCCGACTACAAAAGTTTCCACCCTGACCTGGGCTCGCAAAAACATGCATGCGGCAAATGGAACACCCGAACTAAATGAGGTGATTTGGACGAGATGCGAATCGAATCAAATTGAGGGGGGCGCCCATACTCGCTTCCCACATGCGGTTAGTGCGCTCATCATGGATCAGTAGACAAGACCCTTTTCCTATTAGGGTCGACACTAGTAGGCCTCAAAACCACACAGGGCCTCCTGCCGGTGCCTTATCATCAAAATATTATTATCCACAATATTAACAGGTTGATTGATTAAACCTCGAGCCCCAGAACATAATAGAAATAGTAACAGAAAGTAACGGGTAACAGACTCGAGCCAAACAAACCTAAGCATGCTAGTAAGACACGGGCAACAAGCAAAAGGGTTATAGGTATGGAGGTGAGGCAATATCAGGGTTAAAGGATAACATGTGATAGGTTCGTAACAGAAACAACTATTCATAGGGCTAGCAGAATAGACAACGGAAAGTATCGGTAACCAATGTTGAAAGGAACACAATGGTTCATGTGAGTGAATACTTGCCTGCAAACTCAGCAGCCTGGTACTGAGCTAGATCCTTAGAAGGGGTGTCGTAAGTATCGTCGGTCTCAACGTCGTCGTTTATCCGGGAAGAAGCAAACAAACAATGCAGAGAGATAAACAATCAATATCATGGCATAGTGCACAAACATGGGATGATGCATGACCATTTAATTGATGCATCAGAAATAAACTAGTTGACAAGATAACATGTTTAAATGGACCCATATGCAATTGGATTGCATATAGAAAGCCCATGAATTAAGGTTGAAACAATTGTTTTACAACTAACCAATAGATGAAAGTGGATTATCATGATGCATGTATGAGGAAAACAGCAAAATAACAACAATAGAATCAATTGGAAATAAGGTTTAACAAGTTTGGGAATTTGTTTATTAAGTGTTGGAATGTTGGTTCCTTAAAGGTGTCACACAAGCATTTGTTGTTTTCACCAATTTAAATTGTTCAAAATAGATAACAAAGTTCATATTTGAAAAGAGCACAAAATTTTAGTTGGAATACATGTTTCACTTATTGAAAAAGGATTTCAAATAAATTATTTATGAATTAAACAAGTTTAAGCAAGAATTAAATGAATTTAATTCAAACATGAACTTATTTGAATTTTTTATTTGTGCAAAACATTAAGTGAGACTCATATTTGAAAAGTTTGGACTTTGATGGTTTGAAAACATATTTTATATGTTCAAAATGAATTTAATTTGAGCAAGTTATGAATTTAACAGTATTAAATGATTTAAACAAGGTTTAAATTATTTAACCAATTTTAATTATTCAAAACATGAAACAAATTTTATATTTGGAAAGGTGGTTTAATTTTGCATGGAAAACATATTTCATTTGTTGAAATTGGATTTAAAATGAGCAAGTTATCATTTTGGCAATTTTAAATGCAATAAATAAGAAACAGTTGTTTTCAGCAATTTAAATTATTCAAAACAGCAAACAAAATTTATATTTGGAAAGTACATGAAAAGTTGATTGGAAAACATATTTAGTTTGTTGAATTTGGAATTTTTATGCCCAAGTTATGATTTTTGCAAAATTAAGTGAATTAAGCAAGTTTTTAAATATTTCACCAATTTAAAATATTCAAAACAGCAAACAAAATTTATATTTGGAAAGAGAATTTAATTTGGGACAGAAAACATATTTAAAAAGTTAAAATTGGGGTTAAGATGAATTAGTTATGCATTTTAGAAGTATAGGGTGCAAATCTGCCATTTTTAATAACTAGGGACTTGGAAAATAATTTTACAGGGGTTTAGAATTAATCAACAGGGACCTATTGGTGATTCTGTGAAGTTGCTGTGACCAAAACAATGGTAAATAAAAGTGTGGTTTTTATTGTGGGAGGGGGGACTCGAACCCCCCACCTCCTGCTGCGCGCGCTGGGGACAGAACCAGTTGGGCTGTGCTATTCGATTTGTAACAGAAGGGGGCAGCGGGGTGTATATGCTTCAGTTACGCGGTAACTTAACTGAAACTGCTCGTTCCATCTCTGTACCTCGACAGCGACAGAGAAGATCGGCCGGCGGCAGCTGTGGCTGCTGTGCTGCGCCGCGGTGGCGCTGCGGTTGCGGGCTGCTGCGAGAGGGAGGATGGACGAGGGGGAGAGGCGAGGGGTAGCGAGAGAGAAGGGGAGGCGAGGGAGCTCACCATCGAGCGCATCAGGAGGAGGTGCGCTCGGGGCAGCAGGGCGTCGCCGGCGACATGGGGCGGATGGCGGCGGTGCTGTGGGCGGTCCCCGCCCGCGCCGAGGGGGTGGAGAGGGAGCCCGCGGTGGGGCGGCTCCATTCCCGGCCTCGCCGCGGCCGGAGGGGGACCCTAGGGGCGGCGATCACCGGCGGCAGGTGGAGCTTTTTTCGGTGGGTGCAGGTTTCAGTACAGGGAGTTTCAGAACAGAGAGGAGGAGATGGGAGAGATTGGAGGCGGGGGAATAGAGAAGGAGGGAGAAGGAGAGGTTAGGGGAACCCTAGGGCATCGAGGTAGAGTTATAGGAGGGAGGGGGAGAAGGATGGTCGTTCCCTGCTCCTCCTTGTCGACGTGTGCACTCTGGATGTACAGCCGTACAGGGAGGAAGAAGACAATCAAGGGGGTACGGGCCTAAGGGGAAAAATGGGCTGGGCCATGCCCCTCTCTCCTGCTAGCTGTTGGCTTTTACTCTTTTCTTTTGTTATGTTTTTTTTTGCAGATTGAATAAGGAAAGAATAGAATGAGTTTTAGGTTTAGAAAAGTTAGGAAAATTTTGTATAATGGGATTTTTGATAACAGCAACATTGCAAGTTTTGTTTTCCAAAAACTTTAATGATGTGGGTGTTTGCAAATTAAATTGAATTTACCTAATTTTGATATTAAGTGAATAGGGGTGACATTAAGTAATTTAGAAGATTTGGCATTCAAGTTTCTTTGAAACAAAGAATTTAGTTGTTTTGTAATTTTCATAAAAATCAAGGGGTTGCTGTTTTGGAAACTTATTTGAATTTGAATGCAAATTTTAATTAAGTGAATTATTGAAGACAACATTAAATGGTTTGAACCTTAGGTTGATGGAAACAAATGATTGATTTGTTTTTGCAATTTGCATAACTTTCAAAAGGGTTGTTGTTTTGGAAATTAATTGAATTTGAAAAGGGTTTGGTTATTGGATGCATTTTTATAGAAACAAAACAACAGTTTTGAAATCACACTTTAATGGAAACAATTGATTGTTTTGATTTGAAACATTCATTTTGAAAATTTTAACATCACAAGGATGAAACAAAAGGTTTGAATTTTGGTTTGAAATTTAAATAGAAAACAAAGGAAAACAAATGAAACAGAGGAAAACAAAAGGAAAACAAGCAAATCAATTGCAATGAACATGATGCCATGATGCAAAACATAAAATAACAGAGAGCAAACATTCTAATGGCTATTTTTCATACTTGGGATGTTACAACTGCTAAAGGCTTTGTTGTAAACAAAGCTGACAAGTGTGTATACTATCACCATGGTGGGGGCGAGGGAGCTATTTTATGTCTACAACAAAGCTGACAAGTGTGTGTTCTATCACCATGGTGGGGGCGAGGGAGCTATTTTATGTCTGTATGTCGACGACATATTGATCTTTGGGACCAATCTTGATTTAATCAAGGAAGTTAAGGATTTCTTATCTCACTGTTTTGAGATGAAGTATCTAGGAGTAGATGATGTTATCTTGAACATCAAGCTATTGAAATATGATAATGGCGGGACCACACTGCTTCAGTATCACTATGTAGAAAAGGTCTTGAGTCGCTTCGGGTATAGTGAATGCAAGCCTTCTTGAACTCCATATGATGCTAGTGTGTTGCTTACAAAGAATCAATGGACTGCTAGAGATCAACTGAGATATTCTCATATTATAGGCTCGATTATGTATTTGGCTAGTGCCATGAGGCCTGACATCTCTTTTGCTGTGAGAAAATTGAGCCAATTTGTTTCAAATCCGGGAGATGATCATTGGCGTGCGCTTGAGAGAGTTATGTGCTATTTAAAAGGCACTGTGAGCTATGAAATTCACTATACCGGAAACCCGAGGGTTCTGGAAGGTTATAGTGATTCTAATTGGATATTTGATGCTCATGAGCTTAAGGCCACTAGTGGTTATATTTTAACACTTGGTGGTGGCACTGTTTCCTGAAAGTCTTGCAAGCAGAGCATCTTAACGAGGTCAACTATGGAAGTAGAACTTACAGCATTAGACACAGCCACTGTTGATACAGAGTGGCTTCGTGATCTCTTGATTTACTTCTCCGTGGTTGAAAAAAATACCCGCAATCCTAATGAACTGTGATAATCAATTTGTGATCATCAAAGTGAAAAGTTCTAAGGATAATGCGAAGTCATCAAGACATGTGAAGAGGAGATTGAAATCTGTCAGGAAATAAAGAACTCCGGAGTTATTGCGTTGGATTATATCCAGACATCTATAAACTTGGCAGATCCCTTCACAAAGGGTTTTTCAGATAATGTGATAGATAATGCATCAAGGAGATGGGTTTGAGACCCATGGTATGAGTTTTCCACACTGGTGACCCACTCTATGTGATCGGAGATCCCGTGAATTAGAAGTGGGAGACACGCTGTTGGTCAGCTGAGAGGAGAGTATCCTTATATTTTATCCCACTCCATGAAGATGCAATACTCTCCTAATCTGTACGGTAGGATGAGATTTGTCTTAATGTGTTCCAAGTGTCTTATTTATGTAAGCAGAGATGTGTCCTGCAGAACATCTCGTGAGGAACTCATCTATATGGGTTTGACTGTTAAATGTTGCAGTCTATGAGAATCGGGTGTTGCCTAATAAACTCATGAACGGCCTTCGAAGTATGAGATGTGATAATCAAACTATGATCATCAAAGTGATCAGTTCTAAGGATAATGCGAAGTCATCAAGACATGTGAAGAGGAGATTGAAATCTGTTAGGAAATTAAAGAACTCCAAAGTTATTGCGTTGGATTATATCCAAACATCTAAAAACTTGGCAGATCCCTTCACAAAGGGTTTATCACATAATGTGATAGATAATGCATCGAGGGAGATGGTTTTGAGACCCACGGTATGAGTTGTCCACAGTGGTAACCCA
Organism: Alopecurus myosuroides; assembly: GCA_028641055.1. Classification (NCBI taxonomy): domain Eukaryota; kingdom Viridiplantae; phylum Streptophyta; class Magnoliopsida; order Poales; family Poaceae; genus Alopecurus; species Alopecurus myosuroides. The sequence continues at coordinate 251,179,827 of CM054063.1, read as the reverse complement.
CTCTATGTGATCGGAGATCCCGTGAATTAGAAGTGGGAGACACGCTGTTGGTCAGCTGAGAGGAGAGTATCCTTATATTTTATCCCACTCCATGAAGATTCAATACTCTCCTAATCTGTATGGTAGGCTGACATTTGTCTTAATGTGTTCCAAGTGGCTTATTTATGTAAGCAGAGATGTGTCCTGCAGAACATCTCCTGAGGAACTCATCTATATGAGTCTAACTTTTAAACGTCGCAGTCTATGAGAATCGGGTGCTCGCTAATAAAATCATGAACGGCCTTTGGAGTATGACGTATACGCTCCATCCGAAGGGGAAGCCTTACGGAAGCCTAGTATCGGTCCAAACGTTGTGTGAAACTGGTATCAAAGAAAACTTGTAGTTTAAGGTATAGTCCGCTATTCAAGCTGTAAACTTGTGCATCATAATGTTATAAGTGGAAGTTCAACTTAACAGTCTCCACTAAACAACGGTATATAAACAATGTTTTAGAACTGATATTATGAGATGTGCCAATGACACTTTGTGGGGGATTGTTGGATTTATTAATTGGGCCTAGCCCCAAAATCCAACTAAAATCTGAAAGTGGCAATTGCCCATTCATGAATAAATACAAGTAGAGAAAGTGACACTAGTTTAGTCCCACATTGCTAGTTTGGAGAGGATGACACCACCTTATAAGGTGAGCCATTCTAGCTCATATATGAGTTGGTGTGATAAGAGGAGAGGTGTGCCACACGTGCGCTCCTCCTCCGCCGCCCGCCTCGTCTCGTCCCGCCGCGCCGCAGGAATAAGCCGAGCCGAGAGCGTTTATTTTGCCGGTTGGGAAAACTTAATGAGTCATTAATTTGGTAATTAACATATGAGTTAATTCCTAAACCGTGTTTGTTTCCTTTTTGGATCGTAGAACCAAACCGACTCGTATGTGGAGTTACTCTCGCGTCTCTCCCAGCACCGCAGTATAAATACGCGCATACGGCAAACCCTAGCCGCCATTTCTTTTTCATATGGTTTCGCACTGTTCCAAAGCATTCCACCGTCAATCAAGTCTTCTCCATCCCTCCTTCCGACGTGCACCGCGAGAAGGGACAGCAGACCTCAGGAAACCCGCCTCTTGTGATCCTGAACGGGAGAGAGACGATCAGGTTTTTGGGAAGCGCAACCGCGTGACTACTGATGGTGATTACTTCCCGAGCGAAGATTCCTTCCCCAACACCGGCCATCTCTTCATCGACGACATGAGCAACAACTTGAATGACACCGCAGCCGGTGCCACTGCCGGTACACCATACGTATCTCTCTTCTTTCTGTACGAGATACTACTACAATTTATGTGTCTAGTTTTTGCCGTAGATTGTATCGTACATTAGATCTGTTTATCTATTGTACTAGATATTTACATGTTTAGTATAATTGCTACTATCATGATTTACTTGATGCTATTTTGGATTAAATCATATCCTAAATTGCTAATATATTCAACAGGAGTTCCATCACACAAAGAGTCCCTCAATTAGCAATTTAGCATATGATTTAATCCAAAATAGCATCTGAAAAGATCATGAGATGAATGCAAAATAAAGAAGATCCTAGAAAAGACCAAGCGCAAACGTTTTTGTGGAAATATCGTCATTTGGGATGTCGAAAACAACGCAACCATGAAAATAACATCATTCCAGCATAATCAATGCCTAGGACGTAGGATGTAGTGGAAGCTGGTTTTCTATAGATTCACCAAGCCTACAAGAAGTTGACATTTTGATCTCACTTAAGCTCTCTACAAATATGTTCAAAATTTTGATTTTAACAACGAAAGTTATACCACCAGTATATGTAAACTCTAGAACTCTCATTTTATCTAGAGTGAAATAAGATTTTCCTTTCCCTTGAAAACAATGAAGAATAAGTATGCTTTATATAACATTCATTTCTGTCACAACCCAGTTTTTGGATTCTTTTACTGTTGTTCAAGAAGACAAAAATGAAGGACAACAATTTTTTTTTCTAATAACATGATTGTTTGAAATAACTTGTGTTTATGACCTTAATCATATTTGCAACACAAGTTTTGTTTCTTGATAAAACTAATATCAAATTTTTCTGAAAACACTTTTATAATATTTTTTCCCTGTTGTTACTTGAGTGAATTTTATTCCAAGACTTGGATCATTCTTGTTTGAATCTTAAAATATACTTTTAGCTTTGTTGGATCCAAGAAAACAAAATTTCAAAATGATTTATGGAAGTTTTGTTTTAAGTTTTCTATAGAAACTACTCCCTGAAAATATAGCCAAGTACCTGTTTTCCACCTTTGTTTTCACGAGGCTATAAAATGTTATTTTATGTTTTCTTGACTTTTATTTGTTCCTTGTTATATGGACTACAAATCCATAAGCTTGGTTTGATTTTTGGGTTAATGAAAGTGATCTTTTTCTTGTTGTTTTTGTGGAAGAAAAATAAGGCAGAAAAAGACATTTCTGGAAAACAGAGAAAAACAGAAAGTGCAACTTTTCCCACATTGTTTTCATGGCCTTAAATTATTTCAAATTTGTTTTCAAAAGATTTTTCTGAAAGTTTATAACTTTTTTAACAAACTCCAACTTGGAAAACAAATTTTGGAAACCATTTGGTCTCTGAAAACAATCCAAACTTTTTGCTCTTTTCACTGTTTCCAACACTTAGAAAAATTCCTAAGTGTTAACTGAATTTTTGGAACAGTGCTAGATACAATTTTGGTCAGATGTTTTCTTTGAGTTTTTGTTCAAATTTGGAAACAACACTTTGCTATTTGGAATCCTTGCTGTTTGTACTCCATCTTGGATGCCTTGCCTACCTTCTAGAAGCCTTGGGTGAGAAGGAAACAAGTGAGAGAGAGAGGGAACATGGTGATGTGGCATGGTATGGGTCACCATGCTTTGACTCTTGTAACATGTCATTGATCTTTTCCCTCACACCAAAAGCCAGTGTTGACTTTCCCCTTGGTGGTCTTGCCCCTTGGCCACTTTTTCCTTGTTTGTGCAATGACCAAACAGCCCTAGAGCACACCCGTGCCACACACCCGAGGCCACCCCTTGCCCTTTTTTCCTTGCCCATGGCTATAAGCCATCTATGAAGATACCCTTGCGCCACTACCCTCCGCCACCTTCCCACACTCTCCCCTAGCAAGGACAGGCCCTTCCTTGGCCCCTGTGAACGGGCACATGCCCTAGATCCCCGACGATCACCGCCGGGAGCCCGAGGTGGTTCTCCCCTCCCCCGTGCTTTCCCATACCCCTCCGCCGCCCTGGTTGCACTCCCTGCACCTCCACGACCCTCCCTGACCCACTCCCTTGCCCACTGTCCCGCAGGTTGGCCGCCGCCGTCGAGATCGCCGCCGCGGGCGCTCTGCTGTGCACTGCCGCCTGGAGCCACGCCTGCACCCGCAAACCGCGCCCCTCGACTCCTCTGCGACCACTGCACCGCCCCGAGCCCGCGGCACCATCCCCGAGCCCCCCACGGTGAGCCACCGTGCAACCCAATCGCCGGCCGTGTCGAGAGAGAGAGACGAGGAGGACGACGACGCGGCGCCGTTCGATCTACGATCGACGGGCGCCGTTAAAAGAGCGTTTCCCGCGCTGGCCGCGCGTGCGTGCAGCGTGCTGGGCCGCGTCCGCCACTTAGCTGGGACGCGCCCGCAAAAAGCCAGCCGCCCTTCTGTTTTCTTTCTCTTTTAATCTGTTGCAGATTGTGCTGGTTTACTTTACTCTGTGAAAAATAGTTTTTATGCAAAATAAAATTAAACAAAAATCATGGCACTAGTTATATGTTCTCTTAACCATATGAACTTGCTAGATCTGAGTTTTGACTTATACTTTAGTCACAAGATCTGTTTTGCCACGGTGTCTGTAAACTTGTTTTTGCCTTAACTCTTTGCATATGTATCCAAAATGGTCAAACTAAATTGTTTTGAGTATCCTTTGAATATATCTATCCATAGAACTTGGTCTCACATCAAGGTGAGTTACCAAATGGAAATGCCATCCATTTTGGTAAAAGGCCAGTAGGCTTTTCTAGGATTTTTTGAATGAGTTTAAAAATGTTTTTTTGAGGTGAATCCAATTGGATGAGTTTGCATCTGACTAGATCTATCTAGTACTACATTGGATTAATTTTTGGAGCCCTAGATTATTTTTGGCATGCATTTCTAGAAACAACATTTTTTCTGTTTTCTTTTTATGTGTGTATTTGTTTGTGAATAAATGTTTGCTTGTTTGAGAATTGTTTATTAGCATATTTAGATGTGTTGAAACTTTTTATTGGGTGGTTTTCTGGCAGTACATCTACCTTAGGAAGTGTGTGCATGTTTGTAAAGTCAAATATAAATAGAAATGGCATTTGGTATTTTCCTAGTTTTATTATTTGATGTATTGTGTGAACCAATCTTTGTAGGTTTTATTTTACCTAAGTTTGTGTGATGCTTGAGTTGAGTCTAGTACCATTTTGGTACTGTTATTTTGATGTTATCATCTTTGTTAGCTTGCACTTTAATTTATAGCAAAGCATGTGTAACATTTGTTGTTTTCTTTCACTAGTATTATTTTCACTAGTATGAATAGCATTGAATGGATTGCTTGGTTAGATTAATTTTGTCATGTGTGACCAGAGGTTTTGTTACCTCTAAATGTCTTGGTATTATTGGGGTCCATAACCCACTGGTCCCATTTCATTTTGGTGTGTCCGCCGCTTAGCTGGGCCACGCCTGCAGAAAGCCAGCCCGCCCTTCTGTTTTCTTTCTCTTTTAATCTGTTGCAGATTGTGCTGGTTTACTTTAGCTCTGTGAAAAATAGTTTTTATGCAAAATAAAAGTAACCAAAAATCATGGCACTACTTATTTGTTCTCTTAACCATATGAACTTGGTAGATCTTAGTTTTGACTTATACTTTAGTCACAAGATCTGTTTTGCCACAGAGTGTCTGTAAACTTGTTTTTTCCTTAACTTTTTGGATCTGTATCCAAAACGGTCAAACTAAATTTTTTTGAGTATCCTTTGAATATATCTATCCATAGAACTTGGCCTCACATCAAGGTGGGTTACCAAATGGAAATGCCATCCATTTTGGTAGAAGGCCAGTAGGCTTTTCTAAGATTTTTAGAATGAGTTTAAAAAAAATTGAGGTGAATCCAATTGGATGAGTTTACATATGACTAGATCTATCTAATACTAGCTCGGATTAATTTTTGAAGCCCTAGATTATTTTTGGCATGCATTTCTAGAAGCAACACTTTTTCTGTTTTCTTTTTATGTGTGTATTTGTTTGTGAATAAATGTTTGCTTATTTGATATTTGTTTCCTAGCATATATAGATGTGTTGAAACTTGTTATTGGGTGGTTTTCTGGCAGTACATCTACCTTAGGAAGTGTGTGCATGTTTGTAAAGTCAAATAGAAATAGAAATGGCATTTGTTATTTTCCTAGTTTTATTATTTGATGTATTGTGTGAACCAATCTTTGTAGGTTTGTTTTACCTAAATTTGTGTGATGCTTGAGTTGAGTCCAGTACCATTTTGGTACTTTTATTTTGATGTTATCATCTCTGTTAGCTTTCACTTTAATTTATAGCAAAGCATGTGTAACATTTGTTGTTTGCTTTCACTAGTATTATTTTCACTAGTATGAATAGCCTTGTATGGATTGCTTGGTTAGATTAGTTTTGTCATGTGTGACCAGAGGTTTTGTTACCTCTAAATGTCTTGGTATTAGTGGGGCCATAACCCACTTGTCCCATTTCATTTTGGTTAGGGATGCAAATCCCCAACCATACACTTGTGTGAAAATAGCATGCATTACTATATGTTTGTCTAGTATTTTCCACCAAGGAAAATGGTTGTCATTGCACTTATATAAGTGAGGTGTTTAGTTTTGTTTGTCAATCCTAGTATGATTAGGTGTGGTTCATTTGTTAACATAATATTCCCTTAGGAGTATCATGTTAAGAAGTGTTTCACTATTTCTTTGTTTAAATAGAATCTTGTTTGCAAATAGGATGTTTTCCTAGGAATTGATAAATTATCTGTGAATGATTTTCATTGAGTGTTTGGATTTTTGAAAGTTCTTAGTTGAGCTTGTATTGAGTACATAGCTACTGGTTGTATAGTTTATACTCTGATTGCTTGCTATTTAATTGATTAGAAAAACATGTATTACTAGAATGGGTTGATGTTTGCTTAGTAGATGTTTTCATGGAATTATTTTATTGTTTATTCTTACTAGCATGTGTAAGGTGTATGTGCTATTAGTAGATATTTATATTCATGTATTTCTTGTTTAGGAAAATGCATCCTTGTAATGGTGTTTGCTTCTCTAGTGATGAACTAGTGTCACCACTAGATACTATGAGTTGCTCTAGTATTGTTGTCTTTTTGTTTTATGAATGTATAATTATTCTAGCATGTTTAGGATGGTATTACTTCTGTTATTATGACATGACTTGTGGAGTTGCTTGTTGATATTAGTTGTAGAATACAATTATTTCTTATAGCATGCTTGTGTAGAATTCGATACTAGTATACTATTAGTGCACTCCTGTTTTTATGCTAGTTGTAAGGAGCATTATCTTTCATGGTGATTTTGTTTCAGATTGTACTTTATGAATTGTTACCATTGGTTGAGCTACTGGTTTGTTTTGTTTATTTTCACGATTGATGGGTTCCGTAACTTTTAGTTAGACATAAGCATAGTCTATAACTAGCCTATTCATCTGTGGTATGTTTGTTTGTTGTTTGGAGATTGTCTGAGTGATTGCCTTAGCATGAGTATTATACGTATGCTATTGTGGTGCTAGTGTTGTTGTTGTTGTGCTTTGTAGTATCTTGTTATCGATGCATTAGTTTAATCATGAACTTTTTTGTGATGATTTCTTGTGTATTGTTAATACCCACTGCCATGGGTATTGCCTTCATTGATTGTTATTATCTTAGTCGCCTCACCTGTTGTGCCCTCAAGCTATATTTTTAGCCTGTTGAATATCTTATTATGAGAGTGGTACACCCACTCCATATATGGTATGTAAGAGGTGGGATATGATTTTTCAACCATATGTGTGTTTAACGATAGTTTTGTATCATGAGAGTTGCGAGATAGTTTCCTCGATAACTTTTGAGGATTTGCGCGAGTATAAGTTTTGCTTGCTATATGTGTTATTTGTTTAGTGTTTGGCCTTTAGTTTTGAGTATGTGTCTTTTATTCTTTTATGACGTTAGAAAACGAAGGAGAAGAAGAAGCAGTTGTGGAGCTGTGCGTCAAGTTCAAGCTACTTCAAGGCCAGGGACATTAAGAGTTTTAAGGCAAGCCATCCTGATGCTTGCTACTAAACTTATCATTATCTATCATGCATGTTTTACTTCTGAAAAGTTCTACAAAACTTTTATTACCAAAAACTATTTTTGAGTGACTATTACTACTATTTGTATTATATATCATTACTATGCCAGTAGTTGATACATGGTGTTACCAAGCCCATAGCCACCATATGGTATTTATTACCACCACAGATATAAGTCCCTAATGGACATCCTAAAAATATGTTTTTTGCAAAACAAAGGCTTTATAGAAAACCCGGTGGAAAGGTGAAGCCTTACTCACCGGAGGAATGTTGGACTGGTCATTTTTGGAAAAAAAATGGTGTTTTACAAAAATGACACATAACCTAGTCTTCGCCTGACAACCTTTACCATACTGCCACCCTACCTCAACATGGGCACGGGGCTTAACTTGAAGTGTGTCCTTGTTTGTGTGTGTTCTATCTCAATTTTCTATAAGGGCGTAACGTCCCTCGAACCGAAATGCCGCCAGTCATGAATTCAAATAGGCATATAAAGTGTGGAATTAATTTTTCCTCCCGATGCGACAGTTGGGTCTCCTGCCGTGGCGGAGTGGGACCTTGTGCCTGGGAGATTATACCCAACTGAAGAGATAGACATATTCTAGCTTGAACATAGTGGATGGTTAGGATTAGTTATCTGATGTTTACATACTGTTGTTACAGTCCGTGTTTGTTCACGGCGGATGTACTGGATCTGGTGGAATTGTGTACACCTCTGCAGAGTCAAACTATTCGGAATAGCCGCGTCCTCGGATATGGATAGTTGAATGGCCATGTAGCTAGCATTGTGTCAATGTTTTCAAACAGGAGTTTTCAAAAAAGGTGTTGGACTCATGAAGTACTAAAAGGAGGAAATCTTGTACCTAAGAGGTACCGATGAAGAAGCGGGAGATGTTATTCCAAGAAGTTTTGCAAAGAAAACTTTCCTTTATAAAACCTCTTATACATGCGATATCTACAAGCGAAAGAAAAATTATACTATTTTCTTTTGAAGTATCTTCTTCAACAAAGATACAGATATTTTTAAAATCAACTATGATATGTCTTTCATATATCATGGATAGTGAACCCTATGTATAGCCTACCTATTCCACTATATAAGCATTCTTGCATTTTGGTAAGCTACATGATGGGTGTCTTGCTGAGTACATTCAAATGTACTCATATTGGTTTCGTCCCTAGTATTTACTTTCCAGACATCGAGAAGGAGTCTCAGAAGGAGATCTACGAAGAGGAGTACGGAGCTGATGGCTTTGCGAACTAGGATCGTCTCCCGGTCAGCAGCCTATAGGTTAAGGCGTGACTTGGGCTGTGCTACATTTGTGTGTGTTTAGTCTTCTGCTGTGTGTGTTGTGTGTTTGCCCTGCGTGGCAGTTGTGTTAGACTTGGTCATGTGACCATGTCTCTTTGTAAGTGTTTTATGCAATCGTGTAATGGATATTGTATCTGTGTACCAACTTGATATGTTGTTCATGACTCGTGTGATCTGGGATCGTGAATGTATGCATATCGGAGGTGTCCTTGAACAGTGGTTCTAGGGGACTTTACAGAGTTGGTATCAGAGCTATCCTGACCTTAGGAGACCTTAGTTAGCATGGACATTAGCTAGTACTCTGACAATAAAAGTTAATAAAACCAGATCACTAAGATGACTGTTTACGAAAATATTTTACATATTCCAGCCCCTTAGTTTTTTTGAAAAAACTCTACTTACACTAAGTTACCTTTGAGCATCTTAAAATTTTGCACACTCTTACCTAACATAATCTACCTTCAAATTTTGTGTAGATGGCAGTTGTCTTCACCGAGTCCTTCCTGCTGGGATCGCATGCACCTTGCTACCGCCGCTTTGAGGAGGACTTGATCAAGATGGGTAGTCTTATCGGTCGCCCAGTACCTGAGTTGAAGGGAGCTCGGATTCACCAAGGTGGAAGCGAAGTGTCCTGGTTGGTGGTCTGTACCATCCGTGCACCCTTGATAGCGCCATCAACCCCTGAGATAACGTATGAAGTGAAGGAGAACAATTGGGAAGATGGTATCCTTCGAGTGATGCAGCTGACCATTGCCAAGCTCGCGAACTTCTTTCGCCGCAAGTTTGAAGGCACCCCCTATAGATACTATGGGAGGCGCGATGACGACGACAAGCCCATAGATGTCACTGAAGACTTCGTGTTTTCTCGTCACTTCCAGCACTTGGAAGGACAACTGTACAACACTTAGTTTTCCCTTGACAGGCTCAGAGGAGAGTTCAATAACCAGGGAAGAGAGATCTTCTAGCTGACCAAAGACCTGAGAGTTTCCACTGCTACCGAGCGTCGTCTCGTGGCACAAGGGAAGACCATGAGGTTTGTTGGTTTCCATCTCCATGCACAAGTGAGAGACCTTCAGTTCCAGCTTGCAACTAGCAAGACCAGAGTTGAAGAGTTGGAGGAACAGCTACGCGCTTCCTCGAGCACTTCGGATTGCCGCGGGATATTAGGAGTTGTGTTGCCTCCACCCCAAGACGCTTGATTGTGTTTGTATTGTGTGAACTCTGTTAAGTGCTATGTGTGCTAGTTGTGTTGTAAGCCTTATGTTATTGCCTTGTGAACCTTAAAGTTATGCTATGCTTGTTGAGACTCTGTTTCATGTGTATGTTAGTCTTTGTTTGTGAGTGCTTCTTATATGCTTGTTTGTTGGTGTGTTCCCTACCGTTCTCATCTCTGTTATGAGCCGGTATGTTTCACAAGTTTTCAAAACAAAGACACCCTTTTGTTTGCTCTCGTCTTATACTGTTCTTTTTCTTCAGCATGACCAGCGAGTTGTCTCCACCACCGGAGCCGATAGTTAGCCAACTGTTTGTTGTGATAATGGAAGAACGTGAAGCCGCTTGTGCTGAGCACATAGCCACACATGCTGCCCTGGAGCATTTGACTCAGCTTGTCACCACCAATGCTGAGAATAATGCTATCCTTATGAGAGAGTACTAGCGCCAGCTTGCTGAAGAGAGTAGCAAAAGGAAGATAGTGACGCCAGGAGAACCTAGTTCATGTGTGACTCGCAGTGCCTTACCTGTGATGCCACAATCTTCAAGGAAGCGTGTGAATGTCTGGCCTAAAACCACATGTTGCTATACCTGTGGACAAGAAGGACATTTCTGTCGCTAGTATCCCCGGAAGAACCATGTTCTAGTTCATCCTGATGAGAACCAAGAGACCCAGGGTCCAACCCAGAAGAAACGCAAGAGTCTGATGAGTGGACCTCGAGATCCAGATGATGTTGCAGAAGCCCCTACGACTCATGCCATAGCTAATGGTACGTTCTCGAACCAAATCTGTGACCCCATAGTTTTGTTTTGACTTTGTAACCTGAGAAATCCGACGTAAATGGAACACTAGTAGTGTCACGTCGGACTAGAAAAAATATCTTTAAAATTAACAATACTAACGTAACTTCATCTAACTTTAGCTTAACACCTAACACCAATTTTAAAAATTTCGAACCAACTTTACAAACACCAAAGAGAAAGGTGCCTTAGGATGTTCTATATCCGTTTGAAAGAAAGATGAAAGGTTGGAAAAAATATTGGATTGGTGAACTGTGATTGTTACTAGACAATAAGATCTCTCGTATATGTTTTGGAGGAACCAGATTTTAGAAGATGAGATTTGTGGAGACACAATTGAGGTTTAGCTTAGGAGTGAAAGTTTGAGGATCACTTGATCATTAGTTGAGTGGGATTATGGTATATAGTATCTAGGGCTAACCAGTTGTGGACCCCAAAAATTTGGAGGTTATCAGTAACTAAAATTTGTATCCTTGAAGGAATAATTTGAGGTTTAGAGATATTGGTGGAAACGATTGGATTTTAGGAAACACTTAATATATGAGGAGATTGGATTGATTAGGACTATTATGTTGAGAATAATTTGTGATATTTAAATGATGATGATAATGGTTCGCCTAGGTGATTTATGCTGGATTTTAGTGGAAAGGTTGATTGTAGTAAAAAGATCATGTTGGATTGGGATAGATATTCGATTTGGATAAAGGATGGATTGGAGAAATATTGGATTTAAAATAGGAGGTAATTGGTGAACATAAAAGGATGATTTTGGATTTTAGGATAAATCAATATGACTTGGATTTAGTAAATGATTATTCTTGATGATATATTCTCGGAGCTTGTCACGCTCTATCGAGGTTGTTTGGGGAAAATGATTTGGAATTGATCATGAGATAAGAGTTTGAAAAGATTAATAGAAGTAGTACAGATATTGGGATATGCTTGTTGAATTTGATGGTTTAGTTTTAGCAACATGATCGTGGAGAAAATAAACTTTTGAGGGAGGCAAATGATTGAGACTTGATTTCTAGGAGTATATTAGATTAAGAGGAAGATAGTGGATTTCCTAGATTTTAGGAGATGATCAATGGAAAGCTCATGCTTAATAAAGATTGGTGGATATCCGATTGATTGATCTATATAGTGATGAGAGGGTTTATGCCCCCAAATGAGAAATAGTGGTAAGATAATCTTATTAGAATGGAAGCAAGTAGATCTTTGTCTGGAGAATAAACCCTGGATTGATATTATGGTTCTAAGGAACAATAAGTTCGAGATTTAGAACAGGGCACCCAAACCTGTGGAAAAACTAACCTGCCGGTGGATTTTGGTAAGATTAATCAAAGGGGGGAAGCACCGGTGCTTAATTTTACCAACCACCAGCACGTGTTTTTGTAAACAAATGATCTAACATTGTTGTTTTGACCATACCCTCTTTTCGCTTGCCTGCGAATCTCGGGACAAGATTCTTTTAAGGGGGGAAGGTCTGTCACACCCCAGTTTTTGGATTCTTGTACTGTTGTTCAAGAAGACAAAAATAAGGGACAACAAATTTTTTTCTAACAACATGATTGTTTGAACTAACATGTGTTTATGACCTTAATCATATTTTCAACACAAGTTTAGTTTCTTGATAAAACCAATATCAAATTTTTCTGAAAACACTTTTATAATATATTTTTTCCCTGTTGTTACTTGAGTGAATTTTATTCCAAGACTTGGATCATTCTTGTTTGAATCTTAAAATATAATTTTAGCTTTGTTGGATCCAAGAAAACAAAATTTCAAAATGATTTATGGAAGTTCTCTTTTAAGTTTTCTATAGAAACTACTCCCTGAAAATATAGCCAAGTACCTGTTTTCCACCTTTCTTTTCACTAGGCTATAAAATGTTATTTTATGTTTTCTTGACTTTTATTTGTTCCTCGTTATATGTACTACAAATCCATAATCTTGGTTTGGTTTTTGGGTTAATGAAAGTGATATTTTGCTTGTTGTTTTTGTGGAAGAAAAATAAGGCAGAAAAAGACATTTCTGGAAAACAGAGAAAAACAAAAAGTACACCTTTTCCCACATTGTTTTCATGGACTTAAATTATTTCAAATTTGTTTTCAAAAGATGTTTCTGAAAGTTTGTAACTTGTTTAACAAATTCCAACTTGGAAAACAAATTTTGGAAACCATTTGGTCTCTGAAAACAATCCAAATTTTTTTGCTCTTTTCACTGTTTCCAACACTTAGAAAATTTCCTAAGTGTTAACTGAATTTTTGGAAGAGTGCTAGATACAATTTTGGTCATATGTTTTCTTTGAGTTTCTGTTCAAATTTGGAAACACCACTTTTCTATTTCGAATCCTTTCTGTTTGTACTCCATCTTGGATGCCTTGCCTACCTTCTAGAAGCCTTGGGTGAGAAGGAAACAAGTGAGAGAGAGAGAGAACATGGTGATGTGGCATGGTATGGGTCACCATGCTTTGACTATTGTAACATGGCATTGATCTTTTCCCTCACACCAAAAGCCAGTGTTCTTGCCCCTTGGCCACTTTTTCCTTGTTTGTGCAATGACCGAACAGCCCTAGAGCACACCCGTGCCACACACCCGAGGCCACCCCTTGCCCTTTTTTCCTTGCCCATGGCTATAAGCCATCTCTGGCGATACCCTTGCGCCACTACCCTCCCCCACCTTCCCACACTCTCCTCTAGCAAGGACATGCACTGCCTTGGCCCCTGTGAACGAGCACATGCCCTAGATCCTCGACGATCACCGCCGGGAACCCGAGGTGGTGCTCCCCTCCCCCATGCTTTCCCATCCCCCTCCACCGCCCTGGTTGCACTCCCTGCACCTCCACGACCCTCCCTGACCCACTCCCTTGCCCTTTGTCCTGCAGGTTGGCCGTCGTTGTCGAGATCACCGCCGCGGGCGCTCTACCGTGCACCGCCGCCTGGAGCCACGCCTGCACCCGCAAACCGCGCCCCTCGACTCCCCTGCAACCACTGCACCGCCCCGAGCCCGGGCCACCATCCCCGAGCCTCCCACGGTGAGCCAGCGTGCAACCCCGTCGCCGGCCGTGTCGAGAGAGAGAGAGAAGAGAGAAGAGGAGGATGACGACGCGGCGTCGTTCGATCTACGATTGACGGGCGCTGTTAAACGAGTGTTTCCCATGCTGGCCGCGCGCGCAGCATGCTGGGCCGCGTCCGCCGCTTAGCTGGGCCACGCCCGCAGAAAACCATCCCGCCATTCTGTTTTCTTTCTCTTTTAATCTGTTGCAGATTGTGCTGGTTTACTTTAGCTCTGTGAAAAATAGTTTTTATGCAAAATAAAAGTAACCAAAAATCATGGCACTACTTATTTGTTCTCTTAACCATATGAACTTGGTAGATCTTAGTTTTGACTTATACTTTAGTCACAAGATCTTTTTTGCCATAGAGTGTCTGTAAACTTGTTTTTGCCTTAACTTTTTGGATCTGTATCCAAAACGGTCAAACTAAATTGTTTTGAGTATCCTTTGAGTATATATATCCATAGAACTTGGCCTCACATCAAGGTGGGTTACCAAATGGAAATGCCATCCATTTTGGTAAAAGGCCAGTAGGCTTTTCTAGGATTTTTAGAATGAGTTTAAAAAAAATTGAGGTGAATCCAATTGGATGAGTTTACATATGACTAGATCTATCTAATACTAGCTCGGATTAATTTTTGAAGCCCTAGATTATTTTTGGCATGCATTTCTAGAAGCAACACTTTTACTGTTTTCTTTTTATGTGTGTATTTGTTTGTGAATAAATGTTTGCTTGTTTGATATTTGTTTCCTAGCATATATAGATGTGTTGAAACTTGTTATTGGGTGGTTTTCTGGCAGTACATCTACCTTAGGAAGTGTGTGCATGTTTGTAAAGTCAAATAGAAATAGAAATGGCATTTGTTATTTTCCTAGTTTTATTATTTGATGTATTGTGTGAACCAATCTTTGTAGGTTTGTTTTACCTAAATTTGTGTGATTCTTGAGTTGAGTCCAGTACCATTTTGGTACTTTTATTTTGATGTTATCATCTCTGTTAGCTTGCACTTTAATTTATAGCAATGCATGTGTAACATTTGTTGTTTGCTTTCACTAGTATTATTTTCACTAGTATGAATAGCCTTGTATGGATTGCTTGGTTAGATTAGTTTTGTCATGTGTGACCAGAGGTTTTGTTACCTCTAAATGTCTTGGTATTAGTGGGGCCATAACCCACTTGTCCCATTTCATTTTGATTAGGGATGCAAATCCCCAACCATACACTTGTGTGAAAATAGCATGCATTACTATATGTTTGTCTAGTATTTTCCACCAAGGAAAATGGTTGTCATTGCACTTATGTAAGTGAGGTGTTTAGTTTTGTTTGTCAATCCTAGTATGATTAGGTGTGGTTCATTTGTTAACATAATATTCCCTTAGGAGTATCATGTTAAGAAGTGTTTCACTATTTCTTTGTTTAAATAGAATCTTGTTTGCAAATAGGATGTTTTCCTAGGAATTGATAAATTATTTGTGAATGATTTTGATTGAGTGTTTGGATTTTTGAAAGTTCTTAGTTGAGCTTGTATTGAGTACATAGCTACTGGTTGTATAGTTTATACTTGGATTGCTTGCTATTTAATTGATTAGAAAAACATGTATTACTAGAATGGGTTGATGTTTGCTTAGTATATGTTTTCATGGAATTATTTTAGTGTTTATTCTTACTGGCATGTGTAAGTTGTATGTGCCGTTCGTAGATATTTATATTTATGTATTTCTTGTTTAGGAAAATGCATCCTTGTAATGGTGTTTGCTTCTCTAGTGATGAACTAGTGTCACCACTAGATACTATGAGTTGCTCTAGTATTGTTGTCTTTTTGTTTTATGAGTGTAGAATTATTCTAGAATGTTTAGGATGTTATTACTTCTGTTATTATGACATGACTTGTGGAGTTTCTTGTTGATATTAGTTGTAGAATACAATTATTTCTTATAGCATGCCTGTGTAGAATTCGATACTAGTATACTATTAGTGCACTCCTATTTTTATCCTAGTTGTAAGGAGCATTATCTTTCATGGTGATTGTGTTTTAGATTGTACTTTATGACTTGTTACCATTGGTTGAGCTACTGGTTTGTTTTGTTTATTTTCACTATTGATGGGTTCCGTAACTTTGAGCTAGACATAAGCATAGTCTATAACTAGCCTATTCATCTGTGGTACGTTTGTTTGTTGTTTGGAGATTGTCTGAGTGATTGCCTTAGCATGAGTATTATACTTATGCTATTGTGGTGCTAGTGTTGTTGTTGTGCTTAGTAGTATCTTGTTATCGATGCATTAGTTTAATCATGAACTTTTTGGTGATGATTGCTTGTGTATTGTTAATAACCACTGCCATGGGTATTGCCTTGATTGATTGTTATTATCTTAGTCGCCTCGCCATTTGTGACCTCAAGCTATATTTTTAGCCTCTTGAATATCTTATTATGAGAGTGGTACACCCACTCCATATATGGTATGTAAGAGGTGGGATATGGTTTTTCAACCATATGTGTGTTTAACGATAGTTTTGTATCATGAGAGTTGCGAGATAGTTTCCTCGATAACTTTTGAGTGTTTGCGCGAGTATAAGTTTTGGTTGCTATATGTTTTGTTTGTTTAGTGTTTGGCCTTTAATTCTGAGTATGTGTCTGTTATTCTCTTACGACGTTAGAAAACGAAGGAGAAGAAGAAGCAGTTGTGGAGCTGTGCGTCAAGTTCAATCTACTTCAAGGCCAGGGACATTAAGATTTTTAAGGCAAGCCATCCCGATGCTTGCTACTACACTTATCATTATTTATCATGCATGTTTTACTTCTGAAAAGCTTTACAAAACTTTGATTACCAAAAACTTTCTTTTATAAAACAAGTTTAATAAAACCTCTTGTACATGCGATATCTACAAGAGAAAGAAAAATTATACTATTTTCTTTTGAAGTATCTTCTTTAACAAAGATACAGAGATTTTCAAAATCAACTATGATATGTCTTTCATATGTCATGGATAGTGAACCCTATGTATAGCCTACCTATTCCACTATATAAGCATACTTGCATTTTGGTAAGCTACATGATGGGTGTCTGGCTGAGTATATTCAAATGTACTCATATTGGTTTCATCCCTGATATTTACTTGCCAGACATCGAGAAGGAGTCTCAGAAGGAGATCTACGAAGAGGAGTACGGAGCTGATGGCTTTGCGAACTAGGATCGTCTCCCGGTCAGCAGCCTGTAGGTTAAGGCGTGACTTGGGCTCTGCTACGTTTGTGTGTGTTTAGTCTTCCGCTGTGTGTGTTGTGTGTTTTCCTTGCGTGGCAGTTGTGTTAGACTTGGTCATGTGACCATGTCTCTTTGTAAGTGTTTTATGCAATCGTGTAATGGATATTGTATATGTGTATTACATTGATATGTTGTTCACGACTGGTGTGATCTGAGATCGTGAATGTATGCATATCGGAGGTGTCTTTGAACAGTGGTTCTGGGGGACCTTACAATTTCCCTCTTTGTCAAGACCTAGCCGTTACCCCTCCATGTCCAGTTGTCGCTCTATTCCACCTCCGATCACCAAACGACAGAGTGGGAGGGGAAAGGACCCTCGTACAATGGAACGCCGCTCAAGAGATAATGGTGGCAATGTTTGAAATAAATTATTCGTGCTCCAATTTCATCTCAGTGGGCTTTGGTCCGGCGTGGTCGAGGAGTTTGTGAGTTTTTATGCCAGTAAGTCTACCTAGATGACAGATTCATTCTTGTTTATGTGTGTTTGTTTCATGGGCATATTCAACAACAATATCATATTCTTCAACAACCCCTTCTTTGAGCAAGGTCGGTCTGGATTGGTGTGTTGCGCTGCCGATACGCTAGGGCTGACTTTTGTGAAGTTGTCCATCGTCCCTGATAGATACGGTGAAATCACGATGATGAGTTCAGCTACGGATTCACTTAGAATTTTGAGGCGTAGCGTCGTAGCTGTATTATTTTGTTGTGTATTTTATATGATTGTGCAGATGTTCAATTTATCTAATGTAAGCTAAATGAAAAATAAAAGGTTTCAACTCGCGCTCACTGGAACGAGAATAGTTCTCATCAAATATCGTCAATGGCATTTGAAACGAAAAATGTTGTAATTGCATCTAGAAAAAAATCAGTTTACAATAAAAAGTTCAATTGCAGCTAGTATGCAACAAAAATCAGCAACCATATTGCAACTTAAAATATCTCAAATGTAACTCAAAGATATTCAAATGCAATATGGTGCAACAGAAGAATTGTACCCCCTCCATCTAAAAATAAGATGTGTTACTGTGCTAGATACATTCATTTCATCGACACTTATTTTGATACGGAGGGAGTAGCATAAGTAAAATTAGTTGCGACTAGTATGCAACTGAAGAAAATTTTAGTTTCAACCATGGCGCAACTGAAAAACTAGAAATTTGTTAAATACAAATAGCATAATAGTTTCAACCTTCGTGTCAACATGTGACGACTCTGAGTTGATCTAACTTAATTGGTCTGACTGAAAAATAGCAAAATCTTTTATTAAAGCCAGATGGTTTTGGGATGGTGATTCCGCAGTACGTTGCGTTCCGTTTGGTGGCAGGTTACATTTTGTGTTCTTAGAGCAGCTCTAGCAGACACGTAATAACCTCATGGCCCGGAAAAGTACGGACGATACATGGGTCAGGCCCTTTTGACGACCCGAATAGGCACCCCATATCGGCCCGACCCGGATAAATTTTTCCGGTGGTCCGGAAATGCGCCTCCGCGACCACTATATGAGAATGATACCAGGGGCCATGTAGGGTTCCAATTCCCAATCCCTCCGCCCCGATATCTCCCCTGCCGCCACTAGTTCTAGGTAGCTCCGGCAAGCAATTTCTTGCACCTCCACCGCCAAATGAGCCACGACTTCAGCTCCACGCCTCCGACGGGTTTCAGTGTCCCCGACGTCGTGTCTCCCACGCCAGTGCCAGCCTCGGTGACGTACCGACGCTAGAGTTAGACTCCTCCAATGATAACTCGGAATACTCTAGTGATAATTTCGACGACCCCATAGACTTCAGCATCGGCAATGAAGCGGAGCTCGCCACGATCACCGACGACATAGAGCTCCTACGACGCGTCAAGGATAATTCCATCCATACAATGTTGGCATGGTTTACCGCAAGGATGCGTCTTGTAAGCGGAAGCGGGTCGAGCACGAACCTATACGAGGATCTCCTAAACAGGTTTAAGTTGAGCCACGAGCAAGAACCTATTCAACGGGGGTGGTAGATGGAGTACCGTTGCCAATGCATCTTCCTATTTAGGTGTGGGCAGCATAGAGGTGACTAGGGCGTAGATGTAGGTTTCCAACAGCGACTAGGCACGACAAGGTCCGTCGAAGTTTGTTTTAAATATTTGGTTTCAATTTGCATATATATTTTGTCTAGTTAATTTTCAACGGAATAACTCATTTGGGGGAACTGAATACAAGTTCTCCGGTCTCGTCATATTGGGTATCTGCTAGAGATGCTTTTACACTCTCGGCTCATCGTGACAAATAAAACAAGTTCAAATGGGTCGCCGGAATTCAAGACTAAGCAATAGATGGGCCACATCTGAATCCCTATGAACATTAAGAAATACATTGGCCCATGCATATATTAATATTAACTAAAGCTTTAAGCTTGGTGGCGAGCGAGCCTTCTCAGCCCCTCTGCCATCCTGATGATGCTGATTAGTGGGCCCGGATGGTGCGTCTCTGCACAGAAAATAAAATTATACTTTGAACAGCATCAGATATTTGGCTACCAAATGGCCCCGTGCTATCGCGAACCCACTTTCATGTGCCTGCGTTCTACCGGGAAAGAAGAAAATAACTCTCACAATGTGCCCCTCATAGTCTCACCTGCCCCCTTCCCCCCAACTCCAGCCTGGAGCCAAGCTATCATTTCTTTTCGGTCGGCGCTAGGCGCGGGTCGCCCTAGGGTTGACCAATTTTAGGTCCCCTTGTGAGCCATCCAATCATCATCCAACGTACATAAATCAGTATATCGCACTTATGCACTTTAGTCCTTCTATTTTCTAGATATAGAACCCACACTCCAGAGCAGCCCCACTTAAACAAAGGGGTATATTGTGTTGCCCCGGTCATCTCGATAATTACAAAAAAACAGTCATTGCAACAAATTCACGGATATCGCAACAAAAATTATTGCCCGGTGGACAAAAAAAAGTATTGCAACAAATTGTTCCAAAAAAATTCAAAAAATAAGTAATGCTCAAAAAAAGTTAAACAATATGCTTATTGCGATGCAACAAAAAAGTTCAAACAATTCAACAAAAATCAAAACTTAGTGCAACTTATTAATTTTTTACGTTAAAAATGAGGCAGAGAGCCACCTGGGGCACCCCAGGGGGACCCACCCTGCCTGCACACAACCACGTGGTGCGGGTAGGCCACTCGAGGTGCGCCAGTACATGGTGTGGGGCCTCCCTAGGCCCTCCACTTGTGTGAGACTTTTTTCCATTGACCATCCAAACCCCCCAAATGTTCTTTTAGCCACAACAACCTGGTGCTAGGGACCAATACAGAACGCTTTCTTGTTTTGAGTGCACAAATAGTTTAATAATTTTCCTACATGCATATTGTTGTTACTTGACTAGATCCTAACAGGAGTTGTTTTGAGAGTTTGATGCATTGGATGGTCTTGAAGCTTAAATCATCTTTAATAAACCTTGCACGGTTGATTGTATTTTAGTATTGATTCATTAAAAAGTTTTACTTTGTTATTCCTAAAGGTTTATACATCATTCTATTTGATATCAACTATAAACCAAAGCATTTATTCATTTGATCCTAGTTTACATGTTTTACATTACTATGATGATCAAGATTATGTTGGTAACATGTCACCTCATAAATTATTTGTTTTTATTGTTTACCTACTCGAGGACGAGTAGGAACTAAGCTTGGGGATGTTGATATGTCATAAACGTATCCATAGTTTATGATGTTCTATGTTGTTTTCATACTATATGCTACATGTTTCCTATACAGTTTATGCCATTTTTATAGATTTTCTAAACTAACCTATTGGCAAGATGCCACAGAGCCAATTCATGTTTTCTGTTGTTTTTATTTTAGAAAATTTGTTCTGGAAATATTCTCGGAATTGGACGATTCAAAAGCCAAAAGCCTTAGAATTCTATCGCGCACATGGAGTCCGGAGGGGGCCACAGGGGCCCCACACCAGAGGGCGGCGCGGCCCACCCTCTGGCCGCACCCAGGGGTGTTGTGGGCCCCCTGGCTTCCCACCAACATTGCCCTCTAACCTATATATACCTCTTCACGGCTTAACCCTAGATACCAGAGCCTTTTCCACGAAAAACATCGGCAGCCGCTGATGACCCACAAGTATAGGGGATCGCAATAGTCTTCGAGGGAGGTAAAACCCAAATTTATTGATTCGACACAAGGGGAGCCAAAGAATATGTATATGCCTTAACAACTGAGTTGTCAATTCAACTGCACCTGGAATTAAACTTTCTCGCATCAATCTATCAGTTGTGAAAGTTTTATAGCAGCAGTGGAAATAAAATAACAGCAGTAGTAAAATAGTAACAACAGTAGCAACCGTGGAATACAACATGATGGGAGTACCGTAGGCATAGAGGGAATGTATGAACGGGAATTGCATGGATAACAAGGGTCATGTAATAATAATAACATGGGCATTGCGGATAATAATAATAATAAACCATCAAACATGTAGGCAAACCATAGGCATGTGTTCCAATATAGTCATACGTGCTCGCAATGAGAAACTTGCACAACATCTTTTGTCCTACCAGCCCGTGGTAGCGGGGCCTCTAGGGAAACTACTGGTAATTAAGGTGCTCCTTTTAATAAAGCACCGGAGCAAAGAATTAACACTCCGTGAACAATGTGATTCTCACATCACAACCATCCCCTCCGGTTGTACCAATTTCTGTCACTTTGGGGCATCGGGTTCCGGACAATGACATGTGTAAACAACTTGCAGATATGATCAAGAAACATAATTATACTCATGAAACAATAACATGTTCAGATCTGAGATCATGGCACTCGGTCCCTAGTGACAAGAATTAAGCATAACAAATTGCAACAACGGTAGAAAACACTAACAATGGATACTAGCACTATGCCCTAACAATCTGGCATTATTACATGATCAATCTCATCCAATCTCTTCCATCCCTCTCAGACTACAGCGGGGTTTACTCACTCATGGACGCGGGAAACATGGATGGTTGATGGAGAAGGACTGGCGGTGTCGATGGCGATGATCTTCTTCGAATCCCCGTCCCGGCAGGGTGCCAGAATAGGAACTTCTGATCCCCGAATTGAGTTTCGAGCTGGCGGCGGCGCTCTGTTGTGTTTCTGTGGAATATGAAGAACCCCCTGATGTTTTAGGGTTCAGGCAATATGTAGTCGAAAGGGGAGCCCGACGGGGTGCCTGGGTGGCCCACACCACCAGGCGGCGTGGCCAAGGGGGTGCGCCAGGGGGTGGTGTGGCCCCCTCCTGGCCCCTCTCCTGGTCTCCTTCTGGCTCCCAGGGTCTTTTGGTGTTTTAAGACCAATGGGGTATTTTCTAGGCAATTTCCCGAAAGTTGATTTTTCTGCACAAAAACGAGATACCAGGGCAATTCTGCTGAAAAAGCGTTAGTCCGTGTTAGTGCTATCCAAAACTCATAGGTTTAGAAGAAAACAATAAGAAAAATGTTCGGAAAAGGAGATACGTTTTGGACGTATCAACTCCCCTCAAGCTTAGCTTATTGCTTGTTCTCAAGCAATTCAGTGACAACTGAGTGCGGTAAAAGACTTTTACAAACACATTTGTTTCATATGATGTAAATATACTCACTATACGATCAAGTGCTGAGGAAATTCATAATAAGATGTATGCAAGATAAAAGTTACCTAGCAGTTATGCAAGCCATGAAAAGATGTCAACAAACTAATAATAGACAACATGAAGTATATCAATCTGTAGGAATGCAATGCTCATAATAGGGTATGATAAAGTGTACTCTCTTTCCCTTAAGTGTGGAGAAGAACATAAATTCCAGGGCACCTCTGAAGTTCAAATGAAGACTAGAAATATTGATATCAGAGATACAAGCATCAAAGTTATACCACAATTAACCGTGTTCTGGGACAAGCACATTAAACTAAGAATAACAGCTATTTCTCTCAAGAAGATGCATAAAGTGAGAAGGTGAAGACTCAACATAAAAGTAAAAGAAAGACCCTTCGCAGAGGGAAGCATGGATCACTCATGTGCTAGAGATTTTATTTTATTAAGTAGAGGTATTGAAAACATTTTTTTACAGAGGTGTATGCTTATGTCAACGAATGGTAAACATAAAATACATTACGCCACAAGCCAACTAGATTTCACATGAGAGGGCCCATTTGAAGATCGCAACTGGTGTAGAAGGTCATCCCTCTTTCTCTTTTGTTTACACAAATATGCTTTGACTGATAAATCAGGGGCAAAAATAGTGAAGAGAATTTGTATTATTATTTGGGGCTGGGAACCCCGCTGCCAGCTCTTCTATCAATTGGATAAGCGGATGAAGCCACTAGTCCAGGGTGTGAAATCCAATCAACAAATGAGATAAAGATTCTCTGTTTACGTCCTCATGAGCTAAAACAGGGGCACAAAACAGGAATAATTTTTAGAAGGTTTTAAAGGTAGCACATGAGCAATTTACTTGGAGTGGCGGTTAATTACCACATATAGGTAGGTATGGTGGACACATTTGGCAAACTTTGGTTTTTGTGAGTTGGATGCACGAGTAGAGCTCATACTCAGTTCAGGTGAAGGCTAGCAATAGACGGGGAGCGACAATCAAGAGAGAAACAACTATCATAATCATGCTTGCGACAAAACAAAATTAACAGGGGCATAAAAGTGATACAAATACTCTGAGGAAAAATAAATCATCGAGGCTTAATTGACTTTTTGTTTTGAGTCTTATGCATGCGTGCAGGGACGGAGCTGGCATATTAGCATTGGGGTCAGCCGACCCCAATGAAAATTAGCAATCTCTTCACTAAATGACACAACTAGTGTTTATTTTAGCAAGATGACCCCAGTAAACATTGATAATATATAGCTGACCCCACTGAGCTCATTTTCTAGCTTCGTCCCTGCATGCGTGAGCATGTGCCAAGTCGATTCAAGCAAAACAATCCGAGGGAGATACCACAGTGTCATACCCTTCTATGAATAAAACAATGTAAGCAAACATTCATACGACATGATATCTTATATTAATAAGTTGGAACTAAACATGAGTGAGCATGAACTATTAAGCACCAATTAAATAACATACACCTTGTATGAACGGACTAAGCATGTTCACATGGATGAGTATATGTACAAAAATAAAACAAATAGAGTTCATACCAGCCTCTCACCATAATTCGAAATGTCGTAAATCGTCATTACTGCTCTTCACTTGTGGATTGAATAATATAGAATGATAATCAAGCTCCAATGGAGACACGGAAATCCGGTGAACTCTGCAACAAAATTTACAAAACCAAAGAAGAATAACAAATATTTTTGGGTTTTCGAATTAAAACAATAACATAAACAAGCAAGCAAGCAAAGCAAACTATTTTTGGATTTTTGAATACTAAACCGAAACGAGAAATGAAAACAAACCAACAAAGAAACTAAAGAAACAAACAAAGAGAAACAACAGCTTTTTTTTTGGTCTTTTTGTGTTTTAGAAAGCAGGAACAAAGCGATAAAACAGAAAGAAGCGAAAGAAAACAAAAACAAATGAAAGAAACAAAAATATGTATATACAAAGAACCGACCGAACATGATATATAAATGAGTGTGATGTCGATATACCTCCCCCAAGCTTAGGCTTTTGGCCTAAGTGGAGATCAATCACGGCGCGAGAAGTATCCCCACTGTGCTGGGTCATCCCTCACATGGTCGTGCTCGGACGCCCAAGAAGAAGATGAAGCAGCAGGTGCGTAGTCCTATTCAGAGTGCTGCTACGGGTTCCCCGTGGTGTCGGAGGGCTGGAAAAGATCACCATCGTCCCCTTCTCCGGCATCATCAATGTGTTGGGGCTGCTGCTCAAGGTATGCATCCAGCTCACTTTCAGAAAGCATCCATCCTTGCTTGTCATTAAGATTAAACAAAAGAGGCACAAGCAAAAGTACTTCTCTAATAGTTTTAGTAACTCTCCACCTGGATTTTTTGGAGAAAGTTATTTCAAAAGATAAACTGTGAAAGTGAGCATAGGTAGAAAGAAACTTATGTTGAATCATGGAGACAAGGTCGAGCCTTTCTATAGGAAACTGCAGGTCCAGAGGGTGTGGCTCCAAACCATGCAAAGCTAGAAAGCGCGAAGCAATAAGACCTCCACAAATTCCGCCCTTCTCACGGTTAAGCCAGAGACGGTAAGCAATTAAAGAACCAAAGTTATAAGACCTATCACATTTTAAAGCAGCCGAAAGAAGAGCCAGATCATAAACAGACAGCTTGTTGGCCGTTTTCCTAGCTAGCACACATTTAAAAATAAAATAGGAAAAGTATCGAATGCTAGGGAGTTGAATCTCTCGAATTTTACCACTTTCCCCTATGAAGCTTCTGCCCTGGAAAATATTTTCATATAATTTAAGCAGTGGTTTAGGCTGCCCTCTTATCTTCTCACATGAACCCCACTCTGGTACCTTGGTGGCTGCACAAAAATCACTGAAAGGCAAGTTTACAGTTTTATTATAAATTTTATACTGGACCATAGGGTTAGTTGAAGACCATTTAAAACGAAAATCCTGCACCACAACCATTCTTAATTTGATGTGTTGGGTACGCTCATCCTCAAGGAAATTACCCAACCCTGCATTATGCACAAGAGTGTAAAAATCCTGCAGAATTCCCGTAATACGCATGAATTCCTGGCGCGGGTAGATTGAAGGGAACACTCTGTCTTCTCAATGCACCGGCATGACCTCATCCAACTCCAACTCATGTTGGTTTAGTTGATTCACATTATTCTCCATCACTGAAAAAATTTCAGCAATCATCACAAAAATTGATTTCAAGCAACTATAAGGTGGAAACTACTATAGAGACTTACAGGAGAGCTAAACATGCATCAAAACTAAATTATTTATATTCAAATCAAGCATGCAACTCACATAAGTTGTCACCTACAGTACCAAAATACTCAAGAAATACTCCACTAATTAAAATTCTACTTGGATCATCGGAGGAGTCACATACCGGAGATCAAACACACCAAATTTCAGCACAAATGATGGGCTGAAAGAGGAGATCGAAAATCCATAGGAAGAACAACAAGAACACGGATTCCAGGAAATGTTTTTAGTTTTGGGGGTGAGAGAGAAGACCTTGGCAGTGGAGAGAATAAGTGGAGGGCCAGGGGGCCCCCACACCATGTGTTGGCGCCACCCAATGGTGTGCCTAACTAGTGGGTCCCCTCGGGGTCTCCTAGGTGGCTTTCTGCCTCATTTTTTACGTAAAATTTTATTATAATTTTTCTGGAATTTTTCGAGAAACTTTATTTTTGAGGTATTTCCAAAATTTTAATAATTAATAAATACCAGAAAAACAAAAGTGAAAGGGTGGAAAACAAAACAAAACCAGAACTACAGAGGTTCTATGACACTGCAATGGAAAAATAACAAAGGAAAACAAAGGTGGAGGTGGTGAAAACAAAATTATGGTTGGTGAAAACAAACATAACAAGGTGAAAACAAGAGAAATCAGTGTGAAAACAAAAGTAAGGATGATGGAAACATGATTGTACTAAAGTAGCAAGGTGATAACAGAAGTAAACAAGGTGAAAACATAATAGGAAAGGTGAAAACATAGTGAAAACATTGTCCTCTTCATTCAAAATCATTTTGTTAACAAGGGTGATCAAGTCTTGTTACTAGAACAATTTTCATATGAAGAAAAACTTTGCTAATCACTATATAGTTATGTTACCTCAACCTTGATAGACATAGTCCCAATCATAATAATTTCATATTATTTTGGTGGTACTAGAATGGGACAATAAAAATCTCCAATCTTGATGGTCTCAATATTTTCAATTGAATTCAAACCATATCTTCTATCAATCTTCTTGGGAAAATAAATAGTATGCTCTTTATCATTAACATTAAAAGTTACTTTTCCTTGATTGCAATCAATAACAGCCCCTGCAATGTTAAGAAAAGGTCTCCCAAGAATAATAGACATATTATCATCTTCAGGCATTTCCAACACAACAAAGTCAGTTAATATCAAACAATTAGTAGCAACTCGAACAGGAACATTATCACATATACCAACAGGAATAGCAATAGATTTATCAGCCATTTGCAAAGATATATCAGTGTGTATCAATTTTTCAAGAGAGAGTCCCTTATAAAGAGAGAAATGCATAACACTAACTCCAGCTCCCAAGTCACATAAAGCAGTTCTAACATAATTGTTTTTAATGGAACAAGGAATAGTTGGAATACCAGGGTCTCCAAGCTTCTTTGGAACCTTACCATTAAAATAGTAATTAGCAAGCATAGTGGAAATTTCCTCATTAGGAATTTTCCTTTTGTTAGAGATAATATCTTTCATATATTTTGAATAAGGAGGCAACTTAATAGCATCAGTCAATGGAATTTGCAAGAACAAAGGTTTCATCCACTCACAAAACTTGTTATAATGTTCTTCTTCCTTATAATTGTGTTTATTATTAGGAAAAGGCATTGCTTTTTTTACCCAGGGCTCTCTTTCTTTACCATGTTTATTGGCAATGAAATCCTCCTTAGTATACTTTGCAGTTTTAGTTTGTTTTTCAGGTTCAGCTACAGTTTCTTCTTTATCATAAGCATCACTTTTATCATTAGCACTTTCAGTTTTAGCATCAGAAATATATATACTATTAGGATCTTTAGCAAGTTCAGGAGATTCTACAACACTTTTATGTCTCTTCTTCTTTTTCTTAGAAGGAGAACTATTGTTTTTAGGTTGCTGAGAATCTTGTTCAATTCTTTTAGGATGTCCTTCATGATACAAGGGGTCCTAAGTAGAAACACCACTTCTAGTAATTATTTCACAAACATGTTTATCTCTAGAAGTATTAGCTAGCATGTCTTTTTGCACTTTAGTAAGTTGATCAATTTGAGTTTGAACCATTTGAAAATGTTTGACAAGCATTTTAACATCATTAGAGGTTCTTTCAATAATACCATGCAAATTATCATTAGCTCTAAAGTTTTCCATAAGATGATTTTGCACTCTCATATTAAAATTATCTTGCTTAACAACATAATTATCAAATTCATCTAAGCATTGATCAGGTGGTTTATAGTAGGGAATATCTCTATTATCAAAGTATTGGAGAGAGTGTACCTCAATTGTTGATGGATGAGGAATAGGCTTACATAATTCTTCTATAGGAGGTAAATTCTTCACATCTTCAGATTTAATATCCCTCTCTTTAAGAGATTTCTTGCCTTCCTTCATCACTTCATCATTTAATTCAATCATCCCTCTCTTCTAGGGTGTTGGTATTGGTGTTGGCTCTGGTGTAGGTGTAGGCTCAGGTATATTCCAATCATCATTATTTTTGGCTATTTTAGCCATTAATTCCTCAGCTTCTTCTGGAGTTCTTTTCCTGAAAACACAACCAGCACAACTATCCAGGTATGTCCTAGATTCAATAGTTAGTCCATTATAAAATATATTTAGGAGATCATTTTTAGGTAGTGGATAACCAGGGCAAGATCTTATTAAAGCACAAAATCATGTCCAAGATTCAGGTAATTTTTCTCCTTTAATTTGCTCAAAGTTAAAGATTTCTTGCACAACATCATGTTGAGCACTAGCAGGAAAATATTTTTGAAAGAAATCATTAATCAAATCCATAGGACAAGTAATAGATCCAGGTGACATATTGTTAAACCAAGTTTTAGCTTCATCTTTTAATGAAAAAGGAAAAATCTTTGTAATAAAATAAGTACGCATCTTAGTATCATCAGAAAATAAACTACTCATCGATGAAACCTCATTTATGTGTTCCATAGCAGTTTTACTTTCAATTCCACAAAAGGGTTCCTTCTCAACAATAGATATATAAGATAAATCTAAAGAGAAATCATAATCCTTGTCTATAATGTGTATGGGAGATGTGGCAAACTTAGCATCAAGAGAAGATTTATATTTCATATCATGTCTTGCAAGAAGACCCTTAAGAGCACTTGCACCAGTAATAGCACGAGCTTCTTCAATAAAATAATCATTAAGTTCAATATAGGTTTCATCAAGATCATGAATAAACTCAGGTGAATTAACAGGTGTACCAATATTCTCAACAGAAATTTCAATATTTTTAATTTGTTTGGATTTAGCAATAGTAGCATCTAGGAAAGGACCTAGAGAACCATTATCATCAAGCACAGTAGAAGCATCATCAAAAGTATCAGAAGCATTTTCAGACTCAGCAGAAGTAACAGTATGTGTAGCATGTGGTGGAGTAAGAAGGTTACTCATAACAGACGGTGAATCAAGAGCAACAGAGGTGTTCAGAGTTGTACCTCTTCTTGTAGTGGATGGTAATATAGGAAATTTTCCATCACGAGTCTTGCCCATGATGAATGACTTGCAGCAAACAATATCACGTTCAAGTGAGCAAATAAATAAAGCTATGCTCCCCGGCAACGGCGCCAGAAAATAGTCTTGATGACCCACAAGTATAGGGGATCGCAACAGTCTTCGAGAGAAGTAAAACCCAAATTTGTTGATTCGACACAAGGGGAGCCAAAGAATATGTATATGCCTTAACAACTGAGTTGTCAATTCAGCTGCACCTGAAAGTAAACTTTCTCGCAGCAATTTATCAGTGGTAACGGTTTTATAGCAGCAGTGGAAATAAAATAACAGCAGTAGTAAAATAGTAACAGCAGTATCAATCGTGGAAAACAACAGGATGGGAGTACCGTAGGCATAGAGGAAATGGATGAACCGGCGTTGCATGGATAACAAGTATCATGTAATAATAATAATGCAGGCATTGCATATAATAATAATAATAATAAAGCATCAAACATGTAGGCAAACCATAGGCATGTGTTCCAATATAGTCATACGTGCTCGCAACGAGAAACTTGCACACCATCTTTTGTCCTACCAGCCCGTGGCAGCGGGGCCTCTAGGGAAACTACTGGTAATTAAGGTGCTCCTTTTAATAAAGCACCGGAGAAAAGCATTAACACTCCGTGAACACATGTGATCCTCACATCACAACCATCCCCTCCGGTTGTCCCAATTTCTGTCACTTTGGGGCCTCAGGTTTCGGACAATGACATGTGTAAACAACTTGCAGATATGATCAAGAAACATAATTATACTCATGAAACAATAACATGTTCAGATCTGAGATCATGGCACTTAGGCCCTAGTGACAAGCATTAAGCATAACAAGTTGCAACAACGGTAGAAAACACTAACAATGGATACTAGGTACTATGCCCTAACAATTTGGCATTATTACATGATCAATCTCATCCATTCCCTTCCATCCCTCTCATCCTACAACGGGTTTTACTCACTCATGGACGGGGAAAACATGGATGGTTGATGTAGAAGGAGTGGCGGTGTCGATGGCGATGATATCCTTCGAATCCCCGTCCCGGCAGGGTGCCAGAATAGGAACTTCAGATCCCCGAATTGAGTTTCGGGGTGGCGGCGACGCTCTGTTGTGTTTCTGTGGAATATGATGAACCCCCTGATGTTTTATGGTTATGGGAAGTATGTAGTCGAAAGGGGAGTCCGAGGGGGTACCTGGGTGGCCCACACCACGAGGCGGAGCGGCCAAGGGGCGCGCTCCAGGGGGGTGGTGTGGCCCTCTCCTGGCCTCTCCCGGGGTCTTCTGGTGTTTTAAGACCAATGGGGTCTTTTCTGGGCAATTTCCCGAAAGTTGATTTTTCTGCACAAAAACGAGACACCAGGGTAATTTTGCTGAAAATAGCGTTAGTCCGTGTTAGTGGTATCTAAAACTCACAAGTTTAGAAGAAAACCATAAGAAAAATGTTCGGAAAAGGAGATCCATTTTGGACTATCAGCCACCGTCATCGCCAACCCTAGTTCGGGATGGTTCTAGAGCTCTCCCCGACACCCTGCCGGGAGAGGAATTCATCACCGGAGGGCTCTACACCACCATGCCCGCCTCCAGAATGATGCGTGAGTAGTTCATCCTTGGACTACGGGTCCATAGCAGTAGCTAGATGGTTGTTCTCTCCTCTTTATGCCTTATGTTTAGATGTTGTGAGCTTCCTAACATGATCAAGATCATCTTATTGCAATGTTACATATTGTGTTTGTTGGGATCCGATGAACATTGAATGTTATGTCCAATGACTATCGATCTATCATGTTTTATTCATGTATATGTTATTTATGATATTTCATGCTCTTCGTTGCTAGTAGATGCTCTGGCTAAGTAGATGCTTGTAACTCCAAGAGGGCGTATTTATGCTTGATAGTGGGTTCATGAATCCCTTTTACTCACGCTCGAGTGACAGAAACGTAAACAGTGGACCCCAGTCCATTTTCTTACACTGATAATACAACCATTGCAATCACTGTTTTTAAACTGCCATCATTGTTCTTTTTTCATCTACTCCAAACAAGTACTATTTTCCACACCATACGTGTAACCTTTGTTTTCCGCAAAACCGGTGAGATTGACAACCTCACTGCTTCGTTGGGGCAAAATGATTTGATTGTGGTGTGTAGGTTCCACGTTGCTGCTGAACCGGTAGTGCGCCCTACCAACATTAGCTGCATCAACCTTCAGAAGTGATTTCTTTCTCCTACTGGTCCATTCAACCTTGGTTTCTTTCTGAGGGAAATTTGATGATGTGCTCTTCATACCTTCCTCTTGGGGTTCCCAACCAGTGCAAGATCTGCACCATCAGTGGGTTATTTTTCTAGGGTTTTTTTCGCAAAAGATGAGGATTGTGTTGTAATTTGTTGTTGTTTGGGAGGTCCTTATAAACTTGTATGCACAACTTGACTAACGCGGTTTCTAGGATCTTCGGCCTTTTTCCTATTCAGGGCATGTTTGTTTTTAGAGTTTTGTGGGGGATTAGCAGGGATAATTTTCATGGGGATTGGGTGAATCCCCAAGCTTCACACAATCCCTTCAAATCCCCAATCCACTAGGTAGGGGTAGTGTTTTAGGTATTGAGGAAAATGCATTCGAGTTTGGAGAATTTTGGTGAAAGGTGGGAATAAATCTAATCAAATACATTAGAAAAAACGACATGTTAGAAATAGGTGGAAATTTGGGGTTTAACGGGTTTTCTTTTTAAAATGGAAACCCAGCCTCTGCATTAGGCTGATGCACACGACTTTTATTAATAGGAAAACATCCAAGTTTAAGTTGCGTACCAATAATCACTCGCAATGAGTCATAACAGCTCAAAAGATCTACGATAAAAAAGCAACAACTCAAGGATAGATCAACTAAACCCCATCAATACGAGGCTACACGTAGCTTAATCGTCTACTGTGCAACCAGTCACCCTTGTTGAAGATAGCCTGAACGACCGCCATCAGCCGAGTGCATCCACAATCCAAACGAGCACGCTGGTCTTCTGGAAGAAGATGCGACCACATGTGCATCCAGTAAGTAGCCTGATGAATAAGCTGCAAAAAATTTCCAGAGGTCTCACTGTTAAAAACAATCATGTTCCTTTAATTCCATAAAGTCCAAAGCAAAGCACATGCATCTATGCGTATAAATGGTTTAGTAATTGTATCTACCCCAAACAGCCAATTGCCAAACATATTAGTTATGTTAGAAGAAAGTGAAATACTAAATGTGAAATGCACCAGCCTCCAAATCTTTTTTTAGCAAAATCACAGGAAATAAACAAGTGTTGAACAGTCTCTAACTCCCCACAAAACACGCGCTTTTGGCACCCATTCCATCTCCAGTTAGCTAAATTATCTTTTGTCAGCAACTCTCTCCTAGAAACAACCACATAAATTTTTTGATCTTAAGAGGCACCTTTAATTTCCACAAATATTTCCTGGGGAATCTAACATCCCCATTCATGCATAAAAGGATTTAACAGAGAACTCCTGAAGTGGTGAGAGTCCACCTGATACCATCATGATTATCTGATAGAGTAACTTTCATAAGTCGTTCTATGAGATGCAACCAGATTTCTCATTTATCCCCGGCAATAACACGTCTAAACTGGATATTGGGAGGTGATTGACCAAGCACATGGGAAACTAAGACAGCTGAGTAGAGAGAGGGATATTGGGTTGCGAGTGACGAATCGGCTAATCAGAAATCCTTCCAAAATCTAATTCTCTCACCATTACCAAGTGTAAACTTCATACGGTCGAAAAACTCTGTTTTAACCCTCATAATACCTTTCCAAAAAGGTGAATCTGTGGGTTTCGCCTCCAATTCGGCAAGAGTTTTACCACCAAATATTTATTAGTAAGTAGCTCATGCCACAACCCATCCTCTGTTTAACAGCTTAAACTTCTATTTTCATAGAAGACACCGATTCTTAATGTTTAAAATCTCAATACCTAAGTCTCCTTGATCTTGGGACGATAAACTATGTTCCACTTAGTAAGAGGGTATTTTTTTGTTTAACCGGATAATCCCACTAATTCGCTACAAAATTCTAGAAACAAACGTCGCCTCAAGAGAAAGTAAATCATTTGTTAAATATTGGGGTGACAGAACGTTACTTGGCTTGACTTCCATGGATGGAGAGGTGTTGCAGCAAAAGGTATACTGTAGTACACTAGGAATTAATCGAGTTGCAATTGCAACAGAAGAGCGTCATTCTGCGGTCAAGGGTTGACCCCTACCTCGCTGATTAAAAGATAACTCGTTCGACGAGGAGCACTGGACGAGGACAAGTTGACTCTTTGCTTTCTCTCCCGAATGAATGATGCACTCCGTGATGCAGTCCGTACTGCTAGCCTGCGTGATCTGATCGAGTCAAACCGGTCCGACGGCCCAGATTACCCCGGCCGTCGCGTCTGAGCGTGCCACGGCACCAGAAAGCATTACACAACTGACAGCTTCGTCCCCATTTCCGTCCCCCAATTCCCAACCTCTTCGCACTTCGCCACCTCCTCGCGCTGAACCATGGGCCTCAAGCTCCTGCGGCTCGCGGCGACCCTCCTCTCCCCGGGACCCGCCACCTCCCCGGCCGACGCGCACAACGCGGTCCTGCGAGCGACGCAGCACCACCCGTCCACGGCCCCGCCGTCGGCGCACCACCTGGACGCGCTCCTCGCCTTCGGCCGCGGATCGCGCCTCTCCGCCGCGGCGCTCGCGTCCGCGCTCACGGACCGCCTGCGCGCCGCGTCTTCCGGCCACGGCGACGCGGCCGTGGCCCTCAAGTGCCTCGTCGCGCTCCGGATCCTGCTCGCCCGCGGCGCCTTCATCCTCCGCGACCAGCTCCTCGTCGCCCTCGTCCGCCACCCGGCCTCGGGCCGCAACCCGCTCGCGCTGGCCGCCTTCCCGCTGGGCCGCTCCTTCGCCGCGGCCTCCTGGGTCCGGTTCTCCGCGCGCCTCCTCGAGGTCCTCCTCCTGCTCCCGGACGTCTCCCGCGACGCCGAGTACCTCACGGCGCTCCCGAACCCGCACCTCGTCTCCGAGCTCGCCGCCTTCGCGTCCGTCGCCGCGGCCGTCCGCCAGGCCCCGCCCCCGTCCTGCGCGCCGCAGGCCAACGCCCTCGTCTGGGAAGCCGTCCGGCTCGCGGAGGAGGACCGCGTCACCGCGGAGCGGAACATCGCCGCGAGGGTCCACGAGATGGGCGAGCGGCTCGACACGCTCGGCCTGGCCGACGCGATGGAGCTGGTGTGCGTGCTGAAGCGGGTGGAGGAGAGCGCGGCGTCCCCGCCAGAGTGGAAGTGGGCGGGGCTCGACGAGGCCGTCGTGGCCGACGCGCGGCGGCTGCGGGTGCGCGCGGAGGAGGTGCTCCTGCGGAGGACGGAGCAGGACAGGCGGCTGCTGCGGCGGGACCGCGCCGGGAGCGCGTCGGCTCGTGTCGCCATGCCGGGCACGGATGTCCGGTTCGGCTCCTCGCGGTGGGCCGGCACAGTTTCCTCGTGGCGATGATAGGAGACCCCGAACTCTTGGTTCTTTCTACTGTGTACATTTTTCACCTGTAAGTACAGTGCGTGCGTGTGTATACACTATGGTTGTATCCGAAAACAACTGGAGTAGGAAAGTTGTGAATTCTTTTGTTGAAACTGGACACAATGATCTTGGCTGCATTTCGGTTATTTGATCGGAAAAATGTTCGGACTAGTATTGGTATATGCTGTTGGTTTCACGATTTAAAATGAGATGTGCTCATCTATCGGGACGAAAGCTCGACAGGAGCATTATATGATCATCGTATTCAAGTCGACCGTGATATCCGAGTATTGACAGCTTCCATACCTTTTTTTTTTTTTTTTTGCGGGGAGACAGCTTCCATGCCTGTAGTGGAAAAAGACTGCTATTTTTCGCGCCAGATGTATCTTGTACTACAACGTACTCGTGTACTACCAAACTCGCAATCTAGCTTAGTAGAGCGCGGGCGCGTCCACGTCTCTTTTGACTTCGTCGTGCAGGCATCTATAATTCGGTCACTTGAACAGAGTGTGTGTACACATCAAGCATCAGGGCCACCTTCGGTGCTTGTGCTTTTGACTTCTTCGTTCATCATGTGCTGAGCATGCTATTATTGGATCGCCTTTACGTGCTGGCCAGCGTTTATAAGTATAGTCGGCACCACCACGCAATAGATTATCCCTCGAAAATATAGTCGGCACCACCACCACGCAATGGATTATCCTGCTCGCTCCGCTTCCAGGCGCATGAAAACTTAGTTCAGAAAAAAAATATGGTTGCCCTTACATCACGGTGCCACCGGGGCGAACCACTGCAAAACACGATCCGTTTCGCAATTTGTTAGTAGCAGCAGTAGAAGTTTTCCTCGACGCCTCCACCTCGATGGTTCATCAGCTGCTTGAGCCGATGCTCTCCTATGGGTCAATTCTCCTGTCACAACAATTGGTCAGTGTGGTTGAGTGTCACGCAACGTGCGTGCGTACACACGGCCATTGACTCTGGCTTAGATCGGCGAAGCAGCAAATCCATCGGCTCCGGCAAGTACGAGGAGCATGAGCTCAACATCCACGCGAGAGCTGGATATGGCTCCCGGGCTCCATAGCCCGTTTTTGAAAATTTCGAAAAAATCAACTTTAGATCTTCAAAAAAAAAACGATGTGTGTAAATTTTCAAAGAGAGGACCCATATATTTTAGCCTCGGCAAAAATGACAAATGTGCAAATCGAGGGGCATGAACCGCGCAAATTTCAAATCTTCTGAAATTTGTTCGAGTCAGATTTTTTCTGAGCCCAAACTACGAGGTATTTCACATTGAAAATTTGCACAATCGTAGTGTACCTAATTGACTACATCCACATAATTTACCCTGAATCTTTTGAAACTTCGAAATCAAGTTTTCAAAATTGTCAAAAAAAAAGGGCTTCCCTGGGATCTATATTGACTACTCGGGATACATTTTTTATTTTTAGAAAAGGGATAAAACTCTGGCCTCTGCATCGAGTGATGCAGCACAGGCTTTATTGCATACGTTCTCAGAATATAGTTATAGTTTACTTTCTCAAAAACCACAAAAGAAATTGAGACAAGCCTCAACCAGCTACAATGAAAACACACAACGAACACTACGAAAGACGTTTAATATGTTGTCACGTATGCTGGGAGAAAAAATCCTGTGCCACCAGGATGAGCCGCGAGCAGCCATCCGTCATAAGATTGTGCTGATCCGTAGGGAGCATAAAAGCCCATAGCTGAATCATGTGCACCGCCATATGAATAACCTGTAAGACATGAAAAGATTCTTTTCTGTTAAAAACAAGGTTATTTCTACAGTTCCAGATAGACCAAGAAATAGTCAAGACGCCGATACGAATTCTATTCTTGATCTTTTTATCGATGCCATTCAACCAATTCCCAAACATATTAGCTATACTAGTTGGTGGCGGGATATTGTAAGTGGAGAACACTACACGCCAAATAAGCTTCGCAAAAGGGCAAGAGATAAACAGATGATCAATAGTCTCCTCACTCCCACAAAATAAGCAATGGGTATCACCCTTCCAATTCCTCCTAGCAAGGCTATCCTTGGTTAACAAAACCTTTTTTAGGAGAAACCACATAAAGACTTTAATTTTAAGGGGGATTTTAAGTTTCCAAGATAAGTATGCAACTATCTCGTGTGATCATTCATTAAATCCTCGTACATTGATTTGACCGAAAACCTACCATTTGTATTTAAATTCCAATGAAACGAATCAGGAACATTAGACAGTGAGACACCCATAAGTCTAATACATAATTGCGACCACATATCCCACTTATGTCCCATAAATGCCCTTCTAAAGCTAATGTTTAGGGGAGGAGCATTGCTAAACACCTCATGGACAGACACATTTTTGTGAGAAGCAATATTATAAAGACCTGGTTATTGGTTTTTGAGAGGTGACTGGCCGAGCCAAGTATCCTCCCAAAACCGAACTGTCTCACCATTTCCAACCTTGAAGGATCCTCTTTGGAAGAACTCATATTTCACTCTCATAAGTCCTTTCCAAAAGGGAGAGTCATTAGGCTGAGCTTCCACTTGAGCTGAGGTTTTAGTGTGAAGATACTTGTTTTGGAGTAATTCTTGCCATACCCCTTGCTCTGTTAAAAGTTTAAATAGCCACTTACTAAGTAAATATTTATTCTTGAGTTCAAGTACTTCCACCCCCAAGCCCCTCTGATCCTTTGGTCTACAAATAATATTTCATTTGGTCAACCTGTATTTTCTTTTATCTTCATCACTTTGTCAAAAAAGACGAGACTGATAAAAGTCAAGTCTTTTCCTAACTCCCATAGGAATCTACAGAAAAGAAAGCATAAACATGGGAAGACTGGTTAGAACCAAATTAACCAGAACAAGACGGTCCCCGTAAGATAATAATTTACCCTTTCAACACCCAAGTTTCTGCTCAAAACGACTCTCAACTGGGTGCCATTCTACATTAGTAAGCTTGCGAGAATGGATTGGAATTCCTAGGTATGAGAACCAGATTCACAACCAAAAATGTGTTTATACTGATCCTCCATGTATTTTGCCTTCCCAAAACAAAAAAAATCACTTTTGTGGAAGTTTATTTTCAGGCCTGATAGTTGTTCAAACAAAACAAGGATTAACTTCATATTAATCGTCATACCCAAGTCATGTTCCATGAATAATATAGTGTCATCTGCATATTGAAGAATAGACATCCCTCCCTCAACTAGATGAGGTATTAGACCTCCTATCTGGCCATCTTCCTTCGCCCTAGCGATAAGAATAGCCAGCATATCAGCAACTATATTAAACAACAGAGGAGACATAGGATCCTCTTGATGAAGGCCTTTTTTAGTTTGAAAATAATGACCAATGTCATCATTTGCCCGCATACCAACACTCCCTCCTTCAACGAATTGCATAATCCATTTACACCATTCTCGTGTAAATCCTTTTATACACAATGCTTGTTGAAGAAAAGACCATTTAACTTTATCATACGCCTTCTCGAAATCAATTTTGAAAATGACCCCATCCATCTTCTTCTTCTTAAGCTCATGAATCGTCTCATGCAAGACCACCACACCCTCTAAAATGTGGCGACCTGGCATAAAAGAAGATTGAGTCGGTCTGACAACCTTTTCCATAATTTGGGTAATACGATTAGTACCCACTTAAGTGAAAATTTTGAAGCTTACATTAAGTAGACAGAGTGGTCTATACTGCTGGATTTGAACCGCATTTTCCTTCTTAGGTAAAAGAGTGATGACCCCAAAATTCAGTTTAAACAGAGGTAAATTTCCTTGTTTTAACCGAACAAACATAGCCATCAGATCCTCCCTAATAACATCCTAGAAAGTCTTGTAGAACTCAGCAGGGAAGCCATCCGGTCCGGGAGCTTTATTCAACTCCATTTGACAAATGGCCTCATAAACTTCTTTCACTAAGAAATCAGCTGTGAGGATAACATTCTCCTCCTGAGAAATCTGAGGAATATCATGCCTCATACTCTCATCCAGTGTAATAGTATTAGGAACCGAATCCCCAAATAATTTTTTGTAGTAATTTGTAATATAATTTTTAAGATTATCCTCCCCGACAATCGTACCCTCATCCTGCTCTAATTGAAAGATCCTCTTCTTCCTGTGTTTACCATTAGCGATAAGATGAAAATATCTCGTGTTATCCCCCCCCCCCCCCCCCCCCCCCCAGAATATGGTTAACTTTTGCCCCTTGAGCCCATTTAGTTTCCTCCTCCCTACGAAGGCAACAAATCCGCTCATTAGCCTCCTTTAAGGCTACCCTCTCAACGTCAGACAATGGAAAACTTTCGGCTTTAATATCAAGGTCATCAATGATCTTTAAAAGTCTCTCTTTCTCTAACTTGTATTTTTCCACTTTGTTTCTTGGCCCACCCTTTTAAAAAAGGGCGCAAATGTCTAAATTTTGTTCTGCCACACCTCTATGGGGGTGTTACCTTTCACGAAAGTAGCCCACTCAGTTGCCACCATATCGGAAAAGCCATCCATTTTTAACCACGAAAGTTCGAAAGAAAAGCGAGAAACATTGCCAACATGAGCGCGAACCCCCGAGTCCACGAAGAGAAACTATTGGGGATACATGGACACGTGGTATTATGTGAGATGTGTTATCACTAGATATGTTCTCCCGTTGGACCCCCAAGCCTACCCTTGCTTGCTTGTTCTCAATGCTAGAGATGGCCACAGAAAATGTCTAACTAATTTCATATATAATTTCATATATATCACGATTCAAACGTCCCACAAAAGAACAACGAAGCCAGATAATTTTTCAGTAGATAGTAGTGTTATGTTCCCCCTTTATCTGGTCAAGAGAACTTGTAGGAGGAGGGCAAAAAAAGATGCATCAAAAGGGTAGAGAGACACTGGACGCAACAACTGATTTTCCAGAAAACAGTTTCATAAGCTAGATGCATGGAATATATATACCACATTATGCTTCAAGAGTATAAGCATTTTCACTTCTTTACTGTTAATGATATTCATAAGAATATATTACCCACCAGGCCACCACCAGCTCTTTGGAGTAACCAAGTACGATGTACAAAACAACAGTGTCGGCAAAATTTGGGAAATCGTAAATAAGGAACACTTGTAGAGGGGCTACTATTTGTAAGGAAGTTTCTTCTCAATTCTGAGTAACATCAACTGATGCTGCAACAATCAATTCCTCATACCGATGTTTTTTAAGAAATGATGGGCTATGCACAGAGACTACGGTATCAGGATTCAGGAGGTACAACTATCTACGACACAGCACAACGTGAACTTGCAGAGGCAACAAAAAATGGCCAGTGTTGCAGAAGGTTACCGGCAATTGCTGTAACAAAATGCCACTTTCTTTTTTCACGTGGCATGGTTTGAAATATATCAATCCTGTATATGGTTAAACCGTTAATTCTTTACTGCCCAGCGCCGGCCCCTTATCTCGTAGCCATCAGGTGTCATATCACCACCTCCCCAACTGTCCACAGCAGCAACCGAGCTAACAATTCTGCGGTGTTTTTTGCCCTTCAGGACCCCACTGTCACTTGTGCTCCCGCTTAATAGCGGATCATCGATACCACGTACTGGTCTTTCTGGTGACGCTGCACTCACCCAGTTGTCATCCTGGCTTTTCGTATACTTGTTTTTCTTCATTAGCTTATCGAACCGTTTCTCCACCGGCCGCACTGCTTGGTGAACAGTGAACTGAAAATCCTTGATCACCTAAGGTAGGTGGAAGAAAAATAATACAGAAGCATGAGAATTGTGAACCCTATAATGTTTCCCCACTGCCACCAGCGTGAGACATGATAAAAAATATGTAATGACAGCTCCATGGTAAGATATATAAATAGAAATCTAGAACTCACATATTCCCCACTGCCGATCACAAAGTCTCGAACACTCTCTTTTATGTTTGTTGCACTTCTCTCATCCGGTTCAAACTGGGGAAGCTTCATTTTGCTAGGCCGGTTGCTTTCCTTGATTTCGTAAGGATCTACAGGGTCAGCTGATGCGTAATCTCCAAGGACTGAAATGTTTCCAGGTGACTGGTTATCTAAGAGCTCGTAGGGCTTAGCAGGGAAAACATAGAGGTGAACAACTGACGCTATGCCCATCTGTGCTGGAGAAAGATACAATGTTATCAGATTTATACAGCACGTAGTCCCCGAAACATGAATGAAGTAATAAATTCTTAAAGCAAAAGCTAAGAAGACTTTTAGAAACGCAATCTTGGAAAGATAAATACCTCTATGCATATAATGAAATCTTGAATACTCGATTTTAACTCCAAGCTCTGGGCTAAAGGACTTCTAAGCAAGCCCAAAGAAAACAGTATTGCAATCACCACCCCTTGCCACCAAGTCAAGAATACTATTGACTTGAAAGAAAGAAACTTAGCCAGAGGTTTTATATGTGCCAATTCGTCCTTGGTGGCTGTGTACCATGCTACTAAACAGTACAGGGCCCAAAATTGACTGAAATTCAGGACCACAGCAAAGTAAGGGTATCTGCATAAAAAAGAGTTTGTGTAGGAGTCATCACAAAAGATATAAGCATAGCGAAAGAAATTAATTGATTTAGCAATCTCAGCCTCGGCTTCCAGGGAAAGAGTGAAAAGTAAGATATGGTTTAATTCTCTGATGACAGGAGAGCAAAATTAAAGCATGTATGTATTATTCATCCTCATGAAAAACTAAATTTTACATTATGTCTACACAGTTAACTCTTCTGCATAAACAACTCAAAGTCTGAAAGTACGCAAAGTGCCATGTTGCCCTGTGAGACTAAACAAGCAGAAAAGAGAGAAATATCTTACCCACATCGCAAATTGAATTCTCCCTCACAATACACACCAAAAGCTTCTAGAAAAAGAGATA
Source organism: Alopecurus myosuroides (assembly GCA_028641055.1). Taxonomy (NCBI): domain Eukaryota; kingdom Viridiplantae; phylum Streptophyta; class Magnoliopsida; order Poales; family Poaceae; genus Alopecurus; species Alopecurus myosuroides. The sequence goes on along the minus strand of CM054063.1, from coordinate 251,138,004 downwards.
AGCTAGCTGTGAGTGTCTTTATAATCACCTGCATGAGAAACACGCTTTAACTCATTTATTCTAATTATTTTTCAGTGAATTAACAAATTGCAATACGGGTCAGTGGAATACATATTGGAAGATTCCAAATTTGATAATCTGGTAAAACCGCGTCCCCATTTGCCAAGGTTCCAACATATAATTGACAGGAAAATGATGGGGTATGATTCCTTTCTCAGAGGCATGATCCAAAAGGGGTTGGCCAGAATACGTTCCACCTTCCCTCTTCAAAAAGGCTATCGTTTTATCTTCCCCACCTACATTTAAACACACAGAGTAAAGAAACGCAAATACAAAGGGTTCCATTTCTTTCCGAGCAGTCCAGCCTGATTTTAATAGCTACAATAAGAATACATCAACTAATAAGGCTGATTTAAGAATTAAGCAGCTTTTGTTCAGCAGCTTGTTTATTGGGTAGCTCTTTTTCTAGCTTAATTATTTTCTTTTTTAAGGCGGGGTCATTATTTTTTGACTCTTTGGCGTCTTTTGCTTCATGTGAAACCCTTTTCTTTCTATTAATGAAAATTACACCATAGAGGTTTCCCCTATGGTAGCACGGTAAAAAAATTAATGAACTCATCCCTTGTAATTCGCACTTTCCAGATATACAAGATAATAATAAACTCATGCAGTCCATAAGGATGAGTTGTTCAGCCAGATGTCTTATCCGTGTTCTGTCAGAAGTTTTTTTTTTAAAACAAAGTACAACAATAGCCTAAGCATTAGCACTTCAAAATAGGAAATACTAAATCTTTAACCATCAGTTAACTCTACTAAATGCAAGTCCACAAGCAAATCTAACTGATGCAGGCAACGAAGTAGGGTTATCACAAAGTGAGTAGATACAACTTACCTAAACATGCAGTTATATATCTTCCAAAGCAGTACATGGCCAATGCTTCGTAACCCTCGCGCAAGATGCCACAGTAAACATTGACATTTGGATCTATCAAAGAAACATACTGTTCCAAAAGGAGAACACTATCACAAAACATATTGTTGGAATAATTTAGCACATATAGAAATTGCTTGGAGGTTTTACCGACTCAATTGCATAGCAAGGGACCATCAAGATAACACCCAGAACAAATTTCTGTTCCTGGAGAAGTAGAACGAATACAAAACAGTAAGGAATATATGCTTCAAACAGAACCAAGTTCAAAACAGATGCCAAGATGCAGCAGACAGAAAATTAGACACCTCAGGGTTGTTGTATGCCGAGAGATGCTCAAATATCAGGTACATGGAGAGGGAAAGGGCAAGCAGAACAAAGAACCCAGCGACCAATGTGGCCCATGCTGGCGTGGTGTATTGCGCCATCAAGGGCATGAGGAGCTCAAGATTGACCCTCATGGTGGCAGACAGCAATTGTTCCAACCTGTGTGAACAACAAGGGATGAGTTTATTAGTCGATGTATTCTTATGATAGTTATTAAAATCAGACTGAACTGCTGGGAAAATAAATGGAACTCTTCTTTCTATTTCTGTTTCTTTACTCTGTGTGTTCAAATGTGTGTGTTCAAATGTAGGCAGGGAAGATAAAACGATAGCCTTTTGTAGAGGGAAGGTGGCACAGATTCTGGCAGCCCTTTTGGACCATGCCTCTGAGTATAAACAGAATAATCCAAATAACTAAACGGAAGCAACAAATATGAAATTTTTGAAACAAAGAGGTGGAAAGGAACAACGAGCTAGCTTATAGAAGTCACCAGAGTGAGGAGTTCTTAGGTAGATTGCGTTCTCCATATTCTAGCCGGTCAATATATAGAAGTGGTATTCCATAAAAGAAATAATCTGAGCAACCTCCTTGTGACTGGACTTACTAACACAAGATACTAGTCCAAGGAAACTAACATTAGTAATTTAGCTACCATAGGCAAGAAGAATGAACAGAGGTACTAATCCAAGATTTCAAAGGGCTTGGGACAGTAACTAACTCTACACTGACCATCCTCAATGCAGGAATGACCAATAAGAACAACTAGTTCGACCAAACAATCCGATCAGATGGTAAAGACACGCACACGTCCAACTAAAGCACTACAAATTTCCTCTCAGATCACTAGATACCATCCATCAGCACCACAAGATCGACCAGATCGTCCTCGCTTAAATAAGATCTACAGCCAAAACCCTAGGATTAAGCCATATACCATAACAACACGATCGATCCGGCTACCAGAGAACAGGGAACCTTTTTTTTTTTGCGAAAAAGAGAACAAGGAACTAATAAGGAGGGAGGGAAGAGGGGAGGTAGCGTACCGGCGTGGTTCTTGTCGATGACGCCCAAGGAGGATGGCTCGCGGTGATGAAAAGCGAGCACGACCTTGCTGCCCTCAGGGCGGAGAAGGGAGAGGTCCAGGTTGCCACTCGCGGAGGAGATGGGAGGTCGCCGGCGCTGCTGCTTGTGGGCTCGCGGCGGAGATGGGAGGTCGCCGGCGCTGGTGCTCAGGGATCGTGGTGGAGGAGGGACTCGGGACGGGGGGAAGAGAAGGGAAGGGGATCGAAACGAGAGTTACGAGACGTGTTATTCAATGGGGAATTTGATCATCTCCTCGCCTGAACGATGGTGGATGAGCTCCAATGTCCACGAGGCAACATCCTTCGTTCGAGTCGCTCTCCCGCATCAGCTGGAAGGGTCAAATTAGTTCGACGACTCAGACTCTTGGCGATCCCTCGAAACCTCTTCTCTACCACTCATAGGGGCGAGAATGCCCTCTGTCGGACCAACTCTAGCAGATACACTAAAAAATGTCTTACCGGAAGACAGGTTTAGAGAGGAAAAAAGAAAATATTTACCGGGTGGAACTCGTTTAACAGATGCACTAAAATCATAACCGAAATTTGAAAACCAAGTTTGCGCGAGAATTAAACTAACAAGTCCATCATCATCATAACAAGTTCATCATCATCGGTATTGTTCGTCTGTTTGGACATGCTTGAGGAGATCTTCCATGCCGCATCGCCGGAACCCCTGCGGTTCCCTAGGGTGACCACCACATTTCCCCCGTGCAGCGGCAGCAACACATACTCGTCCTCCTCCTCCACGGTGACGGCGGAACCCTAGGTGGGTCACAAGAGCTGCCCACCTCCGCGACGTGCGCCGTCCAGAATAGATGCGGGGTGGAGGAGGTAAGTGTCATGGGGTTGTCACATTAAGTTACTCCTTGATAATGGAGTACGTCTCGTTGTAGTGGTGTGAGTTTCGCCACGAAGGCCTACTCAACACCACAAACGTCTCACCATATTCTCCGATGAACCCCGCCACAAAGTTCTAGTTCACCTTCCACTGTTGATCCCCTTTGAGGCGGGAATCCAGTCATTTACAAACAAGTTTGGGGCACACACCCACAACCAAATTGGGAGCTTCCAACAATCACAAAAATCACCAAGAGTAGTAAGATGTCTAGGTTCTCCACACGAGGAAACCCTAGACTAGTTACCCTCAAGCAAATGAGGGGGGAATGGAAAACCGGTTGGTGAAGATGTAGATCGGGACCTTCTCCTTCAATTCTCCGAAGATCAACACTTTTGGTGGGAGGATTGGGAGATCTAGCAAGGTGGGTGAGCTCTAGCAATGGTGAGATCTATTCTGGACGAGCTAGCTCAAGGAAGAAGAAGGGGAGGGGGTATTTATACCCCTCATCCAATTTCTAGCCGTTTGAGCCGTTCTTGCGAAATTCACACCGGAGACTCCGGTCTGAAAAGTTTCCGAATAGCCTCAGGCCGGAGACTCCGCACTTGGGAGACCGGAGACTCCGGACATTCTCCGGACTGTCTCCTGAGTAACATCAGGGGGTGACACCATCTTCACTTCGCGATGGGGAAACAAGTCCGGAGACTCCAGTGTAGCCGGGGAGTTGGCGGAGATTTCGCCTTTTCCTTGTCTCCTTCATGCAGAGTGTGTCCGAGGTTGGTAGAGCATGTTGGGGCAGGAGATAGTCCGGAGACTCCAGTAAGTCTCCGAACAGTCGTCGGTGTGTGTCCAAGGGGTGACACCATTTGCGCAGCTCTGGCTTCTTGCAGGAAAAACTTCATACTGGAGACTCCGGTCTGGCAGACCGATGACTCCGGCCTAGAATAAGTTCTAGCAAGTTTTAACACAGGGAGATCTCTTTGTCCTTTTTTATTTTCACGCCACCATTCGTAATATTATCAAAATGCCCTGAAATCATCAACACACTTAAATATATGCGTATGTTGTTAACAAATACCCAAAACAAGATTTAGGCGCATTTGCGCTTTCAATCTCCCCCTTTTGGTTGTTTGATGAAAACACACATATCTGTAATGAATAACATAGCTAGGCTTGATTTGTAAAAAATAGACGGGCTCTCGAACAACAAAGTCATGAGTTCCCCCTATGTTTTACAAACAAAGCCACAAGTACAACAACAATAATGAACAATATATTTGCATGCATAGGTAAGGTAAGTAAAGCAACATCATAGCAAAAATATAAGATATGTTCACCAACATAGTCTCACCACACACAAGGTCCACTAGGAAATAAACTCGAAATCATCAACTAGGGGAACACAAGCCATAAAATCAAATCAAGTCCAAAGACTTGTGTTCCGAGGAAAATCAAATCAAAGCAACCCTTGCAAATCTCGAGAAGTCTATAGCTAGTTCTCCCCCTTTGGCATCGAGACACCAAAAAGGGACAAAGAGCAACTACACAAAACCCAAGGATCAATCATCCTCCTCATAGTCCTCGTCTTCTCCATCATTCTGGTTAGTGCCTTCACCTTCATTACCCACTTCATCATCTTCTTGATACTCTTCTTCTTCTTTAGTATGCTCCTCTTCCTCTGTCATAGGAGCATTTCCACGGTTGTTGGAAGAAGAAGGATCCTAAGTGACCTTTTCAAAGTCACCCCACGGGAACGAGGAGGCATTCCGTTCCTCATAGGACATGGTGACAGACTCAGGAGGAGGTTAAGTGAAGGGGTAGTCACAATACCCGCATTGTCCTAAAGTTTGGTGATCATCTTCTTCATTTGCCTCCTTTCCTTATAAGCTTTGTGATTCTCCTTGTGGACAGTTATGGTCATGCACAGGATGTTGCGCTGGAACCAAGAGATCTTCTTCATCTCATCTTGAACCTCGTCTATGCCCTGATGGCGAGAAGGAGGGTTGGCATTCTTCCTCCTAGCCCTCGGGGCCTCAGTCCCATCATCACCCATAGGGGTGTCCTCATCAGAAGGCAAGTGAGAGGTAAGCACCGAAAGAGTGCCAGCAGCATGCACAATCTCACACACAAGTCCTGGGCATTGATCATGAATGAGCTTCATCACATATGGAGCATACACCGGAACCTTCTTGATCTCGATCATGGCAGAGTAGATCTCTTCCTTAATGAAATGCATGACGTAAATCTCAAAGCCCTCATAGTCTGGACCTGCACGGTGGCATCTAAAGGCATGGCAGAGAAAGTTCACTATCCCACCACGAATGGCATCAACATTTCCGGCCTTGGGAGCAATGTTGTTACGGAAGAGGCAAAGAAGAATGTTGTAGACTCGCTTCAAGTCCTTGTCAGTGCCTATACTCGATATCTTCTCATACATAGGAGTCATCCTCTTCTTGTCATAAGCAACACCAGAAATATGCATCCTTTTGCCTACGTCGTCACCCATAGGGTAGCTAAGCAGCTCGGAGAGCCTAAGGATAGATGACTCACACTTCTTGGGACCGGTCATCCAAGTCAAAGAATGTCCTCATCATCTCCAAAAGTGAATGTGGCATAGAATTGTTGAACATACTTGATGTTGTAGTTCTGCTGAATACCCACAATATGCTACAGGCCAAGATTTTTAGTTATCCAGACGTCTTCTTCAAAGTACTCCCTACCGCCTAGATCCTCTAAGTCAAGAACTTTCTGCGGACATACTGATTGCTGCAGAATACTGTAAATCTCCCTCTGAATGAGCTTAGACTCTCTCCTCCAATAGTTAGGACTCTTAGCATTGCGAGTCATGGTGAAGAAATTTTGGAATCTCATCACCCTATAGTCTTGCTTTCTCATCTTCTTCACAGTGGTGATCCTATCAAACCTGGCCTTCTTCGCTAATTCACGCCTTTGGTGCTCTTGGATAGCCTCTTCTTGGCGACGCTCATCATTGATGTCTACGCATGCTTCTATTCTTGTAGACAGTGTTGGGCCTCCAAGTGCAGAGCTTTCTAGAACAGCAGCAAGTTTCCCTTAAGTGGACCACCCAAGGTTCATCAAACTCAGGGTGGAAGAGGTCAAAGGTATCCCTCTCAAGTAACCCTGGAATTACGATACAAGAAGTCTCTTGTGTCCCCAACACACTTAATACAATTGTCACTTGTATAGTGCACTAGTTTGGCGAAGAGAGAGTGAAATAAAAGTAATATGAATGATAATAAGTGATAGCAGCAATCTGAAATAAAAATGGCAGCAAGGAAACATGCAGCAGAACTGATTGTAAATGGTATTTCAATGCTTAGAAACAATGCATAGGGATCCTACTTTCACTAGTGGACACTCTCAACAATGATAACATAATTGAATGCATAAATATCATCTCTTCACTACGCTACTCTGAAGCACTCTCCGGTTAGATAACAAACACCAATCCATGCGTAGGGCTGTAACATCACTCCTCAAGTTTGTATTCCCTCTCTAGGGAACCCCATGCTGTCACTATGAGCGCCCCAAATTAGTACTAGACAAACGCCATAATTTGATAGGGTCATCCAACACAAAATATAAATATCACGCTAAACCACACGGTGCACACAATGTCACCTTTACACCGTGATCAAAGTGTCTACGGAGATCTCATAACAAAACCAATTGAGTAGCATAACAGATGAAGAGTAACATCTACTTATTTAACTAGATTACAAAGCTCATGCTCACATAAAGATCACACCATGGGAGAGAGAGAGATGAAACACATAGCTACCGGTAGAGCCCTCAGCCCCGAGGGAGAACTACTCCCTCATCATCATAGGAGACAGCAACGACGATGAAGATGGCGGTGGAGTCGATGGAGATGGCTCCAGGTACACTTCCCCGTCCCGGCAGGGTGCCGGAACAGACATTTCGGTCCCAGAAATTTGTCGGCGGCGGAGCTACAGAACTTTTCGTGGAAGGGGGTCAATTTATTTTAGGATTTATGCATCGGAGGGCTTATATAGGCGAAAGGGCAATGGCAGTGGGCGCCCGAGGGGCCCACACCAACCCCAGGCGCGACCATGCATGGTGTGGGGGCTCCAAGCCCCCCTCCGAGTCTCCTTTGGACTTCCTTGACCCTCCAGGAATTCTAAGATTTTTGGCTTCGAATCGTCCAATTCCGAGAATATTTCCAGAACAACTTTTCTGAAACTCAAAACAGCAGAAAACAGGAACGGGCTCTGTGGCATCTTGTCATTAGGTTAGTCCCAGAAAATCCATAAAAATGACATAAAGTGTATAAGAAACATGTAGCATATAGTATGAAAACTACATGGAACATCAGAAATTATGGATACGTTTATGACGTATCAACATCCCCAAGCTTAGTTCCTACTCGTCCTCGAGTAGGTAAACGATAAAAACAAATAATTTCTGAGGTGACATGCTACCAACATAAACTTGGTCATCATAGTAATGTAAAGCATGTAAACTAGGATCAAATGAATAAAGGTTCTGGTTTATTGTTGATATCAAATAGAATAATGTATAAACATTAGGAAGAACAAAGTAAAAGTTTTCAATGAATCAATACTAAAAGACAATCAACTGTGCAAAGTATATTAAAGATGATTTAAGCTTCAAGAACAATAATATAATCATCCAAGACATCAAACTCTCACAACAACTCATGTTAGGATCAAGTCAAGTGACAACAATATGCACGTAGGAAAATCATTAAAATATTTTTGCACTCAAAACAAGCAAGTGTTCTGTAATGATTCCTGACACCAGGATGTTATGGCTAAAAGAACATTAGGGGGGTTTGGAAGGTCAATGGAAGAAAGTCTCACATAACTGAAAGTGATCATTAGACAATAGGAAGTCTTATAATCAAAGTAATGCAAGGAGTAGTGATTGCCACACAACGGATGCACGTAAAGCTATAAGTGTATGAAAGCTCTCCAATGGAACTAGTGGGGGTTGCATCCAACTTGCTTGCTCATCAAATAATGATGCTAACCAAACTCTCTCCAAACTAAAGTAATGATGCTAACAAAGCACAAGTGCGGAATAAATGATAGTAGTGCTGCCCCTCTCTCTTTATTATCTCTCTTTTGCCCTTTTTTTTTTTTTTGGGCTTTTTATCTTTATTTTTTATTTTTTGATATATAACCTCACTAGTAGGGAAACACTCTATTTTACAATGAATCATCACACTTTAGTACTCATAACCGAAGCTGAAATATGTCTGATGTATAAAACTAAATGCTCCTGCCAGTGTAGCGGTATGCAAAATGACAACGAAGCATGACAAGTAACATAATGATGATGGATGTTGTATGGAAATATATCTCGGAATGACTATGGAAATGCCATGGTAGGTATGTATGGTGGCTGTTTTGAGGAAGATAATTTTCGGCTTATGTGTAGAATAACAAAGTTCTCCCACGGGGTTTGGATGCACTCGCGAAGTTTGCACCAACTCTCAATGTGAGAATGAGCAATGCACAGTACCGAAGAGGCTAGCAAATAAGGATGGTGGAAGTGCTAGAAAACCACAACATAGAACTCACAAGTTAAAAGATTACAACTAAAATCATGATCTTACAAGGAATAATGAAAATCACTCCAAGAGGGTCTATGGCAGTGACAAGTCACTGTTAGCTATCCCGACCATAGCGCGTAACAAAAAGCCATTACGATTGCTATCAACAAAGGAAGTCATATACCATTATCCTATCAACTGGTTATTTGAGTGTGGCACAGTTTCAAGCTTTTAGACCAACCATTAAATGTTTTAACTTTACTAAACCAGCAAGTTTACCATTAAGAATATTAATATTTGAAAACAACAGCAAACAATCAAGTGAAACAGTTTAGTGATCTAAAAGAATATGCAAGCTTTTTCGTTATACCATCTATCACAAGTAGCATTTTCTATTTCCATCAAACACCAAAAAAACTCTTCAAGAGATGTAGCAATGAGACAATAGAGCACTAACATAACTCTACTAGAACTAACAACTCTGAATAAGAGATGCATGAAAAACAGGAGCTAAAAAAGATTTGCAACAATTAGAAGAAAAACTAAGAATACGAGCATAACGAGTATCCATATGAAAAAGCGGAGCATGTCTCTCTCCCACACAAAGAATGATAGGTTCCAACAATATTATTGAAGCAAGGAAAACAAAATAAAACAAACAGATGCTCCAAGTAAAATTCATATGATGTGACTGAATAAAAATATAGTTTCACTAGAAGTGACCTGATAAATTTTTGATGAAGAAGGGAATGCCTTGGGCATACCCAAGCTTAGATGCTTGAGTCTTCTTAGTATTTTCTGGGATGAACCACGGGGGCATCCCCAAGCTTTGGCCTTGCGCTATTCTTGATCACATTATATCACCCTCTTCTTTTGACCCTTGAAAACTTCCTTCACACCAAACTCAAAGTAATTATCATTAGAGGGTTAGTGCACAATCAAAAATTATCATGTTATGCATGGACACAAGAGTTATTAATACTTTTAAACATTATCTACAGACACTGATGTTTTTTAAAGCAAAGAAATCGACTCAACATAGTAAAAGAGAGAATGCAAGTAAAAAGGCAGAATCTATCAAAACCAGAACAGTCTGTAAAGAAGAATTTTTTCGGGTCACTTATGTGGCTCAAATCAAAAAACGTAAAGAACGAAAAAGTTTCGGAATTAGCTGAGTAATAAGCAGAAATATTTTCACGTCATTTTGATCTTTCTGTGAATTATGCGATTTTTTACGGTGGACATAAGAAATCTGTTTCTTGCGCAGAAATCCAAAACTAACACCAACTTGCCAGAAACTTTACTTGGCACAACTAATACATCAAAATTAAGATACAAAGGAGTTGCTACAAAAGTATACAAAACCTTGAATAAAATAAAACAAAGAAAACAAAGCAAAAAAATAAAACCATGGGTTCTCCCAAGAAGTACTTTTCTTTAACGCCTTTCAGCTAGGCCTGATAATTTGAGAAGATGCTCACATGAGAAATATGAATTGAAGCAAAAGATAGCATCAAGAAGCAAATATAAAACAAAGTTAGGTCTAACCCACTTCCTATGAAAAATAATCTTGTATAAGAACAAGTCAATAAAGCAAAAAGTGGCTAACATGGGAAGACAAAATAAGTGCAACTTCAAAAATTTCAACATAAAGAGAGGAAACTTGATATTTTTGAGACGCATAAGACTATGTTTACCCCTCTCATAATAACTTTCAGTAGCATCATGAATGAAATTAACAATATAATTATCACATGAAACATCCTTATCATGAGCCACATGCATAAAATAATTAATACTCTCCACATAAGCATAGTCATTCTCATTAACATTAGTGAGAGAAAATTCAATAAAATAGCTATCATTATCATTCTCGTTACCATAATCATGAAATATAGGAGGCATATTGTAATCAAAATTAATTTTCTCCTCAATAGTAGGTAGACTGAAAATATTGTATTTATCATTATAATCATCATAGATAAGGGGCATATCATAATCACAATAAAATTTATCCTCGATAATAGGTGGAACTATAATACCACAATCATTATAATCATCATATATTGGAGGGAAAATATCATCAAAGTAAATTCCCTCCTCAAGACTTGGGGGACTAAAAATATCATATTCATCAAAACTAGCTTCCCCAAGCTTAGACCTTTCCATAGTATTAGCAATAATGGTGTTTAAAGAATTCATACTAATAACATTGCTACTAGCATACAAATAAAGTTCCATAGGTTTTTTTAATTTTCTCTTCAAACACTTCATGTCCTAACTCAAGATAAATATTATAAAGCTCTCTCATATTTTTGTAGTTTCCATTAAGCCTAACTAGTAAAACTAATAACAAGGAACAAGTAAAAATAAGCCTAACTAGTGAAAATAAAAACAAGAAATAAAAGGCTATAATTGCAGAATCTAAAGGAAATAACTTCGAGCACTCACACCCGATGACGTGAGTACCTTTTACCTTACATCCCCGGCAGCGGCGCCAGAATAGAGCTTGATGTCGACGCATGCTTCTATTCTTGTAGACTGTGTTGGGCCTCCAAGAGCAGAGGTTTGTAAAACAGCATCAAGTTTCCCTTAAGTGGATCACCGAAGGTTTATCGAACTCAGGGAGGAAGAGATCAAAGGTATCCCTCTCAAGCAACCCTGCAATTACGATACAAGAAGTCTCTTGTGTCCCCAACACACCTAATACAATTGTCATTATAGGTGCACTAGTTTGGCGAAGAGAGGGTGAAATACAAGTAATATGGATGATAATAAGTGATAGTGGCAATCTGTAATAAAAATGGCAGCAAGCAAACATGTAGCAGAACTGGTTATAAATGGTGTTACAATGCTTAGAAACAACGCCTAGGGATCCTACTTTCACTAGTGGACACTCTCAACAATGATAACATAATGGAATGCATAAATATCATCTCTTCACTACGCTACTCCGAACCACTGTCCGGTTAGATAACAAACACCAAGCCATGTGTAGGGCTGTAACAACACTCCTCAAGTCTGTATTCCCTCTCTAGGGCACCCCACGCTGTCACTATGAGCGCCCCAAATTAGTACTAAACAAACACCACAATTTCACAGGGTCATCCAACACAAAATATAAATATTTATCGAGGACCATCACAAGCAATGTTTGGATTGTGTCCATCAGACCAAGGTGTCTTTCACTGAGCCATTTTTTCTTGAGGTCTTTGCTTGTGCCACGTGGAATATATGGAAGACTAGGAATGATTTCATCTTCCAGAACAAGGAGCCATCTTGGGTTCACTTGAGGGTCCGATTTAGATCTTCTTTAGAGCTTCACCAATATAGGCTCAAAACGTGCAATGTTGCTATATGGCTATCATGGACTTCTAACCTTTTCTCATAAATGTTTCACCATTTCCCCTTCGAAACCCCCTAATTGTACTATTCTTTTGTAACTCCTGGGTCACCCTTTGGTTGACTCTTCAGATTCCATTTATATAAAATACCGTAGGGCCTCACCCTACGGTTCAAAATTCAAAATTAAAAATATGATGCTAAACCACATGGTGCACACACTATCACCTTTAAACCGTGATCAAAGTGTCTACAGAGATCTCATAACAAAACCACTTGAGTAGCATAACAGATGAAGAGTAACATCTACTTATTCAACTAGATTACAAAGCTCATGATCACATAAATATCACACCATCGGAGAGAGAGATGAAACACATAGCTACCAGTAGAGCTCTGAGCCCCGAGGGATAACTACTCCCTCCTCGTCATAGGAGACAATAACGACTATGAAGATGGTGGTGGAGTCGATGGAGATGGCTCCGGGGGCACTTCCCCATCCCGGCAGGGTGCCGGAACAGAGATTTCTGTCTTCCAAAACTTGTCGGCGGTGCCGGGGGAGCTATAGAACTTTTCGTGGAAGGGGGCCGATTTTTTTAGGGTTTACGCATTAGGGGGCATATATAGGCGAAAGAGCGATGGAGGTGAGTGCCCGAGGGGCCCACACCACCCCCAGGAAGGGCAGGGGGCACCCGCGCCTAGGCATGGTGTGGGGGCTCTAGGGCCCGCCTCCGGGTCTCCTTTGGACTTCCTTGACCCTCCGGGAATTCTAAGACTTCTGGCTCTTGAATCGTCTAATTCCGAGAATATTTCTAGAATAACTTTTATGAAACTAAAAACATCACAAAACAAGAACTGGCTCTATGGCATCTTGTCAATAGGTTAGTCCCAGAAAATCCATAAAAATGACATAAAGTGTATAAAAAACATGTAGCATATAGTATGAAAACACCATGGAACATAAGAAATTATGGATACGTTGATGATGTATCAATCATCAAGGGTCCTACGCTGAGCAACTTTCCCAGTCAGTGGATCGGTGACGAGGTAATTGCGGGAGTGGGCACAGAACTTCCTTGTTTTGACATGAGGATTGGAGGAGGATGCCTTAGTCCTTTTCCATGAAATAAAACAACAAAAAAGCAACACCAAATAGCATTAGATGAGCATGCATGTCCACAAGCTAAAGGAAGAAATTTGCAGAAGATACTAGGCACAAGTCCCTGCTTCTACACAGGAATCTCCGGACACACTGGAGTCTCCGATCCGAGGCGTCGGAGTCTCCGGTCTTGCGACAGATATGACAATGTACATGCAAATATTTGTGCTCCAAACATCTAATGTAGGTTTCTAGAGTTCATAAACCGCCTATGGAGTGACTACAAAAAGGGGCAAGGGCAAACATCTCCAAAACTAACATTTAGAGAAAATCCTAGATGCAAAGGAGGAAAATGGGGGAGAGAATATACCCTTGCCATCCCCGTCGTCCATGGAAGAGCTCCTGGAGGGAAACTCGAGGAGGCGTGGAGGGGGTCTGGCGGAGGTGGATTTAGGCGGTTGGAGACGGTTCCTGAAGTCGGCGGCAACGCAGAGAGAGAGAGAGAGAGAGAGAGAGAGATTTGGGGGTTGGGATGGTTGGAAGGGAATGAGGAACACATCCACCCCAATTCCCTTTTTAGTTTGTAGAAACCGCCAGACCGGAGTCTCCGGTGTACCAGAATCTCCGTGCTTAGGCCGGAGACTTTGGTCAGAGCGGAGTATCCGGTGTTTCACACCGGAGTCGCCGGACCCAAAACTCCAGAAAATCCCAGAAATTTGTAGGGACATGCATGTGGCTAGAAAACTTGTTTTTTTAGGAAGATTTTGGCTTGTGATAAGAAAAAACAAATAGGGATGGTACATTACACTCAAATATTGCAAGATCCAAACAACTAAACACCAACATTTGAGTGTGTTTCCCATAAAACCAACAAAAACTCAAAAGGAGAGAAAGAAATCAAATAAAATCCAAATAAAAACCAACTCTTCAAAAGAAGAGGTTGGTGGCCTAAGACACCATGTAAGAGATCATGGTATGACACCGAGAAGATATATCTTGGGTGCATTTCCACTTCTCGACATTGAAGCTCACAATTCAACATTAGAAATAGAGAGATAACAATGAATTTTTGCTTTGGGCATAGTGGGGGAAGGGAGAACCCGATGTGTTAGGACAACACTCCACCTATATCCATGCCTACACCTAAACCCAAACACGTAACAACTATAGGGGTGTGTGCAAGATCCTCAAGTCAAACTCCTTAAATCAATGATATTAGGCTCATTACTCAAAAACATGAATCTTGCATCATCAAGTGGCTTGTCCGCAAGATTATCCCTGGTAGGAACATATGAAAGCTCAATATCACCTCTTGCGACATGATCCCGGATGAAATGATGAATAATCTCAATATGCTTCGTCCTTGTGTGTTGCATGGGTTGTAGGCGATCTTGATGGCACTTTCATTGTCAGATGTGAGAGGCACCTTATCCAAGTGAACATCATACTCTTTGAGGGTTTGCCTCATCCATAGCAATTGAGTGCAAGCACTATCGGCCACTACATACTCGGCTTCGGCGGTGGAGAGAGATACAATTTTTCTTCTTGGAAGACCAAGTCACCAAAGACCTACCAAGAAATTGGCAAGCCCCGGAAGTAGACTTCCTATCATCTTGATCACCGGCCCAATCCGAGTCCATGTACCCCTTGAGAGAAAATTGTGCCCCTTTGGATACCACAACCCAAACCTTGAGGTATGAACCAAATACCGAAAGATCCTATGGACCTCCACCAAGTGGCTTTCCTTAGGAGTCGCTTGATACCTTGCACACACACCTACACTCAAAACGATATCGGGCATAGATGCACAAAGGTAAAGCAAAGAACAATCATAGAACGATACAACTCTTGGTCCACATCTTTATCGTCCGGATTGCGCTTGAGGTGGCATTTGACTTGCATAGGAGATGGCTTCTCTTTTGCACCTTGGAAATTAAACCTCTTGAGCATGTCTTGGATATACTTAGCTTGATAAATGAAAGTACCACGAGTCAATTTCTTGATCTTAAAGCCAAGGAGGAATTTGATCTCTCCCATCGTAGACATCTCAAACCTGTCATTCATAAGCTTTGAGAAGTCATTATTAAAATCTTGGTTAGTTGAGACAAAGATAATATCATCCACGTAGAGTTGGCATATGAAAAGCTCTCCCTTTTCCCTCTTTGTGAAAAGGGTGGGGTCGATCTTCCCAACTTCAAACCCACGGTCTTCCATCAAATATCTAAGGTGCTCATACCATGCACGTGGTGCTTGTTTAAGTCCATAGAGCATCTTATTGAGCTTGTAGACATGGTTAGGGAAGTTGGGGTTCTCGAACCCCGGAGGTTGCTTAACATATACCTCCTCTTTCGATGGACCATTTAGAAAAGCATTATTGTCGGGGGGCTAGCCCCGAGTAGGGGTAAGGCTGGTGATAAACAATGCTCAATGTACGGTTTGCCGAGTAGGCGACTACCCGGTATCCGGTAGGCGCTATTCGGTGAGAAGTACTGAAGGCCAAGAGAAGAGATACAAGTATCAATCTGGATCAACCGGGTAGAGCTCGGATGATCCGAGTAGAAGGGAAGCTATCCTACTCGGGCACAAAGTCAATGGAGCAGTTGGAGAAGATCCCGCGTATCCAGGGGCCGTACCGACGTGCGGTTCAACTTACTAGGCGCCTGGTTATCCGCACTAAGATGTGGGAACAGTACAGGTGGGTACCTGTCAAGTCCTGTAACTGACAGGGGGGACAGGACGTGTCAGTGACCTATCCTAAGGGGCTGACAGGGTGGACAAGACCTGTCAGCCGGACGGTGCGGAGACTTTCGTCAACGGCGTCAGCGGGAACACGGAGGCCTTCGCCATTCAGACAGTGGAGTTTTCACATTTGTACCTTTTATGTGTAGAGTACTCGCTGGCCACAAGTATATAAGGTGGATAGTGCCCTCCTGCACGAAGGACATTGGATCTGGGCGCATTTATTGCAAGGCATAACAACTCACAAAGAGAACTATAGAGAGAGCTGGGAGATGGCTACTCGGCAGAGAGTGACACACTGAGAGTTTGTAACTTCTGTACTTGGTCGAGCTGTATACAGAGAGATAGACGGGAGTAGGGGTGTTACCACCACACGAGGGCCCCGAACCTAGGTAGCTTGTGGTGTTTGCAGTGTTCCTAAGCGCGCCTACTTGGCGTGCGATCCCTTCCCGAATACCTACAATGTCCATCGGCCCCAACTTTAGCCATCCTATGGCATCTATCTTCTCCACACCACGACAATTGTTGACATCCATTTGTGGCAATTTGAAATTATGTGAAGATGTATATGCAAGAAGGATACAGATGGACTCAAGACGAGCTACGGGAGCATAGGTTTTATCAAATTCAATGCCTTCCACTTGAGTGTAGCCTTGAGCCACCAATCTTGCTTTGTTCCTTATGACAATACCATGCTCTTCTTGCTTGTTCTTGAATATCCATTTAGTCCCAATAACATTGTGGCAATTCTTTGGCTTCTCAACTATCTTCCAAACTTTATCGCGCTCAAAGTTATTGAGCTCATCATGCATAGATTCCGACCAATCAGATTCCTCAAGAGCTTCAAACACTTTATTTGGCTCCACCATGGATATGTGAGCTTGATGCTCACTAAAGTTTGCCAATTTCCTTCTTATATATCTTCTAGATTGAACATCTTCCAAGACCTTGTCATAGGATGCATCAATACGCTTCAAGGACTTTCTAATCCTTCTAGAACGGCGAGCTTCAATTTCCTCATTATTGCGAGGAGGGATCACTTGATCATATTGATAATTTGGGTCCCCTTATTGACCAGTTTGTTGGCCTTGATCATCGTCATCATCATCATCATCATCATCATCATCATCATCATCATCATAAACAACAACACTAGCTTAAACTTGTGGAGAGGAGGACGAAGAAGGTTGATCTTGGTCTTGACTTTGACTAGCTTGAATGATAGGAGTGGTTGGTTCTTGCGTAGTAACGTGGTCAACAAGAGGAGGGTCTTGATCTTGTTCTTGGTTAGGTGCATGATATGTCGAAAACGTATCTCCTTTTCCGAACACTTTTCTTATTGTTTTCCTCTAAACTTGTGTGTTTTGAATACAACTAACACGGACTAACGCTGTTTTCAGCAGAATAGCCTTCGTGTCTTGTTTTTTGTGCAGTAAAATAACCTTTGGGAAATTGCCCAGAAAATACCCCATTGATGTTTTCACCCCGGAAGACCCCGGGAGCCAGAAGGGGGCCAGGAGAAGAGCCACAAGGTGGCCACACCACCCCCAGGCGCGGGTCCCCCTAGGCCGTGCCAGCCTATGGTGTGGGCCACTCACAGCCCCCCTCGGACTCCCCTTTCGATTACAAATAGCTTTCAACCCTAAAACGCGAGGGGGTTCGTCATATTCCACAGAAACACAACATAGCACCGCCGCCGTCTTGAACCTCGATTCGGGGATCAGAAGTTCTGTGACGCCCCGAGATCGGGCACTATGCAGATTTCAGCATTCCCGCCAAAATCCACATAATAACCGATTCCAGGTTGCCACTTGTGATAACATTACAACAGTTCACGAATTATCCACAACAACAACAGAGGAGGTATATACAAGACGACTCAAACGAGTCAAGGATACAACTGATACAATACAAAGATCCAAATAACAGCGGAAGAAACAACATAGTGTCCGACTACGGACAAGATACAAATTGGACTAAGAGTCCTGAAGATAACCGATGGCGTCCAATCCCTGCCCAGGCCAAGCCGGAGGGATTCCCAAGCTAACGTCGTCAGACTTCAAACCTGTTGACTGCAATGTGGAATATGCAGCCACGAAATGGATTCGTGGGTCAGTACTATTAAGTACTGGCAAGCCATACTCACAAGATACCAGTGTAACCAATCATCACAAGATACAAATACTTTGGGTACAACGGAAAGGAAGGGATTATTGCAAAGGAGCGGCAGCGGGCTGCACTAACTAACTACAGAGACGCGCTACAACATTCGGCTAAAAGAAAGGGATAAGATAGCGCGACAAAACCAACTATAGCTACTCACCAAACAATACCCATCCAATGTTACCCCCTACTAAGGAAGCAACCCAAGGAAACTCACACGGTTGATTAAGGTGACATTCATTCTTATGGTGGAGGTAATCTATATTACTAGTCAAGTTATCATCGTTAAGTGTAAGTTGTCTGAGTACTTGTTAGCCAGCACTTTCACCAAGTCATCCATAACCGCGGACAACACGGCTTCTCGAGAAGATTTAACCCTGCAGGGATGCACCAATTTGGCCGTACACGTAAGAATGACCCGCCAGATGGAAAGGCCCTTCCACCAAGCGAGGCACTCAACACAACCCAACTCTTCTTCGCATCAAGCCCAAAGAACCCCGTGCAATTGAGAGCACGACTAATCAAGCCCCACGAAGAAAAGGGGACCCTCATAGCACTCTAAGAACGTGTCTTCCTAGATGCCGACTACAAAAGTTCCACCCTGACGCCAAGGGTTCGCACCTGCATATGCATGCGGCAAATGGAAAACCCGAACTAAATGAGGCGATTTGGACGAGATGCGAATCGAATTAAAGTTGCGGGGGGCGCCCATACTCGCTTCCCACATGCGGTTAGCGCGCTCATCATGGATCAGTAGACAAGACCCTTTTCCTAATTAAGTTCGACACTAGCAGGAGCTCAAAACCACGCCGGGCCTCCTGCCGGTGCCTTATCATCAAATTATTATTACCCCAAGCATTAACATGTTGTTGATTAAGTTGAAACCCAACTATCAACTAAACAGGTGATATGAAAAAGGACAACAAGACCTGAGCGCAAACAACAATAAGCATGCAACTACGACACGAGGGCCAACAAGGTAAACAAGCAACAGTTAATAGGAAGTGGAAGGAAAGGCTATATCATGGCTGCAAGGTAAACATATGATAGGATCGAGACACAGGCATCGAAAATACTAGGCTAGCATAAAGACAACGGAAAGAATCGGTAACAAGTGAGGAAAGGCAACATAGGTAGCAAGTAAGTATACTTGCCTGAGATCCAGCAAGTAGAGGTACATCCGCAGAACTTGTCGTTGCTCACATCATCTCAACGTCCTATCCGCGAAGAAGCAACAAACTAGAACAAACACCGGATGCAACAATTACTTCTACGGCAAACGATCCAGCATGATCCTATTTTATATGCATGACATGGCAAGATGCAACACCAGATGCAAATTAGGCAATTTAATCAGAACCGGAGTCCGGACAAATAATTATTGGTTCAAGTTGTTTAGCTAACCATCAATATTAAATGTTGATTAACAGGTTTAAACAAGGTAGAGGTGATCTATTCAATATTAAATGGAATAGGGCATGATTTGAATTTAATACCCCAACACATTCCATATTTATTTAATAGGTGAACATGCATAACACAAACTAAGATGCAACATACAAAATGCAAACATGAGCATGGATGGCATGAACAGATTAAGTGCATTTTTTTGGTATGAAAACATATTTTATTTGTTGGAATTGGAATTAAAATGAGCAAGTTATCAAATTAGCAATTTTAAATGCATTAAATAAATAATGAGTTGTTTTCAGCAATTTAACTTATTTAAAACAGAAAACAAAGTTGATATTTGCAAAGTTCATGAAAAATGGGATGGAAAACATACTTTACATGTTGGAATTGGATTTGAATTGCCCAAGTTATGAATTTTGCAATTTGAAAGGTGTAATTAAAGTATTGAATTATTGCACCAATTTTAATTAGGCAAAACAGTAAACAAAGTTCATAATTGAAAAGTACAGGAAATTTTGAATGGAATACATATTTTATTTTCCGATTTTGGATTTGAATTGGTGAAGTTATTCATGTTTGAAATTTAGGGGCCAAACTGCAAAAGATTTTGAAATGGCAGGGGCTTGGGTACAAAGTTGCCAGATCCAGATCTGGGCTTCTCTCACCGCGAGGCCAGCCAGCCAGAGTGGCTGACGGGCGGGCCGTGGCCACGCGGGAGCTGACGAGGCGCGGGGGAAAGATGAGGTGGCCGGCACGGTCACAGACGAGTGGGGCCAGCTCCCGCGCGGTTAAAAGAGAAAAAAGGGGTGGCATTTGCCTAGGGTGGGATTCGAACTCGGGGCTCCAGGGAGTGCGGATCGGGCACTAGCCACTGGGCTGTCGCCTTGCTTGTGATTGAGATGGGCTTCAGCGGCTTTTGAGGTGACTCCGCGCGACCAGGACTGACGGAACTGAAAACTGCAGGGTGCAGTTCGCGACGGAGGAACAGGAGGCGACCGCCGGAGCTCTTCCAGGCGGTGGTGGGACCGTACCGCGTGAAGGCGAGTACCCAGAGCAAGAGGGGAAGTATAGGAGGGGTTCCAGGACGCGATTCTCACCGTGGGGGCTCGAGGAGGACCGGCGCGTGGAGAGGAGCACCACGATCTGATGGAGACGAGCAGGAGGCGTCGTCGGGAGAGGAAGAGGTCGATGGCGCGACCGTCGCAGGCGCCCTCCGGCCACGGCGTCTGAAGCAAAACAGCAGCCCGCACTCCCACGGTTTCATTCCCGCGACAAAGGAGACTCGACGAGGTCCAGAGCGGCGGCGCCATCATCTCCAAGTGCCGGCCATGGAGGTGCCCTCTCTGGTTTTCACACAAAAATTTAGAAACGAATTTGGGCCGAGGAAGAAGAGAGAGGGTGGGGGAAAACGGCGGCGCAGGAGGGAAGGATAGGGGGTAGATGGAGGCTAGGGTTGTGGAGGAGGGGATCCGGAGGCGGCTTTAGAGGAGGGGGGAGGGAGCAGGTGGGAGCCTGCAGGTGGGGGAGGTCCTCCCCTTCTCTGTCTCCGTACAGAGGAGGGTGACGACGGCAAAGGACAGGAGGTGGGCTGGGCCTTAAGGCCTGTGGGTCGTAGGTGGGCTCAGGCCTGCCTCCCCACTGTGCTTTTGTTATTTTTCTTTTGTTTGTTTTTTTATTTTTGTAGAAAAGAAAGGAGAGGAAAATAAGAGGGGAAAACTGTAGAGTTTCATTCCAAAAATATTTTTAATGGCTTGAACAACTCAAAAGCCCAGTTGCACAAGTTTTATTTTTTTCAAGAATTCAAATTTATGTGTTTGTTTGAATTTAAAATTTGAATGCACTTATGTTTCCAATTAATGAATTATTTCAAATTGTCCAAGTTTTTAATAATTGAAATTCAAGTTTACTGAAACAATTGAATTGTTTCTGTTTGTGACATGTTTTTGGAACATTGGAACATATTTGAATGTTTAAATTGGTTTGAAAACAAGGTGCAATGCATATGAGGCATGATGCAATGCAATGCAAAAAAAAACAACAACTAAATCTAATTGGGGGGAAATCCCCCGGGTGTTACAGTCGACAGCACTAACAAGGGATTGCGCCCTCGCAATCCGCCAACGCCAAGAGAGAGGAAGAAGCCGGACTATCGAGTCTTCGGTCACCTTGTTGATCTCCTCGACACCACTAACAAAACTTCTCGACACCACTAACAAGAGAGTCTTGCTCACGTTGATGACGATGTTCTTCCGTTGAGAGATCTTCCGGAGATCGAACCTATTAGGTTAAAAGCTCAGAAAACGTCCACCCACGTAGGATCCTAAAACTTTGAAAGATAGGTACGAGAGTAGACTCCAAAACAAATGAGATAGAAGGAGAAGTAGAATAGAGGAAAGGAATAAACAAGAATCCTATCGAGAGGTTTCCAAAATAGATTTTGCACAAATAGTTTTTGACACTCTAGAAACACGACCGTTAGCGAGGTTATTCTACAGGCTTTGCGGACCCGTTGCTTCGATAACCATTCGTATCGAAACAACTTGGGGAATCGGAACCATGCTCTGATACCATTTGTGACGCCCCGAGATCGGGCACTATGCAGATTTCAGCATTCCCGCCAAAATCCACATAATAACCGGTTCCAGGTTGCCACTTGTGATAACATTACAACAGTTCACGAATTATCCACAACAACAACAGAGGAGGTATATACAAGACGACTCAAACGAGTCAAGGATACAACTGATACAATAAAAGATCCAAATAACAGCGGAAGAAACAACATAGTGTCCGACTACAGACAAGATACAAATTGGACTAAGAGTCCTGAAGATAACCGATGGCGTCCAATCCCTGCCCAGGCCAAGCCGGAGGGATTCCCAAGCTAACGTCGTCAGACTTCAAACCTGTTGACTGCAATGTGGAATATGCAGCCACGAAATGGATTCGTGGGTCAGTACTATTAAGTACTGGCAAGCCATACTCACAAGATACGAGCGTAACCAATCATCACAAGATACAAATACTTTGGGTACAACGGAAAGGAAGGGATTATTGCAAAGGAGCGGCAGCGGGCTGCACTAACTAACTACAGAGACGCGCTACAACATCCGGCTAGAAGAAAGGGATAAGATAGCACGACAAAACCAACTATAGCTACTCACCAAACAATACCCATCCAATGTTACCCCCTACTAAGGAAGCAACCCAAGGAAACTCACACGGTTGATTAAGGTGACATTCATTCTTATAGTGGAGGTAATCTATATTACTAGTCAAGTTATCATCGTTAAGTGTAAGTTGTCTGAGTACTTGTTAGCCAGCACTTTCACCAAGTCATCCATAACCGCGGACAACACGACTTCTCGAGAAGATTTAACCCTGCAGGGATGCACCAATTTGGCCGTACACGTAAGAATGACCCGCCAGATGGAAAAGCCCTTCTACCAAGCGAGGCACTCAACACAACCCAACTCTTCTTCGCATCACGCCCAAAGAACCCCGTGCAATTGAGCGCACGACTAATCAAGCCCCACGAAGAAAAGGGGACCCTCATAGCACTCTAAGAACGTGTCTCCCTAAATGCCGACTACAAAAGTTCCACCCTGGCGCCAAGGGTTCGCATCTGCATATGCATGCGGCAAATGGAAAACCCGAACTAAATGAGGCGATTTGGACGAGATGCGAATCGAATCAAAGTTGCGGGGGGGCGCCCATACTCGTTTCCCACATGCGGTTAGCGCGCTCATCATGGATCAGTAGACAAGACCCTTTTCCTAATTAAGTTCGACACTAGCAGGCCTCAAAACCACGACGGGCCTCCTGCCGGTGCCTTATCATCAAATTATTATTACCCCAAGCATTAACATGTTGTTGATTAAGTTGAAACCCAACTATCAACTAAATAGGTGATATGAAAAAGGACAACAAGACCTGAGCGCAAACACCAATAAGCATGCAACTACGACACGAGGGCCAACAAGGTAAACAAGCAACAGTTAATAGGAAGTGGAAGGAAAGGCTATATCATGGCTGCAAGGTAAACATATGATAGGATCGAGACACAAGCATCGAAAATACTAGGCTAGCATAAAGACAACAGAAAGAATCGGTAACAAGTGAGGAAAGGCAACATAGGTAGCAAGTGAGTATACTTGCCTGAGATCCAGCAAGTAGAGGTACATCCGCAGAACTTGTCGTTGCTCACATCATCTCAACGTCCTATCCGCGAAGAAGCAACGAACTAGAACAAACACCGGATGCAACAATTACTTCTACGGCAAAAGATCCAGCATGATCCTATTTTATATGCATGACATGGCAAGATGCAACACCAGATGCAAATTAGGCAATTTAATCAGAACCGGAGTCCGGACAAATAATTATTGGTTCAAGTTGTTTAGCTAACCATCAATATTAAATGTTGATTAACAGGTTTAAACAAGGTAGAGGTGATCTATTCAATATTAAATGGAATAGGGCATGATTTGAATTTAATACCCCAACACATTCCATATTTATTTAATAGGTGAACATGCATAACACAAACTAAGATGCAACATACAAAATGCAAACATGAGCATGGATGGCATGAACAGATTAAGTGCATTTTTTTGGTATGAAAACATATTTTATTTGTTGGATTTGGAATTAAAATGAGCAAGTTATCAAATTAGCAATTTTAAATGCATTAAATAAATAATTAGTTGTTTTCAGCCATTTAACTTATTTAAAATAGAATACAAAGTTGATATTTGCAAAGTTCATGAAAAATGGGATGGAAAACATACTTTACATGTTGGAATTGGATTTGAATTGCCCAAGTTGTGAATTTTTCAATTTGAAAGGTGTAATTAAAGTATTGAATTATTGCACCAATTTTAATTAGGCAAAACAGTAAACAAAGTGCATAATTGAAAAGTACAGGAAATTTTGAATGGAATACATATTTTATTTTCCCAATTTGGATTTGAATTGGTGAAGTTATTCATGTTTGAAATTTAGGGGCCAAACTGCAAAAGATTTTGAAATGGCAGGGGCTTGGGTACAAAGTTGCCAGATCCAGATCTGGATCTGGGCTTCTCTCACTGCGAGGCCAGCCAGCCAGAGTGGCTGGTGGGCGGGCCGTGGCCACGCGGCAGCTGACGAGGCGCGGGGGAAAGATGAGGTGGCCGGCACGGTCACAGACGAGTGGGGCCAGCTCCCGCTCGGTTAAAAGAGAAAAAAGGGGTGGCATTTGCCTAGGGTGGGAGTCGAACTCGGGGCTCCAGGGAGTGCGGATCGGGCACTAGCCACTGGGCTGTTGCCTTGCTTGTGATTGAGATGGGCTTCAGCGGCTTTTGAGGTGACTCCGCGCGACCAGGACTGACGGAACTAAAAACTGCAGGGTGCAGTTCGCGACGGAGGAACAGGACGCGACCGCCGGAGCTCTTCCAGGCGGTGGTGGGACCGTACCGCGCGAAGGCGAGTACCCAGAGCAAGAGGGGAAGTAGAGGAGGGGTTCCAGGACGCGATTCTCACCGTGGGGGCTCGAGGAGGACCGGCGCGTGGAGAGGAGCACCACGATCTGATGGAGACGAGCAGGAGGCGTCGTCGGGTGAGGAAGAGGTCGACGGCGCGGCCGTCGCAGGCGCCCTCCGGCCACGGCATCTAAAGCAAAACAGCAGCCCGCACTCCCACGGTTTCATTCCCGCGACAAAGGAGACTCGACGAGGTCCAGAGCGGCAGCGCCATCATCTCCAAGTGCCGGCCATGGAGGTGCCCTCTCTGGTTTTCAGACAAAAATTCAGAAACGAATTTGGGCCGAGGAAGAAGAGAGAGGGTGGGGGAAAACGGCAGCACAGGAGGGAAGGAGAGGGGGTAGATGGAGGCTAGGGTTGTGGAGGAGGGAATCCGGAGGCGGCTTTAGAGGAGGGGGGAGGGAGCACGTGGGAGCCTGCAGGTGGGGGAGGTCCTCCCCTTCTCTGTCTCCGTACAGAGGAGGGTGACGACGGCAGAGGACAGGAGGTGGGCTGGGCCTTAAGGCCCCTGGGTCGTAGGTGGGCTCAGGCCTGCCTCCCCACTGTGCTTTTGTTATTTTTCTTTTGTTTGTTTTTTATTTTTGTAGAAAAGAATGGAGAGGAAAATAAGAGGGGAAAACTGTAGAGTTTCATTCCAAAAATATTTTTAATGGCTTAAACAACTCAAAAGCCCAGTTGCACAAGTTTTATTTTTTTCAAGAATTCAAATTTATGTGTCTGTTTGAATTTAAAATTTGAATGCACTTATGTTTCCAATTAATGAATTATTTTAAATTGTCCAAGTTTTTAATAATTGAAATTCAAGTTTACTGAAACAATTGAATTGTTTCTGTTTGTGACATGTTTTTGGAACATTGTAACATATTTGAATGTTTAAATTGGTTTGAAAACAAGGTGCAATGCATATGAGGCATGATGCAATGCAATGCAAAAAAAATAAAAACAACAACTAAATCTAATTGGGGGGAAATCCCCCGAGTGTTACAGTCGACACCACTAACGAGGGATTGCACCCTCGCAATCCGCCAACGCCAAGAGAGAGGAAGAAGCCGGACTATCGAGTCTTCGGTCACCTCGTTGATCTCCTCGACAACACTAACAAAACTTCTCGACACCACTAACAAGAGAGTCTTGCTCACGTTGATGACGATGTTCTTCCGTTGAGAGATCTTCCGGAGATCGAACCTATTAGGTTAAAAGCTCAGAAAACGTCCACCCACGTAGGATCCTAAAACTTTGAAAGATAGGTACGAGAGTAGACTCCAAAACAAATGAGATAGAAGGAGAAGTAGAATAGAGGAAAGGAATAAACAAGAATCCTACCGAGAGGTTTCCAAAACAGATTTTGCACAAATAGTTTTTGACACTCTAGAAACACGACCGTTAGCGAGGTTATCCTACAGGCTTTGCGGACCCGTTGCTTCGATAACCATTCGTATCGAAACAACTTTGGGAATCGGAACCATGCTCTGATACCATTTGTGACGCCCCGAGATCGGGCACTATGCAGATTTCAGCATTCCCGCCAAAATCCACATAATAACCGATTCCAGGTTGCCACTTGTGCTAACATTACAACAGTTCACGAATTATCCACAACAACAACAGAGGAGGTATATACAAGACGACTCAAACGAGTCAAGGATACAACTGATACAATACAAAGATCCAAATAACAACGGAAGAAACAACATAGTGTCCGACTACGGACAAGATACAAATTGGACTAAGAGTCCTGAAGATAACCGATGGCGTCCAATCCCTGCCCAGGCCAAGCCGGAGGGATTCCCAAGCTAACGTCGTCAGACTTCAAACCTGATGACTGCAATGTGGAATATGCAGCCACGACATGGATTCGTGGGTCAGTACTATTAAGTACTGGCAAGCCATACTCACAAGATACCAGCGTAACCAATCATCACAAGATACAAATACTTTGGGTACAACGGAAAGGAAGGGATTATTGCAAAGGAGCGGCAGCGGGCTGCACTAACTAACTACAGAGACGCGCTACAATATCCGGCTAAAAGAAAGGGATAAGATAGCGCGACAAAACCAACTATAGCTACTCACCAAACAATACCCATCCAATGTTACCCCCTACTAAGGAAGCAACCCAAGGAAACTCACACGGTTGATTAAGGTGACATTCATTCTTATGGTGGAGATAATCTATATTACTAGTCAAGTTATCATCGTTAAGTGTAAGTTGTCTGAGTACTTGTTAGCCAGCACTTTCACCAAGTCATCCATAACCGCGGACAACACGGCTTCTCGAGAAGATTTAACCCTGCAGGGATGCACCAATTTGGCTGTACACGTAAGAATGACCCGCCAGATGGAAAAGCCCTTCCACCAAGCGAGGCACTCAACACAACCCAACTCTTCTTCGCATCAAGCCCAAAGAACCCCGTGCAATTGAGCGCACGACTAATCAAGCCCCACGAAGAAAAGGGGATCCTCATAGCACTCTAAGAACGTGTCTCCCTAAATGCCGACTACAAAAGTTCCACCCTGGCGCCAAGGGTTCGCATCTGCATATGGATGCGGCAAATGGAAAACCCGAACTAAATGAGGCGATTTGGACGAGATGCGAATCGAATCAAAGTTGCGGGGGGCGCCCATACTCGCTTCCCACATGCGGTTAGCGCGCTCATCATGGATAAGTAGACAAGACCCTTTTCCTAATTAAGTTCGACACTAGCAGGCCTCAAAACCACGCCGGGCCTCC
Source organism: Alopecurus myosuroides (assembly GCA_028641055.1). Lineage (NCBI taxonomy): Eukaryota > Viridiplantae > Streptophyta > Magnoliopsida > Poales > Poaceae > Alopecurus > Alopecurus myosuroides. The sequence continues at coordinate 251,110,263 of CM054063.1, read as the reverse complement.
TGCGGTGCCTTATCATCAAATTATTATTACCCCAAGCATTAACATGTTGTTGATTAAGTTGAAACCCAACTATCAACTAAACGGGTGATATGAAAAAGGACAACAAGACCTGAGCGCAAACAACAATAAGCATGCAACTACGACACGAGGGCCAACAAGCTAAACAAGAAACAGTTAATAGGAAGTGGAAGGAAAGGCTATATCATGGCTGCAAGGTAAACATATGATAGGATCGAGACACAAGCATCGAAAATACTAGGCTAGCATAAAGACAACGGAAAGAAACGGTAACAAGTGAGGAAAGGCAACATAGGTAGCAAGTGAGTATACTTGCCTGAGATCCAGCAAGTAGAGGTACATCCGCAGAACTTGTCGTTGCTCACATCATCTCAACGTCCTATCCGCGAAGAAGCAACGAACTAGAACAAACACCGGATGCAACAATTACTTCTACGGCAAAAGATCCAGCATGATCCTATTTTATATGCATGACATGGCAAGATGCAACACCAGATGCAAATTAGGCAATTTAATCAGAACCGGAGTCCGGACAAATAATTATTGGTTCAAGTTGTTTAGCTAACCATCAATATTAAATGTTGATTAACAGGTTTAAACAAGGTAGAGGTGATCTATTCAATATTAAATGGAATAGGGCATGATTTGAATTTAATACCCCAACACATTCCATATTTATTTAATAGGTGAACATGCATAACACAAACTAAGATGCAACATACAAAATGCAAACATGAGCATGGATGGCATGAACAGATTAAGTGCATTTTTTGGTATGAAAACATATTTTATTTGTTGGATTTGGAATTAAAATGAGCAAGTTATCAAATTAGCAATTTTAAATGCATTAAATAAATAATTAGTTGTTTTCAGCAATTTAACTTATTTAAAACAGAATACAAAGTTGATATTTGCAAAGTTCATGAAAAATGGGATGGAAAACATACTTTACATGTTGGAATTGGATTTGAATTGCCCAAGTTATGAATTTTGCAATTTGAAAGGTGTAATTAAAGTATTGAATTATTGCAGCAATTTTAATTAGGCAAAACAGTAAACAAAGTGCATAATTGAAAAGTACAAGAAATTTTGAATGGAATACATATTTTATTTGCCCAATTTGGTTTTGAATTGGTGAAGTTATTCATGTTTGAAATTTAGGGGCCAAACTGCAAAAGATTTTGAAATGGCAGGGGCTTGGGTACAAAGTTGCCAGATCCAGATCTGGATCTGGGCTTCTCTCACCGTGAGGCCAGCCAGCCAGAGTGGCTGACGGGCGGGCCGTGGCCACGCGGCAGCTGACGAGGCGCGGGGGAAAGATGAGGTGGCCGGCACGGTCACAGACTAGTGGGGCCAGCTCCCGCGCGGTTAAAAGAGAAAAAAGGGGTGGCATTTGCCTAGGGTGGGATTCGAACTCGGGGCTCCAGGGAGTGCGGATCGGGCGCTAGCCACTGGGCTGTCGCCTTGCTTGTGATTGAGATGGGCTTCAGCGGCTTTTGAGGTGACTCCGCGCGACCAGGACTGACGGAACTGAAAACTGCAGGGTGCAGTTCGCGACGGAGGAACAGGAGGCGACCGCCGGAGCTCTTCCAGGCAGTGGTGGGACCGTACCGCGCGAAGGCGAGTACCCAGAGCAAGAGGGGAAGTAGAGGAGGGGTTCCAGGACGCGATTCTCACCGTGGGGGCTCGAGGAGTACCGACGCGTGGAGAGGAGCACCACGGTCTGATGGAGACGAGCAGGAGGCGTCGTCGGGAGAGGAAGAGGTCGACGGCGCGGCCGTCGCAGGCGCCCTCCGGCCACGGCGTATGAAGCAAAACAGCAGCCCGCACTCCCACGGTTTCATTCCCGCGACAAAGGAGACTCGACGAGGTCCAGAGCGGCGGCGCCATCATCTCCAAGTGCCGGCCATGGAGGTGCCCTCTCTGGTTTTCAGACAAAAATTCAGAAACGAATTTGGGCCGAGGAAGAAGAGAGAGGGTGGGGGAAAACGGTGGCGCAGGAGGGAAGGAGAGGGGGTAGATGGAGGCTAGGGTTGTGGAGGAGGGGATCCGGAGGCGGCTTTAGAGGAGGGGGGAGGGAGCAGGTGGGAGCCTGCAGGTGGGGGAGGTCCTCCCCTTCTCTGTCTCCGTACAGAGGAGGGTGACGACAGCAGAGGACAGGAGGTGGGCTGGGCCTTAAGGCCTGTGGGTCGTAGGTGGGCTCAGGCCTGCCTCCACACTGTGCTTTTGTTATTCTTCTTTTGTTTGTTTTTTATTTTTGTAGAAAAGAAAGGAGAGGAAAATAAGAGGGGAAACTGTAGAGTTTCATTCCAAAAATATTTTTAATGGCTTGAACAACTCAAAAGCCTAGTTGCACAAGTTTTATTTTTTTCAAGAATTCAAATTTATGTGTTTGTTTGAATTTAACATTTGAATGCACTTATGTTTCCAATTAATGAATTATTTCAAATTGTCCAAGTTTTTAATAATTGAAATTCAAGTTTACTGAAACAATTGAATTGTTTCTGTTTGTGACATGTTTTTGGAACATTGGAACATATTTGAATGTTTAAATTGGTTTGAAAACAAGGTGCAATGCATATGAGGCATGATGCAATGCAATGCAAAAAAAAGAAAAACAACAACTAAATCTAATTGGGGGGAAATCCCCCGGGTGTTACAAGTTCCTGCTCTTGCACCCTGCCAGGACGGGGAATTTGAGGAGATCACCATCATCATCATCACCAACGCCTCTCCATCGACCATACATGTTTCCCCCATCCATGTGTGAGTAATCCCTCGCTGTAGGCTGAAGGGGATGGTAGGGATTGGATGAGTTCGTTCATAGAATAATGCCATGGTTGTTGGGGCATAGTGCCTAGTATCCTCTATTAGTGCTATTGACATTGTTGCAACTTGTTATTCTTAATACTGGGCCACTTTGGGCCCGAGTGCCATGATCTCAGATCTGAACATTTTATTGAATCATGATGATAATTATTGTTTCTTGATCATACCTGCAAGTTGTATACACATATTGTTGTCCGGAACCCGAGGCCCCGAAGTGGCAGAAATTGGGACAACCGGAGGGGATGGCTGCGATGTGAGGATCACATGTTTTCACGGAGTGTTAATGCTTTGCTCCGGTACTTTATTAAAAGGAGCACCTTAATTGCCAGTAGTTCCCTTGAGGCCCCGCTGAAAACGGGCTGGTAGGACAAAAGATGTTGTCCAAGTTCTCATTGCGAGCACGTACGACTATTTATGGAACACATGCCTATGGTTACTTAGTGCTTGGATGCTTTATCTTATTTATCTGCAATTCCCATGACATGATCATTATTTGAACTTTCTTATCCATGCAACGCCCGTTCATTCATACCTATGCCTACAATATTTAATCCCGCTATTTACTTCAATCACTATTGCTGTTGTTTTCATAGTACTGATGTTTTCATACTACTGCTGTTATTATTTCACTACTGCTGCTACTATAAAAATGTTACTACTGATAAACCACTACGAACTAGTCATTTTTCAGGTGCAAGTGAATTGAAAACTCACTTGTAAATGCTCACAAATATTCTTTGGCTCCCCTTTTGTCGAATCAATAAATTTGGGTTTTACTTCCCTCGAAGACGGTTGCGATCCCCTATACTTGTGGGTCATCAAGACTATTTTCTGGCGCCATTACCGGGGAGCATAGATTTATTTGCGAGCTCACCGGAGAGTACTATTATCTACTGCCAATCATTCATCATGGGTAAGTCTCGTGATGAAAGAGTTCCTATATTACCATCCACTACAAGAAGAGGTACAACTCTGAACACCTCTGTTGCTCTTGATTCACCGTCTGTTATGAGTAAGCTGCTTACACCACCACATGATACACATGCTACTTCTGCTGAATCTGAAAATACCTCTGATACTTTTGATGATGCTTCTACTGTGCTGGATGAGAGTGGTTATCTCGGTCCTTTCTTAGATGCTACTATTGCTAAAGGTAAAAATATTGCAAACACTGAAACTCCTGATAAAAATCATGTTACTCCTGCTTTTTCACCCGAGTTTAGAGAAAATTCTAGTGATGATTTTGATGATGCCTATACTGAACTTAGTGATGATTTTATTGATGAAATACATGCTATGAAGGATAAAGATGCTGCTATACTTCTTATGGAAAGTCGTGCTGTTAAATATAAATTATCTCCTGATGCTAAGTTTGCCACTTCTCATATTAATATTATGGATAAGGATTATAATTTCTATCTTGATTTATCTGATATATCTATTGTTGAGAAAGAACCTTTTTGTGGTACTGCAAATGAAAGTGCTATGAAACATATGAATGAGCTCTCCTTATTGAGTAGTTTATTCTCTAATGATCTTAAGAAACGTAGCTACTTTGTTACTAAAATATTCCCTTTCTCATGAAAGGATAAACTAAAACTTGGTTTAATATTTTTTTCTCCTGGATCTATTGATAGTCCTACTGGGTTTGGTTAATGCTTTCTTTCAGAAATATTTTCCTGCTAGTGCTCAACATGGTGCTTTACAAAATATTTTTAATTTCAAGCAATTGGAAGAAGAGAAATTGCATGTATCTTGGGCACGGTTCTGTTCTTTAGTAAGGGCTACACCTGGGAATAGGCTAGAAGATAATAAACTTTTGATATATTCTATAATGGACTAACTGTTGAATCTAGGACATACCTGGATAGTTGTGCTGTTTGTGTTTTCAGGCAAAGAACTCCAGAAGAAGCTGAGGAATGAATGGCTAAAATAAGCCAAAATCATGATGATTGGACTATGGTTGAGCCTGAGTCGACCACTACTCTAGTACCTACACCAACACCAACACCCAAGAAGAGGGTAATGATATAATTAAATGATGAAGTGATGAGAGAAGCCAAGAAATCTATTAAAGAGAGGGGTATTAAATCTGAAGATGTGAAGAATCTTCCACCTATAGAAGAATTATGTAAGCCAATCCCTCACTCATCACCCATTGAGGGGCTATTATTGATTGCAATCAAGGAGAAGTTACTTTTAGTGTTAATGATAAAGAGCACACTGTTTATTTTCCCAAGAAGATTGATAAGAAATATGGTGTAAGTTCAATTGAAAATATTGAGACCATCAAGATTGGAGAATTTTATTGTCCTATTCCAGTACCACCAAAGGAATATGAAATTATTATGATTGGTACTATGCCTATCAAGGTTGAGGTAACATAATTATTTAGTGATTAGCAAAGTTTTTCTTCATATGAAAATTATTCTGGTAACAAGACTTGATCACCCTCGTTAACAAAATGATTTTTAATGAAGTGGACATTGTTTTCACTATGTTTTCACCTTCCCTGTTATGTTTTCACCATGTTTACTTCTGTTATCACATTGCTACATGAGTACAATCCTGTTTTCCATCATCCTTATGCATGTTTTCCTGATGTTTTCACCCTGTTTACTCAAGTTATGTATGTTTTCACCACCCATACTTTTGTTTTCACCAATACCACCTTTGTTTTCTTTGGTTAGTATTTCATTAAAGTGTCATAGAACCTCTGTAGTTATGGTTTTGGTTTTTTTTCCACGTTTTCACTTTCGTTTTCCCGTTTTTTATTAATTATTAAAATTTTGAAATACCTAAAAAATAAAGTTTCTCGAAAAAATCTAGAAAAATTATAATAAATTTTTACGTAAAAAATGAGGAAGAAAGCCACCTTGGAGACCCCAGGGGGACCCACCAGTCAGGCACACCCTAGGGTGGCGCGGCCAGCCCCCTGGTGGCGCCAGCACATGGTGTGGGCTCCTGGCCCTCCACTAACTCTCTCCTCTGCCAAAGTCTTCTCTCTCACCCCCAAAGCTGAAAACATTTCCTGGAACCCGTGTTCTTGCTGTTCTTCCTCTGGATTTTTGATCTAGTTCTTCAGCCCATCATTTGTGCTGATATTTGGTGTGTTTGATCTCCGGCATGTGACTCCTCCGATGGTCCAAGTAGAATTTTATTTAGTGAAGTATTTGTTGAGTATTTTGGTACTGTAGGTGACAACTTATGTGATTTTGCATGCATGATTTGAGTATAAATCATTTATTTTTTATGTATGTTTAGCTCTCATATAAGTCCCTATGGTAGTCTCCACCTTATAGTTGCTTGAAATTAATTTTTGTGATGATTGTTGAAAAAATTCAGAGATGGATAGTTATAATTTTGGAGAGATATTTAGGAGTGATGCTCCTAGAAGGAAAAGGCCCTCACGCTCAACCACTTCAGCGAGGCCATCATATAATGAGGATGTTATGGCGTCAACTATTGACGATGCGGAAGATGATGGTATCGTATACCCATGTAGCTTTCATTGCCATACATTTTTTAAGAAATGCATGTCTTTTAGATGATTTTCTAATGCTTATTGAAAGAGTTGGGCTACCAACTTTATGGGGGATGAAAGCCCTCAATATGCCACGCTCACAAAAGTTTTTGTTAAGAGTTTTAAATTCCAGAACACTCAATATGGTCCAACTGTTGCATTCGAGTTATATGGAAGTTCTACTTATTTTTCCTTGGAAGATTTTTTGCTATTATAGGTATCAATGCCACCGGGACAACAAGCAGGAATCAAGATAGACCTGCAGACCTCCAGGGGATTTATCGAGAAGTCACCAACGATGATGGTCGCTCATCCCAACGTGGGAAGATAAGGAACATTAAACTTCCTACTCTTAGATACTTTGCTTACTATATTGGTACTAGTATCCTTGGTAGGGAGAACACTAGCAATGTTTCTAGTTACCACCTTGCTTTCATTGATGTTGCGCTGAACCGTAGCACAAAGTATAACCTTGGTGCACTTGTTGCACGCCGCCTTGCTGCTGCTGGGCCTATTTTTGTGGCATTATTGCTACACGTGTCGTAGCTTCCTTGAACATTTCCGTTGATCCTAATGATGAAATAATTACTCCATATAGGCTTAACCTTGCTGCTATGAAATCCCATTAGTTTGTCACTTCTAACTCTACTATTGAACATTTAGTCTATAGAGTTTTATATATGTATGGAGAAGAGCGGAAAGTTACTTTGCCGCAGCCTGTTTTTTTAAGATTGACAGGTCGCCATGGTTGCTCTTCAAGGAGCAGGCAGACGAGCATCTAAGCAACATGGAGTTTTACCGGCAGCAGGAGAGGCGAGACGTGCCTCCCGAGGACCGCAACACACAGTATACCGGCGCATCCTTGAGCACATATCAGGGGGAGGATTCCTCCTCGACATACTACGGGCGTGGCATCTCATGGGCCCCTTGGTGACTGATCTCCACTTAGGCCAAAAGCCTAAGCTTGGGGGGAGGTATACCGACATCACGCTCATTTACATATCATGATTCGTCGGTTCTTTGTATATCCATGTTTTCTTTTCTTTCGCTTCTTTTTGTTTCTTTCATTTGTTTTTGTTTTCTTTCATTTCTTTTGTTTTTATTGTTTTGTTTTCGCTTTCCAAAACACAAAAAGACCAATAAGATTCTTGTTGTTTCTCTCTATTTGTTTCTTTAGTTGGTTTGCTTTATTCTTTATTTGCATTTTTAATATTCAAAAACCCCAAAAAATATTTTCTTTTGTTTGATGTTTCTTTTCTTTTGTTCTTGTTTCATTTGAAAACCCAAAAATATTTTTTACTTTGTTTGCTTGCTCTTTTTTTTTGTTCGTGCCTTAATTGAAAAAACCAAAAATATTTGTTGTTCTTCTTTGTTTTTGTAAAGTTTGTTGCAGAGTTCAACAGTCGTCCGTGATTCCATTGGAGCTTGGTTTTCATTATATATTATTCGAGCCACAAGTGAAGAGCAATAATGACGATCTACGACAATTCAAGTGTGGTGAGAGGCTGGTATGAATTCTATTTGCTTTCATTTTTGTACATATATCCATCTATGTGAGCATGCTTAGTTTGTTCGCATAAGATATATGTGACTTAATGGCTGCTTAACAGTTCGTGCTCTCTCATGTTTTGTTCCAATTGATTAATGGTAAATTACCTGTCATATAAATATTTGTTCACATTTTCCTATTCATAGAAGGGTATGACATTGTGGTAGCCTCCTCTGACTGTTTCATTTGAATCGACTTGGCAAATGTTCACGCATGCTAAGACTGAAAACAAAAAGTTAATAAGCCTCGATGATTTATTTTGCCTCAGAGTTCTAGTATCAATTTTATGCCTCATTTAATTTTACTTTGTCGCAAACATGATTATGGTAGTTGTTGCTCTCTTGACTGTCGCTCCCTGTCTATTGCTAGCCTTCACCTGTACTAAGTATGGAATTCTACTCGTGCATCCAACTCCCAAAAACCAAAGTTTCCCATTGTGTACACCATACCTACCTACATGTGGTATTTAACTGCCACTCCAAGTAAATTTCTCATGTGCTATCTTTAGAAACTTCTTAAAAAATTACTCCTGTTTTGTGCCACTATTTTAGCTCATGAATCTTTATCTCAGTCGTTGATTCTATTTCACACCCTGGACTAGTGGCTTCATCCGCTTATCTAAATGATAGAAGAGCTGGCAGCGGGGTGCCCAACCCCAAATTAATACAAACAAATTATCTTCACTATTTTTGCCCCTTATTTATCAGTCAAAGCATAATTGTGTAAAAAAGAGAAATAGGGATGACCTTCTACACCAGTTGCGTCCTTCACCATGGGAGCTGCTCTTGTGAATCCAGTTGGATTGTGATGTACTGTATTGTCTTGTTTTCAATACCTCTGTTTAAGAAAATAAAAATCTCTAGCACATGAGTGATCCATGCTTCCCTCAGCGAAGGGCCTTTCTTTTACTTTTATGTTGAGTCTCCGCCAAATTCTTTGAGCACTTTCTTGAGAGCATAATTATCATTCTTAGTGTGATGTGTTTGTCCTAAAGCACGGTTGATTGTGGTATAATCTTGATTCTTGCATCTTTGATATATTTATTTCTAGTCTTCCCTTGAACTTCAGAGGTGCCATGGCATTTATGTTTTGCCCCAGACTTAAGGGCAAGCGAGATACCACTTTATCAGATCCTTTTATGAATACTTCAATCTTGCAAATAGTTATGCTTCATGTTGTTTATTATTAATATGTTGTTATCTCTCCATGGTTTGCATAACTATTAAGTGACAGTATCTTGCATGTATATTATCACAAAAAAACTAAGTATCTGATCATATAGTGAGTATATTTACATCATATGAAACAAATGTGTTCGTAAAAGTCTTCTATCGCACTCAGTTGTCACTGAATTGCTTGAGGACAAGAATAAGCTAAGCTTGGGGTAGTTGATACGTTGAAAACGTATCTCCTTTTCCGAACACTTTTCTTATTGTTTTCCTCTAAAATTGTGTGTTTTGAATACAACTAATACGGACTAACGCTGTTTTCAGCAGAAATTACCTTGGTGTCTTGTTTTTGTGCAGAAAAATCAACTTTCGGGAAATTACCAGCAAAGACCCCATTGATGTTTTCACCCCGAAAGACCCCAGGAGCGAGAAGGGGGCCACGAGAAGACCCACAGGGTGGCCACACCACCCCATGGCACAGATCCTACTAGTTCGCGCCAGCCTATGGTGTGGGCCACCCACAGCCCCCCTCGGATTCCCCTTTCGACTAGAAATAGCCTTCAACCCTAAAACGCAAGGGGGTTCATCATATTTGCCGCCGTCCTGAACCTCGATTCGGAGATCAACAACTCATGTTCTGGCACACTGCCAGGATAGGGAATTGGAGGAGATCATCGCCATCATCATCACCAACGCCTCTCCATCGAACATCCATGTTTCCCCCATCCATGTGTGAGTAATCCCCCGCTGTAGGCTGAAGGGGATGGTAGGTATTGGATGAGTTCCTTCATGTAATAATGCCATGATTGTTAGGACATAGTGCCTAGTATCCTCTATTGGTGCTATTGAAATTTTTGCAACTTGTTATGCTTAATGCTTGCCACTTTGGGCCCGAGTGCCATGATCTCAGATCTGAACATGTTATTGAATCATGATGATAATTATTGTTTCTTGATCATATCTACAAGTTCTTTACACATATTGTTGTCCGGAACCCGAGGCCCCGAAGTGACAGAAATTGGGACAACCGGAGGGGATGGCTGCGATGTGAGGATCACATGTGTTCACGGAGTGTTAATGCTTTGCTCCATTGCTTTATTAAAAGGAGAACCTTAATTACCAGTAGTTCCCTTGAGGCCCCGCTGAAAACGAGCTGGTAGGACAAAAGATGTTGTGCAAGTTCTCATTGCGAGCACGTACGACTATTTATGGAACACATGCCTATGGTTACTTAGTGCTTGGATGCTTGATCTTATTTATCTGCAATGACCGTGACATGATCATTATTTGAACTTTCTTATCCATGCAACGACCGTTCATCCATCCCTATGCCTACAATATTTAATCCTGCTGTTTACTTCAATCACTACTGCTGTGTTCATACTACTGCTGTTATTATTTCACTGCTGTTGCTACTATAAAACTGTTACTACTGATAAACCACTGCGAACTAGTCAACTTTCAGGTGCAAGTGAATTGACATCTCACTTGTTAAGGCTCACAAATATTCTTTGGCTCCCCTTGTGTCGAATCAATAAATTTGGGTTTTACTTCCCTCGAAGACGATTGCGATCCCCTATACTTGTGGGTCATCAGTGCATCAGTTGGCTCCTTGGCTTGTTCTTCTATTATAGATGAGGGCTCCACTTGGGTATAGCATAGTTCTTCTCGAGTTGCCATAAGGTGTCCCTCAATGGAGCGGAAAAATCCCACACCCATCCTTCCTATGGCTTCTTGAGGCATTTCAACATCTACATTAGAAACATGAAATTGCGTCACTTGGGAGCCATCATTTTCCTCGAAAACCACACTACGAGATTCTATGACTATCCGTGAGGTTTTGTCAAAGACTCTATAAGTGTGGGATTCGGCATTGTAACCAACAAATATACCCTCAATAGTTTTAGATTGAAATTTAGACAACCGAACACCCTTTATCAAATAGAAACACTTACAACCAAAGACACAAAGTAGGAGACGTTAGGTTTGTTGCCGGTGAGGATTTCATATGGAGTCTTCTCTAAGACCTTGCGAATGTAGAGGAGGTTGGAGGAGTGGCATGCGGTAGATATGGCTTCGGCCCATAAATATTGGGGAGAAGAATACTCCGCCAACATGGTCCTTGCCATATCCAATAGAGTTTGATTCTTCCTTTCGGCTACACCGTTTGTTGAGGGGTATATGCAGCGAATATTGATGACGAATACCCTATTCACTAAGGAATTCATTCAAAGTTTAGTTCTTGAACTCGGTGCCATTGTCACTCCGAATAGCCATGATAGGAATATTGTGTTGACGTTGAACTTGATTGGAGAAGTCGATGATGGTTTGCTGGGTCTCACTCTTCAACTTGAAGAAATAAACCCAAGTGTAGCTTGAATAGTCATCAACAATCACCAATCAATACTTCTTGCCTCCAAGAGTTGCCTCGGGCACGGCACCAAAGAGATCAACATGGAGGATCTCCAAGATCCTCTTCGATGGGATAATGGTCTTGGCCTTGTGGGAGGCATCATGCATCTTTTCTTCAACGTAACACACGACCTAGAAACACGATCTTTGGAAAATGAAACCCTTTTTTAGTCCAAGGATAGGCGGCGATGCCAAAACCATCCCACATCCGCCTTTCCGAAAAGACACATTGCTTGAGAGTTGGTAAACTTTGAAAAGTCCACCACAAAAACCTCATTTTCGACATGTCCCACGTATGTGACTGATGCATGTAAAATGCATAGATGAATTTTGCATATTTTCACATGGCTTTCTATTACATATTGCATCATATAAGGGTATAATTCAATGTTTTATTGTATTTTGGGGTTAAATTACAAAGTCCCCCAACTTTTATGGAATTAACCCTGCCTGTCAGAAACCCCGTTTTCTATATTTTTGACGTTCCAGGGGGCAAACTTCCGCGAAATCACCTGAAAATCTGCGGGGGTCATTTTCTTGGAAGGAGAAGACTTGCGGGCGAAGGATCCACGAGAATTGGGCAAGGAGGCCCAAAAGAGGACCCTCCACGCGGCCAGATTCCTTGGCCGCGTGAGAGGTCCCCTTTTGCCCCCTGTGGCCCCAATTCCTTCCATCTTCGACTTACCGACTCCGTCTTGACCTAAAACCGACTATAAAAAGGGTCCCCCGTACCCTTACGGAGGGGAGCACCGCTGAAACACCGAAACAGAGACTAGAAGTTCCAGATTGGAGGGGGAAAACTCCGGCGGGGCGCCGCCGGTGTGATCTCTTACCCCTCCAACGTCATCTCCATCGACATCTCCATGAAGAGGGAGTAGTCCACCCCAGGGCTATGGGTTTGTGGAAGTAGCACTTGTATCTCTCTCTCTATGTGCTTCACTAATTAGATCCGTATGAGCTGCCTCACATGATTACGTGCACCGTTGTAATTCCTATGTGGTGGATCTTTTCTATGAGTTATTGAATCTGAGATTGCAATTGTTTCTCTTGAGTTATTTGAGTAGATGTATCTTACGTACCCCGTTCTTATTTGCTAGCTTTGATCAATCTAGTTCTTGAGAGCGTGTGTGGGGTGATGGGTGCATTAGTTGGAGTAACGGGGGGTGGCTAGTGCTGTGAAAGTGACAGAAGTTCAGCGATCCACTTAGGTTTTGTTAAACCTTTCTTAGTTACCTCACTAGGGATAAAAAGGAGTACCTTGTTACCGGGGAATTTGAAGTGACACTAATCAATCTCCATGACTAGATCTAGCAAGTACTTACTTCAACTTCATGTCACATTGCTTAAAGCTATACTCTGGTTTTTCCTTAATTATCGAGGTGTTATGATTTATTTCGCATCTTGGTGGAGTATAAGAGGGATCAATATGACCGTAGAGATCTCTATTCTAGGACATGATGCCCATATGAAAGTACTCAATGTTAAACATGTTATTGTAATCTCACATGTAATTCTTTATGTCCACCGTCTACCACTTTATTTGAGAGAATGCAAGTGTGAAACCATGAACCCCGGTCCTATTTTAATTATAAGAAAACACTCTAGTTACTTTGCTGCAATTTACTTTACTTGCACTTTACTTTAGTTGCATCTCCACTTCGAATTTACATTATCTCCATCACCACTTGCATCACAAAAATACAAACACAATCCATTGCATATTTATTTTCTCATTTGCATTTAGTAGTAGATTTAATTATTGCACATTTACTTTCAGTTTTGCATTGCAATTTAGAACTCTCACACCATGTGCTTGACAACCACTTGGTGAGGTTGAGGGCACAAAACTCTCTATTTGTTTGCAGGATCCTGGAGGAAGCTTGGAAGACAACTGTTGAAATACTGGCTCCCCAAGAGTTCGATATAAACCCTCGAGTCACCCTCGTGGGGAAGAAGGCTTTCCACTAGCTACACACTCTGCACTTGGATTCTCAACCTAGCCATCAGTGACGTCTAGAGTCTTGCTCCTCAAAAGGACCACAATATCAGGATCAAATAATACGGGGAAACCCATCTTCCCTAATGAACAAACGGAAAGTAAATTGTAACCAAGGGATTCGACAAGCATGAAGTCCACGATAGTGATATCCGGAGCAATCACAACCTTGCCGAAACCTGTTACCTTAGACTTGGAATTATCTCCATAGGTGACGGTTGCATCATTTATATTTGGGCGCAACTCCATCAAAAGTTCTTTGCTTCCGGTCATATGACTGGTCATCCACTATCAGTTATCCATTTAGACCCACCGGAAGCATAGTAATCAACTTATAAGAAATGGTGTGGTTTGTTAGGTCCCGCGGGGTTTCTACGAGTAGTGTCGTCCCTAATGACAATACCACTCGAACCAACATTCTTCTTAGCTTGTGCAGGCTTGGCCTTGTTCTTCTTATTCTTCTTGTTCTAATTCTTTGCAACATAGCCAAGACCTTGCTTGTCCACTTATGGTTTAGGAGCAACCACTTGTGGCTTGGGAGAAACTTGTGGCATAGAAACCACAACCTTCTCAACACACGGGCTCTTTCCCTTGAGCCTTACTAGATCTTCCTTCAAACTACAATTCTCCTCAATAATATTTGCATGATCATAAGAATAAGTAGAGGTACTAGGCACATTGAATTGTTTGAGTCGAGTTTGAAGTTGTTCATGTGACTCTTTGAGAGTGGAGTGTTCAGTCTCCAAGGCTTTGTGGGATATGGTAAGATTCTCAAACTCCTCGGTTAGTTTATCATGACCAACCCAAAACTCAAACTTATCCTTTTTAGCTTTCTTATATTTAGCAATTGCAAGGTCACTCTCTTTAGTGATATTGGCAACAAGTTCATTATGTGACTCTTCAATAGTTTCAAGTTCCTCCTCAAGAGAAACTCGGCCCTCATGCTCTCCCTCAAGAGTCATAGAGAGAGATTCCTTTTCATTTGCATATCTCCTTTCAATCTCACCTTTCTTCTCAAGAGATTCATGGGCCTCTCCCAATTGGCTCATGAGGAGATCAAAGTGCCTCTTGGTCTCACCTTGCACGTTATACATAAAACGTTCCAAGGAGGTAATTTCATCTTCTACACTAGGAATACAATTTTATTCGTTTGATTTGGAGTCTTAGAGATGATAGAAGATGCTACCTCCGAGGCCTTAGCCATGAAGCACTTGGCGTTGGGTTGAGAAAGATTCTCATTGGAGGATCTGAAGAGAGATGCGGAAGATGAAGTTGATGCAATAACAAGAGCGACCACTTCACTTGTGATTTCTTCTTCATCATCACTTCCAAAATCATACTCTTCTTGATCACTAGCACAAACTTGGTGGGAGGCTTCTTATTGAAAGGTTTCTTCTTGAAGTGAGGTTTCTTGTGAGCAACCTTTGATTTGTCCTTGCGTATGAGATTGACTCCATGACGTTCTCTATTCTCATATGGGCACTCTGCAATAAATGGTGCTTGTCTTGACAATTTAAGCAAGACCTCACTTTTTGAATCCCTACCTGGCCATAGCTACACTTGGTCTTCTCCTCAACATATGCCTTGGCCTTGGGAGGATTCTTCCAAAACTTTTTTCATGGCAAGAGCAATGTCATCCTTGAGCACGGGCTCATATTCTTGATCCTTCAAAGGGGTCAAGTCCTTAATGCATGCTTGTTTATGTTCAACCTCCCATGACACCACCTTGGCCTTCAAAGAAACGAAAGCTCCTTTGTGCATTCCCATGGCTCTAGCACGGTTCCAAGAGCATTCTTTGTTTGCGCTTGGAAGGAGCTAATTTATTGCATCACTTGGGTTGAGGTCAAAGATGCAAAGTCATGTCTTCCTTTAAGACTCTTCAAGTCCGCGGGCTCAAAAGGCATGAGAGCACTTATGTACTTTCTCTTGATCCAAGCATCATAAATATACTTGGCACCAACATTATTGAATGCAGTGGCAAGAGTCTTGAGCCCCCGGTACATGTCTTCATGGTTCTCACTATCATGCATATAGAATCCTTCGGCTTCATTGCTCAAGGTATCACACCTATTCCTCTTCATTCTTTCATTGCCCACAAACATGACGACAACATCATCCCATGTTTCTTTGGCGCTGGAATATTGTTGAAGATGATGCATGTGGTTTGGACCCACGACTTGTTGAATAATGGACAAGGTGGTGTAGTTGAGTTGACAATCTACTATTTCTCTTCTTATCAAGTTCTTGGGGTCATGAGGCTTGTATCCATCACGAGTGACCCTCCAAAGTTCAATACAAGAAGAGTTTAAGTGAGTTTCCATATAATATTGCCAATCACGAAAAGAATGTGCATCAAGTTTAGGAGGTTCTCCTCTAGGAATTATATGAGGATGTGGGACACGGCGATCGAGAGAGTAGTGTCCTTCGACGGAGTGGTAATCTCCTTTCCCTTCCGTGCCCTTATTGGTGGAGTTCTTAGGGGAAGCATTTTTATGCAGTTCACCATTTGCCCCATTCTTGGCACCCTACGGATTTTCATCCGGAGGAGATGAATTAGACATCCCCGGTTCCCTTGCTTTCATGAGTTGCAACATGAGAGATCGCAACTCATCAATTTTTCCCTCCATGGATGAGGTCAAGGATTTTTGCAAGTCCTTGAGATTATCCATAGTGATTTGTGCCATGGGATTGGTGACTCCTGTATCATCGTCCATACTAAACTCATAGGTGGTTAAGCCCAAAATAAAGCTGAGGCTATGATACCAAATGAACGGATAGTATGGGCACGTAGAGCGCGTGGGGGGGGGGGTGAATAGGTGCTACAACCAATTTCAAATTTTCTCCAAACTAAGGCTTGACACAAAGGTAAATTCTCTAGATAATGCAACTAAGGTGAATTTACCTATATGAAAAGAACAACAATAAATACAATACAAGTAAGGTAAAGGAGAGGGAAGGAGTGTTGGTAATATGCCCTAGAGGCAATCATGGATGATGTAATTCCCGTTGTATTCATAAAGTTATTAAGTTGTCCTTGTTTTGAACATCTGATACATGTCATTGAATATGTGATTCGATTATGGAACTATGTATTCATGTTGTTCATACTAAATTGTCCTAGGTCATTAAGGTTGTGCTGGACACACACCCTAGACTAATGTGAGTGTTGGCTGATGACTCGGTTCCACTTGTCATGGGCATGGTGACGCCAATCCAACGTACACAGACTTGGCTAAAGAGTTTAGCAAGTCGGACTGACCCACATTGAGATGCAACGAGCAAGTCGTCATTTGCATGTCTCAATCAATGTAATCCTTAGACCTGAGGTTGTCGCACAATCTGAGTTGTGGATCACCGACTTAGGTTCTATCAAACGCTGTTCTGTGACAAGATAGTTATAAAAGCAGAGTTCGGGTCGAATGAGAAGCAAGCTGCGTGATGTGGATAATCAAGATGGGATTTTGCCCCTCCGAATGGAGAGATATTCTATGGGCCGTCTCGAGTGATATTATTCAGGAAGCATGGCCATGCGAGACTCAGTTAAGTGTTAACTGTGTCTATTGACTAAAGAGTTAGTCAGATGAATCATATATCACGGACCAAGAAGAGAGTTGAACTATTTAAGGGATGACGATAAATCGCCTATAGTTCGACAAGGTATATCATGAGGCAAAAAGGACTAAGATGAATATCACATTCAAAGGTATATCGTCATGACTCAATGGGACTTGGGAATCGGCACGTTCTGCTAGGAGCCGCTACCGATTGATCGATTGGGAGTCGGACTCCAATCGTGTCCAAGTTGCCATGAGCCTCAGGGTCGCACACTTAAGAGCGGGAGCAAGTATTGGTCGGGTCGGACCCGAACCGGAAATGGACTGAATTTGTGAGTCGGACTCACAGAGGGAATGGGCCACAAGTGTTGTGAAGCCCACTACCATTCGTTATATAAAGAGGGGCGCAGGTTGCCCAGCGGGCACGTTAGTCCACTCCCATGCGTTGGGAACCCTAGCCCCACTCAGTCCAGCCGTCGCACCGGACCTAGCAGTCCAACGTCGGAGCTCCTCCTCGTACGTGTGGATACCGGCAGAGGTGTTGTACGTTCAGAACTTCGACGTTCGTGGGATCGGATCGGCTGGATGGGATCGTGGGACTGCACTGCCCCGACGCGCTTCATCGATAATCCGCACATGTGCGTCTAGTGGTAATACTCGTGGCCTTCTACCTCGGCTAGATCTTGGAAGTACCGCGTAGGAAAAGATTTTGTTTATCTCTACGCGTCCAACAGTGGTATCAGAGCGGTAGCTTCTGGTATTAGGCCCGAGATCCGTACATATGTGATATGTAGTTAGCGTTAGATGTGATCTAATTGCTGTTTTGGTGGTCGGTCTATGAGATAGATCGGTTTTGTACAAGGTTGATTGGATCAATTGTACTCGGGATTAATGGATGATCTGGTTTCTGTGATCATACTGCCAAGGTCGTGAAACAAATTACCCCTACCGGTCGGTTTCCGCCATCGGGGTATACCGTGACACATAAATCCAGTTGCGGTGATCGAAGATCAAAGAGTTTGATCGAATCGGAATACATATCAGATTAGGGTAAAATCGTTTTATCCGATGAAGAAATCCATATTAGGAATGCAGATGAGATCTGTGTTTTCCAAAATCAATGTTAGGGACTGCCGGCTTCGCCCTGTCTTAGCGCCTTAGATGTCATTACGAGTTTCACAACGATCGTAGATATCGCGTCTATGCATACCTTGTTTTTGCAGGAAGTTGTGAATGATATGGCTTATGTGCATGTGATGTGTGTAATCCATACATGACCTGTGTATCATGTTCTTGTCAGCCGGCTGGAGCCTAGGTGCTGTCATTTTATTGTATAACGGCCTGCGTGTCGGATTCTCTATGTAATCTTTGATTTACTAGCTAGTGTAGCGTGTTGGAGAACCCGGTGACATGCAAGTCGATGTACAAGTCGGCTACATGGAACAAGATGGCACGTGACAAGAGTTGGCACGAGTCGACTTGCAAGCTTCGTGGAGATGGAGATCACCATGAAGAGAGCCATACCATTTCACATTATAATTGTTTTATTTGTGTTATTGTTATGTCTCTATTTACCTCTATTTAGATAGTTGGTAGATTTTATTCCCTCAAAGAAGGTCTAGTCGGTCGCCCCGCCAGTGCTGCACCATCACAAGTCGGACATTCTTGGTAGTGGGCTCATGAAAAGTAGGTGCTACCAATTCTTTCCGATTAGGTGGGTTTGAGTCGGACTCTTACTGCTGAAACACTTGGTAATCTAGACGAGTCCATCACAACGGTTGTGGGGCTCGGGGCTCGGTAGGTTGTGATGCCACCCAACTAACAGGAGTCGTATTGGATACGATTGGCAAGGTGTTGCCTACCTAGATCACTTGACGGTTAGCGGTGATGCTAAAGCTCACTAGTCAGCTTGCTTATTTAGGATCTTGAATCACTTAGCAACCATCGGAGGGGTGTTGGTTCTAGTGGGAGCATAAGTATTAAAGCGTTTAATATGTCTTTTTTTTTTTAAATACATGTCTTAAGTGTTCTGCATATTTTCTGTTGTAGATCAATGGCACCTAGCAACCTTCCTCAGTTATCCGCGTTTGCGTTGAGGTCAATCCTAAAGAAAGATAAGCTTAATGGAACTAATTTCACCAAGTGGTATCGTAATCTGAGGATAGTCCTCAAGCATAACAAGAAAGAACATGTTCTAGAAACTCCACTTCCAGAAGAGCCAGATGACGATGCGACTGTCGCTATCATGAATGCCTACGGTAAGACTAGAGATGAGTCTACGTAAATTAGCTGTCTTATGTTTGCACACATGGAACCGGACTTGCAGCAACAGTTCGAGAATGTTGAGGCCTCAAAAGTATGTTCCAGGCTCAGGCAAAGACCGAGAGGTATCAAGTCTCTCAAGCTTTGCTGGGCTGTAAGCTGAAAGACGGCGATCCACTCAGTCCGCATGTAATCAAGATGATTGGTTACATACAGTCTCTGGATCGGCTGGGCTTCCCAATTAACGAAGAGTTCGCTACTGATATAATTCTGAACTCTCTTCCTAGTGCGTATGGTCCGTTCATCTCGAACTACCATATGCATGGTATGGATAAGAGTATCACTGAATTACATGGGATGCTCAAAACGGCAGAGGCTGATATCAAGAAAGGCGCCAGTCGTTGATTGTGCAGAATAAGGCTAAGTTCAAGAAGGGTTCTTGGACTAAGAAGAAGAAGGATAAGTTAGGAGGTAGCGCCCATGGCCCTTTCCAGAGTGCTCCCTCAAAGACTAAGCCTTCTCCTACAGCCGGAGCCAATTGCTTCTATTGCAAGCAAGATGGCCACTAGAAGAGGAATTGCACCAAGTATTTGGCTGACAGAGCCAAGAGTGGAGGTGTGACTTCCAACTCAGGTACGCTTGTGTGCAATGTTATAGACATTTATCTTGATGATGCGCCTAATAGTTCTTGGGTATATGATACCGGATCATTTATTCACATATGCAACTCATTGCAGGGACTGGTAAGAACTAGGAGCGTGGAAAGAGGAGAGGTTGATATTCGGGTCGGCAACAAGGCGAGAGTCGCTGCGTTGGAAGTCGGCACTATGTAACTTCATTTGCCTTTAGGATTTTTAATGGAACTGGATAATTGTTATTATGTTCCAGTGCTTAGTCGAAACATTATTTCCGCATCATGTTTGATGAGACAAGGTTATGAGTCGAATATTAAGAATAATGGTTGTTCTTTATATTTGAAAGATATGTTTCATGGCTTTGCACCCGTTCATAACGGGTTATTTATTTTGAATCTTGATAGTAAATCGGTCTATAACATAAATGTTAAAAGGTTGAAACCAAATGATCTGAATATGACTTACTTTTGGCACTGTCGGCTTGGTCATATAAGTTGGAAGCGCATGAAGAAGCTCCATGATGATGGACTTCTAACTTCGTTCGACTTAGAGTCATTCGAGACATGCGAATCATGCCTAGTAGGCAAAATGACCAAGACACCTTTTGCAAGGAGTTGTGCAAGGGCGTCCGACTTATTGGAACTAATACATAGTGATGTATGTGGTCCAATGAGCGCGACAGCCAGAGGTGGTTATGAGTACTTCATTACCTTCACTGATGATTTGAGTAGGTATGGATATATCTATTTAATGAAACACAAGTCGGAAGCCTTTAAAAAGTTCAAGGAATTCCAGAGTGAGGTTGATGGCTAGGTTGAGACTCCAAGTTCAGAGTGTGTAGCTAGTGGCAAGCCTTCTTCCCCACGAGGGTGACTCGAGGGTTTATATCGAACTCTTGGGGAGCCAGTATTTCAGCAGTTGTCTTCCAAGCTTCCTCCAGGATCCTGCAAACAAGTAGAGAATTTTGTGCCCTCAACCTCACCAAGTGGTTGTCAAGCACAAGGTGTGAGACTTCTAAATTGCAATGCAAAACTGAAAGTAAATGTGCAATAATTAAATCTACTACTAAATGCAAATGAGAAAATAAATATGCAATTGATTGTTTTTGTATTTTTGTGATGCAAGTGGTGATAGAGATAATGTAAACTCGAATTGGAGATGCAAGTAAGGTGCAAGTAAAGTAACTTGCAGCAAAGTAACTAGAGTGTTTTCTTATATTTAAAATAGGACCGGGGTTCATGGTTTCACACTTGCATTCTCTCAAATAAAGTGGTAGACGGTGGACATAAAGAATTACATGTGAGATTACAATAACATGTTTAACATTGAGTACTTTCATTTGGGCATCACGTCCTAGCATAGAGATCTGTACGGTCATATTGATCCCTCTTATACTCCACCAAGATGCGAAATAAATCATAACACCTCGATAATTAAGGAAAAACCAGAGTATAGCTTTAAGCAATGTGATATGAAGTTGAAGTAAGAACTTGCTAGATCTAGTCATGGAGATTGATTAGTGTCACTTCAAATTCCCGGTAACAAGGTACTCCTTTTTATCCCTAGTTAGGTAACTAAGAAAGGTTTAACAAAACCTAAGTGGATCGCTGAACTTCTGTCACTTTCACAGCACTAGCCACCCCCCGTTACTCCAACTAATGCACCCATCACCCCACACACGCTCTCAAGAACTAGATTGATCAAAGCTAGCAAATAAGAACGGGGTACATAAGATACATCTACTCAAATAACTCAAGAGAAACAATTGCAATCTCAGATTCAATAACTCATAGAAAAGATCCACCACATAGGAATTACAACGGTGCCCGTAATCATGTGAGGCAGCTCATACGGATCTAATTAGTAAAGCACATAGAGAGAGAGATACAAGTACTACTTCCACAAACCCATAGACCTGGGGTGGACTACTCCCTCTTCATGGAGATGTCGATGGAGATGACGTTGGAGGGGTAGGAGATCACACCGGCGGTGCCCCGCCGGAGTTTTCCCCCTCCAATCTGGAACTTCTGGTCTCTGTTTTGGTGTTTCGGCGTCGCTCCCCTCCGTAAGGGTACGGGGGACCCTTTTTATAGTCGGTTTTAGGTCAAGACGGAGTCGGTAAGTCGAAGATGGAAGGAATTGGGGCCACATGGGCCAAAAGGGGGCCTCTCACGCGGCCAAGGAATCTGGCCGCGTGGAGGGTCCTCTTTTGGGCCTCCTTGCCCAATTCTCATGGATCCTTCGCCCGCAAGTCTTCTCCTTCCAAGAAAATGACCCCCGCAGATTTTCAGGTGATTTCGCGGAAGTTTGCCCCCTGAAATGTCAAAAATATAGAAAACGGGGTTTCTGACAGGCAGGGTTAATTCCATAAAAGTTGGGGGACTTTGTAATTTAAGCCCAAAATACTATAAAACATTGAATTATACCCTTATATGATGCAATATGTAATAGAAAACCATGTGAAAATATGCAAAATTCATCTATGTATTTTACATGCATCAACATCCCCAAGCTTAACCCATGCTCGTCCTCGAGTATGAAGGTGATAAAACTAAGATGGGTTTTGCATATTGAAACAATCATGGGATATAAGGAGGATTATTCATGCTACATATAATCAAATGATTAATACTAGAAATGAGTAGAAATATACAATTCATGTTGTAAGAAATATCAAATATGCAAGCAAAGATGCTTCATGAAAGTTCACAAAGTGTATAATGAAATAAAAGCACTATGGACCAAATGCATACACACAATGAAAAATAAAATCCTATATTGGTCAAAGAATAGCATAATGGAGAATAGAAAATATGGTTTACACTTTGGAGAAAATTGAGTAGAGGTTAAACATGATCAAGTCTTATTTAGCCTCTAAATTATTCAGCTAAAATTACTAATTGAAATATGGTATCCATTGATCTAGGACTCTCATTGCCCCTTTATCACTAGCATCTTAAAATTGTGAGTATTGAAGTAATGAGAATGACAAGGTGGTTGAAAGCCTCATGCCCCGTGAGTGTGAAAACCTACTCCATGATTACTCAACTTAAGATTCCTAATAAGCTTTGTACAATCATAATAAGTATTAATGACATCATAGAGAACCGCAAAGAGGTACCTCTTGCCCCATGACATGGAAACAAGCCCATGTTACAATGATAAGATGAACAAACGGAGTATACTCATCATCCTTTTTATTTTCATTCACTATTATGCATAGCTTCTTATTTTATTATAGGATGTGTTGTAGAGTCACTCAAGCTGTAAGTAAATTTCCACCATGATAAAGCATGGCTTGGGTTAGCGGCCCAATGTGTTTCTCTAGTCATATAGATACTTACTCATCAAAACTTACTATTCCTCTATTTCATTTCGGCATGGCAGGAGTCCAAAAACAAAAGTACATGATATCAACCAAATGTAATTTTTGTGTGCAATGTTGAAAGCTTTCCAGTGATACACGTTTATAGCTAGCTCCCAACCACACACTTGTCAAACGCAAAACTTGTGGCTCCCATTATTGGGTCATGTTTATTAGATGCATAAAAAGTAAAGTGTGCCTTCAAAAGTTCGTGAGAGTCCTATCCCAAGTTCAACCCATGACAATTAATAAAGTGAATATCTTAATTTGGAACATAAATAACACAATAACATGGTGAAAATACTCGGAATATCAATAAAGCTAATGGGAATATATGGTGGACTCACTGGAAATACTTGGCTAAGAAGTGTTGGAAACAAGTTTTTACTTGATGGAATTTTTAAATTTTTGGGCTAGCGAGAGGGAGATATTTGACCAGATACTATGCATGCATATGTACATAGAACTACTCATTTCATGACAAACTAAATAAACCAGAAATTAACATCAAGGACATGAATAAGAGAGAGCTCAATACAACATTATTGCAAATTTCTACACATAAAAAGCCTATAAATCATGCAAACATATGTAGCTCTTCAAATCAACCATGGCATCCCTATTCCAAGTCATAATACTAGCACCCAATACATTCCAACCCCAAACTCCAGTAGCTCAATCTCATATAAAATGATGGTGGTGGTCTTATCAAAACAAAAATAAAAACAAAAACTAGATGTTTCAAGTCTCTACGATAAATGCTTTGCTTAGAAAAACAGAAAGTAGACGTGTGCTAACCAAAAGAGTGTAGCTCCAGTGGGGTGTTCATTACATCCCCAAGCTTATGGATTTCACCATTCTTGTATGTCTTGAGGCGCAGCTCCTCTATTCCCTATGAAAAAACTTCACAAAACATGTTTCTCCATTCTTTTTCTGTGGGGTGAGATTAGCAAGGACAAACAAATCACATGCTTGCTGTGCAAAATTCCAAATCAAATTCTCCAGTTGATAGAAAATAAGGTTCATTATGTTGTATGTTCACTCTATTGCTTGAAAGAATCATGGAAATTCGATTCCCAAGCCCAAAGAGTGCATAAAACAAAAGAAGGCAGAATCTGTCCAGAAAAGCAGCAGCAGCAAAAAGAACGATTTTCCCTAAGCTATACTCGTCAAAAAATCAAGCCAAATTTTGTGCTTACAGAGGACACAAAGTTGCAGAACATACTTAAGAATTAGCTCAATCCAACATACCAATAAAAAACGTAAAATCATACGGTGAGCAGACTCGTGCTGAAACAGAAATTTCATGCACTAGGATAGCAACTTATAAGTCCAAATGGGTTTGACTTGACTCTTTATTGAAAACTCCAGAATTAAAACAAAAAAACTAATCTCTTGAGACAGCAATAGGACACTAGGAAAATTCAAACAAAAACAACCGGGTTGCCTCCCGTAAAGCGCTTTCTTTATAGCCATATAGCTAGGTTTTACTTACTTGATAATCAAGAGGGATAAAGCTCATGAGGGAGCTTGTTCTTCAGCGTGCCCCTCTTCCTTGGGAAGTTCTCCATGCTTTTCTTGTGAGGGAACTGAAACTTGACATTACCTTCCTTGGAGTCTATGATTGCACCTGTAGTACGAAGAAAAGGTCTACCCAAAATAATAGGACTAGGGGATTTATCCCCCATATCCATAATAATGAAATCAACGGGTACGAAAGTCATGTGCAATTCAATCATAACATCTTTTACTTTTCCTACAGAATGTTTAGTAGAGTTATCATCAAGGACAAATTCACTTGAGCACTTTTCTAAATTTTCTAGTTCTAGCAATTCATATAATTCTTTAGAGAGTACCGATACACTAGAACCTAGATCTAACATAGCATGGTGAATTTCTTTTCAAATTGAAACTAGCACCTTGGGGATCCATGCATCCCCAAGCTTAGGAGGTATCATGGCCTCATTCTTGTACCTAGAATTTTTTTCTTGCAAGACATGATTAGCAATATAAGATCCAAAGCCAGGTTGATTAACATTTATAGTGGGATCACTAGCAATTTTTTGTAGAGTAGCAATAACTTCTTGCAAGCTACTTTTTTCTAAATCAAGAAATGGATCCTTAATTTCAGTAAGCATAATAATTTCCTCTACTTTACTCTCTAATTTAGCTAGCATGCTTGATTCATGAGGACTAATTTCATCTTTGCTAGCAAGACAAGACATATATGGAAGTAAATATTCAGGGTACTTCACTATTTCATTCAAAGTTTCTTCTAAGCTAGTAGTGACATGCTCACTTGTATTCTCAGCAATATGATCAATATTTTCAAAAATAGGAGCAGCAATAGTAATATAATTCATTCCAACACTAGGTTGTGCTTGTGGCTTTCCTGCTGACATGCTTAATAGAGTTGCTTGATTATCAGCTAATTTTGACAATGCTTTATCTAAATTCGAAGATTGAAGTTACAATCCTTTAATATCACTACTAATGGATTCAATAGAATTATTTAACTCATGTATCATAGCATTGTCACTAGCAACTTGTTCCATAAGCAATTTATTAAATTCAGAAATTTCACTAGAAGGCTTCCACTTATTTTCATTAGCATTAGGATATGGAACAAAAGGTTTATTTGGCACATAAGGAGGTTTACTATATGAATTGTAAGCATTACCAAAACCATTGCTACCATAATTCCTAATAAAATTAACATCCACACTTTCAGAATTACTACCAACTAGCTCCTGCAAAGGCACATTCTCCATATTTTGTTTATTAATAAAGGCAAGAATAGTGTACATTTTAGAAGACAAATCATTGGTTTCTTCAATTGAGTTTATTTACTTAGTGGGATTGGGTGCTCTTTCAGTATTCCATTGACTATAATTTTGCAATATGCTTTCTAATATGCTCTTAGCCTCTCCTACAGTTTTACTCATAAAGGCACCTCCAGCAGCAGAATCAAGTATATTTCTAGACATGTAGTTTAGACCATTATAAAAAGAGTGTAGTATGGTCCATTCATTTACTCCATGTGATGGGCATGTTCTAAGCATTAATTTAATTCTATCCCATGCCATGGCTACATGTTCATTATCATTTTGCCTAAATGAGAGGATATTATATCTATTTTGCTAAATTTTAACGGGAGGATAATATTTCTTAATGAAAGCTTCTTTTAAATCATCCCAAGACTTTATACTAGCTGTAGGTAGTGAAAGTAACCATTATTTAGCCTTTCCTCTAAGTGAAAAAGGAAATAATTTCAGTTTTAAAACACTACTTTCCACATATTTAAATTTTTGCATATCACATATTTCCATGAAATCATGAAGATGCATAGAGGCATCCTCCATAGCACTACCACCAAATTGCTCTCTAGTAATTAAATTCAATGAACTAGGACTTACTTCATAGCTTTCAGCTTGTATTTCAGGTGTAGTAATTGGCCTAGCAATGAATTGGTCATTGGGTGTATTTGTGTAGTCACTTAATTTAGTTCTATCACCCATTTTAACAGTTTTTATGTAGTTTTTAATTTTTTATGCAAAACTGAAAAGTAAAGTAACTAGGCAAATTCGAAATACTAAAATAATCTAGATAACTAAATGCAAAGCTAAAATGCAAACTAAAATAAAATATGCAAGACAAAACAAAAACAAGAACAAAAACAAAACAAAAACAAGACAAGAAACAAAACAATCTACTTGAAAGAAGGTGGAGATAGAAAGGACGGTACTCATGTAGGTGCAACCTCCCCAAGCTTAGGTGTTTGCACACCTTGTTGGTGATGAAGCCTTCTTGTGAGCTCCCTTGGACAACTCCTTCACCTATGGCTCCCCGGCAACGGCGCCAGAAAAACGCTTGATGCCTAGGTTGAGACTCCAAGTGCAGAGTGTGTAGCTAGTGGCAAGCCTTCTTCCCCACGAGGGTGATTCGAGGGTTTATATCGAACTCTTGGGGAGCCAGTATTTCAGCAGTTGTCTTCCAAGCTTCCTCCAGGATCCTGCAAACAAGTAGAGAATTTTGTGCCCTCAACCTCACCAAGTGGTTGTCAAGCACAAGGTGAGAGACTTCTAAATTGCAATGCAAAACTGAAAGTAAATTTGCACTAATTAAATCTACTACTAAATGCAAATGAGAAAACAAATATGCAATGGATTGTTTTTGTAATTTTGTGATGCAAGTGGTGATGGAGATAATGTAAATTCGAATTGGAGATGCAAGTAAGGTGCAAGTAAAGTAAATTGCAGCAAAGTAACTAGAGTGTTTTCTTATATTTAAAATAGGACCGGGGTTCGTGGTTTCACACTTGCATTCTCTCAAATAAAGTGGTAGACGGTGGACATAAATATTAAACGTGAGATTACAATAACATGTTTAACATTGAGTACTTTCATATGGGCATCACGTCCTAGCATAGAGATCTCTACGGTCATATTGATCCCTCTTATACTCCACCAAGATGCGAAATAAATCATAACACCTCGATAATTAAGGAAAAACCAGAGTATAGCTTTAATCAATGTGACATGAAGTTGAAGTAAGAACTTCCTAGATCTAGTTATGGAGATTGATTAGTGTCACTTCAAATCCCCGGTAACAAGGTACTCCTTTTTATCCCTAGTGAGGTAACTAAGAAAGGTTTAACAAAACCTAAGTGGATTGCTGAACTTCTGTCACTTTCACAGCACTAGCCACCCCCCGTTACTCCAACTAATGCACCCATCACCCCACACACGCTCTCAAGAACTAGATCGATCAAAGCTAGCAAATAAGAACGGGGTACATAAGATACACTTACTCAAATAACTCAAGAGAAACAATTGCAATCTCACATTCAATAACTCATAGAAAAGATCCACCACATAGGAATTACAACGGTGCCCGTAATCATGTGAGGCAGCTCATACGGATCTAATTAGTGAAGCACATAGAGAGAGAGATACAAGTGCTACTTCCACAAACCCATAGCCCTAGGGTGGACTACTCCCTCTTCATGGAGATGTCGATGGTGATGACGTTGGAGGGGTAGGAGATCACACCGGCGGCGCCCCGCCGGAGCTTTCCCCCTCCAATCTGGAACTCCAGGTCTCTGTTTCGGTGTTTTGGTGTTTCGGCGGTGCTCCTCTCCGTAAGGGTACGGGGGACCCTTTTTATAGTCGGTTTTAGGTCAAGACGGAGTCGGTAAGTCAAAGATGGAAGGAATTGGGGCCACAGGGGCCAAAAGGGGGCCTCTCACGCGGCCAAGGAATCTGGCCACGTGGAGGGTCCTCTTTTGGGCCTCCTTGCCCAATTCTCGTGGATCCTTCGCCCGCAAGTCTTCTCCTTCCAAGAAAATGACCCCCGCAGATTTTCAGGTGATTTCGCGGAAGTTTGCCCCCTGAAACGTCAAAAATATAGAAAACGGGGTTTCTGACAGGCAGGGTTAATTCCATAAGTGTTGGGGGACTTTGTAATTTAACCCCAAAATACTATAAAACATTGAATTATACCCTTATATGATGCAAAATGTAATAGAAAACCATGTGAAAATATGCAAAATTCATCTATGCATTTTACATGCATCAGAGGTACAAAATCAACTCGGCAAGAAAATAAAGTTTCTACGGTCGGACCGTGGAGGCGAGTACATGAGCCATGAGTTTGATGACCATCTAAAGAGTTGTGGAATAGTCCCTCAACTCACTCCTCTGGGTACACCGCAGAGAAAGGGTGTATCGGAATGGAGAAATCAGACCTTGTTGGACATGGTACGATCAATAATGAGTCGGACAGATCTACCTTTATCATTTTGGGGTTATTGTCTAGAAACTGCAACGTTCACACTAAACAAAGTACCATGAAAATCAGTACAGAAGACACCACGTGAGATGTGGACTGGCAAAAGGCCAAGTTTGTCTTTTCTTAAGATTTGGGGTTGTGAAGCATTTGTCAAGCGACTTCAGTCGGACAAGCTCACGCCCAAGTCGGATAAGTGTATTTTTGTGGGGTATCCGAGGGAAACCTTGGGGTACTACTTATACAACCGGGAAGAGGGAAAAGTGTTTGTCGCTCGAAATGTTGTCTTCCTTGAGAAAGAGTTTCTTGGTCGGGAAGCCAGTGGGAGCACAGTGCAACTCGAAGAAATTCGAGAGGAACCGGCTAGGGGCGAGTCGGCAAACGCCTTGGAGGCTGAGCCGGTCGTGGTACCTACACCGGTAACAGCACCTGAACCACGGAGATCTGCCAGATTACAAAATGCTCGTGATGTTTTACTGTTAGACAGTAATGAGCCGGCAACTTATTCGGAAGCGATGGTGGGATCTGATTCAGAGTCATGGCTTGGAGCCATGAGATCCGAGTTAAAGTCCATGGCTGAAAACCAAGTTTGGAATTTGGTTGATCTGCCTGACGGTGCAAGACCCGTCGAGTGCAAATGGGTATTTAAGAAGAAAACTGATATGGATGGAAATATTTCCGTCTATAAAGCACGACTTGTCGCGAAGGGGTTCCGACAAGTTCAAGGAGTTGACTACGACGAGACATTCTCGCCTGTAGCGATGCTTAAATCAGTTCGGATCATGTTAGCCATAGCAGCCTATTTCGACTATGAGATATGGCAGATGGATGTCAAGACGGCTTTCCTTAATTGAAATTTAACTGAGGACGTGTATATGATACAGCCCGAAGGTTTTGTCGAGCCAGCTAACGCTGACAAGGTATGCAAACTTCAGAAATCCATTTATGGATTGAAGCAAGCATCTCGGAGTTGGAACATTCGCTTTGATGAGGTAGTCAAATCGTTTGGCTTCATCAAGAGCGATCATGATTCTTGTTTATACAAGAAGTTTAGTGGGAGCAAAGTAAATTTTCTAATCTTATATGTGGATGATATATTACTGATTGGAAATGATGTCATAATGTTGCAAGAAACCAAAGAGTCATTGGAAAGGAGTTTCTCAATGAAGGATTTGGGTGAGGCGACTTACATATTAGGAATCAGGATCTATAGAGATTGATCAAGGCGGCTCATTGGATTGAGTCAGAGTACATATCTGGAAAAAGTTTTGAAGAAATTCAAAATGGAAGAGTCCAAGAAGGGATTCTTACCGATGTCCCATGGTATAAAACTTAGCAAGACTCAGTGTCCTTCGACGACTGATGAGCGAAGTCAGATGAGTGTGATCCCGTATGCTTCGGCAATCGGATCCATCATGTATGCCATGATTTGTACTAGGTCAGATGTTTCCTATGCTCTAAGTGTAACGAGCAGATACCAGGCTGACCCTGGCGAAGCCCACTGGGCAGCGATTAAAAATATCCTTAAGTACTTGAGAAGGACTAAGGAGATGTTCCTAGTTTATGGAGGTGATGAGGAATTCAGTGTAAAGGGTTACACAGATGCGAGTTATCTCACCGACTCAGATGATTCTCGTTTGCAATCAGGATACGTGTTCGTAATGAATGGAGGGGCTGTGAGCTGGAAGAGTTCCAAGAAAGATACGATGTCTGCATCAACAACAAAGGCTGAGTATATTGCGCCTCAGAGGCGGGAAAGGAAGCTGTTTGGATCAGGAAACTCCTGATAGATCTTGGTGTGGTTCAGGGCGCGTCCAATCCTTTGAACATATATTGTGACAACAATGGCGCTATCGCTCAATCCAAGGAACCTAGACAACACCAGAAGAACAAACATATACTCATGCGGTACCACCTCATTCACCAGTTTGTCGAACAAGGTGATATCAAGTTATGCAAAGTACACACGGATGCAAACATTGCAGATCCGTTGACAAAGGCACTACCACAGCCTAAGCATGAGGCGCACATGAGAGGTATGGGCATTCGATGCCTACGCATATGATGCCAAGATGATTGACTCTAGTGCAAGTGGGAGACTGTTGGGAATATGCCCTAGAGGTAATCATGGATGATGTAATTCCCACTTATTCATAAAGTTATTAAGTTGTCCTTGTTTTGAACATCTGATACATGTCATTGAATATGTGATTCGATTGTAGAACTATGTATTCATGTTGTTCATACTAAATTGTCCTTGGTCATTAAGGTTGTGCTGGACACACATCCTAGACTAATGTGAGTGTTGGCTGATGACTCGGTTCCACTTGTCATGGGCATGGTGATGCCAATCCAACGTTCACAGACTTGGCTAAAGAGTTTAGCAAGTCGGACTGACCCACATTGAGATGCAACGAGCAAGTCGTCATTTGCATGTCTCAATCAATGTAATCCTTAGACCCGAGGTTGTCGCACAATCCGAGTTGTGGATCACCGACTTAGGTTCTGTCAAACGCTGTTCTGTGACAAGACAATTATAAAAGAAGAGTTCGGGTCGAATGAGAAGCAATCTGCGTGATGTGGATAATCAAGATGGGATTTTGCCCCTCCGAATGGAGAGATATTCTCTGGCCCTCTCGAGTGATATGATTCAGGAAGCATGGCCATGCGAGACTCAGTTAAGTGTTAACTGTGTCTATTGACTAAAGAGTTAGTCAGATGAATCATATATCACAGACCGAGAAGAGAGTTGAACTATTTAAGGGATGACGATAAATCGCCTATAGTTCGACAAGGTATATCGTGAGGCAAAAAGGACTAAGATGAATATCACATTCAAAGGTATGTCGTCATGACTCAGTGGGACTTGGGAATCAGCACGTTCTGCTAGGAGCTACTATCGATTGATCGATTGGGGGTCGGACTCCAATCGTGTCCAAGTCGCCATGAGCCTGTAGGGTCGCACACTTAAGAGCGGGAGCAAGTATTGGTCGGGTCGGACCCGAACCGGAAATGGACTAAATTTGTCATTCGGACTCACAGAGGGAATGGGCCACAAGTGTTGTGAATCCCACTACCATTCGCTATATAAAGAGGGGCGCAGGTTGCCCAGCGGGCACGTTAGTCCACTCCCATGCGTTGGGAACCCTAGCCCCACTCAGTCCAGCCGTCGCACCGGACCTAGCAGTCCACCGTCGGAGCTCCTCCTCGTACGTGTGGATACCGGCAGAGGTGCTGTACGTTCAGCACTTTGACGTTCGTGGGATCAGATCGGCTGGATCGGATCGTGGGACTGCACTGCCCCGACGTGATTCATCGATAATCCGCACCTACGCGTCTAGTGGTAATACTCGTGGCCTTCTACCTCAGCTAGATCTTGGAAGTACCACGTAGGAAAAGATTTTGTTTATCTCTACGCATTCCAACAAGGAGGTAACCGATAACGGAAGCACGCGAAGACACGATGTATTCCTGAGTTCCTCCTTGTTAAGGGAGTATGTCTTGTTGGAGGGGTGTGAGTTTCGCCATGAAGGCCTACTCAACTCCACAAAGGCCTCACTCTATTCTCCGATCAACCCCGCCACAAATGCCTAGTTCACCTTCCACTATTGATCCCCTTTGAGGCGGGAATCGAGTCCTTTAGAAACAAGTTTGGGGAACACACCCACAACCAAATTGGGGGCTCCCAACAATCACAAGAATCACCAAGAGTAGCAAGATGTCTAGGTTCTCCACACGAGCAAACCCTATACTAGTTCCCCTTAAGCAAATGAGGCGGGAATGGAAAATCGGTTGGTGATGACGTAGATCGGGGCCTTCTCCTTCGATCCTCCAAAGATCAACACTTTTGGTGGGAGGGATTGGGAGATCTAGCAAGGTGGGTGAGATCTTAAAATGGTGAGATATGTTCTAGACAAGTTAGATCAAGGCAGAAGAAGGGGAGGGGTATTTGTGCCCCTCACCCAATTTCTAGCCGTTTGAGCTGTTCCTGCAAAATTCACACCGGAGACTCCGGTGTAAAGACCGGAGACTCCGGTCTGAAAAGTTTTCGGACAACCTCAGACCGGAGATTCCGCACTTTGGAGATCGGAGACTCCGGACTGTCTCCGGAGTGACAGCAGGGGTGACACCATCTTCACTTTGCGCTGGGAAAACATCAAGTCCGGAGACTCCGGTGTAGCCGGAGAGTTGGCGGAGATTCCTCCTTTTCCTTGTCTCCTTCACGCAGAGTGTGGTTGAGG
Source organism: Alopecurus myosuroides (assembly GCA_028641055.1). Classification (NCBI taxonomy): domain Eukaryota; kingdom Viridiplantae; phylum Streptophyta; class Magnoliopsida; order Poales; family Poaceae; genus Alopecurus; species Alopecurus myosuroides. The sequence continues at coordinate 251,076,924 of CM054063.1, read as the reverse complement.
TTGGTAGAGCATGTTGGGGCAGGAGAAAGTCCGGAGACTCCGGTAAGCCTCCGGACAGTCTCCGGTATGTGTCCAGGGGGTGACACCATTTGCGCAGCTCTGGCTTCTCGCAGGACAAACTTCATACCGGAGACTCCGGTCTGGCAGATCAGAGATTCCGACCTGCAATAAATTCTAGCAAGTTTTAACACATGGAGATATCTTTGTCCTTTTTGATTTTCACACCACCATTTGTAATATTATCAAAATACCCTGAAATCATCAACACACTTAAATATATACATGTGTTGTTAACAAACACCCAAAACAAGATTTAGGCGCATTTTCGCTTTAAAGGAGGAACTCGGGGATACATCTGTGTCTCCGCGTGCTTCCGTTATCGGTTATCTCGTTCCCTCTACTTTACGTTGTGCTAATATTGTGTTTATTGTTATTATTTTCATATAGGTAAATTCACCTAGTTGCATACTTAGAGAATTTACCTTTGTGTCAAGCCTTAATTTGAAGAAAAATTAAAATTGGTCATAGCACCTATTCACCGACCCTCTAGGTGCCCATACTATCCGTTCACTAGGTTACATATTGCTTGATCATGTCCCCTACTCGGCTCCCCTCCTAGCCTTATATAGGGGGTTTAGTGTCATGTTTGTATCCGAGTAGGTCTATAAGTTAGATACATAAAGGTATTTCCTTGGCGACCGCTTTAACGACTCATCCGTAGGTCGGTTCCAAGCCTTATTGGGCCCGAGCTTCGAGTAGTTGAAGGGGCCGTAGAGTGGGCCCTAAGATGATTTGTAGCCGGTAGACTAACAATAAGGGACCCGACGGGTGTGCCCACATCAGTAGCCCCCGAGTCTCTATCCGAGTCGAAGAGTTGGGTGGAGACTTATGGACAATGATCTTTGAGTGTTCTTCTTATTCAATAGTTTTTGGCGAGAAACCTCGACTCGAGAGTTCTTCGGGTCGTAGGTATGCTTTGAGGTTGTTCGAGGGATATGGTTCAACATGCTGGTGCCCTCGACGGATCGGGACCGGTTAGCTCTAGGGTAAACACAATGCATACCTTCTCAAGCTCGAATCCCTAGGCTCGAACCTGGAGTAAGCTAGGAGGATTTGACTCGTGCCGCGGAGGACTTACCAAGTCGAATCTTACCATCATTTTCGATACCCACTGTGTCCATCGGGATTTTCATCATGTCATAGACACGGGAAACAACCGGGTAGTGCAGCGGGTGCGACTCCTAGGCCAACAGTCCAGGCCTATAGGACTTAACATCACATCGTCGACATGGCATCTAGATGAATTTTTTGTAGAAGTACAAACTGGTTAGTCGAGGAAATATCATTCTTTCTCACTCGAGTATTTCATTAGCATGAATTTCGGGGTACCGGCTGTTAAAGAATAGTGTTTGGTACTTTGGAAATTGTACTTCGGTAGGATCGAGGGTATGTTTATTTGTTAGTATCTAGGTCTTGGGGCCAACTAGTAATTAATATAGAAGTATTTTACCAACGTTTTGGACCTTCGAGATGATAGAAACCTTACTCCTCCTTCAAAATGTATTTATATGGAGATCACGAATAAGATTACAATGAAGGATCTCGCGAGGTTATACATCGAACCCAGAGATATGACCGGTCTAAGGTTTATGGCTATATGGTGGATTGCGATGATGTATAAGTATTTGTATATATTTGTGATATACCCCTTCCTTTGTTGTCTATAACTTTATATAGGTGTTGGTCTTTGGAGTCTTCTCGGCGTACAAGGAGGGATTTATGCCTTGTTTGTCAAGTGTTCATCGGATCTTTCATATCCTATAATTGGGAATATCATAGATTCAGTATTTGTCTGTGCGATACATGGTAGGTTAGGTCGATGCAGTGCCAAAGTGCACCGTGGTGACCTTGGAAATTGTGCGCCAGATGGGGTGAATGCCTATATATAATATGGATATGGGTCAACCCTATATATTGTGGATACCAGATATGCGTAAAGATTGAGTTTTGGAGATATTTGAGTGGATTTGAAGGAAAACTTTGTGGAAATATGTGGAGATCATGTTTTTCTTTTGCTTTGCGGAGTGCCCCTCTCGATAGTACGAAATATGTAGGACTCAACAAATAAAAATTACAATTCATAGGGCCCTATACATTTTCTAACTTTTTTTTCGGGTCACCAACGATTGATACACTATTGTCTCATGCACAATGAACTTAAGCATGCCATCATCACTTATCATGAGCACTATCTACTTACCATATCATAAGAAATATGAACTAAAAACCCTCAACATTTGCATAAATTGTTAGATCCCTAATTGACTTATCATGAATCAGAAAAGCACTTTAGAGATTCTAGATGTACTTTCAACAACCGAAAACACAAAAGGTTCAGGTGAATTGTGCTCATCTGCCCAAAAAGTTGCGGTGAAGTAAAAAATCACAACAATTCTGGTTTATGTATCTTCAGCGCCTAATTCTTGTAGTTTCTTGTTATTACGAAAAAAAAAATATCAATAACGTTGGAAAAGGTAAAATAAATCAAAACTAAGAAGAAACTAAGATATCCTGAAATTTATAACAAAAAACCATGAAATTTATGGAAGGCATGTAAATAATGCCTAATCAAAGAAGCACGTCCCACATTTCTTGTAAGCTTTATTCAAACTATATGATTTTGGTTTACAATATAGAAAATCTTATTCATTTTCACTTTTTCCACGTATATTAGGTTGTCATAAATTAATTCGGCCTGCAACATGTGTGAGATCTGTAATGTCATCATCAAAACCTCTTCCGACGGGACAAGGGATACAACCTATGTAATCTTGAAGCTGGGAACAAACTTAGCTTGGTCCAACAATTAGGCAACCAAATCCTTTTATCTACAAAAAGACACACCAAAACATAAAACTTTTATAAAGAGTGATTCAATATTAATAAAAGTTAGCTTTGCGCTAAATCAAATTTCTCTGTATTTGACCAAGTTCCATTGGAAAATGTGGTGATATCTAACACATCATATATATGTACTACGGAAATATATTTTATGATAAGTCTTCCAAGACTAATTTGGTGTTGTACATGTTGACATAGATTTATATATATTTGGTCAGACATATAGAAGTTCGGCCTAGGATAAAGCTACAAATCCAATTCATCGGTAACAAAAGGAGTATATTCATAAATAAGATATAATATTGAAAGAGTTATGGCCTAGAGGATAATAAAGTTGTTTAATTATCATAACTCATATATGTTTATAATATATTTTCTATCATGCTATAACTGTATTAAGCGGAAACATTAATATACATGTAGTATGTAAACAAACCATGTCCATAGTAGTCTCTATTTAGCTAGTCCATTGGGAAATAGATGATCAAGGTTTCCTGATTATGGACAATTACGTCATTGATAATGGAGTCATGTTATAAGATGAATGATGTGATGGACACACATCCAACTTATAAATATCCATAAAATGTAGTATCCAAACCTCTAACCATGAGATGATATTTAATCGCTATCTCTGAAATTGTTTTGACTGCATCCACCGCAACTAACTTAAATGGTATATGCATTTTCAGCTGCGGTTTTGTATATGCGTTCGCCCTTGGCATGAGTGCCGTTAACCTGCCTTTGCCAAGAAGGGTTTTCGAACCTCTTTCTTGCTGGCAGTTCATCCGGTTTTGCAATTCCGGGTAACCGCGTAGGTTTATGCCAGATGTATTACTTCTTTCGTATTCCTCTATCTCTTACTGCTACAACTTAATGTCAGCCTGGGTTTTCATGAGGCTTTCCCGAGTACGGAATAGATGTTGCTGCTGCCGCTGTAGAGCTTGTCTCCTGGCTTCCAGCACTTCAGGGGGTTCATCTCTTCCCACTGGGGTTTGAATTAGATCAATTTCGTCCTGTTCCAACATTTGTGGAACGGGGATTTCTTTCTTTTTCTTCTCCGCAGGTGTGACTCCGCTTCCTCCTCCTACTTCCAGTTTTTGGTTGGCAATATCTGCTAACTTTTTTTTTCTGGAGTTTCTTGGCAGTCTTCTTTTTATTTTTGGAAGAGGGAGGTTTCTTTCCAGGTTTGTCCTTTGCAGTTCTTTGACATCGGGGTAAGTTGGACCAGTTTCTCCATCCTCTCTTTCCTCATCTGGCGGAGTTCTTTTGGGGTCTTCATCGTCTTCAACATCCAAGTTTTCAGTCGGTTTTTTCATATGTACTTCATGGAAGCTCCCCTGCATAGATTTGACCTTTCTCTCGAAAGCGTCTTCATCTTCATCTTCGGAATCTATGTCTTCAGATCCGGGTTCCGACTCCAATCTTGCTTCTATAGCAGCTAACATAGAGTCGGCTTCCGAGTTCGTCGTTTCACTAACGGGTGTCGGATATTCCATTTGTTCTGTGGGATTATGTTTTTCTGCTTCTTCCACGGGATTGTTTTCTTCCGTGTTTTCAGCGACCTCGGACTGCACCATGCCAACGAAGTGAGATCTGATTGCGGGAATCTCCAAAGATACAGCAAATTCAGCAGGGTTTTGCCGATCTGAGCAGAATCCGGTATCATAGTTTTCCTCAATTGGGTATAGATAGGGTGGGATAAATTTACTTACACCACAGAATCCCATTGCCTCTGTTGTTAATCCGATAAAAATATTTGTAGATCCAATCGGTAAAACGCAGGCACTTACCAGGTGATTCCGTGCTGGCATGTATGATCCGTTGTCGAGGAAGCGTCCGACGTCTCCATCGAATTCCAAGCTTCCGACGGTTATTGTACTGCCAATTCCACCAAGTATTCCTGATCGAAACGTAACTCCTGACGTCGCTGGCCCCACAGTGGGTTCCAACTGTCGAGACATCGTAGTAGAGTTCATAGACGGGGGTGCCATGAGACACTAGTAGATTCGTGGGGGGGGGGGGGGGCGTGGTAGTACGACAAACGAGAACACCAAGTTTACCCAGGTTCGGTACGACGCAACTAGGAGGCGTTCCTACTCCTGCAATCTCACTAAATCAGGGACGAAGCCTGAAGTATACAAAGTACGATGTGAGTAGGGTTTCGCTAACTCGGCGAGGATCAACTTCTCGGCGAGTTGACGTCTAGCTAATTGTTCGTGTCTTTCTTCTCTCCCGTCCGGCTTTATATAGATAGCCGGGTTAGGGGTTACAAAAAGGAAACCTAGAAGACTACGGAAAGTATCTAACTTGGAAAATAAGGAATCCGTCTTCTCTTCCAAGCCGCACCACTTTGGGCCGTGATCCGGGTTCTTCCAGAATTTGGCTTCCTGCGCATCAGATTACTGGGCCGCCTAATGGACTGTGATCCATTACCAACAAGCCACGCTGGTAATCCGGCTCTTTAGGCCTATGCCGGACATACCCCTATTCGGCATATATCCGACATGTACGTTGAATAACCAGAGGGATACGTTGAGCCATATGCATCAAGAGTGGGATTTATCAATTCAGATAATGGATAGATACTCTGCGTCCACTCAGCAGTGTGCATCAAGTAAAGCTTGCAAGCATGTGACTAGGTCACGGGGATGCAACATCGTGGTAACAATTAGATATGTTTGTCAGTAAATGGATTGTACTAGGTATGAAGATACCGGAAAACGAGACTCGGAAAAGCTAAGTATCATATGACAAAAGGAGTGGGAACTTCCGTTTAAGGTTTAGCAACGAAGATAATCATAGATCGCACATGGGCTATCATGGGTATCCAGACCCGTTGTTGGTTATTGGTCGGAGAGGGATCTCGATTATGTCTGGAGTGATCTCGAATCGTTATGGTGTCACACTTAAGGGTGACTGATGATAGGATGATTTTCTACCAAAGAGAAATAAGAGAGAACAGAGCCGGAATAGTTCCGTGATTTATCTGATGGAGTTGGTGGACAACGAAAGGTTTTTCGATGTTAAAATAAGTTAAATAATATGTATTTAATTATTAATTAGTGCAACTAATAATTAAATATATTTTTATTTATTTGATAAAACCAATTTTTCATGAATGAGCCTTAGTGGCAAAGAGACCCATTAGGGGAAAAGGAGAAATGGGGGCGGGGGGGGGGGGGGGGGAGGAGGGAGCACCCACTCGCATGGGTCTTTAGGGGCCCATGGGGTTCGGATTCCCTCCCTTGGCCGCACCAACTATGTGGGATTAGTCCCACATTGGTAAGCAAAGGGGAATACCTCTCCTCCTCCTCCTATATAAACAGAGGCACCCCTCTTCTTTTGGCACCAATTTCTCTCTCTCTTCTCTCATCTCGTGGTTCCCAATTTTGGAGCTGCACGAGAGTCAAGGTTCTCTCCACTGTATGCACACCATCGTGTTATGCTCTCTTTGGTCCATCCGTCCTACTTCTGCTCCTTTGCTGGATTGGATCCCGGGAGTCGTCGGTTACACCGTATGTGTGTAAATCCCGCGAGGCACCATAGTTTTGGTGCTAGAGTCGCATCCTCTCCGACTACACGACCTTGAGGTCTGCTAAGTACAACTTCATTATCAATGCATCGTCATCGAAACAGATCTTTTGATCGTCGATGCTTACTGTCTGTGACGCCCCGAGATCGGGCACTATGCAGATTTCAGCATTCCCGCCAAATCCGCATAATAACCGATTTCAGGTTGCCACTTATGATAACATTACAACAGTTCACGAATATTCCACAAATACAACAGAAACAGATAGATACAAGATGACTCAAGCGAGTCAAGGATACAACTGATACAATACAAAGATCCAAATAACAGCGGAAGAAACAACATAGCGTCCGGCTACGGACAAGATCCAAATTGGACTAAGAGTCCTGAAGATAACCGAGAGCGTCCAATCCCTGCCCAGGCCAAGCCGGAGGGATTCCCAAGCTAACGTCGTCAGACTTCAAACCTGTTGACTGCAATATTGAATATGCAGCCACGAAAAAGATTCGTGGGTCAGTACGGTTAAGTACTGGCAAGTGGATAAACCATACTCACAAGATACCGGCGTAGCCAGTCATCACAAGATACAAATACTTTGGGATCAACGGAAATGAAGGGGTTATTGCAAATAAGCGACAGCAGGCTGCACTAACCAACTACAGAGAGATACTACAACTTCCGGCTAACAGAAAGAAGATAAGATCGAGTATTGTAACCAACTGAAAGATAACTTCTAGCAAACCCATCCTGGATCTCGCCCCTTATCCAAAGAAGCAATCCGAGGATAACTCACACAGTTGCATTAGATGTGAATCCAGTTATTGTGTGAATAAACTATTACTAGTCAAGTTGTTAATCATTGGGTGTAACATGGTTGATCATTATGTTTAGGTTGTCCTGAGTACTTGTTAGCCAGTACTTTCACCAAGTAATCCATAACCGCGGAAAACACGGCTTCTCGAGAAGATTATCCCTGCAGGGTTGCACCAATTTAGCCGTACACGCAAGAATAACCCGCCAGATGGGAGATCAACCCACCAAGCGAGGTACTCTACACAACTCAACTCTTCTTCGCATCAAGCCCAAAGCACCTTAGGCGCACGGCTAATCGAGCCCAGAAGAAAATGGACCCTCATAGCACTCTAAGAACGTGTCCTCCTATATGCCGACTACGAAAGTTCCACCCGGGATCCAAGGGCTCGCAAGATCATGCATGCAGCAAATGGAAAGCCCGAACTAAATGAGGCGATTTGGACGAGATGCGAATCGAGTCAAATTGAGGGGGGCGCCCATACTCGCTTCCCACATGCGGGTAGTGCGCTCATCATGGATCAGTAGACAAGACCCTTTTCCTATTAGGGTCGACCCTAGCAGGCCTCAAAACCACAAAGGGCCTCCTGCCGGTGCCTTATCATCAAATTATTATTTAACAATAACATTAGCATGATTGATTGATTGATTAAACATCGAGCCCCCAGAACATAATGGAATAGTGACAGAAAGTAACGGGTAACAGACTCGAGCGAAACAACCTAAGCATGCTAGTAAGACACGGGCACAAGCAATGGTTATAGGTGTGGAGGTGAGGCAATATCAAGGTTAAGGGATTCATGTGATGGGTTCGTAACAGAAACAACTACTACTAAGGCTAGCAGAAAAGAATCAACGGAAAGAATCGGTAACAAGTGATGAAAGGCAGCCATTTGGCAGCAACTGAGTATACTTGCCTGAGATCCCGCAAGGTAGCAGAACTTGTCGTTGCTCACATCATCTCAACGTCCTATCCGGGAAGAAGCAACGAACCTCGAACAAACACCGGAGGCAACAATTACTACTACGGCAAAAGATCCAGCATGATCAAGATATGGATGCATGACAATTTAATTGATGCATAGAAATAAACTAGTTGACAAGATAAACAGATTTAAATGGACCCATATGCAATTTGAGTTGCATATGAAAAGCCCCTGAATTATGGTTGAAACAATTGTTTTCCTACTAATCATTAGGTGAAAGTGGTTTAGTATGATGCATGGATGAGGAAAACAACAAAATAACAACAATAAAATCAATTGGAAACAAGGTTTAACAAGTTTGGAAATTATTGGTTAAGAGTGGAAAGTTTGGTTACTTAAACATGTCACACAAGCAATTGTTGTTTTCATCAAGTTAAAGTGTTCAAAACAATTAACAAAATTTATATTTGAAAAGAACATCAAATTTTAGTTGGATTACATGTTTCAAATATTGAAATTTGAATTAGGATGAATTTATTATGAATTAAACAATATTAAACAAGTTTTAAATGGATTGAAAACAAGTTTGAATTTAGTTGAATTTTTATTTGTTCAAAACATAAATTCAAACTCACATTTGAAAAGTTCACACTTTGATGGTTTGAAAACATATTTTGCATGTTCAAAATTATTTTATTTTGAGCAAGTTATGATTTTATCAAATTTAAATGAATTAAACAAGTATTAAATTATTTAGGCAATTTAAATTATTCAAACCATGAAACAAAGTTTATATTTGAAAAGGTTATTCAAAATGGTATGGAAAACATATTTTATTTGCCTTATTTGGAAATAGTATGAATTATTTATGAATTGTTGCAAATTACAATTGAATTATTTGAATTCAAATTTGAATTGCATTTTGAAAATCCAAAACAGTAAACAAATGATGTAGTTAGATAGAGTATTAAATTTGGGCCAGAAAACATATTTTATTTTTATTATTTGAGTTTGGAAAATAAAAGTTAGGTTCATTTTAAGTTTGGGGGCTAATCCGTAAAAACAGGGGCCTAAAGGAAGATTTAGAATCACAGAGAGGCCCCTGGGGCGTTGTGCACCCAATGCCGCCCTAGCCTGAGCCGCTGCCGTGCGGGCCCGTGCCCAGGTGGCAGCCACGCAGGCGGGTGAGTTGTGAGGTGTCAACAGAGGTCTATGGCGTGTGGGCCTGCGCGCGCGCGGTGGAAAAACAAGAAAAAGGGACCAAATTGCGCGGCAGAGGGGATCGACCCCTCGACCTGCACTTCCGCGCGAGGGAACAGAACCAGCTGCGCTACGCTGAATTTGGTGATACAACAGATGGTTGACTGAAGAAATATCTCCTCCGTGCCTGTTAACTGAACTCGAACAGGTTCAGTCTGAACCTGAAAGGCTCGCGGAAGGCGCTCGTCGGCCGGAGACTGGATCGCGACGGCGATGTTTCGCTGAGGTGGGCGTGCGGCTGCTTGGCGTGTGCAGTGCTTGGGCCTAGGGCGTGGGTGCGGACAGCAGAGATAGGGAGGAGGAAGGGTAACAGAGGCGCTCACCTGCGGCTGCTCGTCGACGAACAGCAGGAGAAGCAGAACCGGAGGGGAAGTCCGGCGACGGCGCGGACTCCACCGTGGGTCCCTGCAAGCGGCGAGGGCATGGGGAGCTTCAGGGGAACGCCCCGGTTCCATTCCCGGCGGCGACAACTCGCGGCACCCACCCTTTCCCCGCCGCCGTGGCGTTTCTCCTCCGGCCATGGCGTGCTCGTCCAACCTTCAGAAGTTTCAGAGAGGGGAACTAGCAGGGAGATTAGGGAGGACGGCGGCGATGGGGAAGGAACTAGCTAGGGTTTCTGGGAGCAGAGGGGGGAAGGGGATACTTAAGGAGGGGGGAAGGCCTGTACGGCATGGCATCCAGGGGGAGAGAAGGATCCTGCGGTTGTTTCTGTGTTCGTACAGGGATGACATCACCGTGAGGAAGAAGGTGCCCCCCTCGAAGAGGTACTGGGCCAGCAGGGGAAGTGGGCTAGGGAAAAGGTTGGGCCGGCCTCCTTCTATTGCTCTTATCTTTTTTTTTTGTATTAGTTGATTGATTTTTTTTTTGTAAAGAATGGAAGAGGGAAAAGGAATGGAATTTGGGGGGGGGGGGGTTTAGTTCATTAAATATTTTTATTACTTCCAAAACAGAAAAATGGAAGCAATGTTAGCATTATCTCAAACTTGGAATTATTAGTTGGAATTTTAAAGTGGTTAGTTGAATTTTCAAATAAGGTTTGTTTTGGGAATTTTTGGAAATAAATAAATTCCATTTAATAAGTTCAAACCATTATGCAAACATTATTGAAATTTTGTTTTGCAAGAATTTAATTTTTAAACCTCAATTTGGATCATATCAACTATGATTTTATTTGAAACTTAATTTTACCATTAGGGTTTTAAACAAAGGGAAAAAAATTTGATTAACAGGCAATTGGATTAAAACAACTTCAAAATATTGAAAAACAATTGAATTGGTTTTTGTTTGCAATTTTGGTTAATGTGGGAAAGTTTAATTTGGTTTGAATCTTTGATTTGTTTTGCAAACATGATGCAATGCATATGATGCATGCAGAAAGAAAACAAACACTCTCTAATAGGGTAACACCCCAGGTGTTACAGACGACACCACTAACAAGGGATTGCGCCCTCGCAATCCACCTGCTAACCCGGGAGGGGAAGAAAGTTCGACTATCGATTCTTCGTGCTTCCAGTTGATCTCCTCGACACCACTAACAAGGGATTCTTGCTCGGAGTGACGACGATGTTCTTCCACCAGGAACCTTCCGATGATCAGACCTATTAGGTTAAAGGCTCAGAAAACGTCCACCCACGTAGGATCCTAACACTTTGAAAGATAGACAAGGGAGGAGACTCCAAAACAAATAAGATGGGAGGGGAAATAGAATAGAGATAAGGAGAAAAACAAGAATCCTATTGAGATGTTCGGAAAATAGTTTAGCAGAAATAGTTTTTGACACTCCAGAAACAACGACCGTTAGCGAGGTTATCCTGCAGGCTTTGCGGACCCGTTGCTTCGATAACCATTCGTATCGAAACAATATCGGGAATCGGAACCAAGGCTCTGATACCATTTGTGACGCCCCGAGATCGGGCACTATGCAGATTTCAGCATTCCCGCCAAATCCGCATAATAACCGATTTCAGGTTGCCACTTATGATAACATTACAACAGTTCACGAATATTCCACAAATACAACAGAAACAGATAGATACAAGATGACTCAAGCGAGTCAAGGATACAACTGATACAATACAAAGATCCAAATAACAGCGGAAGAAACAACATAGCGTCCGGCTACGGACAAGATCCAAATTGGACTAAGAGTCCTGAAGATAACCGAGAGCGTCCAATCCCTGCCCAGGCCAAGCCGGAGGGATTCCCAAGCTAACGTCGTCAGACTTCAAACCTGTTGACTGCAATATTGAATATGCAGCCACGAAAAAGATTCGTGGGTCAGTACGGTTAAGTACTGGCAAGTGGATAAACCATACTCACAAGATACCGGCGTAGCCAGTCATCACAAGATACAAATACTTTGGGATCAACGGAAAGGAAGGGGTTATTGCAAATAAGCGACAGCAGGCTGCACTAACCAACTACAGAGAGATACTACAACTTCCGGCTAACAGAAAGAAGATAAGATCGAGTATTGTAACCAACTGAAAGATAACTTCTAGCAAACCCATCCTGGATCTCGCCCCTTATCCAAAGAAGCAATCCGAGGATAACTCACACAGTTGCATTAGATGTGAATCCAGTTATTGTGTGAATAAACTATTACTAGTCAAGTTGTTAATCATTGGGTGTAACATGGTTGATCATTATGTTTAGGTTGTCCTGAGTACTTGTTAGCCAGTACTTTCACCAAGTAATCCATAACCGCGGAAAACACGGCTTCTCGAGAAGATTATCCCTGCAGGGTTGCACCAATTTAGCCGTACACGCAAGAATAACCCGCCAGATGGGAGATCAACCCACCAAGCGAGGTACTCTACACAACTCAACTCTTCTTCGCATCAAGCCCAAAGCACCTTAGGCGCACGGCTAATCGAGCCCAGAAGAAAATGGACCCTCATAGCACTCTAAGAACGTGTCCTCCTATATGCCGACTACGAAAGTTCCACCCGGGATCCAAGGGCTCGCAAGATCATGCATGCAGCAAATGGAAAGCCCGAACTAAATGAGGCGATTTGGACGAGATGCGAATCGAGTCAAATTGAGGGGGGCGCCCATACTCGCTTCCCACATGCGGGTAGTGCGCTCATCATGGATCAGTAGACAAGACCCTTTTCCTATTAGGGTCGACACTAGCAGGCCTCAAAACCACAAAGGGCCTCCTGCCGGTGCCTTATCATCAAATTATTATTTAACAATAACATTAGCATGATTGATTGATTGATTAAACATCGAGCCCCCAGAACATAATGGAATAGTGACAGAAAGTAACGGGTAACAGACTCGAGCGAAACAACCTAAGCATGCTAGTAAGACACGGGCACAAGCAATGGTTATAGGTGTGGAGGTGAGGCAATATCAAGGTTAAGGGATTCATGTGATGGGTTCGTAACAGAAACAACTACTACTAAGGCTAGCAGAAAAGAATCAACGGAAAGAATCGGTAACAAGTGATGAAAGGCAGCCATTTGGCAGCAACTGAGTATACTTGCCTGAGATCCCGCAAGGTAGCAGAACTTGTCGTTGCTCACATCATCTCAACGTCCTATCCGGGAAGAAGCAACGAACCTCGAACAAACACCGGAGGCAACAATTACTACTACGGCAAAAGATCCAGCATGATCAAGATATGGATGCATGACAATTTAATTGATGCATAGAAATAAACTAGTTGACAAGATAAACAGATTTAAATGGACCCATATGCAATTTGAGTTGCATATGAAAAGCCCCTGAATTATGGTTGAAACAATTGTTTTCCTACTAATCATTAGGTGAAAGTGGTTTAGTATGATGCATGGATGAGGAAAACAACAAAATAACAACAATAGAATCAATTGGAAACAAGGTTTAACAAGTTTGGAAATTATTGGTTAAGAGTGGAAAGTTTGGTTACTTAAACATGTCACACAAGCAATTGTTGTTTTCATCAAGTTAAAGTGTTCAAAACAATTAACAAAATTTATATTTGAAAAGAACATCAAATTTTAGTTGGATTACATGTTTCAAATATTGAAATTTGAATTAGGATGAATTTATTATGAATTAAACAATATTAAACAAGTTTTAAATGGATTGTAAACAAGTTTGAATTTAATTGAATTTTTATTTGTTGAAAACATAAATTCAAACTCACATTTGAAAAGTTCACACTTTGATGGTTTGAAAACATATTTTGCATGTTCAAAATTATTTTATTTTGAGCAAGTTATGATTTTATCAAATTTAAATGAATTAAACAAGTATTAAATTATTTAGGCAATTTAAATTATTCAAACCATGAAACAAAGTTTATATTTGAAAAGGTTATTCAAAATGGTATGGAAAACATATTTTATTTGCCTTATTTGGAAATAGTATGAATTATTTATGAATTGTTGCAAATTACAATTGAATTATTTGAATTCAAATTTGAATTGCATTTTGAAAATCCAAAACAGTAAACAAATGATGTAGTTAGATAGAGTATTAAATTTGGGCCAGAAAACATATTTTATTTTTATTATTTGAGTTTGGAAAATAAAAGTTAGGTTCATTTTAAGTTTGGGGGCTAATCCGTAAAAACAGGGGCCTAAAGGAAGATTTAGAATCACAGAGAGGCCCCTGGGGCGTTGTGCACCCAGTGCCCCCCTAGCCTGAGCCGTTGCCGTGCGGGCCCGTGCCCAGGTGGCATCCACGCAGGCGGGTGAGTTGTGAGGTGTCAACAGAGGTCTATGACGTGTGGGCCTGGGCGCGCGGTGGAAAAACAAGAAAAAGGGACCAAATTGCGCGGCAGAGGGGGATCGACCCCTCGACCTGCACTTCCGCGCGAGGGAACAGAACCAGCTGCGCTACGCTGAATTTGGTGATACAACAGATGGTTGACTGAAGAAATATCTCCTCCGTGCCTGTTAACTGAACTCGAACAGGTTCAGTCTGAACCTAAAAGGCTCGCGGAAGGCGCTCGTCGGCCGGAGACTGGATCGCGACGGCGATGTTTCGCTGAGGTGGGCGTGCGGCTGCTTGGCGTGTGCAGTGCTTGGGCCTAGGGCGTGGGTGCGGACAGCAGAGATAGGGAGGAGGAAGGGTAACAGAGGCGCTCACCTGCGGCTGCTCGTCGACGAACAGCAGGAGAAGCAGAACCGGAGGGGAAGTCCGGCGATGGCGCGGACTCCACCGTGGGTCCCTGCAAGCGGCGAGGGCATGGGGAGCTTCAGGGGAACGCCCCGGTTCCATTCCCGGCGGCGGCAACTCGCGGCACCCACCCTTTCCCCGCCGCCGTGGCGTTTCTACTCCGGCCATGGCGTGCTCGTCCAACCTTCAGAAGTTTCAGAGAGGGGAACTAGCAGGGAGATTAGGGAGGACGGCGGCGATGGGGAAGGAACTAGCTAGGGTTTCTGGGAGCAGAGGGGGGAAGGGGATACTTAAGGAGGGGGGAAGGCCTGTACGGCATGGCATCCAGGGGGAGAGAAGGATCCTGCGGTTGTTTCTGTGTTCGTACAGGGATGACATCACCGTGAGGAAGAAGGTGCCCCCCTCGAAGAGGTACTGGGCCAGCAGGGGAAGTGGGCTAGGGAAAAGGTTGGGCCGGCCTCCTTCTATTGCTCTTATCTTTTTTTTTTTGTATTAGTTGATTGATTTTTTTTTTGTAAAGAATGGAAGAGGGAAAAGGAATGGAATTTTGGGGGGGGGGGGGGGTTTAGTTCATTAAATATTTTTATTACTTCCAAAACAGAAAAATGGAAGCAATGTTAGCATTATCTCAAACTTGGAATTATTAGTTGGAATTTTAAAGTGGTTAGTTGAATTTTCAAATAAGGTTTGTTTTGGGAATTTTTGGAAATAAATAAATTCCATTTAATAAGTTCAAACCATTATGCAAACATTATTGAAATTTTGTTTTGCAAGAATTTAATTTTTAAACCTCAATTTGGATCATATCAACTATGATTTTATTTGAAACTTAATTTTACCATTAGGGTTTTAAACAAAGGGAATTTTTTTTTGATTAACAGGCAATTGGATTAAAACAACTTCAAAATATTGAAAAACAATTGAATTGGTTTTTGTTTGCAATTTTGGTTAATGTGGGAAAGTTTAATTTTGTTTGAATCTTTGATTTGTTTTGCAAACATGATGCAATGCATATGATGCATGCAGAAAGAAAACAAACACTCTCTAATAGGGTAACACCCCAGGTGTTACACTGTCTTCAAAGGTATGAACACCGTATTCCTCCGTTACTTCATATCTCTACTATATAATAGCGCCTGTGGTGACCGTCGTACGTTGTGGTTGTTTTGCGATTTACCCCCTCAGTAAAGTAGAATCAAGCCGCAGTCCACAGTTCCGTATGTCGCTTCTTTCTTCCTTCCGCTTCTTTATTCCTTGCCTGTACCGAACGAGAAATCCAGCTGCCCCCAATGGATATGTGGTCAGCGGCGCCATCTTCCTCCGTCCGCAGAACTGAACAGCCCGCCTCCGATCCCTGGACGCCGAGATCCCTGTCACCGCCGCCGGCACTTGATTCCCGGCCGCTGTCAGATTGGGATCCCATGCGCCGTTAGGCGGACCTCCCACGCCACCACCTGCAAAATTCCGGTGCGGCAAGGCCGGGCAGATTGATACCGCCCAAACCGCAGGCTCACATGCCCCTTTGCAGTCCAACCGAATCCCGTCGGGCTGTGACGCCATTTTTTTTTTGTTGCTTGGAAGAGCACAGAATACGGATGGTATATGGTGGACAGCAATAACTGTTCCATTTTTATTACCGGCTAGCTCCACTTACTATTTGCACCGCAATATTTTTTCCACCCTACTATGCTGTAGAATCATGTGGGAAAAGAATCAAAGATGCAACGGGGACACTGATGTGCAGCGATGGCACCCGTTTTGTTCACTCTGGTTTTTTTAATTGGATCTGAGCTTCATATTTTCGAAAGAATATCATATTTCTGAAAGATAGGAGCGATGTGCAGAGGTCGGAGATATTCAAAACATTGTGTACATTGGCCTTGTGGTGATGGTTAGTAGCGCCCTGCTCGCAAGTCGCAACCTCGCTTAACCCTCGCTTGCAATCTCAACCACTACCAGAGACCCTGGACGCAGAGGTCACTTTTTTAGGGCAAAAGCACGGCTGTTCTTAAAATCTGGGAGAGCCTTGCCGCGACTTCGATAGCCACATCGTGCTTAGCTACATGGTGCGCAACCTGCTATATTAATCTGTTGTTGCATCTGACGGACTGGTCTTTTGCCGTAAAAATATCTGACCGGTCTTTTGACGTATCTAGACGTATTTCAGTGTATATATATATATATATATATATATATATATATATATATATATATATATTCATATTTTACAAATTCACCACATCTAATTTGGGACCGGAGGGAGTATTATGTATTATTCCTTTTTGTGACACCCTTCTGCATAATAGTATGACCTGAATGATTTTAGAATGTTGGAGCTTAAAACCGTATCTAAAGGAGCTACCTATATCATATTATCTCTTTGAATTGCTTTTGTCTTCATTCATAATATTGCAGGTTGTGGGATCTAACACAGTTCTACGTAGCAACATGATGAAGCCATTCAGTTTGAATATAATCCATGTGCAAATTTATTCTTGATAAACCTAGATCAAGATTGTTTATCTGTCTAAACTTTCGAGGTATTCGGAGTCCTAACTTCTAATAGTCCTAAGTTGGATGGTTTATTTGTACCATTCATATGAAATTCGATACTTTATAATTTTTTTAACCTGTTACGCGTGAGCAATTTTTGGTTGGCATTTCACTAATTTATTTGGTTTCAGGTGGCCCATAAAGTATACTTAAAAGAAATATGAGGGAGGGAGAGAAATAAGTACATTATTATACTTAAGTAAAATGTATCAAAAGAATAAAATGGAAAAATACATATCAAAGATTAGATGAAAAGGCAAACTGATTCTAGAGTTATGCGGGTGGATTGATTTTGGGGGCAAATTTTGGGTTGTGCTCACATTTTCATCTAAAAGATGATTTTTCACTCCCGTTGCAACGCACGGGCATTTTGCTAGTCTTCATAGTGATAGATCTTGACTATTTTGGTTATCGTTGGTAGGATTTTTTTTTTGTTATTCTGCTATGTAACCCTTCAAATATATACATCAGATCCATGACGCTCCATCCCTCCTCCACCCATCCTCCCATCGCCGCCAGAAGAAAGCCGATGGCAAAGCCGCTCCCGATGGACAGCGAATGGGGGGATATCGTCTCCTCGTCCATTCTTGTGGCGGGAGGCCTCCGACTAAAGTGCGGCAGCTGCCATGGACGTTGGCTGTGTGCGTGGTGGAGTTTGGATCTCGGGGAGGTGACCCTAGAACGGTGGTGGCTGGCCTTCCGGTGGTTGCGTATGGAAGCAATCGAGGGCCGGGTGTGCTTTTCAAGGCATGTCACGCTGCTGGCCAGGATCTGGGAATTGGTCAACCAGGTTTGGGATAACAAGGTAGCCGACGAAGGTTGTGTTGAGATGTGGTCTGAGCCGTTGACGGTGGCGTCTGTGGGCTCTGCTATTTTGCTGGAGGTGTCGTTAATGCCGTTCTTGTATCCATGGCATAGATGCTCCAGGAGAAATCTTAGATCTGGTCGTGTATCCCTCTTGGGAACATGTTTTGGAGCTTCATCGACTGTAGGTCAGCCATGCCGACGGTGGTTGCTTTCCAGTGTTTGTGCGGTACCGAAGATGGAGCGGTGACGTCTTGCTGTGTCGGCCAACATGACTCAGCGGTGTGGCGCTGCGGTGTTCTGGCGATCTACGCGCGTGCATAGATGAATGTGTGTTTTGGGGTGGTGTTGTCTGATACCGTGGTGGCGCCATCAGTTGGCTTAGCAAGGGTCTTTGCGTCGATATACACTCTCAATATGAGTCATCATACGATGGTGGAGGCGACTTCCGAGTGTGCACGAGGCACTATCTCAAGAGTTAGCTAGTGAGCCGGCGATGTTTCCCTTCCGTCTGAGAAACGAGCCCCCGTTCTTTCTATTGTTTATGCTAGTGTGGTGTTTTTCATTGTTTGGAGGGTTCGGCTTGTATGCTCTTCTATCGTAAGGCTTTTGTCAACTTATATTAAATAAATGAATAAATTAAAATCCGTATGTATCTCTTCGATGCAAAGGCTAGGGAAGCTCTCTATTTCAGAAAAAAAAATCTGATCCGTGACACTTCATGAAATTCTAAACTGTATTTTTTACGGTGTTAAACTTCAAGCACTAGCCATCTCAACTCAAAGTCTGAACCGGTGAAAATAGCTAGTGCAATCCATATTTACTCTTAACACTCACTCTCAAGTGTGACTCCGACGTACCAACATGTGAATAGAATTCAAGAGGGCTATACGTGACGATATGAATCAAGATGTCCTTACATGGACACAAAGGGGACCTATGAGCAATATTTGAATAAATTGTAACAAACAAAGTAAGAACAGTGCCATATGTATGTTGATCACTGAAAAACCTCTTACCACAACACTAAAAGACGATATGCGACCCCTTGGTTGGATGGTTAGGAGGATGGTGTACCCCTAGCCCATCAGAGTTTAAAACGCCAGGTTTGACACATATGTGTCGCATTTAGAGGAATATTCTTTTAGTGGGAGATGACGTTCCCGTTGATAACTAGTCGTCTGTGGTGACTTCGTCAATATCAAAACCCGCCAGCTCAGTCTTTCGGAGATGCTCAAAGGGGTATGGTGTGCCTGTGTTCTTTGGCGTAGGGTTTCTCAGAAAAAAAAAAGATATCTATATTAAACGGCAGAAAGAGAAACCCATATGCCTTTTTTTTCTTCGGCAAAAGATCTCTTGTTAATAATGTAAACAACTTTCTGTTCTTATTGACAGGCCTCGAGGAACTTGTGCCATACCCATTTGTGCCTGGCCAAAAATCAATAAAGCTTCTGTTCGCAAAAGAAATACCATCTTGGTTAATCTTCATCAGCTGCTACTTCAGACCAGGGCATCCACACTCCCAAGTCATTTCAGCTTGCGAATCTTTCAATGCGTTTACTTGCTTTAATAGCCTGCAAATTAAATTTCTAGAATTCAAAGTTTTGATGACATTTTTTTTTTGAACCGAAGTTTTGATGACTGATTGAGTCTAAAACAAGCCAGGTTAAGAAATGACCTCCTCATCCCAATCGCATCGCATGGTAATATACCCCAGAATTAGTGTCTGAACTGCAGTACCACCGATCATCCCTGCCCAGATCCCCTGCAAAGAAAGATGATCCAGTGAGTCTGCAGACTTGTATTTCAAAAAAATAAAGTAAGCAGTATTAAGGACGGCTTGGATGGAACGTACCAGAACTCCAAGACTGAAGATCCAACCCAGCAGAATTCCAACAGGAACTCCAATGATGTAGTAGCTTCCTACGTTCACATAAGCAACTAGCTTTTGCCACCCTGATCCAACAGCGACTCCTGCAAGTTGTGTCATACAAACACATATACAGAGCACCTAATCTTCAGTTCTGCATTGCATTTCATATTCTGATCTGATTCATTACAAGTTCACAACTATGCACTGGATGGAAAAGAGTACCTGAAAGAACAGGTTGGACGCCATTTAGGAGGATGGTCATGGCTAGCAGAACGGAGATGTTATCCACAGCGTCCATCACGGCCTTGCTCGATGAGACGATGAGCGCGATCTTGTCGTGGAAGGCAAGTGCCAGCAAGCTAAAGAAGAGACCAATCAGAAACGAAGTCGTCGTAGACACAATCGTTGCAAACCTTGCGCCTTTTCCATTGCCCGCGCCAAGCTCATTAGCAACTCGCACCCTTTGAATCCACAAGGGAAATTTCAGTCAGCCATTCTTCCGATGGTAAATTGCTAACTTGAGTGCAGAGTATATAGTGCATGCAGTTTGGGTAGGTGCAGTGAGATATTTACCCAGTGCCCGCTAAGAACGCCATAGGAATCATCATCTCCAATCCTTGAACACTCATACTGCTCAATAATAAAGATGCAGTAGAGAGCAACCGTTAGTGACATAGGCAATCTGTGTCATAGGTGAATGGTTTCCTGATTCAGGAGGAGGGATGGAGAGGTAGAAGAGTTACCAGATAGAAAGGGCATCCACGGCAAGTTCAGAATTCTTCAGATGTCCGGTAAGCAAGAGCAGTACCTTGTAGTAAGAACTCTCCAAGCTGCACGTACGCCAAGTGCAATGGAGACTAAATGAGAACATGCACGCGACAGCACTTCTAGTGATACACAAAGTCACCTAAATCCCAATCCCATACATACCATACCATGACGCCGGATGACACCGACAGCTTGACAAACCCCCAAAGATCAAGGAACGCCGACGGCGAGAACCCCGTCCACGTCACGGGGCACCCACCACCGACGACGTATGTGAGCTGCAGCGCCATGCTGACGCCCCAGGAGACGTTCAATGCCATGGCGGCGCCGAGCACCCCGAACCGGAAGTAGACCATCAGCAGCCAGCTCGCCGCAATGTGCACCAGGAAGGACACCACCGACGTTGCCGCCATGACCCAGTTTTGGCCCTGGCTCTGGAGGAACTTGTTGAGCGGCAGGAGGACGGCGAACAGGAAGTGCATCGGGAGCATGCACATGCTGACCTCGCCGGCCAAGCGCGCCACCTCCGAGGGCTGGCCCAGCGCGACCAGCAGCGGCGCGGTGAAGACGAACAGCGGAACGAGGAGCACGGCGAAGATGAGGA
Source organism: Alopecurus myosuroides (assembly GCA_028641055.1). Lineage (NCBI taxonomy): Eukaryota > Viridiplantae > Streptophyta > Magnoliopsida > Poales > Poaceae > Alopecurus > Alopecurus myosuroides. The sequence continues at coordinate 251,055,778 of CM054063.1, read as the reverse complement.
GGATGATCCATGAACGTTGTAGGTAGATGCCAATCATGGAGTACTGCTTGGCGCCGTAGGCTTGGCCGCATAGTGTTTCCAGAGCACTCGCCATTCCGAGCTGCCAAGCATTGAAGAACGAGTCAATCGGTTGTAGTACGTGTGTCACGTTCCATGGTTGTTGGAATAATCACAACATGTGGTCATGTGGGTACTGATCCCACCTCTGGACATGATCATGGGGGACGTCATTTTACTAGTAACGAAAGATCATTGGAATCCATATAGAAACTAAGATATTCACTAACCCTTAACAAGATCATCTCCATTGCCGACTACTCCCTCGGTATCGAAATCAAAATGTAATATATTTTCCCGTTTCTTAAACAACATATATCTAGACATGTTTTAGTGTGAGATATACATGTATGTATACACTAAAATGTGTCTAGAAAATGCTAAAACATCTTATACTTTGAGTTTTAGCCTTTTTAGTCTCATATGTATGTAGCCATGTTTTAGCGCAAGGTTCACATGAATCTTGCACTAAAATATGTTTAGATACGTATAAAAAAAAGCTAAAATATTTTAGTTTGATACGAAGCGAGTAGTAATTACTCTGACCAACAAATCTATTTCCCTGTAATTCAGTTGCGGTACCATGTCTGGAGGTGGAATACTCTTGGCCAGCCGACAGGGCTAATTGCGTTTCTAGTAATGATGAAATCCACTAGCTAGCTAACTAACGCTACTCAAGCGTCAAGAATCAAAGGCATGGCATGTTCACGTACTAGCAAGCCAAAGCTGATGCCAGAGATGACGGTGTTGGCGATGGAGAAGGCGGCGAGCTCGAGGTCGCCGATGTGGCCGGCGAAGGCCTGACTGATGACGTTCAAGCTGTAGAGGACCAGCCTCATGAACACGGCCGGGCCGACGATTTCCCACAGCTTCTTGGACTCCTCCACCACTTCTCTCGTCAACGCTCCCTTCTTCCCCGGCTTCTGCGCGAGCAATGGAACGACGCTCTCCATGACAAGGTGGTCAATCTCGTCGCTGCAGATAGCAATGCAGGGAGTGGATGGAAGACCAAGCAATGCGCATGTATGTATTTGAAGGCACGCGGCACATGTACTAGTTTATAGATTATTTTGGTGTGTGCGAGCACGCACCATTTAAATAATCGATTGCACTTCCAGCTTCCACGATCTTTTTATCCCCTCCTTTTTTCATTGCAGATCTTATTGTTTGCATTGGTTTAGCGGCCACGCGGTGCGCCTGACATCGCAAAATAACGAACTTTCCATTTTGCTAAATAACTAGCTGGCTGGATGTCAACTCTGCGCCGTGTTTTGTATTCTGGTGCTAATTCAACTAGGTGTAGGGGAACAAACATTCCTGAAAATAACAAGATGGTAGTATACGCTGGATGGATTTTGGATGACGGTGATTGGTGATGGCCCGGTCACTAGGTATAGAGTACACGTGGAGGGAGGACTTGAGTTTAAAGGGTTAATTTGCAGCCTAACTGCGGCCAAGGAAAAAAAAATCTTCAAAATTTTGAAGGAATTTTGCAAAATTAGTGATTTTCGCTAAGGGTTGAGAAACGATAATCTTGGCCAAAATTTTCGTTCAAATTAGAATAAATCCAAGAGATTACACTTGAACACGGAATAGAGCAAGTTCATGACAATAACTTAGCTTTATTGTAGTGGTTGATGGCCAAAATTTTCGTTCAAATTAGAATAAATCCAAGAGATTACACTTGAACACGGAATAGAGCAAGTTCATGACAATAACTAATAGGTTTTCCACTTGTTCCAAATTTATTACTGAAATTAAATTGAATGCGAGACTATAAATCTTGACAAAACTTTAAAATATTTCTATGAAGTTTCATTAATTTTTCAATATGCATGAATCTCTTCGAGGTGCAAAATCTAATACAAAAACAAAACGTTAAAACCTGGCTGCAGCACAGTGTGCTTAATTTTGTCGGTTGTGCTAGTCCGAGCATCAACTATATTGCTACTTTTATCTATGGCTTTGTTTGGATGTATGAATTGGAGGCCTCGGCATTGTGTTGGCTTGCAATACCAAAACAGCGAGGAATATGAATTGGGCTTGAATTCCAATTATATTGGTTTGTTGTTTGTTGATTTGGCTCATGGAATCCAAGAGAGGCGCCAATTCAAAATTGTGCTTGGATGGACAATGTTTGAAATTTCCTATTATATAAGTATGAAGTTTTTGCAATGTTGTACATGTATCCTAATAAGTTCTTGAAAGTATCCACGTGTGATGACTATAGGGGGTGAATATGACTTCATAAAATTTACAGCGTAATTGACATGTATATGTACTATTTCAACAAGCCGAGATATGGTGCAGAAGCATATGGCTTGAAAGAACGCATGGTGTAAAGCTCGGCGATTGATGCGTAACACGTTGAAACAGATATGAGGATATGTGTTCAGAGCATTTTCAAGCGTGTTGGTGAGATTGTGGAACATGAAGAGAGAAATCTTCAAGCAACCATGAGTTTTGATGAAAACATGCTTGAAGATAGTCACTTCAGATTCACCCGCAACACTCTCATGACAGTGACGTGATGCCGGTAGGGATGATCCTGGTATCATGAAGACAGACAATATCAAGCAACCGTTAACAACCACTCATGAGGCCAGCGAACATGATCTTCAAGATCACAGCCACATATATTTGACCAAGTGACTAACAAGAACTCCAACTGTCGGTACACACAAGTACAACAATATAAGATGAACGGAAAATAATCACGCTGATACAATATGTGGAACTACAAGTGCCGAAGTGACCGTTATAGAGTGCAAAGACCAATCTAAGGGAAATCAGTTGGTAATAGATGGGATTGCGACGACTACAATATCGTACAGGTAAAACCAGACAAAATACGAAGTCTATGCTCAGATTAACTGAAGGGAAAAAAAGGTGTATAGAAAAAGAGAAGTTTAGAAGGAAGAAACCTAGTTTGCTGTTGTCACTACCTCTACATATCCATTTGGAGAGGCTATGCATGCATGCACTCTGATTCACCAGCATTACCCGCTGACCCACATGTATCACCCACTCATGAAACAAGCTCTATGCTCCATTGGCGCAAGCATCATCTGCTTGGCCCGATCTCTGATGGCAGTCTGATAGGTGATCCCCAAACCTCGCATTGACAAATCCACACCTTGGATGCTCGAAGGACACCCTTGGAAGTCCACACCTCAGACGGTCGACATCTAACCGTTTAGGACATGCCAAATATCCAAGAGTAACATGGATGATCAACTCGGATAGATGGAGGTTGAACGCGCTAATCATTCCAACCGTAGCTTGATCTCTTCATGAATAGGAGTGGACACATGAGAGAGAAAAGGAGAGTTCGGAGAACAAGGATATGAAATGAGTGTTCTCCGCTCATCCCAATTTTACTGGTGTAGTTGGAGAGCTATACATAGAAATTGGGGATTCTGGTCATTGGATAAAGTAGTTGTGAACGGTAGGATGAAATGATTGAGATACTGAGCTCATCATGTGTCTTAATGGGCCGGATGCTCTATTTCCACCTCATGTTGAGAGTCATGTATCAAGTTTTTAAAGCATGATGATATTTTGGTTTCCAGCATAATCGCCTTTAATCTATTAAGGCACTGGATTTTAGCACCGTTCTACTAGGCCGCATCCTCTATCGTAAACCATGTTTTCAATCCAATGACTCTAGGAGTCAGGAAGGGTTGATTCTTGGATGTTGTCAGAATCGGTTAAGTAGCGTATGAGGCACTAAGCTCAATGCATGTCTACTAGACCATGTCCTTTGTCTTCAACCTGATATTCAAATCGGTGTATCAAGCGTGAAAAGCAAAGTGATTCTGAATCCAACCAAAGATGATGTTGTGCATAATAGCAACAGTAATCTAGAGCTCCTGGAGTGATTACGATGAAGCTCTAACTCTCTGGCTTATAGTTGTGAGGCACTAACCTCAACACATGTTTACTAGGCTGCATCCTTTGTTTCCAACCTTGTGTTGGAACAGGTGTCTAACGCTTTTAAAGCCAACTGATGTCTAGATATGTTTCTGATGTAAATCTTGCATGTATGAGTATGATGCTAAAGCTTGTGCATGTTACGTTTTCACCTCGAAGACATGTCCCCCTTGATAGTATTGTTTTTACTATTGGCCGAAAGTTATAAAAAATATATTTATATCTTCAATCCTTGCTACAAGTCTTCATGTGTGATGGATCAACCTCTTCATCCAGCGTCTATGTTGTTTAGTCTTCATATGGACTGCCTTCATGCAGCGTATTTTCCGCGATGATATATTGCACTCAGGTTCACTGCGTGAGTGTTGGTGCTTAATAATTTAGCTCGTCGTCCCACAAAATATAATATCTTAAGTGGCACTCTATATGATTTTGTTCTTTGGAAAATAAGGTTTGTACGCCTTGAGGTGTTCATGTTGTTGTTGTTGTACCGGCCACCATACTAGCCTAGATTCTACGGTACTATTTTGGAAGATTTTTGTTTTGTAAATTAAAGAGGTGAAACCCAATATAACGAGTGGTCGTACGGTGGCGTGCGAACGCACCAGCCAGGCATAGGTCTCAATCGACTGTACTAGGCACCGTACCGCCACAATTTGCAAGTACTAAGCATGTGAACCTAGCAATCTCAATTTATTTTTACTACTTATTCTATCTCAAAACCTTCTATAAATCTCAAGATATCTCTTCACATATTCATATTTGGTTCGATTTTCTCGCAGACTAACAATCTATGATATGGTTCTCCTTCGATCCACAGATTACTTTATTCAAAGATGGTTTCAGTCATGTTTTATTATCAATCTAGGGAGTATTTCTCATACCTACCTATTATATAGTTGAACTTGCTTTGTGATTTTAATTAGGAGAACTCTACCACTAGTATGATATAGGAATCAAGTTGTCTACTTCATATGAACCAATGCTTACTCTTATAGTTATTTTAGATGAATATAATTGAAAGAACATTTCTTAATATCTTAGCTTTTGTGTGTTACTTAACAACACTAGTGATTATTTAACTAGGTGTTAAGTGGTGCAGGATTTTAGGCATAAATATTACAATCATCAAACACCAAAAAGTCAGAGAAAAAGGGCTTGTGTTGCTCTCTGTCTAGACCGTAATATTGGGCCGGAATATTGCTTCCAGAGCCGGATATTCTGCGGTGCAGAAATTTCGGTTAAGGACCAACTTGTGATGCTCCTCCCTGGTTAGGCCAAAATATTGACCAGAATATTTGGCCATCAGAGACAGATATTCCAGGGTGAAGATGGAAAAATGGCTAAGAACTTTTTGCGTTGCTCTCAGATGCCTACCGGGATATTGGCAATAGAGGCCGGATATTCCATCCCACTTGGGCCGGATATTCCGCCCCTAATTTTCTATCAACGGATCTAAGACGGCTACATTTCGAGAGAGGGTATAAATACCTCTCTCCTTCTTCAAGCTCAGTGAGCTCGTCTAGATAAGCAAGTCCACCATTGTTGAGCTCAGCAAAAAGCAAGAGATCTCTCAATCCCTCCACCCAAACTTGTTGATCTTTGGAGGATTGAAGAAGAAGGTCAATATCTATATCTTCACCAAGCCGATCTACATATCCCCCTCATTCACTTGAGAGATTTGAGCCTAGAGTTTCCTTGTGAAAAACCTAGCATCTTGTTACTCAATTGTGTTTCTTGTAACGGATTCGTGGTGATTTTGGGAGCCCGATACGTTGCAAACGTATCTATATTTTTGATGCTCCATGCTTGTTTTCTACCCAATACCTTTTGTTTTCCACATGTTTTCTATCGTTTTCCACATGTTTTCACAGACTAACCTATTAACAAGATGCCTAGGCCAGTTGCTATTTTATGTTGTTTTTCTATTTCAGAAAAGTTCTTAAGGAAATATTCTCGGAAAGGGCTGAAAATCCATGCAGATCAATTTTTACCCGGAACGAAGACGGAGTCCAAAGGAGAGACGGAGGGGAGCCAGGGGGCCACCAGGAGGGTGCCAGGCGCGTCCCCCCTCGGTCGTGCCTGGTGGGCCCCTGGGAGCCCCCGGCACCGTCTCACGTCCCCCCTTCACTTATAAATTGCCTTTAACCCTAAAATCATCGGGGGCGGAGTTATATTCCACGAAACATACAAAGAGGCGCCATCACCTCTAAAGTCCAATCTAGGGCTTTTGGAATCCGGCTCCGGCACCCTGCCCAAGAGAGGGGTCGTCACCGGAGGACTCTAAATCGCCATGATTGCCTCTGGACAAAGGCGTGAGTAGTTCATCTCGTGACTACGTGTACATAGAAGTATCTAGATGGTTGTTATCTCCCCTATGCCTCCATGTTTAGAGTCTCGTGATCTGCCTCACATGATTGACACCACCGTTATGTAATTGTGCATGTTGTGTTTGCTGTGATCCGATGAACCATGAGATTATGATTATTTTTGTTCATGTCAATCTGATATGCTTCACTTATATTTGTAGATAGTTTTAATCTTGTCTTGCAATTCTCTCCGATGTTTGTTATTATCTTGGTCACGTAGTTGTTTTCACCTCCAAGAGAGGATTTATATGCTAGATAGTGGGTCCATGCCTCCTTGTTGCCTGCGCTCGAGTGACAGAACCGTGCGGGGGGGGGGAGGGGTAGGGGGGTGTGATGTTGCCACTAGGGATAAAACAGTGGTGATCTTTTCTACGGATGAGAACCACTGCTTACATCACGGATTGATCCTAATGCATTTGTCTGTTGCACACATAGCAATCACTTTGTTGCTGCAACTTAATACCAAGGAATTTGCTCGATAGATTTCTTCAGGTGGACTTTTAGATATGGATGCATTTTGGATAGCGGTCCATATGCCTTGACGTAATGCCTACAATGTTAGAACCCATGAACTTTATCTCATCATAATTGTATTGTTATACGTTCATGATTTGTCAATTGCCCAGCTGTAATTTGTTCACCCAACATGTTTGTTTTATTTGGAGAGACACCACTAGTGAACCTACGGACCCGGTCTTATTTTCCTCATATTGCAAACCTTCTTTGAAGCACTTTTAATCATTGTTTCCTCGCTGTTCCGTTTTTATTTTTATTATTTTCCAAGACTCTATACGTTTTATTCTCCTATTTTCAGCAAGACTGGAAGATTGACAACCTTCCGGAAAGTTGGGGCAAGAGTGTTTGTGTTTGTGTGCAGGTTCCACGCTCCCGTCAACTACACACTAGTACTTTCTAGTGTTGTTGATAGAGCAGCCTTCTTCAAGACTACGAAGTCCTACTGGTTCGATAACCCTAGTTCTTTACTAGGGGAAAACTTACTCTAGACTACATCATACCTTCCGCTTGGGGTCTCCCAATGAGCACGTGATCACGTCCTCATCAAGTACTTTTTCTGGCGCCACTGCCGGGGATTTCCAGCTTGCTGCAAGGGGAGTCTTTTGTTTTGTTCTTGCTTAGTTTATTTTTGTTTAGTCTTGTTTTCTGTTTATCAAAAACCCCCAAAAAATAGTTCTCTAGTTTCTAGTCTTTATTTTCCTTGTTATTTAGTCTTCGTGTTAGTTTTTGTTGCTGATTTGCTAAAATGTCTTCTCCTAAATTTGCTATGAAAGATCTGAAAGTAGGAAGTGGATTTATTATTGGGAGAAGCAATATTGAGGAATTCTTTAACCATGTTAATGGGCTTGTTGATCTTAATGATAAACCTGTAGTTAAACTTGCCCATAACTATGAGACTGCAGTAGTCACTTTGGTTGCCAGGATAGAAGCTAGGTTTGTCGACCTAAATCCTATTGTATAACAAATTTTTCTTAAATTTGATAGCATGGAGCGAGGAAAAGAAAGATATTTTGTGTTGAATTCTTTACTTAGAATTTAATGACATTGCTACAGAAACTAGAAAAGTCTTTGCTCGTTATAAGATGCTTGGTTATGGTCTTGCCATCAATCATACTTTGAAAACTTTAGACAATTACTGAATGAAATATGAGGGAAGAACTGAATGTCAAAAAAGAAATTAATATCCCTATACCATTCAAACTTTTAGCTATGTCTAAGGCATTAGAGGAGAATTTTGGTTGGGTTGTTCCTGAGAATCTCTCTGATGAAAATAGTAAACCTAAAAGAAAAGAGAAAGGAGATTCTGAACCATGTGTGTCGAAAATTAAATCCTCTATGATGAATTTGAGCTCTTCAAATTTAATGATGATATTTGATTTGTTCTTCTTGCCTAGCTAAAAGGCGTTAAAGAAAAGCGCTTGTCGGAGACAACCCAGTTTTGTTTTCCTTCTTTATCCTTTTGTTTTTTCTGTTGCCTTTTGCTATTTTTATGTTTTGGAAGTTGTTACCGCTATAGAAACCGCTCCTTATCCTTTTTATTTCATTTTTATGCCAAGAGTAACCTCTAATTGAGAGATAGTGCGATTTGGGGAAGTTGCTGTTCTAAAACAGATTTCTGGGCTGTTACCAAAAAAATTCATATCTCTCAACCAGAACATCGGATTGCTTTGTAAAAATAATAGACACATGCCCCAGGTTGTTATCTACTTTTGTTAGTTTCCCACTTTTTTATTTGAGTAACAGAAGATTTTTGAAAAAATCATCTTTACCGATTGTTCTGTTTTGACAGATTTCTGCCAATATTTGCATTTGTGTATTGAACTCTTTCTTTTGGTGTTCTTTTGAGTAGGAGAGCCTTAAAAGAATTTGTTACAGTAGCTAATGTTTTAATTGGAGTGTGATACTTGTGTTGAAACGGAACCAAGTGGATTCATTATTTTGATTACACTAACGTTGCTAATGAAGATTGTGAGAAGTTTTAGGTGGAGGAAGTTTTCAAGTCTAGGGAGAGAAGTATGATGTGATGATATGAAGGATGGACAAAAGCTCAAGCTTGGGGATTCCCATGTCACCCTAATACATATCCAAGAAGTACAAGCGTCAACTCTTGGGGATGCCCAAGCCATCCTCTTCTTCGTCAACAAAAATATCAAGTTTCTTTCAAAAGACTATATTTTTATTGCTTCACATGATATGTGTTATTCTTGGAGCATCATTTTATTTTGATTTCAATTTTTTTATTTTCTGTAGCTTTTTGTTGGATCCTAACACTTTTATTTTGGGAGAGGTGCGCTCTGTTTTCATTGTCTAGAACACTCTAGTTTTCACTCTTATTATTCTGCGAGTCTACAGGTTTTGCTAGTACTCGTTTAACTCTTGTTTTTTACTCGAATTTTTCCAGAGCTTGTTGGTTTGCTTCAGTTGTATTTGATTAGCTCTCTGGTCTTTGATGTTTATTTGATTTGAGAGTTGTTTCGAATAAGTTGATTGGTGTTGGAGAAGAGTAATTTCATGCTTATAGTGGTGCAATAGGAAGCTTGTTTGGACTGTGACTTAGGCTTTGGTATGTCATGTTAGATGTTATTTTAATTATGTGCTAAGTATTTTATGATGTATCATGACTAGTCTCAAATATATGAGAGTGCTTAATGTTCCATTTAATTTAATCATGTGTTGTTCTCTCATATTGAAGCATGGTATTGTGGTATTTCTCCTTCGAATGCTTTATCTGGATTGACTTGGCGCATGCCCACACCATGTTATGACGACAAACAAACTCACCTCTAGACTTTATGATCATTTATTTTTTGACTTGTAATATCACTTCATGCTTTGATTAATGATGTTTTGTCGCTATGCATGATAATGGCCGTTATTGCTCTCTTAGTTGGTCGCTCCTAGTCTCTTACTAGCCTTCACTTGTACTGAGTATGATCTCTACTCGTGCACCCAACTCCCAAAAACCAAAGTTTTCCAATGTGTCCACCATATCTACCTATATGTGGTATTTAACCGCCACTTCACGTAAATTTCTCGTGTGCTACCTTTAAACCTTCAAAATTTTAACCTGTTTTGTGTTCTTGTTTTAGCTCATGAGGAAGTAGTTTAAATTTTATTATGGTTTGTGTCATGCAAAGTTCTTCTCCCTTCTTTCACCCGATGAGTATAGAATATGTGCTCATCTAAATTTGCAGAGAACTGGTGCCAAATAATAACAAAAGGCACTTTCGCATGGTTTGGTGAAACCTGGTGGGTACCCGTGAACACGACTAGCCCTGGTTTGTGAAAGAAAGGTGGGGGGAAGTGCCAACTAATAGAACAACGGAAAGCGCTCTCAAAAGACTAAACACTTTTCTTGACATGGATTATGATAAGTTTTTCATTACCATTCGTTGACATAGACATACACCTCTCTCAAAATTGTTTTCTTTATCTCTATTTTATCAAATAAAAAGCTCTAGCACATGAGTAATCCCTACTTCCGTCTGCGAAGGGCCTTTCTTTTACTTTTATGTTGAGTCTTCATCTTCTTACTTTATGCACCAGTTAAGAGATCATAGTTGTCATTCTGAGTATAATGTGAATAGTCCCAAAATTTATTATTGATTGATTCATGATTGTGGTATTGCTTGCTCTCAAATTATCTGTATCTAGTCACCATTTAAACTTTGAAGGTTTCCTGGCATTTATGTTTTGCTATCACACGAAGGACTAGCTAGATACCACTATATTATGTTTTCATTTATGATTGAAACAACCATATCACTTTCAATGTTTCATTATTCATTTTCTTTTGTTTGTGTTTCTTTTCATGTGCAACATGGTTGCTAAGTTTACATTAGTTGGAATAATTTTTATCATGCCTTTGTTAAAGTACTTTGATCTCAGCTTTGCAATGCTTTTACATAACATTGATCAAGATTTGTGTTGGCTTCATGTCACCTCATAAATTATTTTGTTATCACTTATCTAGTCGAGGACGAGAAGGAGTTAAGCTTGGGGATGCTGATACGTTGCAAACGTATCTATGATTTTTTATGCTCGATGCTTGTTTTCTAACCAATATCTTTTGTTTTCCACATGTTTTCTATCATTTTCCGGATGTTTTCACAGACTAATCTATAAACAAGATGCCCCAGGCCAGTTGTTGTTTTCTGCTATTTTTCTATTTCAGAAAAGTTCTTTAGTAAATTTCTCGGAAAGGGCTGAAAATCCACGGATATCAATTTTTATCCGGAACGAAGATGGAGTCCAAAGGAGAGATGGAGGGGAGCCAGGGGCCACCAGGAGGGTGCCAGGCGTGCCCCCCCTAGGCCGAGCCTGGTGAGCCCCTAGGAGCCACCCGACACCGCCTCACGTCACCCCTTCTCTTATAATTTGCCTTTAACCCTAAAATCATCGGGGACGGAGTTATCTTCCACGAAACATACATAGAGGCGCCTTCACCTCAAAAGTCCAATCTAGGGCTTTTGAACCCCTGCTCCGGCACCCTGCCGGAGAGGGGATCGAAACCGGAGGCCTCTACATCGCCATGATCGCCTCTAGATAGATGCGTGAGTAGTTCATCTCGTGACTACGGGTCCATAGCAGTAACTAGATGGTTGTTCTCTCCCCTATGCCGTCATCTTTAGAGTCTCGTGAGCTGCCTCACATGATCGACACCACCGTTATGTAATTGTGCATATTGTGTTTGCTAGGATCCGATGAACCATGAGATTCCGATTATTTTGTTCATATCAATCTGAGATGCTTCACTTATATTTGTAGAGTGTTTTAATCTTGTCTTGAATTCTCTCCGGTGTTTATGATTAGCTTGGACACATAGTTGTTTTCACCTCCAAGAGAGGGTTTATATGCTAGATAGCGGGTTCATTCCTCCTTGTTGCCTGTGCTCAAGTGAAAGAAACGTGCGCGGGGGGGGGGTGGTGGTGGATGTGTTGTTCCCACTAGGGAGAAAACAAATGGTGTTCTTGTCTACGGATGAGAACCACTTATTATATTATGTATTAACCTTAATGCATTTGTCTGTTGCACACATAGCAATCACTTCATTGCTGCAACTTAATACCAAGGGATTTGCTGGATAGCTTTCTTGAGGTGGACTTTTAGATATGGATGCATGCTGGATAGAGGTCCATATGCCTTGACGTAATGCCTACAATTGTAGAAACCGTGAACTTTATCTCGTCATAATAGTTTTGTTATACGTTCATGATTTGTCAATTGCCCAGCTGTAGTTTGTTCACCTAGCATGTTTGTTTTCTTTAGAGAGACATCACTAGTGAACCTATGGCCCCTGGTCGTATTTAACTCATATGCACAAACCTTCTTTCAAGCACTTCTAATCATTGTTTTCTTGCTGTTTTGTTTTTACTTTTATTGTTTTCGAAGACTCTATACGTTTAATTCTCCTGTTTTCAGCAAAACCGAAAGATTGACAACCTTCCAGAAAGTTGGGGCAAGAGAGAGTTTGTGTTTGTGTGCAAATTCCAAGCTCCCGTCAACTACACACCAGTACTTTCTGGCGCTGTTGATAAAGCAACCTTGTTCAAGACTACGAAGTCCTACTGGTTCGATAACCATGGTTCTTTACTAGGAGAAACCTTACTCTAGACTATATCATACAGTCCGCTTGGGGTCTCCCAACGAGCGTGTGGTCACGTCCTCATTAGAGCCCCCAATTTAGTTGTGTGTGTGTGCCCCAAGATCATTGTAAAGGCACCGGATCCCGCCTTGAAGGATTCTAATAGTGGAAGGTGAACTAGACCTTTGTGACGAAGTTCATCGGAGAATAGGGTGAGGCCTTTGTGGCGTTGAGTAGGCCTTTGTGGAAAAACTCACACCCCTCCAACGAGATGTACTCCCCTAAAAAGGAGGAACTCGGGAACACATCCTTGTCTCTGCTCGCTTCCACTTCGGTTTCTTCTATCTTGTAGCTTTATTTTGTACTTGTTTCTTGCTTAGTATTTTCCTTGTCATATAGGTAAATTTACCTTAGTTGCATATGTAGAGAATTTACCTTTGTGTCAAAACTAAATCACAAAAATATTAAAATTTGGAAGTAGCACCTATTCACCTCCCCCTCTAGGTGCCATACGATCCTTTCAACAATTATCCAAACTCATGCTAGTCAAGCTAGCCAAAGCATGAACAAAGACCATAACATTAAGAATTTGGGAATTGAACTAAGGAAGAAACATCACCTTTATCGTTTCAAAATTCTTAGTGAGCATCAGATGAAGACAACCAAATTTGCTTATATAGAAACTATCACCCGTCTCGGCATATGTAATGATTTTAGTTTTTTTATGCAGCATTGTTGGTATCTATAATTATTTACACATGAGGTACCTGCTGGTCTACGCTGTAGAATTAAAAAAATAATTCCGTATGGAGTCCGCAAAGATCACTATGCAGATAACAAGACATGCCCATACATGGAAGGATCAGGATCGCGATTCACCGGGCAGCGGAAAGGATAAAGTTAAAGAAAATATCTTAACAATCATAGATCCTCACAATTAGACATAGTTGCAAACATGTCGCTAAGCTTACCTTGTCGAGAACCACACGTGTAATCCCTCTTATGGTGTGCGTGCATGCGCTCGTGTCACCCCGTCAGCGCTCCTCCGTCCAGGACTCCTTTCGACGTTGTTATTGGGCAACACTGATCAACTATGATTAGAGCTATATGAATCTGGAAGTTCTCAATACATGAGAGGGAGTTGGTAATTAGAGCTATGTCTAATCGGGAGAGTAGAACTCTAAACCCAATTAGAAAAGACTCTAGTTCAATTAGAGGGGCTCTAAATAGAAGCTCTAATTAGACCCTCTAATTCTACTAGAGAGAGAGAGGCTTCTCAAAATTATATTTCTCTCAGAGCCTTGGGGTCCTTATTATAGTTGGAGTGAGGGGGAGGGTTTCCAAAGGGGAAAGGGAGTCCTAGTTGAGCTAGGAGGGGGCTTGGCCGCACCCCTCCTCCTAGCATAGCTCGCATTGGACAAGTGGAGTCCAATCCCACCTCCATCTTTCCTTTTTCCATTTTTTTCCTTTTCTCTATTTTCTCGAGTGTTGGATTAGGCGGCACCTAAGAAGCGCTTCAGCACGCTTAGGGACTAGGCGATGGGAAAACCCCTCGCCTAGGGCATAAGGAGAACTCTAGGAAGCACAACTAAGAAATTATCTTTTCTCGCAAGAAATCATACCTTATTCCACTTACAAATAAGGTGGAACATAATTCATTGGTAGCTCTTAGTAGTTTACTCATTTATATGATCTAAATTAGTGTGTATAGATATAGAATAAACCAAATGCATACCTGTTGGTAAAAACTATATACCCGCCTAGGCCACGTCTAGTGAGATTAAGCATCACCTCGGCTCTAGGCCAAGGCCAACCACCTCGCTTACGCCTAGCGCTTTTTTGTAACCTTGATTTTCTCTCTAATTAAATTTAGGAAAAATACCGGGATATCAAATACATTTATGTGGCACCCTGGGGCCCACCTGGCAGCCTCTAAAATTAGGGTACGGCCATGAGGGGCATTGCTTCCCCCCTCCGGTACTCCCCCTCTCGGTTTTTGTCGGAAAATCTTCCGAAACCTTATGAACCCAATAGATGAAATCATCAATATTATCTACCGATGTTAGAAACATATTTCTAACATCGTGGGACATCTCATGTTCTCCGTTATCTCTGCTATATAATTTGTCCTAACGACATGGTACGTCATACGTCGCATGTTCCCGATGGCTAGAAAAAGCGGAGATAAAAAGACACGGAAGCACGTCCCGATCGGTAAAAAAACCTTTCGTACCTCGCACGTTCCCGATCGCTAGAAAAACTGTAGATAAAAACGCACGCAAGCACGTCCAATAGCTAAAAAAAACCCAGCGTAGCGATCGGTGAAAAAACCCGTGCGTTGCCTTCGTACGGTTCCTTCATACATTACGATCGCACACGATAAGCAGTCCCGGTAGAATTCTACTCCTTTGTTCCAATCAAATTTCATCCAAATCCCGATAGAAGGAAAAGCACGGACGCGGTCACCCTCAAATCCCCACACATGATTCCGTTTGAGCATAAGAGGAGGATTAGGGTTTAGCCGTGCAGTCGTCGGCCACAACACCATCGAAAGCATCGACCACGGGCCGTTCTCCAGGTCGCCAATCCACCGCTGGTCATCCAACGCTGTCGATGACACATCTGTTGAGAGATTCAAAGCCGCCACCATCCTGTCTTGTATCGACAACATCTTCTGCACCGAAAGCCTCTCTCTCCGACCGAAGTAGCAACCCCACAACCACCTTCATAGGCCAACATAAGCACCGAAGAACTATTGCACAACGACGCTTTTGGCACCAACTGACCTATTCCTTTCAGATGGAACTGGACCTACGATTTCTAGGTGAAGACCAGATTGGCAGTTCTTCTACTTTCCCTTAACAGGCCTACAGCACGCCGGCGTCGGCTTGGAAGGCATCACAGTCAACAACCGCGATGCCATCGTCGTGCCCTTGGGCTGCCCCGACTGTGCTATCTTGATATTCATGGGCGACCAACAAGAGCCGGATCATAACCGTCCGCAATGACGGGCGTGCGTTGAAGCTGTGGCTGTCAGCATGATGACGCGGCCCTGGTGACAAAGACGGCGTGAGAGAAGGCACCCTTCTGTACGTCGTCGTCGCTGGGCTACTACCAAATACGGTGTCGTGCATCGGGTGTATGGGCTGGCTGTCGTGCTCTACTTTCTGCTCTGGATATATAGTGCCGCTCTAGAGTTCGTATCGCCAGATTTCTTTATCCTCGCGACTGAGGCAGGAGGATGCACCAACGACAGCCCGTTCGGTGGAGAGTTTTACCTTGTTGACTTCTACACAGCCGCATTATGTAACATCACAGTATTTGGGAGGTTATAAGGATCTAAATATAATATGTGCATTTGCAAAACATGCATCTAAAAATACGGAAAAATTTGGCGCGAAAGTTTAAAGGAAGCAAAGTGGCCCATGTTTCATTTGACATGATGAAATATGTCTAGATCATCTAGTCAAGAGTACATTTGGAGTGATCTTTATACCAAGTATTTTAAGAAACCAAATCACCTGATAAGACAAATCAGAATTGGTGATGGCTAACATTAACTCTCAACAAATCTAACCTCAAGTCTATAAGTGACTTGAGAGAATTCAACTAGGTATCTAGAACTCAAATAGGGGTGAGTATCCAAATCACATAACTGATGATTATACTTCCACAAATGAGTAATGCACAATTGAAGCATCTCATCAACAGAGATGTTATGTCCTATAAAAGAACAACTCTCTAAGTTATCAATTCATTTACCCAACATTTTTCTAAATCATATAATAACTACTAAGTGAGCCTTTAGAAGGGAATAACAAAATTTCAATAGAACACAAATGATATAAACAAGTGTTAACTCCAACCCCACAAGTGGGAAATGACACAATTGTTATTGTTAATATATTTATAGAATATGTACATATCTCAAAATAATAAAGATAAGAATATAAAGTAACAACTTGACACTCTAAGAAACCAACTAACAACTTTGACTTAAATCATGAAACCCCAATAACCTTCATATGCTCATTGTCTCATTCATCTAATACTGATCTCAACATATCAATGAACCATTTGAGCAACTTAATTCTATCATGTTCCACTATAACCAGAAATAATTACCACAACATTATTTTCCTTATTAATAAACTCCAAATGTTTTCACACTCCTAAAATATCACCATAGTTAAAAATAAGTTATGTAGTGGTAGAGTTGATTGTGTTATACAATCACTTTGAATTATGTTCCTTTGTTTTAGATTAACACATTTCATCAAATTAAAAAGAAAACTTGTTTGTTAGCTTTAAAAAAGTTGTTTTCAATGTACTATTGTCTTATTGCCGAACCATGTGATAAATACTTATGATTTAAACTTGAAAACAACTGATTTTTAAATAAAAGTGAAACACACATGAAGTCTAAAAGAAGCAACAACATCATCACCACAAGCAATTAAACAACTCTAAGTCACCTAAAACCTGTGTGATCAAGTTATCATATCAAACGTAGCTTACACTTGTAAGTTGGGGTATTTTCCACGATATTTCGCGATGCATCTCATTACTATGCATGCATAATTTTGGCAGTGTTTTCAGTAGTCCTTACCGGGACTACTTTTGCTATCTTTCAGATCTCGGCATTTCCTACGCGACCCTCGAACCCGAAGACATGGATTATTGTCATTATTTCTATCTTAGGCAAGTTCATATCATTTGCAGTATTTCCTAACTAACTATTTGCAAAATCCTATCGTATTACCACCTATTCTCAAAAGAATACATGATCATATTTTTATAATAATATGACTAATTGAATGACTACCCGAGTGGTAGTGTTCTGTTTGGTGGACGGATGGAACCATGGTAAGATGAATAGGTCAAAGGAAGGTTCCATCTGCATGGGTCTTGTATGGGGCGAGTAAGCCAGCTGTGATTTTCCCGTTCACATGTCAACGGGCTGCCAGAGACGTAAGCTGTAGGTCTTGCGAGACTACATGCACATGAGTGGGATCCCTTAATTCCCACGGACTCTGGGGTCTATGATGGTCTGCCCGGGGCGCCTAGATATCCATCGTAAGGGGTGGAATTAGGGGTTAAACATGCGTGGTAGAAATGGGTGGGCATGTGTTGTACGGAGAAGCATGGTTTGGTTTGGATCAACAACCGGGCCCCACAACTAAGTGGGTGTGGATAGGAACGATCACCTGGTTGTGTAGAGTGTAAAAGAATGTGACATGTCACGCCCTGTTCCGGGAAGGAGCTGCGAATGCTACAGGAAATACAACTCCATGAAGTTCTAGCTCTTGTGATGGTTTGATGGGCATAGTTTTAAAAAAACCTTGCATTAGCTTATGACTCTTTCGAGTCTAAAGCTATAGTTAGTGCATCAAACTACCCACTGTATATCATGAACTTGTTGAGTAACGCCCGTTACTCATTCGTTCCCTTTGACCCTCTGCTTAGAGTTGAAGCCCTAAAGGAAGTCTTCATCGGGAAGCCATCGATATCTCATGAAGCTAGGAGGAGTCTGATACTACTTAGCCGGTGAAGCGACGTCATCAACAATGCCGTTGGAGAATAAGCTACCTAGTTGATGGAGGAGACCATTCTTGGACTTAGATTCTCACAAGCCATAGATTAGGGCTGGCATCAGCAGTAGTAGATTAGGTTATGTGCTAGAGTTATTCTCCATCTTGGAGTTTCGAATTTCTTCTTCTGATGTTTCGTTTGCATGAGATCTTCTTTGATTCATCAAAGTGATTCTCGAGATTTTGTAACGAATGCTTGTATCCTATAGCTTTGCTTGGACCTGCTATATTTCTGTTGTACCACTCTGAGGGATGTAATATTCACGGATAAGTCCTTCTGTGAGTATTATATCAACGACTTGCGCACTACACATGCAGTGGTGTGCTGGGTCACCACACATTACTAGCGAATAGTAGTCTGCATGCCACTCTCTCTGTACGCACACTTGCCTTGGTAGTTGGTACAGTTGTGTTTAGCCAAGTCTACAACTGCAAGTGCATGTTATGTTACTTAGATCGTTGAATACACCGTAGTGCTAGCTGGAGTTCTTGGTTTGTTCTTCGGCTCCTATGATGTACGAGTTTCAGATCAAGGACTAACAACTTTTCTATTACTTCCCCTCCTATGGCCTGCAGCACACCACCGTCGGCAGCTTCAGTGGCATTGTTGTTGATCACTGCGGTGTCATATTCGTGTCGGGGCTCCATGCATCACGATCTTCATCAGATACCAGGACCACACGGTAGCCGAATCTGTTGATGTTTGCTGATGTTTGATGAGGCCATAAATGAGGCCCAGCCCCAGTGATTTGACTATTTGTGTCTTCCGTGCATGTTTTGAACTACAGCCGGGAGACACTCCACTAATTTGTCTTCAAAGAGCACTAGGACGACAACTTCATCAAAGAGTCAATGTTGAGGAAGCACGTGAGCGTTGCGGGCAGTCTTGGGTCCTTCCCTCCAAACATTATGAGCACATGTGCGTTGTCTACTTCAGCCAACTATTTGTTTCAATTAGACGTTCGTATTAACTAGAGATTATACAAAGTTAAGCCATCGGACTTGACACTGAACCAAATTGATAAAGAGATGGGTTGGTGCTTCCTTGAAATCACGTCTCCGCAAGCAGCAACATACTATTTTGGCTGCATCATGCATGTACCTTATAGCGGCAAATGGCTCTAAACTGATATCTAGTGCAAATCAGGAATAACTATACTGAATATATTATGAACATTGTAGAAATAATATCTAGGTTTATTTTGAATAATATGGTAAGTAAATATCATGACCAACGAGTTACTGTCACAATACTTGTTTCTTGGCATGGATAGACAGACACACTCGTGATTCAGAACTTCATGTTACAGGTTCAGATCATAAAAACATGCTCGTGGGAAATAGAAGCATTTCTAATTGGTAAGCCTAACTGGTTAGTTGTACTCATAATGGTGGATATTTTTCACTTCCAAACGCCTCATTTCTAGAGAAAAATCAATGATGAATTGCATGATCCAAAGACAAAAGGAGAGAGATCGCGGGCTGGATTCATGTTGCACATGTCAATTCTTCAAACTGGTCTAACTTGATAGACAAAAATACCAGGTCCCTTGAGATTTTCTTCTAGAATTCCTTGGCGAAAGCCTCGGGGTCACGTTTTAGAGGGAGTGGATGATGGAACATGGGTCGTTCTCCACATCCTGACTTCTGCCCAATGATTTTTGCACCTTCACCTTTTTCTTGCACTCCCTAACCCAGAGGGAGGTGAAGACCTTTCGTGGAGTGGGGTGAGGTGTCGATGATGTATGCGCACATGTACTAGGTGGAGTAACCGAGGGGTGGGAATAGGGGTAATTCAAGGCGCGCCTAACAATGGAATGACTTGAAGCTGGCTGGTTTATGCATCATCCTGTAGATGTACCAAGCGATAACTTTCTTTGTGCGTCCCACGATGAAGATTTTTTCTCTCCCGTTGCAACGCAGAGACACGTCTGCTAGTCTCTCATATAAATTCTTCCATACACTGGCATGATTTCTCCCTTATAGAACTTCCCCGAAACCACTCCGATTGACACTGGACTTGTTTCTGTGACATCGTAACAACATCGAACATTCATAAAACCAATAACAACATATTAATTCTCTCAATTAAAGGTTGACACGGCTTAAGCGTGTGAACCTTAAAGGATCGATAACACACATACATGTTAGGGAACTTACCGAACAATAATCAACAACGGGACGTGGACGCCCATGATGGCTCATGTGTGTTCACGAAGAACGAGGGACTCAAAGCAGCCACTACCAGAACTGCATTGGTTGTTTCGGTTTCACGAGGATGGAGTTTGCGGAAGCTATATGTCAAAAACGCATTTTTGCATGGTGTTTTGGAATAGCAAGTTTACATGAAACGACCCCTAGTTTTGAGGATCCACAGTTTCCTAATCACATTTGCAAACTTGACAAGATACTCTATGGTACAAAACAAGCACCTCGAGAATGGTTTTCTCGTCTTAGTTTCAAGCTGCATACCCTTGGTTTTATTCCTTCCAAGGCTGATACATCATTATTTCTCTATAACAGATTAGGTATCATCATATTTTTTGCTCATATATGTTGATGATATTACCGTTACAAGCTCCTCAAATGGATCTATTACTGTTCTACTTCAAGATTTGAATGTTGACTTTGCTATTAAGGATCTTGGATATTTACATTATTTTCTGGGTATTGATGTTAAGCATGTTCAGGAGAAGTATGCTTCAGATTTGCTACGCAAAGTTGGAATGACTCAATGTAAGCCTGCACCCACACCCTTGTCATCTATTGAACCCCTATCTTGTGTTGATAGAGAGCCTCTTGGTTCTAAAGACAGTACTAGATATCGCCACATTGTGGGTGCCCTTCAATACCTTACTCTAACATGTCCTGATCTGTCATTTTCTGTGAACAAAGTTTGTCAATACTTACATGTTCATACAACAACACATTGGACTGCAGTTAAAAGGATACTATGATATGTTAAGGACACGGTAAGTCTTGGAATTCATCCGTTTTCATCTATACGTTTGAGTGCTTTCTGATGCTGACTGGACCGGCTGCCTTGATGATAGACGTTCCACGGGTGGTTTTGCAGTATTTCTTGGTCCTAATCTTATATCATGGAGTGCACGCGAACATGCTTCTGTGTCTCTTTCAATTACTGAAGCTGAGTATAAATCTTTGGCTAATGCCACTACATATTTGATATAGGTTGAGGCATTGCTAAAGGAGGTTGGAGTTTTTCTGCAACAAAGGTCGTGTTTATGGTGTGATAATTTAGGTGCAACGTATCTGTCTGCCAACCCAGTATTTCACGCTCGTACAAAACATACTGAGACAGATTTTCATTTCGTTCATGAGCAAGTAGCAAACAAAAGGTTAGATATCAAGTTTGTCTATAGTAAAGATCAAATTGCTGATGGTTTTACCAAAGCGCTTCCTCTAAAAAGGTCTTCATGAGTTTAGACGTAATCTGAATCTACTTTGTAGTTCATATTAGGGGGGGGGTGTTAGACTTGTAACCTTATACGGTATAGTACGGTGTAGCACACCGACTATACTCGTATTCTTGTATGCCACGGTGAGGGCTTTTCTCAGTTCTATAGAACACGTAACATGAAGGCCTAACGGGTTACCGTTTCCGCCCACATACATATGTTCCTATAGATTTGGTCGTACATATAGAAATTCGACCAAGGACAAAGCTACAAATTCAATTAATCTGTAGGAGAAGGAGTAAATTCACAAACAAGATAGAATATATACATCAGATCCGTGACATTTTCAGAAAGTTTCTAAACTCTATTTTAACATAAGAACTGTGCCATCTGTATGTTGCATCATTTTTTTTATAGGTGTTGCATCATTGAAAAACCTCTCACCACAACACTAAAAGCTGATATCTATATTGAACCGAAGAAAGAGAACCACATCTGCCTTTTTGTTCTTCCGCAAAAGATTTCTTGTGCCTATGTAAACTACTTTCTGTTCTATTGAGAGGCCTCGAGGTACTTGTGCCATACCCATCTTGGTGCATGGCGAAAAATCAATGAAACTTCTGTTCGCAAAAGAAATACCCATCTTGATTAATCTTCAATTCTTCATCAGCTGCTTGTCGTGATCAGGGCATGCACACTCAATCCTTCAATGTGTTTACTTGCTTTAATGGCCTGCAAATTAAATTTCTATAGTTCAAAGTTTTGATGCCTGATTGAGTCTAAAACTGAAGCCAGGTTAAGAAATGACCTCCTCATCCCAATCGCATCGTATGGTAATATACCCCAGAATTAGTGTCTGAACCGCAGTACCACCGATCATCCCCGCCCAGATCCCCTGCAAATTAAGAAAGATGAGCCAGTGAGTGTGCACACTTGTATTTCCAAAAAAGAAGATAAACAGTATTAAGGACGGCTTAGATGGAACGTACAAGAACTCCAAGACCGAAGATCCAACCCAGCATAATTCCAACAGGAACTCCAATGATGTAGTAGCTTCCTACGTTTACGTAAGCAACTAGTGCTTGCCACCCTGACCCAACAGCAAGGTGATTCCCCTGTGTGGAAGGACCTTTTGAAAGTGAGGAAATTTTATCTTATGAATAGGAAAATGTGTGTGGTTGGGGGAAATGAAACTGATTTCTGGCAGGATGCCTGGCTTGGAGAAAATCCTTTGGCTAATGTTTTTCCTAGGTTGTTTGAAATCTGTGATCAACAGGAAGTTACTGTGAAAGAAATGTATAATACTGGGTGGACATTTTCCTTTAGAAGATGGTTAACACCAGTTTTGCAAATGCAAGTTAGGGAGTTAAGGAATGCTTTAACAACTGTAGCGCTGGGAGTTGGAAAAGATAAACCAAAATGCAAATTAACTAAGAATGGAATCTTTTCTGTAAAATCACTGTATAACAAGTTATCCTCGTTTGGTCCTGATAGATCTTTTAAACATCTGTGGAAAGCAAAAATTCCTCTCAAAATTAAGATTTGGCTTTGGCTTATTTGGCACAATGCTATTGCAACTAAGGATAATATGTTGAGGAGAAAGTGGGTTGGTAGTCCAATTTGTAGGTTCTGTCATTTGAATGAATCTATTAACCATTTGTTTTTTGAATGTCCTGCTGCTAGTTTTGTGTGGAGTTCAGTGTGTATAGCTTTGGGGGCAACTGCCAGGCCCACTGGTTTTACTCATTATTTTTGGTGGATTAACAAGTTTTTTCCTGGGAACACAAACCTTCATGTAGTGGGTGTTGCTGCTCTCTGTTGGGCTATTTGGAAATTGCGAAATAGGGCTTGTTTTGAGGGCAAGACTATATCATCTCCTGTTGAGATGGTGTGTTACATGAGTGTTTTTCTTCGTTATTGGGCAGGTTTGCAGGGAGAAGCAGTTAGGAGCTTGCTGGAGGAAGGAGCTAAGATGATACAAGATGTTGCAATATCAGCTCATGCGTCAACTGGATCTTCGGCGCAGGATGAAACGGAGACTGAACAGGCTGAGGATGATGTCCAGGAAGAAAATGAAGATTGATTGGGTGAGCCTGTCAGTGGGTGGTGTTTGCAAAGATACTTTGTCCTGGCTTTGTGGCGAAACTCATGTGGTTGTTTTTAACTGTCGGCCGGTTGGTTTGTGGTCGGTTGGAGGCCTGATAGACTTTTATCTCAGTTGCTTAGGTTTGGTACTTTTGCTGTGGTTTCTAGTTCCTTAAGTGTGGGTCGTTTTTTCGTTTCAAGTTGTAACTAAGACTCCTGTTCTGTTATGTTAATAATGGAACCCGGCTCTCCTTGTGGGAGGCGTATGTAAAAAAAAAACAGCAACTCCTGCAAATTGTCATGTACGGAGCACCTAATCACAGTTCTGCATTGCATTTCATATTCTGATCTGATTCATTACAAGTTCACAACTTTGTACTGGATGGAAAAAGAGTACCGGAAAGAACTGGTTGGACGCCGTTTAGGAGGATGGTCATGGCTAGCAGAACGGAGATGTTGTCCACAGCGTCCATCACGGCCCTGCTTGACGAGACGATGAGGGCGATCTTGTCGTGAAAGGCAAGTGCCAGCAAGCTAAAGAAGAGGCCGATCAGAAACGAAGTCGTCGCCGCCACAATCGTCGCAAACCTTGCGCCTTTTCCATTGCCCGCGCCAAGCTCATTAGCAACTCGCACCCTTTGAATTCACATCGAAAATTTCAGCCAACCAGTGTTCTGAAGGTAAACTGATAACTGGAGTGCAGAGTTGTTGTTGTTGTTTTTTTTTTTTTTTTTTGCAGTTAGATATTTACCCAGTGCCTGCTAAGAACGAAAGAGGAATCATCATCTCCAATTCTTGAACGGTAATACTGCTCAATATACAGGTAGCAACCGTTAGTGACATAAAAATATGTTTATAGAAGCAATCCGTGTACTAGAGTTTATAGGTGAATGATTTCCTGGTTCAGGAGTAGGGATAGAGAGGTACTCGCTCCGTTCTAAAATATTTGACTTTTGTCCAAATATAGATGTATCTATAGAGTAAAACATGTCTAAATACATCTATAGTTAGACAAATAGAAGTCATCTAATATGGAACGGAGGGAGTAGAAGAATTACCAGATAGAAAGGGCATCCACAGCAAGTTCAGAATTCTTCAGGTATCCCGTAAGCAAGAGCAGTACATTGTAGTAAGAACTCTCTAAGCTGCACGCCAAGACGAAATGAGACCATGCACGCAAAGTCGAATGAATCCCAATCCCGTACATATACTCCCATACATACCATACCATGACGCCAGAAGACACCGACAGCTTGACAAACCCCCACAGATCAACGAACGCCAACGGCGAGAACCCATTCCACGTCACCGGGCACCCGCCGCCGACGACGTATGCGAGCTGCAGAGCCAAGCTGACGCCCCAGGAGACGTTCAACGCCATGGCGGCGTCGAGCACCCCGAACCGGAAGTAGACCACCAGCAGCCAGCTCGCCGCAATATGCACCAGGAAGGACACCGCCGACGTTGCCGCCATGACCCAGTTTTGGCCCTGGCTCTGGAGGAACTTGTTGAGCGGCAGCATGACGGCGAACTGGAAGTGCATCGGGAGCATGCACATGCTGACCTCTCCGGCCAAGCGCGCCACCTCCGCGGGCTGTCCCAGCGCGGCCAGTAGCGGCGCCGTGAATACGTACATGGGAACGAGGAGCAAAGCGGAGAGGAGGAGGATGATCCATGAACGTTGTAGGTAGATGCCGATCATGGTGTACTGCTTGGCGCCGTAGGCTTGGCCGCATAGTGTTTCCAGAGCACTCGCCATTCCGAGCTACCAAACATTGAAGAATGAGTCAATCGGTTATAGAACTTGTACATGTATTCCGTTGCATGCTTGTTGAAATAATTACAACATGTGGGCATACAGGCAGGGCAGCCGCACATGACTGCAGCGGCGGTGCGTAGCGGCGAGCAGCTCCCAGCCGCACAGGCGACAGCGAGCGGAGGGCGTGTGGCTGCTGCTGCTGGCGGCGAGGAGCTAGCAGCCGCTCAGGCGACAGCGGGCCGTGGGCGAGCGCCTGTTGCCACTGGGCCGCTGGAGGCTGCCAGCCCGCTGGCTGGGCCGGCACGGCTCGGGTGGGCGGGACGCCGCTGCCCGTCGCCCAGGCGGCAGTCATCAGCGGCGGTGGGCCGGCGGTTCCCGGGAGCGGCGGTGGGCCTGCAGTCACACCGCCACGGACAGCGATCGCTGGTTGCGCAGTGCAGTCGCCTGCGCGGTGCGTCTCCCAGCTGGCCGCCGCGCAGGGGATCGTGTCAGCGCCGTTCGCGACGCCACCACGTGCAGGTGGCGGTACGGTGGCTAAGAGCATGGCGGTCGGGGGGGTATCTTCTTCGCCATTGCCCCCCTCCGCCGTGGCGCCTCCCTCTGTGGATCATGGGCAGCCAAAGAAGGGGTTGAGACGTAGTGCTCGCCACTTCGTTGCAGCGGACGGGGCTACACCGACTGATGATGATGCTATGTCCAAGGCCATGCGACGGAAAGCGGCATTGTTTTCGTCTTCGACCTTGGGTACGTCTTCTGCTCAGACTTCATTTCTTCCTTTTTCCAATGCAAAGGTATCATCTAGTTTAGGTGCTATCGGCGTTTCATTAGGGAAGAATGATTCGGAAGTTACGTTATCCACTAATGCGTTGAAGCACATGGAATTTGACCGTTTAACGGTCAAACCGAGCTCTTCCGCTAGGATGGATATACCTCATATGGATGATGATTCAGCGTATGCCTCTTCGGATGGACAACTTTTATCATATCTTGTGGGGGAAGTGACTGAGGTGGGGATGGATGATGAGGACGGGCTAGGATCTTTATTTGATCTCTATGCTTCCGGCCGGAAATCCAAAACCGCCAAACAAAAACGGAAACACTCACCGCGATATTCTGAGAGACCGCCTAAAAACCCAATTGTTTCCCGATGAATGGCTTATTCAGTAATAGCAGAGGTCTTGGTGACTTGGCTAAACATTTGAATATTGCACAATACGTTAAGGATCACAATTTGGAGTTTGTGGCGATCTCCGAATCCGGAAGGAGAGATTTCCAAGCGAGTGTTCTGAACCGCCTCTCAGGGGGTTTAGACTTCACTTGGCACTCTATCCCTCCACGTGGTAGATCGGGTGGCATACTACTAGGCGTTAAAACTGACTCATTTGATGTGTTAGCAAGGTCGGATGGTGATTTTCATATTAAATTACACCTCCGTAACCGTGCCGACAACTTCATATGGAGTTTAGTCGCTGTGTATGGTGCCGCCCAGGAGGAGTTTAAGGAGGCTTTTCTACGTGAGCTAGTTAACTTGGCGAATAATAATCCACATCCAATTTTAATTGGAGGAGATTTCAATTTGCTAAGGTTCCCACACGAGAAAAATCGGGGACGGTTTGACGGTCATTGGCCTTTCTTGTTTAACGCTGTCATCGATAGCTTGGATTTGAGAGAGGTATACATGACCGGACGACAGTTCACCTGGGCAAATAGTCTGCCAGAGCCGACATACGAGAAACTAAATCGCGTATTAATGAGTACCGATTGGGAAGATAATTTCCCCTTGGTTACTGTACGCGCTCTAGAACGCATTGAGGCTCTGTCGGATCATGCCCCCCTTCTACTTTCAACTGGCACATCAAAACCAAAAGGCCAGACACAGTTCAAGTTTGAACTAGGTTGGTTCTTGAGAGACGGTTTTGATGAACTAGTAAAGAAAGTCTGGCGCAAACCGGTCTTAGGTGATAACCCGATACAGAGATGGAATAATAAAATGCGCAATGTGCGTAAATATCTCCGTGGTTGGGCGAGACATACGACTGGGATGTTAAAGAAGGAGAAACATCGTCTTTGTTCCATTATCGATGAGTTAGATCGACTCGCTGAAACTAGGTTGCTATCGATGCAAGAGATTGAACTAAAGAGTCAATCCAATGCAAAAGTAGTACATATGTTGCGGGAAGAGGAACTCAAATGGTATCAGAGATCGAAAGCTCAATTCATTCTCGAAGGAGACTCGAATACTCGGTATTTCCATATTGTTGCCAATGGCATACATAGGAAAAAACGGATTCAATGTCTCCATCAGGATGAAGGTCTCATTGAGGGACAAGAGTTTCTCAAGGCCTATATCACAAAGTTCTATAAAGATTTGTTTGGGGCTCCTGAAGTAGGTAATATTACCATGGATGAGAGCCGCACAGATGATATTCCCCAAGTTTCAATGGAAGAAAACGCTTTTCTTAATGCTCCCTTCTCTGAAGAGGAGATAAAGAAGGCTATATTCCAAATGGAACATAATAAGGCACCTGGTCCAGATGGTTGTCCGGCGGAGTTCTATCAGCATTTCTGGGAAATCATTAAACATGATCTCATAAAGATGTTTGATTGCTTACAGAGTGGACATCTGGAGTTGTATCGCCTTAATTTTGGGGAAATCGTTTTGTTACCTAAGGTTTTGAACGCGGAAAGGATACAACAGTACCGACCAATCTGCCTTCTTAACGTTAGTTTCAAAATCTTTACAAAGGTTGCAACTATTAGGCTAAATTCAGTGGCAGATCATGTGGTAAAACCTACACAGACTGCTTTTATGCAGGGTAGGAATATCCTAGATGGGGTCGTGACTTTACACGAAACCGTACATGAGTTGCACACGAAAAATTTTAATGGGGTAATTCTTAAAATAGACTTTGAAAAGGCCTATGATAAAGTGAATTGGGAGTTTCTACAACAGACTCTGAGAATGAAAGGATTTTCAGAGGAGTGGTGTACTCTAGTTCGCAGCTTCGTAGTTGGAGGTAGGGTGGCTAACAAAGTCAATGATGATGTTGGCCGATACTTCCAAACTAAGAAAGGCTTGAGACAAGGTGATCCGCTATCGCCCGTATTGTTTAATATTGTGGCAGATATGTTAGCAATCATGATCGATCGAGCCAAGGAAAATGGCCTAATTGAGGGAGTAATTCCACATCTAGTCGATGGGGGATTGTCTATCTTTCAATATGCAGATGATACAATTCTCTTTATGGAACACGATTTGGAGAAAGCGGCGAATCTGAAATTAATTCTTTCAGCGTTCGAGCGACTATCCGGATTAAAAATCAATTTCCATAAAAGTGAATTGTTCTGCTTTGGCAAGGCACAAGATGCAGTTGCACAGTATACCGAGCTATTTGGTTGCGAGCAAGGTCAGTTTCCTATTAAGTATTTGGGAATACCAATACATTACAGGAGATTGACTAATGCAGAATGGGCTCACGTCGAAGAGCGTTTGCAGAAACGGCTAGCTAGTTGGAAAGGAAAATTGTTGTCACTGGGTGGACGACTGGTACTCATTAATTCAGTCCTTACTAATATGGTACTGTATATGATATCATTCTTCCAGTTACCTAAAGGAGTCTTAAAAAAATTGGATTACTTCCGATCAAGATTCTTTTGGCAGGGTGACAACGAGAAAAAGAAATATCGATTGGCAAGATGGGATGTAGTTTGTCGTCCACGAGATCAGGGAGGGCTTGGTATTCATGACCTGCAAGTCAAGAATTCAGCCCTACTTGGTAAATGGATTTTTAAACTACTTACCGAAGATGGCGTATGGCAGACCCTCCTGAAACGTAAATACATAGGTTCAAAAGCAATATCACAGGTTATGTGGAAACCAGGTGATTCACACTTTTGGGCTGGACTCATGGCGAATAAAAATAAGTTTTTCCGCTATGGGGTATTTAAGATTAAGGATGGATCACAGATACGGTTCTGGGAGGATAAGTGGTTAGGTAACACCACACTCAGAGAACAGTATCCGGCCTTGTACACGATAGCGCGACATAAGGATGATACGCTGGCTACGGTCATGCAAACATCACCTCCTAATGTTACGTTCCGACGAGATTTACTCGGGCCTCGACTTGAGTCTTGGCAAAACCTGGTTGATAGATTAACGAGGGTTACTCTTACACCAGGCACTGATGAATTTCGTTGGAAGATCACTAAGAATGGTATGTTTTCGGTGGATTCCATGTACAGGGCTCTGATCCAATCGGATATGCCAATCGATATTTTAAAAAATGTATGGCGTATGAAAGTGCTGCTGAAGATTAAGATCTTCGCGTGGTACCTTCGTAAGGGGGTCATACTCACAAAGGATAATCTTGTCAAACGTAATTGGCATGGGAGCTCTAAGTGTGTCTCTTGTTCTCAGGATGAGACAATTAAAACCTTATTCTTTGATTGCACATTTGCGCGTTCTATATGGTCCGCTATCCAAATGGCTTCAAATCTATATCCGTCTACTTCCGTTGCGAATATATTTGGCAATTGGTTAAATGGGGTTGATAAACGATTTAAAACTATTATTAGGGTAGGAGCGCTTGCCGTTATTTGGTCGCTCTGGCTATGTAGAAATGACAAGATTTTCAATGATAAAAAAATTTCTCGTATGCAGGTTCTATTCAGGAGCACAGGTATTCTCCGTTCGTGGTCCACATTACAGCGAGGGGAATTACGAGGCCTTTTTACGGAGGCATGTGCACGACTGGAGCAGGTGGCGAGGGATATTTTTATCCCACATGGATGGCCGCTTGATCTACGGATAGAGGCTCTATAGCATCGTCAGTCTACAGCAGATGTTTTGTAGCATTGTCGCCATGTTTATTTTCAGTTTCGGATTTCGGCTGTGTGCATCTTACGATGCAGAGGTCGGGTGTAATGCTTGAACTTTTTGAGTAATAAAGCCCTTTATCAAAAAAAAAATACAGGCAGGGAGACGCTCATTTTTGTACAGCGAGATCACTGGAATACAAAATGCAACTTATATTTTCACCAACCATTGACATGATCATCTCCATTCCCGCACTACTGCAGAATAGCTTATAGCCACCAACACAGTAGTGACGGGTAAAAATATGCATGTCACTGATAAGAGGTATCAGTGACGTGCAATGAAAGGCCTGTCACTGGTAAATCTCGACAAATGGCTATAGCACACACTAGTGACAGTAAAATATAATTCGTCTGTCACCGGTAATTTTGTCTAATACTGGTGACAGGTCCGTAGACTTGCCTGAGTGTCGCTGGTCATGTTCATATCAGCGACTGACATATTTTTGCCCGTCACTAAATAACTGGCCACTTCACATTACTTTCTAATAAAATTTATTGATAAAAAAGATAATAGGAATGGGAAAAAAATCCTTACAAAACCAACCGCTCCTGTCAACCGTTGTGGCACGTAGCCACGGTCCACAGAGCGTGAACAGGGGGGGCCATCAGGTAAGAAAATAAGAGAAAAGTTGGATATCGGCAAAAGTAGAGAATTGAACTCGTGTCTACACAACCGAGCTGCGAAAACGATCGTGCGTAACTTCTGGTTCACGTCCTTTTATCCAGGACAGAAACGGGATCTAAAAAAAAGAGAGAAACCGGATCGGAACAGTTTGCGCATCGGTAGGCCACAAAACTAAAATTTTCCTTTTCTTTGAGTCGCATTTTTCTCCCGAGCCCTGCCCCAGGTTTCTCCCGAACCGCCGCCAGACCTCCCCGCCGAAAGCCCCGCCGGTACCGCGCCACAAGGAATCCTAGATGACGGCGTGCAGCAAGGCCTCCCTCCGCCTACGCCGCCGTCGCACCGCCCCGACGCCGCCGTCGTCAGGGCTGCTACTGGTTGACGCCGCGGCCGCCGGACTGCTGCTGGTCGCCCCCTGCCGCCATCGACCGAGGACCACCACCAACAACGGAGGACTGCTGCTCTGTCGCCATCGACGGTTTGTACCCCTCTCCCATGTATGCCCTGTGTCCGGCCATCTAGTTCAGCAGCAGGGACTCACATGTCGATTGCCTCCTCCCTGCTATACAATTTCACTATGTTGCATGTACATTGTTCTGTTTACTTCTTGTTAACCGTGCTAATTCGGACCCATGATTTTGATCTGCTAGGAAGAAATAGAGATTTTCTCCATGTAATCAAATTACCTCGCGTAGCCCAGGCACCTTAGATAGTGCAGAAGTTTTTGGTTGGCTCACAGCTTAGATCTCTGCTGCCTACTTTCTTTAGCTGAAATCAATCCAAAATGACTTGAATTGCCGCTTTGAGTTGGGGTTTTATATGAATGGAGGGAATTCTTATATAAATGCAAATTTAATTATAGTTTCCAAAACTGTATTAATATTTTTGTTGAAATTTAGGAATTTGGGTTGCATCAAAGGAAAAAAGGGAATTCAGTGAGGTAGCCTAATGTCATATCTGAATGAGGTGCCTTGAAACAACACGCCAGTGTCTTCCTCATCACTCTCTCCATAATAGATAGCTTATTATCGGTAACTTCTTCGTACAATAATAATTATTAACGCAGAAGCGTACATAAATATTGCTGCTACAGTCCGATGTCCTCCATATCTGAAGTGACCACCTGGACGAGACGTGCCTGTTAGAGGATGTCTTGGACGTTTTAGTTTCAATTGATTAATATTTTTAAGTTACTGGCTCTTACTCTGGTTATGTTTGCTAGCTTTCAGACAATGATGATGTTACCATGTTGTGCTTATCAACTTCTGTTAAAGGTTTAGACACTTCTCTATGGATGTCCTATTATGTTTTTTACCCTTAGGTGTCCTTAATTCTAGAACTATATGTTATTTCTTATTAGATGAATAGTCTCACTTACCTACTTGGAGATAACATGATGTCGCACCCTGGCTTCTAAGGGATACTCATCGGACGAACTGGATAGCAGGTGCTTGGATTATGGGGCATAACTGCTCCCACGTCCCAGCTTCCTGGTAGGCTTGCGCTTATGCGCGACAACACAAGCCCTACTATTCCACCGTCGATGTAAACTATCCACTAGAAGTCATAGGCACTACTGTCGACGTACTTCATATCAATCACGCACGGTACGACAACAGCTTTGAACGAATGATAATCACAACTTATCTCTAAGACACAAAAGATTGAAATAAGGTTGCAAATGGCCTTCACTAAGGCAGAGATAGCAAATACAATCATCCAGAGGACACATGTCCCAACATAGCATTCATTACATCAGCGGAAGCAATCAAAGGTGTCTGGGTACAGACAAATCCAACAGGCTTAAGAAGCCGGAGAAAATAAAGAAGACGAAGCCCATCCACGTAGGTTCTGGATCCTGCCCTGGTCCAGCTAATTACTCGTCTGCGGTATCGTCAAACTCCACGAAGTAGCCATCATGGTGGTCATCGTAGCCGTAGTCGTAGTCTGCGTAAACCACAGCCCCAACGGGGTCAGTACATCCAAGTACTGGCAAGCAAGACTCACAGTTTACCAAAGTAAAGCCCGTCAACACAAGCACAGATGACTTGGTTCAACAGAAAGAAGGGGATAAATAAGATGCTGCAACTGGCTGCACTAACCAACTACGGAGATTCTATCACTTCCAACTATCAGAAAGGGGATAAGATCGAGGGTTGTAACCAACTGAAAGATAACATCAAACAAACCCATCCTGGATCTCGCCCCTTATCCAAAGAAGCAATCCGAGGATCACTCACACAGTTGGATTAAGATGAAACAAGTTATTGTGTCAATAATCCTATTACTAGTCAAATTGTTAATCATGGGGTGTGAGATCATGAATCTTTAGGTTTAAGTTGTCCTGAGTACTTGTTAGCCAGTACTTTCACCAAGTAGTCCATAACCGCGGAAAACACGGCTTCTCGAGAAGATTATCCCTGCAGGGTTGCACCAATTTGGCCGTACACGTATGAATAACCCGCCAGATGGGATGCCTCCCACCAAGCGGGGCACTCAACACAACTCAACTCTTCTCCGCATCAAGCCCAAAGCACCTTGGGCGCACGGCTAATCAAGCCCCGAAGAAAAGGGACCCTCATAGCACTCTAAGACCGTGTCCCCCTATATGCCGACTACAAAAGTTCCACCCTGCGCTGGGCTCGCAAAAACATGCATGCGGCAAATAGAAAGCACGAACTAAATGAGATGATTTGGACGAGATGCGAATCGAATCAAATTGAGGGGGGCGCCCATACTCGCTTCCCACATGCGGGTAGTGCGCTCATCATGGATCAGTAGACAAGACCCTTTTCCTATTAGGGTCGACACTAGCAGGCCTCAAAACCACACAGGGCCTCCTGCCGGTGCCTTATCATCAAATTATTATTAACAGTAATAACATTAGCATGATTGATTGATTGATTAAACATCGAGCCCCCAGAACATAATGAAATATAGTAACTGAAAGTAACGGGTAACAGACTCGAGCAAAACAACCTAAGCATGCTAGTAAGACACTGGCTCAATCAATAGGGTTGTAGGAGGGGTGGTGAGGCAATATTCAGGGTTAAAGGATTCATGTGATAGGTTCGTAGCAGAAACAACTACC
Organism: Alopecurus myosuroides; assembly: GCA_028641055.1. Taxonomy (NCBI): domain Eukaryota; kingdom Viridiplantae; phylum Streptophyta; class Magnoliopsida; order Poales; family Poaceae; genus Alopecurus; species Alopecurus myosuroides. The sequence continues at coordinate 251,021,871 of CM054063.1, read as the reverse complement.
ACTAAGGCTAGCAAGAATAGACAACGGAAAGTATCGGTAACCAGGGTTGAAAGGAACACAATGGTTCATGTGAGTGATAACTTGCCTGCAAACTCAACAGCCGGGTACTGAGCTAGATCCTCAGAAGGGGTGTTGTAAGGGTCGTCTGCCTCAATGTCGTCGTCTATTCGAGAAGAAGCAAACAAACAAAACAGGAATGTAAACAATCATTGCCATGGCATTGTGCACAATCAATATGATGCATGACAAGTTAATGGTTGCATCAAAATAAATGAGCTAACAAGATAACACAATTTAAATGGACCCATATGCAATTGGATTGCATATGGAAAAGATCCATTGAATTAAGTGGAAACAAATGGTTTACAACTAATGATTATGTTAAAGTTGTTAGCATGATGCATGCATGATGATGATAACAAGATAACAACAAATAACAATAATAGATGCAAAGGAAAAGGAATAAAACAAGTTTGGGAATTATTTATTAAGTTTGGAAAAAAATTGGTTACTTAAACATGTCACACAAACAATTATTGTTTTCATCAATTTAAAGTGTGCAAAACAATTAACAAAATTTATATTTGAAAAGAACCTCAAATTTTAGTTGGATTACATGTTTCACATGTTGAAATAGGAGTTAGGATAATTTAATTATGAATTAAACAATATTAAGCAAGTTTTATTTGAATTTAAAACAAGTTTGAATATTATTTGAATTTTATTTGTTCAAAACATAAATTCAAGTTCACAATTGAAAAGTTCACACTTTGATGGTTTGAAAACATATTTTGCATGTTCAAAAATATTTTATATTAAACAAGTTATGGTTTTATCAAATTTAATTGAATTAAACAAGTATTAAATTATTTAGGCAATTTAAATTATTCAAACAATGAAACAAATTTTATATTTGAATAGGATATTCAAAATGGTATGAAAAACATATTTTATTTGCCTTATTTGGAATTAGTATGAATTATTTATGAATTATTGCAAATTACATTTGAATTATTCAAATTTGAATTTTAAATGTATTTTCAAAACTCAAAACAGAACACAAATTGATTATTTGGAAAGATTAGGAAATTTGGAACAGAAAACATATACAAGTTTTATTTATTAGACTTGTAGATTAAAAGTTATTGATTTTTAAAGTTTAGTGCTTTATTCTGCCATTTAAAAAGAAATAGAAATAAAACAGATTTGTTTTAAATCCTTTGCTACCGCACTGGAAACATACCCACACGCTGTCAGGGGGGGCCCCGTGGCTCGCTGTGCCCGCGTGGCACCAGAGGGGCTGACGGATGGGCCCTGGATGTCAGCGATTCCAACGAAAAAAGAGAGGGATTAATCCCGGGTGCTGGGGATCGAACCCAGCACCTCTCCCTCGCGCGCGCTCGACTGAAACCAGTTGCGCTGTCGCGCTGCGTTTGACAGATACATAGATGGACACGGGTTGAGGTTCAGATCCGCACTAAACCTGACGAAACTGACGAGCAAACGTTTGCTCGACTGTCAGAACAACTCGCCGGCGGGGAACAACACGGTGGTGCTCGCGATCTGGGTTGGGTGTGTACGGGTGGTGGGCGGATGTGGTGCCAAGTACGCAAGGTGGAGAGGAGGGCACGGTGGGGATCAGGTGAAGCTCACCGTCGATTGCAGAGAGGCTCGCGGAGGTGCTCGACGGCGTCTGATCGGTGGACGGCGGCGCGGTTGCTGTCTCCCGCGTGCTCACCGCTGGTGTCCAACAGAAAGAAGGATTGGTGGCGATCTCGTTTCGGTGGTTACGGGTGGTGGAGGAGGGCCATGGCGGTCGCGGTGGTTGGAGGTTCAGAGGCTCGCCGTCGGCGAGGGATTCAGAGAGGGGGAGAGCGACTGTGAGGAGAGAAATTGGAGGCGCGGCGCGGGGAGCGAGGGCCTAGGGATTAGGGTTAGCTCCTAGGGTTCAGTGGGGATCTTATAGGGGGTACGGGGCGCTGGTGGCCGTCCGGCGAGGCCGTACTCCGACGTGGAGGCGCTCGATGCGCGCCGTACTGGAAACAGACGGCGTGCACGAACCTCAAAGAGGTAAGTGACGCGCGGGCGGGCTGGGCTGCGCGCTGTTAGCCGCTAGGTGGGCTGGGCCAGGTAGATAGGTTAGCTGCCGCTCGTTTCTCTTTTTGTTATTGTCGTTTTTCTGTTTTTTTTTTTGTAGCTTTTGCTTTTGGAAGAAAAGATAGGTTTTAGTTTTAGGGAAAAATTTGGAAAAATTTGGGGAAGTTCATTAGATAAAATGCAAACATTTGGTAGCTTTTGTTTTCAAAATTTTAATTGTTTGCTTGCTGTTTGAAAATTAAACCCAATTTAATGCAATTTTCAATATTAATTAATATTAGAAAAACAAAGCATTTTTCATAGGGTTACCCCTAAGTTTTAACATGATTTAAGGTTTATAATTGTTTGGTGAACCTTATGGATTCAAAAAGGTACTGATTTTGAGAATTGGTTTGAATTTGAAAATTGGTTTGGAATTAATTGATTAAATTGGTTGATTGATTTAAAGCAACAATTTAATAAGTGAACCTTAATGAATTATTTGGAAACAAGGGAGGTTTTGTTTTGCATTTCTTTATTTGAAAGGATTGTAACAGACAAGTATGAAAACAACTGTTGATTAAGTTTGAATTTCATTAAGAAAACAATGCAACAGAAATAAAATGAGGATGATGCCATGATGCATTGCTTATATTAAACAACAAGAAATAAAGCAACTAGGGGTTTTTCATACTTGGGATGTTACAAAACGCCCCCCCTTGAAGGAATCGCGCCCCGAGATTCCTTACTGAGATGTGAAAAGGTCCGGATACTTCTTGCGAAGATCCTCTTCGGTCTCCCACGTTGCCTCTTTATCGGAATGATGCGACCATTGGACTTTCAAGAACTTGGTGCTCTTGTTGCGAGTCTTACGCTCGGTCTCATCGAGAATACGAATAGGGTGCTCCTCATAAGATAGATCATCTTGCAGTTCAATGGAATCATGATCAACTGCACGATCTGGATCTTTGAAACACTTCTTGAGTTGTGACACGTGGAACACATCGTGCACTTTAGATAGTTTTTCTGGAAGTTCAAGACGATAAGCATTTTCTGCACGCCTTGAGAGAATGTTGAAAGGACCAATGTATCTTGGTGCAAGCTTTCCTTTCACACCAAAACGATGAGTGCCTCTGAGGGGAGTTACACGGAGATATGCCTTATCACCAGGTGCATAGATCATATCCCTGTGCTTGCTATCATAATAGCTCTTCTGACGAGACTGAGCAATCCTGAGATTGTCACGAATGATACGAACTTTCTCCTCGGCTTCCTTAACAATGTCAGGGCCTAAGAGTGAACGTTCACCAGCTCCAGACCAATTGATTGGACTCCTGCATCTGCGGCCATACAGTGCCTCAAATGGTGCCATGCCTAGGCTTGCCTGGTAGCTGTTGTTGTAGGAGAATTCAGCATATGGAAGGCAATCCTCCCATTTCATGCCAAAGGAGAGACCACATGCTCTGAGCATATCCTCGAGAATCTGATTGACTCTTTCGACTTGCCCCTGAGACTGAGGGTGATAAGCTGTGCTGAACAGAAGTTTGGTGCCCAATGCTTCTTGAAAGCTTTTCCAGAAATGAGAAGTGAAGATACTTCCACGGTCTGAGCTTATTTCCAATGGAACACCATGAAGAGGAACAACCTTTGCTGTGTAGAGCTCTGCTAACTGGCTAGCTGAGATAGTCTCCTTGACAGCAAAGAAGTGAGCAACCTTAGTGAGACGATCAATAACAACGAAGATTGCATCGTTGCCCTTTTTGGATTTTGGAAACCCAGTAACGAAGTCCATTTCAATCATGTCCCACTTCCACTCAGGAATTTTCAGAGGTTGGAGTAGACCGGCTGTTTTCTGATGGACTGCCTTAACACGTTGACAAACGTCGCATTCAGAAACGTATTGAGCAATTTCACGTTTCATGCCAGGCCACCAATACAGAGTCTTGAGATCCTGGTACATCTTTGTACTTCCAGGGTGGATGGAGAGAGGAGTTTCATGAGCCTCCTTGAGAATGATATCCTTGAGACTTTGAATCTGAGGAACTGCAATGCGTCCTTCGAAGTACACAGTTCCCTTGTCATCAATTGAGAAGGACTTGAATTTATCACTGCCCTCCTTGATGTGCTCTACAATCTTCTTGATTTCAGTATCACGAAGTTGTTCAGAACGAATCTTGTCCTCGAGAGTTGGGCTGGCTGTCAAGCTAGCAAGGTATCCTTCAGGGACAAGACCAAGGTTCAGCTTCTGGAATTCTTCATGAAGTGGAGGTTGGCTTTCCATGATCATGAGATTATTGCAATAGGATTTGCGACTGAGAGCATCGACCATAACATTAGCCTTGCCTGGAGTGTAAGAAATGGTGAGATCAAAGTCTTTAATCTTCTCAATCCATCTCCTTTGCCTGAGGTTCAGATCTGGCTGAGTGAAGATGTATTTCAGACTCTTATGATCGGAAAAGATTTCAGTTTTGTTACCCAACAAGTATTGTCTCCATTTCTTGAGGGCAAACACAACTGCTGCAAGTTCAAGATCATGAGTGGGATAGTTTTGCTCATGTGGGTTCAACTGACGTGAAGCGTAGGCCACAACTTGACGTTCTTGCATAAGAACTGCTCCTAGGCCTTGGAGAGATGCATCACAGAATATCTGGAAAGGTTTGGTAGTATCTGGGCCAACCAGAACTGGGGTGGAAGTGAGTTTAGTTTTGAGGAGGTTGAAACTCTCATCACATTGTGGAGTCCAAACGAACTTTTTGTCCTTCTTTGTGAGATCAGTGAGAGGTTTGGCAATCTTGGAAAAGTTTTGGACGAAACGACGGCAATAGCTAGCCAAGCCAAGAAAACTTCTGACTTGCTTCACCGTCTTAGGGGGTTTCCAATCAACAATTGCCTTAACCTTTTCAGGATCAATGGCTATGCCTTTGGCAGAGATGATATGACCAAGATATGCAACTTCTGGAATCCAGAACTCACATTTGGAGAACTTGGCATATAGACGATGCTCGCGAAGTTTCATGAGAGTGAGACGAAGGTGTTCTCCATGCTCTTCCTCGGATTTTGAGTAGACTAGAATGTCATCAAGATATACCACAACGAACTTGTCGAGGTATTCATGGAAGACAGAATTCATGAGTCTTGAGAACGTTGCCGGTGCATTGGTGAGACCAAAGGACATGACGGTGTATTCATATAGACCGTACCGAGTGGTGAAAGCTGTCTTAGGAATATCTTCCTTTCTGATCTTTATCTGATGGTACCCCATCCTCAAGTCCAACTTTGAGAATATTGAGGCTCCAGCAAGTTGATCAAAAAGATCATCGATACGAGGAATTGGATACTTGTTCTTGATGGTTTTCTCGTTGAGAGGACGATAGTCAACCACGAGTCTTTTTGTTTGATCCTTCTTGGCAACAAACAGAGTTGGGCAACCCCAAGCGGAGGAACTAGGCTGAATGTAACCTTTCTCCATGTACATATCGATTTGCTCCTTCAACAATTTCAGTTCAGGAGGAGCTATCTTGTATGGATGCTTAGAGATTGGAGCAGTACCTGGCTCAAGCTCGATCACGAACTCAACTGCTCTGTCCGGGGGCATCCCTGGCAACTCTTCTGGAAAGACGTCAGGGAATTCACAAACCACCGGAACATTTTCAATTGCAGGAAGAGGTTTTTCATCAAGGTTGAACAGCTGAATAGAACTTGATCCATATGGAGAATAGACTATCTGGCCTGAAGTGTGAGAGAGTGTTATTGACTTTTGAGCACAGTCAATTTTTGCTTTGTGGGTCTTCAACCAATCCATACCCAGAATGACATCAATGTCAGAATTTCCCAGCAACATGAGTGAAGCAAGGAATATGCGACCTCCAATTAGGATCTGATTGTCCATGCTTATCTTGGAAGTAATCATTTTAGTTCCCGGAGAGTGCACATAGATTTGATTGTTTAGTGGAACCAGAGCTAAATTGTACGTTGTAGCAAAGATCTTTGACACGAACGAATGCGATGCTCCAGTATCAAACAACACTTTAGCTGGAATAGAGTTTACGGGTAATATACCGAGAACGACGTCAGCAGCTTCCTCAGCTTTGTCGGCCTTGATATGGTTCACCCTCGCGTTCCTCCCGACAGGCCTGTTGTTGGAGTTGAAGGCTTTAGCTGGGGGAGCACGAACCATTGCCTGGTTGGTGTTGGGGCGAGGAGGTGGAGGTAGCTGCCTCTGAGTGCACTTATCAGCGTAGTGCCCAGTCTCCTTGCACTTGAAGCAAGTGACGACACGAGGAGGACCTGGCCTTGGCTGCCCCATTGGAATCCTCTGACCCTGCATCTGAGATGGGTTGGGTGGGCGGGGACCAAAGCCTGGAGAAGCTTGGGCATTTGGAGCCCGAGTGACAGCACCATTTGGCACCCAGATGCGGCGCTTCTGCGGAGGGGTGGTCATGTTGGAGGAGGAACCACCCTCACGCGAGTGCTTGCGGGACTCTTCGAACGCCTTGCGCCCATTCTCCTCATTGAGCGCGGTGTTCACGAGCTCCACGAAGTCCTTGCACTTGATGTTGGTGAGAGCGTACTTCAGTTCCGGGTTAAAACCTCGGCGGAACCTTGCCATCTTCTTGGCTTCAGTGGAAACTTCGTCACCAGCGTACCGAGCGAGACGATTGAACTCGTTCTGGTAGCCGAGGACGTCCAGCTTGCCCTGTCTGAGAGAGCAGAATTCCTCACGCATCCTTTCCATGAGACCATCCGGGATGTGGTGCTTCAGGAAGGCATCCTTGAAACATCCCCAGGTGATAGGATAGCCAGCTCTCATGGTCTGGTAGTTCTCCCACCAAGTAGCTGCCTGACCCTTCAGTAGGTAGGTGGCATACTTGACCTTATCTTCCTCAGCAACATGAGCTATCTCCAGAGCCCTGTTCATCTCCCTGATCCAGTCATCAGCATCCAGAGGCTCACGTGTTGCCACGAAAGCTCTCGGTCCCATACTCAGAAACTCCTTGATGCTGACTCGCGGAGCATTCTGGTTGTTGTGCTGGTTAGCCTGGATCTGGGCCATCTGTGTCACCACTTGGGTCATCTGAGCTAACAGTTCCCCCATTGGTGGTGGCGGAGGCGGGTTGTTCCTGGTTGGAGGCATCCTGAACAGAAATGCATTTTAGCACAACAATAGAACAGGATAGACTTGGTAACCGAAAGATAGATTATTCCGACGCATGAATAGATAACCAACAGGTACATCATCACATGTTCAAATACATCAGAATATCCAACAGACCAATACATGGTTCGAATGCCAAAGGATAACTAAACATAGCTAGGAATGGATACATCGGTACTCCCATGCTCATCACGCAGGACGGCGGTGAGTAGTACGACGAGAGATACGGTGCGGAGGAATCCCCCGGAAGTAGGTATGACGACGATCCACGTAGAGCGGCACTGCTCTGAGAGCAACTCTCGGTGTGGTGAAGTAGAAAGCGTCGTCTCCCTGTGCTCCATAGCGGGGAATCCCTGTGTAACCAGCTCCGAGGTCGAGAAGTGGGCCTCTGATCGGCTCGTAACCTCCAGCATCTGGCAGCGGAAACCCAGCTGGCTGAGTGAAACGTGCAAAGCGCTCGTCTCCAACAAAGTCTGTGGTGTACGTAGCCAGACGAGTCAACGCCAGATAGAGCTGCTCCCTGACTGAGGCTAACTCCTGAGAAAGTGTGGAAGAAACTGCGTCACTGTGCCTCACGAACTGAGCAGTGGTGTGCAGCCTGGAGCTATTAGACTCGTAGGTATTCAGGTTGCTGTGGAGAGTGAAGTGAACTCCCGCTGCCGTGATGTAACCACGGGGGATGTGACGATAGATGGAATCATCAAACCCCCAGTAGTCAGCACGGAGGACGGTGAGACTCACGTAAACTGCCTGCTGCACGGCCATATCCACTGTGGAACCTACTGCCTCGTAGAGGTGGACAACGCTCCTGCCATCATCCGACAGAATGTAGACGATAGCCCGGTAGGAGGTCTGGTCAAACTCTCGCTGCTGCTCGTAGACCTGGTACTCTGGTGCCCAATGGAACCCCAGATAGGTAACCATGTCTCTCAGCATCTCCGGATAACCGGCGGTGCTCTCACAGCGAGTCATCCGAACCACCTGCGGGTAGAACCTGAGATCCATCTGCAGATGATCGGGGAAGTTTTGATTAGACTCCGGTAGAGAACTGATGTGGAAAGTAACAACAAGGTTCAACGGACGAAAAGGATGTTGAAAAGAACAGGATATTGAAGCAACATCGGGAAACTCGAGACCAAAAACTCCTGAGGTACTACAGAGAACCCAAAACACGTGAAATCCTAACTTGAAAGTTTAGGTGAGAACAGAAAACAACGTTGCACTTCCTTACCAGAAAAGGGAGGGTGGGTGGGGAAAGAAGAAAAATGGCAGAATTCCTACTCTCACGTTTCATTTTCCCTATATAGCTACAAAATAGTTTCTAGACTCAACTGCGACCAGTAAAAAGGGATCCTACAGGCAGACAGGCTCTGATACCATTTGTCGCACCCTGGCTTCTAAGGGATACTCATCGGACGAACTGGATAGCAGGTGCTTGGATTATGGGGCATAACTGCTCCCACGTCCCAGCTTCCTGGTAGGCCTGCGCTTATGCGCGACAACACAAGCCCTACTATTCCACCGTCGATGTAAACTATCCACTAGAAGTCATAGGCACTACTGTCGACGTACTTCATATCAATCACGCACGGTACGACAACAGCTTTGAACGAATGATAATCACAACTTATCTCTAAGACACAAAAGATTGAAATAAGGTTGCAAATGGCCTTCACTAAGGCAGAGATAGCAAATACAATCATCCAGAGGACACATGTCCCAACATAGCATTCATTACATCAGCGGAAGCAATCAAAGGTGTCTGGGTACAGACAAATCCAACAGGCTTAAGAAGCCGGAGAAAATAAAGAAGACGAAGCCCATCCACGTAGGTTCTGGATCCTGCCCTGGTCCAGCTAACTACTCGTCTGCAGTATCGTCAAACTCCACGAAGTAGCCATCCTGGTGGTCATCGTAGCCGTAGTCGTAGTCTGCGTAAACCACAGCCCCAACGGGGTCAGTACATCCAAGTACTGGCAAGAAAGACTCACAGTTTACCAAAGTAAAGCCCGTCAACACAAGCACAGATGACTTGGTTCAACGGAAAGAAGGGGATAAATAAGATGCTGCAACTGGCTGCACTAACCAACTACGGAGATTCTATCACTTCCAACTATCAGAAAGGGGATAAGATCGAGGGTTGTAACCAACTGAAAGATAACATCAAACAAACCCATCCTGGATCTCTCCCCTTATCCAAAGAAGCAATCCGAGGATTACTCACACAGTTGGATTAAGATGAAACAAGTTATTGTGTCAATAATCCTATTACTAGTCAAATTGTTAATCATGGGGTGTGAGATCATGAATCTTTAGGTTTAAGTTGTCCTGAGTACTTGTTAGCCAGTACTTTCACCAAGTAGTCCATAACCGCGGAAAACACGGCTTCTCGAAAAGATTATCCCTGCAGGGTTGCACCAATTTGGCCGTACACGTATGAATAACCCGCCAGATGGGATGCCTCCCACCAAGCGGGGCACTCAACACAACTCAACTCTTCTCCGCATCAAGCCCAAAGCACCTTGGGCGCACGGCTAATCAAGCCCCGAAGAAAAGGGACCCTCATAGCACTCTAAGACCGTGTCCCCCTATATGCCGACTACAAAAGTTCCACCCTGCGCTGGGCTCGCAAAAACATGCATGCGGCAAATAGAAAGCACGAACTAAATGAGATGATTTGGACGAGATGCGAATCGAATCAAATTGAGAGGGGCGCCCATACTCGCTTCCCACATGCGGGTAGTGCGCTCATCATGGATCAGTAGACAAGACCCTTTTCCTATTAGGGTCGACACTAGCAGGCCTCAAAACCACACAGGGCCTCCTGCCGGTGCCTTATCATCAAATTATTATTAACAGTAATAACATTAGCATGATTGATTGATTGATTAAACATCGAGCCCCCAGAACATAATGAAATATAGTAACTGAAAGTAACGGGTAACAGACTCGAGCAAAACAACCTAAGCATGCTAGTAAGACACTGGCTCAATCAATAGGGTTGTAGGAGGGGTGGTGAGGCAATATTCAGGGTTAAAGGATTCATGTGATAGGTTCGTAGCAGAAACAACTACCACTAAGGCTAGAAAGAATAGACAACGGAAAGTATCGGTAACCAGGGTTGAAAGGAACACAATGGTTCATGTGAGTGATAACTTGCCTGCAAACTCAACAGCCGGGTACTGAGCTAGATCCTCAGAAGGGGTGCTGTAAGGGTCGTCTGCCTCAACGTCGTCGTCTATTCGAGAAGAAGCAAACAAACAAAACAGGAATGTAAACAATCATTGCCATGGCATTGTGCACAATCAATATGATGCATGACAAGTTAATGGTTGCATCAAAATAAATGAGCTAACAAGATAACACAATTTAAATGGACCCATATGCAATTGGATTGCATATGGAAAAGATCCATTGAATTAAGTGGAAACAAATGGTTTACAACTAATGATTATGTGAAAGTTGTTAGCATGATGCATGCATGATGATGATAACAAGATAACAACAAATAACAATAATAGATGCAAAGGAAAAGGAATAAAACAAGTTTGGGAATTATTTATTAAGTTTGGAAAAAAAAATTGGTTACTTAAACATGTCACACAAACAATTATTGTTTTCATCAATTTAAAGTGTGCAAAACAATTAACAAAATTTATATTTGAAAAGAACCTCAAATTTTAGTTGGATTACATGTTTCACATGTTGAAATAGGAGTTAGGATAATTTAATTATGAATTAAACAATATTAAGCAAGTTTTATTTGAATTTAAAACAAGTTTGAATATTATTTGAATTTTATTTGTTCAAAACATAAATTCAAGTTCACAATTGAAAAGTTCACACTTTGATGGTTTGAAAACATATTTTGCATGTTCAAAAATATTTTATATTAAACAAGTTATGATTTTATCAAATTTAATTGAATTAAACAAGTATTAAATTATTTAGGCAATTTAAATTATTCAAACAATGAAACAAATTTTATATTTGAATAGGATATTCAAAATGGTATGAAAAACATATTTTATTTGCCTTATTTGGAATTAGTATGAATTATTTATGAATTATTGCAAATTACATTTGAATTATTCAAATTTGAATTTTAAATGTATTTTGAAAACTCAAAACAGAACACAAATTGATTATTTGGAAAGATTAGGAAATTTGGAACAGAAAACATATACAAGTTTTATTTATTAGACTTATAGATTAAAAGTTATTGATTTTTAAAGTTTAGTGCTTTATTCTGCCATTTAAAAAGAAATAGAAATAAAACAGATTTGTTTTAAATCCTTTGCTACCGCACTGGAAACATACCCACACGCTGTCAGGGGGGGCCCCGTGGCTCGCTGTGCCCGCGTGGCACCAGAGGGGCTGACGGATGGGCCCTGGATGTCAGCGATTCCAACGAAAAAAGAGAGGGATTAATCCCGGGTGCTGGGGATCGAACCCAGCACCTCTCCCTCGCGCGCGCTCGACTGAAACCAGTTGCGCTGTCGCGCTGCGTTTGACAGATACAGAGATGGACACGGGTTGAGGTTCAGATCCGCACTAAACCTGACGAAACTGACGAGCAAACGTTTGCTCGACTGTCAGAACAACTCGCCGGCGGGGAACAGCACGGTGGTGCTCGCGATCTGGGTTGGGTGTGTACGGGTGGTGCGCGGATGTGGTGCCAAGTACGCAAGGTGGAGAGGAGGGCACGGTGGGGATCAGGTGAAGCTCACCGTCGATTGCAGAGAGGCTCGCGGAGGTGCTCGATGGCGTCTGATCGGTGGACGGCGGCGCGGTTGCTGTCTCCCGCGTGCTCACCGCGGATGTCCAACAGAAAGAAGGATTGGTGGCGATCTCGTTTCGGTGGTTACGGGTGGTGGAGGAGGGCCATGGCGGTCGCGGTGGTTGGAGGTTCAGAGGCTCGCCGTCGGCGAGGGATTCAGAGAGGGGGAGAGCGACTGCGAGGAGAGAAATTGGAGGCGCGGCGCGGGGAGCGAGGGCCTAGGGATTAGGGTTAGCTCCTAGGGTTCAGTGGGGATCTTATAGGGGGTACGGGGCGCTGGTGGCCGTCCGGCGAGGCCGTACTCCGACGTGGAGGCGCTCGATGCGCGCCGTACTGAAAACAGACGGGCGTGCACGAACCTCAAAGCGGTAAGTGACGCGCGGGCGGGCTGGGCTGCGCGCTGTTAGCCGCTAGGTGGGCTGGGCCAGGTAGATAGGTTAGCTGCCGCTCGTTTCTCTTTTTTTTTTGTAGCTTTTGCTTTTGGAAGAAAAGATAGGTTTTAGTTTTAGGGAAAAATTTGGAAAAATTTGGGGAAGTTCATTAGATAAAATGCAAACATTTGGTAGCTTTTGTTTTCAAAATTTTAATTGTTTGCTTGCTGTTTGAAAATTAAACCCAATTTAATGCAATTTTCAATATTAATTAATATTAGAAAAACAAAGCATTTTTCATAGGGTTACCCCTAAGTTTTAACATGATTTAAGGTTTATAATTGTTTGGTGAACCTTATGGATTCAAAAAGGTACTGATTTTGAGAATTGGTTTGAATTTGAAAATTGGTTTGGAATTAATTGATTAAATTGGTTGATTGATTTAAAGCAACAATTTAATAAGTGAACCTTAATGAATTATTTGGAAACAAGAGAGGTTTTGTTTTGCATTTCTTTATTTGAAAGGATTGTAACAGACAAGTATGAAAACAACTGTTGATTAAGTTTGAATTTCATTAAGAAAACAATGCAACAGAAATAAAATGAGGATGATGCCATGATGCATTGCTTATATTAAACAACAAGAAATAAAGCAACTAGGGGTTTTTCATACTTGGGATGTTACACATGAGAATTCGATCATAGCCATCTAATCGTTCAGGGTACATTCAACTTATGAATTAGCAAGTGCATCAAGATTGAAAGGAATAATTTTTTTCGGATTGAAGGGGTGAAAACCAGGACACTTTCAATGGTATGACATCAAACTCTAGATGGAATCTAAGTTGTTTGTAACAGTATATTTAGATACAGAAGAGAACCAGCCGTATTTTCAAATAATAATAATTTTTTAATTCAGATCAGTCGCGACGCACTATTACTCAACATTTACACTGTCAAGGTTTGAAATGGATTTTTATTTTGGTTCAGTTTAGTAGCTTCATTTGTTCATTTCATAATGGATTTGTTGTGTCTTGCATTTCTTGCCCCACAATTTTCTGGTAAAGAAATACAAAGAACAAGCACACACTATTTCTATTCACTTCAAAAGGCCTACACATTACAAGTGGAGGTATTTATCTCGGTTACAGCAGAAAGCACTTTATTTAGCCATGTCCGAGTATTTGAATACTATGAGTGTGTCTTCTTGCTTGCCCTGTGTGGGTTTACTCTGTTTACTTCAGGTTCTGGTTGATGCTACTTGATTTCTTGTTGCATGGCCATAGCTAATTATATTGAACCGTAAAGGAATTCATTTAAATATGTGGCTTTGTGAGTGTTACTATTACAAGCCTGCCACTTTTTTCATTAACATGGATGAAATCTGTATTTACCATGCAACGTGGTTTTTTTTTGGGGGTTTAGTACCTAGCCTTAATATGATGCACCAAGCAAATGGATACATTGTTATTTTGTTCTGGTTTCTAATATGTCCTTTTTATTATTTTAAAATGGTTCATATACCGAGCAGTGCGGAACTTTAAAGAAAATCTTAGGCGGTCTAACCTAAATTGGAGCAAAAAAGAATTGTATATTTTAGTTGTGTTGTGCCTTGTGCTGCGCCATGGACTTTGATTGGGGAGAACTGGAGCAGCGGCAGCCTGCGGAGTTGCACTTGCACTTGCAGCAGGAAAATCAGAGAAGACGGAAGACCGAAGACTAGAGGAGAGCTTGGGTTGCCGGATCGCCGCTGCTAGCTGTCACGGCTTGGGGATTTGGGTTTTGGGCCTAGGTGCTTTGTCCGGCTCGCCGTCGCACAGTCACCGCTTAGTCTCGGTGCTACCTCCTTGCTTAGTCACCGGCTCACGAAGTCATGCTAGATGCCCTAACTAGCACCATGGATGTGCTGCTGATGATCATGCAAACAGGAACAAGAAGAGACGACTGAAATAGGAATGAATCATGAGCTAATGGCCTGCCTCTCATGCTTACTGTCCTGGTTTAGTGGGCTTGGCACATAGAAGCATAGGTACAAATAATAATTTCTCTCCTAGGTTTCAACTACTACCGGTGATGCCGAGACATACTGTACGCACAAATAGAAAGATAACATGTTAACTATGTTTATCATGCTTTCTGAATTTGTAACCATGGAAAATCAAAATCAAAGTTACTTACATGTACTGTCCAGATATGTTCGATTTCTTATATTTGAATTTCCGTCCGTGGAAACTAATTTATTTCTCTCGACTTCTACTACCAGGATTTTGTGATACTTGAAGCTCCAATTGTGGACGGAAACTTTCTGTCATGTGTTGGCATTCTCGACTGCTATTCATACTCACATGGCTGTCAGGTAATTGTCCATGTTCAGCAACTTTGCGATGCTTCTTCGATTGTCCGGTTTCCTTCGGCAAATAAATATTGGTTCGAGTACATGAGATATGATATAAGCATATACAGTTGAGCTCTTTTTGGCAAAAAGATATCAAACAAAACTCATTTTGTGTGTGCGTGACCATGATATATTAAACTGTTTTAGGGTTACAATGTTTGACATAGCTTCACAACAGATTCTTGGCTGGAATGCTCCCGGATAGCTAGTCGGTTAGTACTACGCCCTAGCTGCGCAATGGCATGGCTTACAAATTTCTTGTCACGTAAAAACATTTACTACATGAAGCTCTCTCCTACCTAGAAGTAGCTGTTTTATTTCATCTACTAAAGATCCTGTAGTGGATCGGTTGACTCCTTTGTCCCGTCGCGGGTTTAACACCCTTCTTCGGTATCAGCTATTGTATGTGTGACCAGTGGGATTTATAATTGGTTGCTATGTTGAATGACATCTTCTATAAAACCTTCTTTAGCTATATTATTGTTTCAGTTTAAGCTGCTAGCTATACTTTTTGTTTACTTCAAAGAGAATCATAATATAAATGACCGCAACTATGCACCTCTTGATATTTTTATCTAACATGTAAGTCATATGATATGCTATTCTCAAGTACCTTTCTTTTTTTCAGACTACGATTGTGAGTAGGCTGGAGCTGATGAGTACTAGGAAGCACATGGTATAAGAGTTAGACATTTATTGTTTAGGTGTTCCTTTTTCCAAATGACATCAAATTGTTTTGGATGTTTATGTTAATTCAACAGTGTAGTATTTATGATCCATATTTTTGTTACAGATGCGTATGATTATATTGTTTTTTTGATGTACAAATGCAATATTATTTATTATTTGAAAATATTATTTTATTTCTTAAATATATTACTAGTGACGGGCTTACTATCAAACTAGAAAAGAAGTTGTCACTAGTAAGATCATCTATGAGGTAAAAACACTAGCTGCGAAAACTAACTAGCGACAGGCACAGATGGACGACTGTCACTAATAAACAGATTACTAGTGACAGGCACTCGTCTGTCACTAGTAACTTATTACCAGTGACTGGTTATCGTGACTGGCACAATGCCCGTCACTAGTGGGCCTTTTGGGCCTGTCACTGGTAGACTATTCTGCAGTAGTGTCGTCTACTTAATTACCCTGACAAACAGGGTAAATCTATTTCCCTGAGAGCCTGCGAGTCAGTTGGGTACCATGTTTGAAGGTGGAGTACTTATGGCCGGCCGACAGGGCTAACTGCGTTTCTAATAATGAAATCTACTCCCTCTTAGCTTGCCAAAACATCTTATATTGTGTGACGGAGGGAGTATTGGTTAGATAACTAAACACTACTCAAGCGTCAAGAGTCAAAGTCAAGAGGCATGGTAAACATACTAGCAAGGCAAAGCTGAGGCCGGAGATGACGGTGTTGGCAATGGAGAAGGCGGCCAGCTCGAGCTCGCCGATGTGGCCGGCGAAGGCCTGGCTGACGACGTTCAAGCTGTAGAGGACCAGCCTCATGAACATAGCCGGGCCAACGATTTCCCACAGCTTCTTGGACTCCTCCACCACTTCTCTCGTCAACGCTCCCTTCTTCCCCGGCTTCTGCGCGAGCAATGGAACAACGCTCTCCATGACAAGGTGATCAATCTCGTAGCTGCAGATAGCAATGCGGGGAGTGGATGAAAGACCAAGCAATGTGCATGTATGTATTTCAATGCACGCGGCACATATAGTTTCTAGATTATTTTGTGTGCGTGCACGCACCATTTAAATAGATTGCACTTCCAGCTTCCCCGATCCGTCGATCTTTTATCCCCTTCTCTTTTCATTGCAGATCTTATTGTTTGCATTGGTTTAGCAGCCACGCGGTGCGCCTGAAATCGCAAAATAACCAACTTTCCATTCTGCAAAATAACTAGCTAGCTGGATGTCAACTCTGCGCTGTGTTTTGAATTCGTGTGCTATTACAAGATGGTAGTACGCTGGATGCATTTAGTATGATGGTGGTGGCCCGTGAAGGTAAGACTCGAGTTTAAGGGGTTAATTTGCATCCTAGCTGCAGCCAAGGAAAAAAACGTTGAAATTTCGAAAGAATTTTGACAAATTACAGATTTGGTAAGGGTGAAAATATAATCCAGACTTATCTTCGCCGATCTTTGTGGTCCAAAACAAGAACGACATTAACTTCTTGGCCGAAACCTTGGCAAAAAATTTAGCACCATCACCGGTCTTGTTTTTAATTGCTTGAAAAGTCAAGTGACTCCTATTCGTTGCGAGGGCACCGATCTTGAGGAAGTTCTTCATGCCTTCCCGGCAACTCGCACAAGCCTACCAATGAAATATTTTGGCCTCCCTTTATCGGTCACTCGCCTCAAGAGAATTCATTTTCAATCTCTCATAGACAAAGTGGCCACCAAACTCATTCCTCGGCTTAAGAGCATATTACCATGGCTGGTCGGTGCACTCTTGTGAAGGCGGTGCTCACTAGTATTGCCATCTACTATATCACTGTGCTTAACGTTCCTTTTAGAGGTTCTCACGAAAATTGATAGCATAAGGCGCACATTTCTTTGGACGACAAGTGAGAAGGTCACCGAAGGGAAGTGTAAAGTCAATTGGGAGTTGGTGTGCAAGCCCAAGGAGCATAGAGGGCTTGGCATCCTCAATCTCTCAAAGTTTGCTTTGGCCCTTTGTATGAGATGGCTTTGGCATGAATTGAATGTTGGGGACAAGGCGTGGGCTGGCCAAGGAAACCCTTACAATCCTCAAGATCAAGACCTCTTTGTGGCTGCCACAGTTTTGTCTATTGGCAATGGGAAAAAGGCCCTATTTTGGGAGGCCTCTCGGTTAAATGGCATGATGCCAAAAGACATTTCCCCTCTCATCTATGATGTCTCCAAACAGAAAAAGGCCCTTTTTAGGACATGATTCTTGGATCTCCCAAATAAGTTCCCTTTGAGGTCTCTCCTTCAACCACATTCTCCAATTTTACAAGCTTTGGGAGATGCTTCAAGGGGTCCACCATGACAATGAAACCCCAAATTCAATAACATGGAAGCACTCAAGCAATGAATGCTACTTGGCCAAATCGGCCTACAATATGCAATTCTTAGGCCTCACCACCTCTACCATGCCTTGTTTGGTTTGGAAACCATGGGCCACCCCTAAGTGCAAGATCTTCATTTGGTTGGTTCTCCAAACTCGTGTGTGGATGGGATAGGCTTGAGAGAAGAGGATGACCAAATTGTGGCCTATGCAAGATTTTCAATCAAGTCCAAGAATCTGCCGCTCATATTTTCTTCAAATACTGGTTCACAATGACATTAAGCCACGGGATTGGCATATGGCGTCTATGCTGGTTGATACGTCCCAAACGTATATATAATTTTTGATGCATCATGCTTGTTTTCTACATATTTTCCCTATGTTATTGACATATGGCGGGTATGTTGGTTGATACGTCCAAAACGTATATATAATGTTTGATGCTCCATGTTTGTTGTCTACATACTTTCCCTATGTTTTCCTTTGTTTTCTATCATTTATTGGACTAACCTATGAAAAAGTTATCCAGTGCCAGTTCTTATTTATTTGTCTGTGCATTGCCGAAATAGATCAAAAACATCAAAGTGCTCGGAATGAGCTGAAATATTTTGAGGATTTTTTATTTCCAGAAAACTCCAGGATCATGAAGGGCAGCCCAGGGTGGGGTCCAGGGCTCCCGGGGGCACCAGCCGCGCCCCTTCCCATGTCTGGTGGGCCCCTCGGTGCCCCCGCCACCACCTCGTGTCGCCTCTTCGCTTATAAATTTACCCTTGACCTAAAAACAAAGAATCAGACGATAATTTTTTCAGAAACACATCCAAGCTCCGCCGCCATCAAAAACCATAGTTCGAGGGACAGAAGCCTCTGTTCTGGAACTCTACCGGGACGAGGAAGTGCCCCCGGTGCCATCTCCATCGACCGTTCTGTCTCTATGATGCTTCATGAGTAGCTCCATCATGGACTATGGGTTCATAGTAGTAGCTAGTTGTACTCTCTTCCCCCTGTTTATCAATACCACGGTCTCATGTTATGCCTCACATGACCGAGATCCATCTGATGTAATCTTATGTACATTGTTTACATTACACACTTTGCTTACTGCGATAATCTGCTGCTTGCAACTTAATACCCAATGTTTGTTTGGATGATATTCGAAGGGTGGATTATTAGTCATAGATGCAGCTGGATGACGATCTATGTATCTTGTTGTAATGCCCGCATGAATCTCATAGTAATCATCATGTCATGCATGTTTCATTATCTATCAATTGCCCAACTGTAATTTGTTCACCACACATGTTAGCTATCTTTTATGGAGAGACACCACTAGTGAACTGTGGACCCCGGTCCATTTTCTCATACTGATAATACACACTGCTTCCACCGTTTTCACAATACAACTATTGTTCTCATACTATTTTTCACATCATACGTTTAACCTCTTTGTGTCCAGCAAAACCAGTGAGATTGACAACCTCACTGCTTCGTTGGGGCAAAGTGAATTGATTGTGTTGTGTAGGTTCCACGTTGATGCTGAACCGATAGTGCGCCCTGCCACCTCAGCTGCATCAACCTTCAGAAGTTACTTCTTTCACCTACTGGTCGATTCAACCTTGGTTTCTTTTCTAAGGGAAACTTGATGTTGTGCTCATCAAACCATCCTCTTGGGGTCTCCCAACGACTGCAAGATCTGCACCATCAAGCACTTTTTCTGGAGCTGTTGCCGGGGAGGAAGAGAATTTCTACAAGGGGAGTGTCTCACTTCCAATCTCTTTACTTTGTTTTTGTTTTGCTTAGTTATTTTATTTTGTCTTGTTTGCTTCTCTTTGTCAAAAACACAAATAATAGTTCTTATTCTAGTTGTTGTTTTTATCCTGATTTTAGTCTTGCTAAAAAGACTACCCCTAAGAACACTAAGTTGTGTGACTTTAATAGCGCCAACGACAATGATTTCATTAGCACACCTATTGCTCCATCTGCTTCTACTTCTGATTTTTATGAGATAAAGTATGCCCTGTTAATTTTGTTATGAGAGAGCAATTTTCTGGTATTAGTAATGATGATGCTGCTGCACATCTTAATAATTTTGTTGAACTATGTGAGATGCAAAAATATAAACATGTAGATTGAGATATTATTAAACTGGAATTGTTTCCTTTCTCTTTGCGAGGAAGAGCTAAAGAATGGTTGCTATCTTTTCCTAGAAATAGTATTGATTCTTGGACTAAGTGTAAAGATGCTTTCATTGGAAAATATTATTTTCCTGCTAAGATTATATCTTTAAGAAGTAGCATTATGGATTTTAAGCAACTTGATAATGAGCATGTTTCTAAAGCTTGGGAAAGAATGAATTGTTTAGTAAAGAATTGTCCGACTCATGGACTGACTACTTGGATGAACATCCAAACCTTTTATGCAGGTCTGAATTTTTCTTCAAGAAACCTTCTGGATTCATCTCCTGGAGGAAGCTTTATGTCCATTAATTTGGGGGTAGCAACAAAGCTTCTTGATGATATGATGGTAAATTATTCTGAATGGCACACCGAGAGAGCTACAACAGGTAAGAAGGTAAATACTGTTCAAGAAACCTCCTCTTTGAGTGATAGAATTTATGCTATTATGTCTATGCTTGTGAATGTCTATGCTCCTATTGATCTAAACAATGTTCCTTTAGCCTCTTTGGTTGTTCTAGAAGAGCATGTTGATGTGAACTTCATTAAAAATAATAATTTCAACAACAATGCTTATAGGAACAATTTTGGTAGCAATATTATAGGCCATATCCTCCTAATAATAATAATGGTTTTGTCAGTTCTTATGGTAATTCCTACAACAACAATAAAAGTGTACCCCTTGATCTTGAAAAAATGCTCAAGAATTTTATTAATGCACAAAATTCTTCTAATAAATCTGTTGAGGAAAAGTTTGGCAAAATTGATGTTCTTGCTTCTAAAGTTGATAGCCTTGCTCTTGATGTTGATTTTCTAAAACTAAGGTTATGCCTCATGATGATAAAGAAAGCAAAACTCTGAATGCCATCCAAATTCGAATTGATGATAATGTTAGGATGTTAGCTGAATTGCATGCTACTCCCTCCGTTCAACAATAGATGACTTTCACTTATCTAGATATGAATGTATCTAGACATGTTTTAGTGTCTACATACATCCATATATAGACAAATGCAAGTCATCTATTCTTGAACGAAGGGAGTAGATGGGAAAGAGAAAATGAAATAGCTAGAAAGAATAATATAGCTAATGTTTGCACCATCAACACCTGTAGTAAAACTGAAGCTTCTCATGCTATTAAACACTCTACTATCAATGGTAAAGTAATTGATGTTGGCAATACTCCCACTTCTTCTATTAAAAATGCAAAACTGCCTGAAACTGTTAAAAATGTTTCTGATAAATGTGCTGAAATTTTTAGAAACATGGGAGACAATGGTCCCATCACCTTTGATAAACATGATCTTGACTTTGATGATTGCAACATAACTGAAGTGATTAAGTTCCTACAAAATCTTGCTAGTTGTCCTAATGCTAGTACTATGAATATGGCTTTCACAAAATATATTACAAATGCTCTCATGCAAATTAGAGGATGAATTAAGATGTGAAGCCTCTATCCATATGAATCTAGATGATGGTTGGGAACCCATCATTAAATGAAAGTGAATGATTTTGATTGCAATGCTCTATGTGATCTTGGTGCTAGTATCTCTGTTATGCCTAAGAAACTTTATGATATTTTTGATTTGCCACCTTTGGGGAGAGTTGATGATGTTCTTATCATGGTTAATAATAACCTTGTCCCTGTTGATTTTGTTGTCATTAATATTGAATGTAATGCTTCTTGTCCAATTGTTTTGGGAAGACTTTTTCTTAGAACTGTTGGTGTTGTTATTGATATGAAAGAGGGGAATATTAAATTTCAGTTCCCACTCAAGAAAGGTACGGAACACTTTCCTAGAAAGAGAATGAAGTTTCCTTTTGATTCTATTATTCGAACAAATTACAATTTGGATGCTTCTTCACTTGAAAACACTTGATTCCACTTTCCTAGGCCTAGCTAAAAGGCGTTAAAAAAAATACTTCTTGGGAGATAACCCATGGTTTTATTTTTGCTTTGTTTTTCTCTGTTTTCTTTGAGTCAAGGGGTTGTATACTTCTGTAGAAACTCCTTTGTATCTTTATTTTCATGTTTTAGTTGTGCCAAGTAAAGTTTCTAGCAAAAGTTGGAGTTGGTTTTGGATTTCTATGAAGGAAACAGATTTCCATTGTCCACCGTAAAAAATCGTATAAATTCCAGAAAGATCAAAATGACCTGAAACTTTTTGTGCTTATTCCTCAGCTAATTGCGCAACTTTTACGTTCTTTATGTTTTTCGATCTGAGCAACGTACGTGCGCTTAAAAAAATCGTCTTTACAGACTCTTCTGGTTTCGGCAGATTCTGCCATTTTTCTTGCATTGCTCTTTTACGATGTCCGGTGAATTTCTTTGCTTCACGAAACATCAGTGGCTGTAGACAATGTTTAAAAGTATCAATAGCACTTGTTCCCATGCGGAACCCATGGATTTTTTTATTGTTGCACTAATCCTCTAATGTGAATTACTTTGAGTGTGGTGTGAAGTAAGTTTTCAAGGATCAAGAGAAGAGGGTGATATAATGTGATCAAGAAGAGTGCAAGGTGAAAGCTTGGGAATGCCCCCGTGGTTCATCCCGGAAAGTTCTAACAAGACTCAAGCATCTAAGCATGGGGATTCCCAAGGCATCCCCTTCTTTATCAACAATTTATCAGGTCACTTCTACTGAAACTATATTTTTATTCGGTTACATCATATGAAGTTTACTTGGAGCATCTGTTTGTTTTTCTTTGTTTTTTTTCCTTGCTGCAATAATATAGTTGGAACCTAGCATTCTTTTTGTGGGAGAGGGACACGCTCCGCTTTTTCGTTTGAATACTCGTTATGCTCGTATTCTTAGTTTTTCTTCTAGCTGCTGCAAAATTCCTGTTTAGCTCATGTTTTTCTTGCATCTCTTATTTAAAGCTGTTAGTTTTAGTAGAGTTGTGTTATTACTATCTTGTTTCATTGCTGCATCTCTTGGAGAGTTTTTGTTTAGTATGAAATGCTTGGTATTGGAAAGCAGTAGTACAGTTTTCGTGCTTACAACGGTGCAATTAGAAGCCTGTATAGATTGTGGCTAGACTTTTTCATGTCATGCTAGATGTTATTTTAATTCTAAATCCTAGTAGTTATTTTTGTAGCATGATTTTTCTCAAATAGCTGAGAGTGTTTAATGTGCCTTTGAAAGAATCGTGAATTGTTCTTGTCATATTGAAGCATAAATTTGTGGTGTTCTCCTTTGAATGTTTTATTTCGTTGACTTGGCGCATGCTCACACCATGTTTATGACTACAAAACAGTCACTTATATCCTCTATGATCATTTAGTTTTTGAACTTGTAGTACCACTTATGCTTTGATTAATGATGTTTTTGTCGCTATGCATGATTATGGCCATTATTGCTCTTGATTTGTCGCTCCTAGTCTTTTGCTAGCCTCCACCTGTACTGAGTATGAGTTCTACTCGTGCATCCAACTCCCAAAAACCAAAGTTTGCCAAATGTGTCCACCATACCTACCTACATGTGGTATTTAACTGCCACTCCAAAGTAAATTTCTCATGTGTTACCTTTAAAACCTTCAAAATTACTCCTCTTTTGTGCTCCCGTTTTAACTCATGAGGACGTAAATAGAGAATATTTATATCACTTGTTGATTGGAGTTTCACACCCTAGACTAGTGGCTTCATCCGCTTATCCTATTGATAGAAGAGCTGACAGCGGGGTGCCCAGCCCCAAATTAATACAACAAATTCTCTTCACTATTTTTGCCTCTGATTTATCAGTGAAAGCATAATTGTGTAAACAAAAGAGAAAGAGGGATGACCATCTACCCAGATGCATCCTTCTATGGGAGCCGCTCTTGTGAAGTCTAGTTGGCTTGTGACGTACTGTATTTTCTGTTTACCATTCATTGACATAAGCATACACCTCTCTAAAACATGTTTTAAATGCCTTTGTTTAACAAAATAAAAGCTCTAGCACATGAGTGATCCCTGCTTACCTCTGCGAAGGACCTTTCTTTAATTTTATGTTGAGTCTCCATCTTCTAACTTTATGCACAGTTGAGAGAGCGTGGTTGCCATTCTGAGTTTAATGTGCATTTGTCAGAGAAACATTATTAATTGATTCATGATATGTTATTGTTTGTTCTCAAATTATCTGTTCTAGTCTTTCCCTTAAACTTTGAAGGTGTCCTGGCATTTATATTTTGCCCCACTCTTAAGGACAAGCGAAATATCTCTTTTCTATGTTATCTTCATGCTTGAAACAAACGTATAGCTTTCGAGTGCATTATTATTGATGATCTTTTGTTTGTGTTACTTTTCATGATGCAAGGTGATTACTATGTTTTATTGTTAGAATTGTATTTATCATGCTTGTGTTAAAGTTCTATGACCTCAGCTATGCTTATGCTTTTAAAATTTAGATGATCAAGTTTATGTTGGTAGCATGTCACCTTAGAAATTATGTCTTTTTTACAATTTTCAGTTGTATAGGTGAACTAGTTCAGATGGCTCTCCCCCCTCCCACCCCTTCCACCCCTCCCACCCCTCTCCACCGAAACCCTAGAAATGGCGTTCTCTTGGCCTGATCCCCTCAATGGATCACGTCCTCTCTTGGTATTTCTCTCCCGGCCGCGCCTTGGCGGCCCAGGTGCGTCGTTTCTTTCGTTCTCCGGTTCATTTTGTCCCTCTTTTTGGATCCAAAGAGTTCCTGGTGGAAACTTTTGTCCATGCATCCTTTGATCTCTCGGTTGATGCGGTGGCCGTGGATTTGCAATGTTGTATTGGGGCAAATGCATCCTTTTTACGGGTGTTCCAACTAAGTGACAAGAGATTTCGTTTTTTTGTGGCTTCCAATCAGGTTGGTCATTTCATCTGCTCCCTACGGGAACATTCGTGGCCGGATTTTCAGATCTTGTTTAGTCTTTTCCGTGGAGATCCGTCCTCTAAGATCGTTCAGGTGAAGGAGGATTTTTCAGGAATTATTCCTAACATGTCAAATATCAGATCTAGACGTTTATCACCTCCTAGGGTTTTGGAGAATTCTACCACACAGGTTAATGAGGTCTCTAATGTTCCTGGCCTTCTCCTCTCATTGGGATCGCATGTGTTCTCGGTTCATCAATTTACACACAAGATCCATCATCGTAATTGGGTTTTCTCTGGTCCTAATTATTCTGGGGTTCTACCACATGGATCGTATTTTGTTAGTGATCTTTTTGGTCACGTGCAGGATCTTCGTATGGCTAATTATGATGAGGCTACCATCCAAGAATCTCTCAATGTTTTGGCTCTGCCCTCCAAAAGTCTAATGGATCTTGTTAATGCTAGGAGGATTTCTCGTGGAAATTATTTTTGTTCTAAGTGATTGGCCTCTGGACATCTTTGGAATTCATGCACGACTGGTTTTCGATGCAAATTATGTTCCTGTTTAGGTCACATTGCTCGTTCATGCCCTTCTAATGCTATGTACTCAAAGAATTGGTATTCTTCTAGCAATAAAAAAGGTCCCTAAGGGCATTTGGATTGTCAAGGGTTCTTTGGTGCAACCTAAGCTGGTACGTGATGACACACATGCAGAGAATTCTGCATCTACTACTGCATTGATTGAGGAGAGTTCCTGTCCCGCCGTCATTGTTGAGGATTGTTGCACTGCCGTTCGATATGAACCTGTGATCATCGACCGTCGGATTAAACCTGGTCCCAAAAGAGGCTATAAACAAACAAAAATTTGGAAGCCAAAGCGGCAACCCCCCTCCTCTGCTTCTCTGTTGCTAGACCCCTCCACCTCCTCTGCTCCGTTGCAGGTCCAGGAGCGGCGATTGTCTACACTAGAAGGCGGATCCGTGACAATGGCGAACTTTGCTGTGAATCCGATTCCGTTTCTACCTAAAGGGATGACCATTGATCCTGGTCCGGCTGATCGCAAGGTACGCACCGATCTCGTGGTGCCTCCCACGCCTCCTCTACAACATGACAAGGTAATCGTGGCGGAAACTAGTAGATTCATCTCGATTCACCTCAGAGAGGATTCTCGTTTGGCTATTTCTAAGATGTTAGATGCCGCTGGGTTCGCTGTTACAGATGTGGATGATACTGCTTTTGGGATTGGTACCTTCTCGTTTGCCTCTGTTCTCGCTGCTGATATTGTTAGAGGTCTCACTTTCGAGTTGGAAAAGGAATCAACTATGACTTTTGTTAAGCATGATGCGACTAGAAATAAGAGACTCACTTCCTTTGGACGGGAAACCTGGACCATGTTCCTAGGTTTTCCTCTCGATTATCAGACTACCTTCTATATGAACAGAGCAGTAGATGATTTTGTACTTCTTTCCAGTTGGCATAATCCTAGAGGCAATTTTTATAACGTTCTCCTTAAAGTCTGGCTTGTGCACCCCAAATTTGTCCCTAAGAGTTTTGTCACGCGTCAGTTGGGGGGAGCTCGCTCTAGTTGGACGATTCCAGTGTACATCCTACGTAGCAACGACTGGAATGCTCAGATTCATGATGTTCCTCCTCCTGATGAGGACCCTCTCCCTAATAATGGAAACCCCTTCTGTTTTATGGTGAATATATTACGGCTGAGCAACAGTACTAGCAGCAGGTTGCCGTTTGGTTTCAGAACAATGGTGCTCACGGGGGGAATCCGGTTGGCCAGCATAACCATGCAGTTCAAATCCCTCTGGGACCCCCACATGCTGATGTGGTGCCTATTGAGCAGATTATTCCCCCAACTCTGATTAACTTTCAGCTTATTTTAAATTAGCAAGGGGTAGTCTTCTCTGCTGGGGTACCACCTCCTGATAATGGTTTAGCTGACAGCCCGATGCAGGCTTGGACTGATTCCATTACACCTGTTTCAGTGTCCTCTGATAGTGCCTCTGCTACAGTTTCTGATATGGACATTGATCTGGAGGTTTCTGGTCCTCGGGTGATTTCTATTGTTAGTAATGACAATTTGGCTTTTGTGCCTTACACTGCTGCCCCCTCTCTTCAGTTTGTTCAGTTGGCTTTGGCGTTCTCCTGCCTCCAGAATTTTTGCTGGCCTGATCCTAGGGCTGATTTGATCTTTATGCATGTGCGTGGGACTTTACTTCTTCACAATATCACTCTTGGTGGCAAAAGGAGATCCTCTGAATTATTTCACCGCTTGGACTGCTTGGGAGCTCGACGTGTGGCAAGGAGATTATCTGTTTCTAACTCTCCAACTGATTATTGCACGGATATTATTCCTCTTGCTTGCAGGGATCCTCTGGTGCCCACTGTTGTGTTGCAAACTCCTCTGACCAGACGTTCCAGTAGGCGCTTCGTGCCTTTGGTCACCTCTTGAGGTACGAAGGAGTCCGCGACCAAACAAGTTAATGGGGTTTAAGAGTTCTTCGATCACTGATATAAAGCCCTATATTTCGAAGGTCAAGCCATGGCAGATCCTTGATGTCTCGAAGCAAGCTAATGATGCTGACACTGCCTCCTCAATTCCTGAGCACACACCCATCCCGATGCTGCAAGCTATTAGTGTTTTCTTATGTGGTTTTCCTCCTGATGAAGTTTCCTCACAGAAGTTACTGTCTAGCCCCTAGGAAGATGATGATTCTACATCTTCTTAGACATTTTTTATGTTTCAATGATTAGTCTCAAAAATGGATTGTACTGTGTTGGAACATCATAGGTCTTAATGCCAAGGACAAGCAGTTGGCTCTTTTGAATCCAATAAATTCTAGTGGATGTGCTGTCGTTTGTCTTCAGGAAACTAAGAAATGTCATTTTGATTTGGAATTTCTTCAATCTTGTTGTCCTAGAAGATTTGATGAATTTTGCTATGTCCCTTCTGTGGGTGCTTCTGGTGGCTTGACTATTATTTGGAATAGTTCTATTTTCATTGGAATGGTTATGCATTGTGAAGCTTTTGCTTTATCTGTTCATTTTACTTCCGCTCAATCGGCTCAATCCTGGACTCTTATTAATGTTTATGTGCCTTGCCAAGGGGAGCATAGAGACAATTTTATTAAATGGATTTTTGATCTTAACATACCTGATAATGAGGAATGGATGATTCTAGGTGATTTTAATTTCATTAGATATGCCAGTAACAGATATAATGCTTTCTAGAGCAGATATAATTCTAGGTGATTCTAGGTGAACCAAGGGGTTGTGTTTCAGATATAATGCTTTTTAATGATTTTATTAGAACACAAAATTTAACAGAAATTCCACTAAAGGACAAATCCTACACCTCGAGTAATATGAGAGAAGACCCCCTTTTGGAGCAATTGGACTGGGTTTTCATCTCTATGAACTGGATTAGTTCTTATCCCAACACCTTGGTTCATACCCAATGGAAGCCCACCTCTGACCATGTCCCATGTGTGATCACTATCCAAACCAATATTCCTGGAACTAGAATTTTTCGTTTTGAAATTTTTTGGACAGCTCACCCTGGCTTTTTGGAGACTGTGGCTTTAAGTTGGAATAGACCCGCCCATAAAAAAAACAGTGATGTCAATCTCTCTATTAAATTCAAATGACTACGTTTAGATTTGACACATTGGAGAAAAAGTATTTCCAAATTGAAACTGTGTATTCATAACACTAATACAGCCCTGTTAAATTTGGATATTCTGGAAGATTAGAGAGGTTTGTCCATTCCTGAAGCTAATTTTAGGAAAATTCTGAAAGCACATCTTCTTCGGTTGCTTGACTATCAGAATAAGTATTAGAAGAAACGGTGTACAATTCGTTGGACAAAGTTAGGTGATGAAAACACCAAGTTCTTCCACTCTATTGCTTCAGATAGATTCAGACGTAATTCTATCTTGAAACTTATTTTACCTGATGGATCTGAGGTTGTCTCACATGTTGCAAAAGAAAGTGTTATTTATACCGCTTTCAAGGATAGATTGGGTACCTCTTGTTCACCTCCTATGCTTTTTGATTTGGACTCTCTGATCACCCATGTTCCTGGTCTTGAGGACCTTTCGACCCCCTTCACTGAGAAATAAATTGATGAGGTGGTTCGTGGTATGCCGACTGATAAGGCTCCTGGCCCTGATGGTTTCAATGGACACTTCCTCAAATGCTCTTGGAACATCATTAAGAAATACATTTATAAGTTATGTTTTGACTTCTATGAGGGGAATTTGAATATTGAGCATATCAATAAGGGTTTTATAACTCTTGTTCCTAAAACTGGTTCCCCCTCCAATACTAATGATTTCAGACCTATCACTTTGCTCAATTGTTGCCTCAAAATTCTGACTAAGATTCGAGCTAACAGGCTTCAAAGAGTTGTTCTTAAGATAGTGCACACAAATCAATATGGCTTTCTCAAAGGGAGATCAATACAAGATTGCCTAGCTTGGGCTTTTGAGTTCATTCACCAATGTGAAACTTCCAAACAGAAAATAATTGTTCTCAAGCTGGATTTTGCTAAAGCTTTTGATACTATTGATCATTCTGCTATGATCAAAATAATGGAGAAAATGGGTTTTGATACAAGATGGCTCAACTGGATAAAACTGATTTTTCACTCTGGCATGTCCTTAGTCTTGTTGAATGGTACCCCTGGCAGACAATTTCACTGTAAGAGAGGAGTTAGGCAGGGATATCCCCTCTCACCTCTTATCTTTGTGCTAGCTGCAGATCTTCTTCATTCGGCTATTAACAAAGCTTTTAGAGATGGACTCCTCAAGGCTCCTCTTTCTCGTGATTTTGTCTTGAATTATCCTGTGGTTCAATATGCAGATGATACCATTATTTTCATGCCTTCCTGTCCTTCCCAGATTCTCATTATGCAAGACATTCTGCATAAATGTGCTTCCTCCACTGGCTTACACATTAACTTCTATAAACCAGCGATGATTCATTTGAACATGGATCTTAGTTAGGCTAAGTCTCTGGCAGATTCTTTGGGTTGCATTATTGGGAAACTTCCTTTCACATACCTTGGGCTTCCTATGGGAACTACTAGGCCTTCTGTCCAAGATTTAATGCCCCTAGTTGATAAAATTGAAAGGAAATTATCTGCTAACTACATGATGATGGCTTATAGTGGTAGAGTTACTCTTATTAACTCTCTACTGACTTCAGTTGCTATGTTCACCATGGGATCTCTCAAGTTACCAGCTACAATTTTTTCTCATATTGACAAAATTAGAAGACAATGCTTATGGAAAAAGAAAGATGGTGACACTGAGAAATGCAACTCTATTATTGCTTGGAGGGAGGTTTGCAAACCGAAGAATAAGGGTGGTATGGGGGTCTTGGATTTCAAAATCCAGAATGAGGCTTTACTCCTTAAGTATCTGCATAAATTATATGCTAAAGATGATACACCTTGGGTACAGTTGCTTTGGAATACTTTCTACACAGGGACAATCCCACATGCTTTGCAACCCTGTGGCTCCTTTTGGTGGCGTGATGTATTCAAACTTAACCCAATTTTCAGAGGTATCACCACTGCAGAAATTGTTTGGGTTGATAGTGTTATTTTTTGGAAGGACTTGTGGCTAAATTCAGAACTTTCACAATCACATCCTAGAGCCGTTTCTTTTGCCAGAAATGAGGATATTTCAGTTCAAAATTTCTTGACTTCTGGTGATTTAGGTGCCCTTTTTAATCTCCCATTATCCCCTCAGGCTCTGGCTGAACTCAAAGAGATCCAGCAAGCTTCCTCTCATGTTATGATGTCTTCGGTTTCTGATATAGATAATTGGGTTTATATTTGGGGGCATAAAAACTACTCTTGCAGCAAGTTATCTAAGTTTTTCTTCAGGAATTTCAGGCCCCCATCAATCCTTTCTCTGGCTCTAGAAATCTAAATTGACTCGAAGCTGAAATTCTTTGCTTGGTTGCTGTTCTCTAACAGACTCAACACAAGGAATATGCTGCGACGCCGTCACTATAACATTGGAAATGATTTCAATTGTTTTATGTGTGATATGGATACTGAAGAGACCCTAGAACACCTGTTTTTTAGATGCCACTTCAGTCTGAGCTGTTGGAACTGCCTTGACATTAATTGGTCCACTGATGGTGATAGACTACTTATGATCTCTCAAGCTAAGGATATTTGGAATAAACCAATGTTTATGGGAGTAGTTATGACTGCTTGCCGGTGCATTTGGAAGGAGACGAACATGTTCCTATTTGAAGGTTTTCCACCCACCTTGGCTTTTTGGAGAGAAAGATTCAGGGATTATTTCATTTTTCTTTGACATAGGACTAAGTGAAAGTACACAATGGTCAACTAGAGGGGGGGTGAATAGGTGATCTACAACTTTTAATCCTTTTTCACTTTTAGATGGGCTTTAGCAAGTAAACAACTTGGTTATCTAGATGTGCAACTAGGTAGACACCCTATGTGATAAGCAACAAGTATGTAAAGGAAGTAAATGCAAGGCACAAGATAACCACAAGTGAAAAACACGGAGACAAGGATATGTTTCCCGTAGTTCCTTCTTGAACAAAGTACGTCTACGTTGGAGATGTGGGGATCCAACTAGGCACTCCTCAATAGGACGGTTGTGCACACCTTGTTCTCCTTGAGCTTCTCCGGTGAGTGAGATTCTCATTTCCACTATGAGGTCGACTTGAAGGCGTTGACCAAACATTTACAAGGGGGTTGAGGCTACTCCACAAGTGAGATGGAGGCTCTCAACTATCTAAATCTTCTTGCTACAAGGTGGAAGCTACAAGCACTAGGGTTTCTCTAGGATGACAAAGCAACCAAGAGATTACAAGATCCCAAGGGGTATGGTATGGGAAAACAATTTTTGGCTTGGTAGAAAGGTAGATCTAGGCCTCCTCCATGAGATCCTTGAAGGGCATCGAGTTTGGTTGGAGGATGAGCGAGATCGGGGCGTTTTAAGCTATTGAACAATGGAGGAGAGAGAGGAATGGACAAACTAGCTGTCTAGAGGAAGAAGAGAGCTATTTATAGCCTCCTCCAAGATCTGACAGTTGCTGCTCTCCAGGGCCGGAATATTCCGGGGTAAGGATGATGCATGTAAAATGCATAGATGAACTTTGCATGTTATTACTTGTTTTTCCTACATATTAGCAACTTATATTCATGTTTTATAATGATTTGGGGGATTTTCTGAACAATCCCCCTTCTTTTGGTTCTAACCCTGTTTTTCTAGAAAACGTAATTTTTAGTGTTTCAGACTTTCCGGGAGCTTCTGGACTCCAAAAAGGGCAAGGCCAAAGAGCACGGTTCATAATTTTCGAGACGAAGACCATGGGCCAAAGTAGAGGGCTAAAAGGCCAACCAGGTGGAAAAGAGGACCCTCCACGCGGCCAGATTCCTTGGCCGCATGTGGGGCCCCCTTTTTTCCCCCGTGGCTCCGATGACGTCGATCTTTCTTTTCCCGGGTGTCTCGTGACCTAAAAACGACTATATAAAGGGTCCCCTGGACTTTTCGAGAAAGAGGCAGCGCCGAGAGACGAAACCACGAAACAGAGAGACAGAAGGCTGCCGCCGGAGAAGATCGGAGGGGGGAAACGCCGCCGGGATCACCCCCGGAGGGCTCCACCCCCTCCGGCGTGTTCATCATCAACATCTACAGCAAGATCCGCTCCATCTCTCCACTGTAATCTCTTGGCAAACACGATGTATGATGCAATACTATATTCCCTTGATGTGTTGTGTCTCTCAGTCTATGTTTGAGTAGTGAATTGTTCTTGGCAATGGTGAAATAGTTCGTTGATTGGTTGCATACAAGTTTGTTATCTTCTATGATTGTCTTTATGTACAATATATGAGTGCACGCATATGTTGGGGAATGCATGTAAGGTGATCACCGGTATAGCATAATGGAGTGGTGGTGACTTGGGAGTGATAGTAACCTGAGACCGAACCACAAAGTTAAGTTATTGGGGGGTATATGTAGGGGACCTTAGAACGTAAGGCTATGGTGGGACTTTATGTCTTAATCAATCTTGTGCAGTCATTTACTTGGCCACATGATCCATCATAAGGGTTTGTAGATCATTTACTTGACTATACCTATTCATGGCTCCTTCCTAGAAGAAACAACTAAGACTAAAACATGTGCTTCACTAATTGTGACAACCACACGAACGAAACACCTATTGCTTGAACACTTTCTCCCTTGCGATACTTGAGATATTTGTTGCTTGCTACTTGTGAAACTTGCTTAGAAACTTGCTCTAGGATTACCTGCATTTTAAACTTGCTTCACTAGTTACTAGACAAACCACACTCCACGTCACTTGCTTTTAATTAGTTAGTTCCTTTTAGTCAAACTTATTGCTTTGCATAAACAGCCATATAAGAGGCTTATAGGGCTTTAGAGAATAGATAGCTTACCTTCAGCTCCTCGTGGGTTCGACACTCAAATACTTATCGAAAGGTACTACAATTGATCTCCTGCACTTGGGAGTCATCAACACTTTTCTGGCGCCGTTGCCGGGGAGCGTTGTGCTAAGCTTTTATACTTGTTTGCATTGCATACTAACATATAAACCTGAAACACAAAAAAAATTATAAAATGGAAAACACCAAACAATTTTAGAACTGTATAATATCTACCTTGAATTAGGACATGAAGTGTTTGAGGGGAAATTGAAAAATTATTTGCACAACAATCATATTTGTGGTAGTACTAATTCTTTGAACACCTTTATTGCTAAGGAAAACCTTAGCTTGGGGAAGTTTGTCTTGATGAATATGATATTTGTAGTCCCCCTACTATTGAGGATAAAAATGATATACTTGCTGATTCTATGGAATGTTTTAAGCTTGGTGAAGTTGGTTTTGATGAGCATGATATTTCTAATTCCCCAAGCTTGGAGGAGAAAATTCACTTTGATGATACTATGCCTCCTATATATGATGATTGCAATGAAAATTATGAATGTTTAGCTCCCACTATCACTAATGAGGATTTTACTTATGTGGAGAGTAGTGATTCTTTTATGCATGTGGCTCATGATAAGAATGTTTTATGTGATATTCATATTGTTGAATCTATTCATGATGCTACTGAAAATTATTATGAGAGAGGGAAACATGGTTACACATATTTCAACAATATTAAGTTTCCCCTCTTTATGCTGAAAGTATTGAAGTTGCACTTGATCTACCTTTCTATGCTTGCTATTATGTGCTTCTTTTATTTCTTTCATTACAAAATGACAATGCATAGGAAATGGGTTAGACTTAAAAATAAATTGTTTAATATTTTTTGGTGTGTTCCTTATGCTTTAATTTTCTATTCGGTTTGAGCACACATTTATGTCTTTACAGCATGTAAAATGCCTTTACCTACTGTTATGTATCCTTTAGTTTAAGATTTTCATTTTATAAAAAAATTTGGGAAAGTGAATGAGAAGGATGAGTAATGGAGAAGTTGGGGTCGACCTTGACCATGTGTTGTTCATGCCAATGAAACCATTGCAAAGTCTCTATCATTAAAACTTTTTCCAAAGCTAAAAACAATAAAAATATTAGTTCACTACTGTAAAATCACATTTCTGTCTTATTTCTCATCATAAATGGCAAGAATAATCTTATATGAGAGATAGGATTAAACAATAGTAATTAGCTGTCCAGAAAACAGATTCCTGAACTTCACTGCGAAAAATGTTTAAAATCACAGATGTGGAATTTTGACCTGGTAATTTACGACAGCAATATTTAGTTATCACTACATATTTCATTAGTTTTAAGTTTTCTTATTTGAGCAACTTAAGTGCCTCTAAAAATTCACTCTTTACGGGCTGTTCAGTTTTTGGCAGATTGTGTCTTTATTTTGCATTGCTCTCATTACTTGTGTTTTGTGTGGTTCTTTTGATCAAGGTGATGGGGGGATAGTAACCCGGTAGGCCCACTTCAAGGTATAATCCGGCCCGAGGAGAGCTGAGCAATACCCGGACAGGGGTAAAGAGGTTACTAGAAGGCCCAAAGGCTTGTGAGATTCGTGACCCGGCTTGTGGGTTGCGATAAGGAAAGTTAGACTTTATATGTGGAGTTCGAGTAGGACTCAAGATGTGCCTTGGAGGGCAAGTTAGGGGTGTACAGGTGCTTTATAAACCGGCCCCTAAGTTTAGTTTGCCAGAGATTCAAGTCATAGTTGTAACACCTGTTATCGAGTATCCAGTATAATAATATCGAGAGCCGGCGAGTTGCTTTCCGGTTCTTAGATTGCTCTTCGCCATGTTTTCCTTCGAGCTAAACCCTCTCCCGAATACCTGTGTCGACTTGCCCCAAGATCAGTTACCCCATGTAACATCTGCCGTGATTATCCCACGACAGTTGGCGCCCACCGTGGGGCCTGCGTCCAAAGGTGTTTACATCACGGGAGAAGCTCGGAAGAACGTGAAGAACTTTGTCATCGGCGAGATCTACTCCAATGACGAAGGAGAGAAGATAGTGGACAATTCCGGGTGGGAGTTGGAGCCGGATCACCTCAAATCCGGATCCACGGTGTCGATTGGCCAAATCAGCATCTTCATCGGTACGGTACGTACGCTCAGTTTAGAAGGACAATATCATGTGCATGTTACAGGGACTTCCAACAGGGACAAAAAGGCGTTAAAACAGACAGTGGATTCGGTTTCCTCGGCCACTCCGGGATACTTGAGATGGGCAGAGCAAGAGGTAACGTGGAGCAGAAGAGATCATCCAGAAGGAGTAGAGCACCCCGGAACTTTGGCGTTAGTGGTTTCGCCACAGGTCAATGGTTATGAGTTGAGAAAGGTATTGATGGACGGAGGGAGCAGCATCAACATCCTATATTGGGAAACCTTCCTGCGCATGAACCTCAAGGAGTCTCAGCTACAAAAAAGTTCGACGGTGTTCCATGGGATCGTGCCGGGTCATTCGGCACGCCCCGAAGGGAAAATTGCATTGGAAGTAGCCTTTGGAGAATCGGTAGATAACTATCGGGTGGAGTGGCTCACGTTTGAAGTGGTCAAGCTGCATAGCCCCTACCACGCTCTGTTCGGAAGGCCGGCTTACGCTAAATTCATGGCTAGGCCGTGCTACGTATATTTGCAGTTAAAAATTCCAGGCCCCAAACGGACCATCACTATCCATGGAAACCGGGATATAGCAGCAGAGTGTGATAAGGGAGATTCGGTGATGGCCGAGCAAGCCTGCAGAAAGGAAGAGCTTAAATATTACCGGTCTCAGGTGGATCCGGAAGATGGCACGGCATTGAGAAGACCAGATTCTGAAGACGAAAGAGTGAAATTTAAGGCGGCTCAAGACACCAAGAAAGTAGATTTTGTGGAAGGAGACCCCTCCAAGCAGTTCACTATAGGGTCCAATTTGGAAGACGCGCAAGAAAAGGCCCTAGTGGAATTTATACGCTCAAATGCGGATGTGTTCGCCTGGACACCCAGCGACATGCCGGGTATCCCTACCGAGTTGGCAGAGCACAGTTTGCATGTGGATCCCAGGGCCAGGCCTGTGAAGCAAAGTTTGAGAAAAATGAACGAGGAAAGGAGAAGAGCTATAGGTGAGGAAATCGCACGACTATTAACCGCAGGCTTTATCATGGAAGTATTTCACCCGGACTGGTTAGCAAATCCGGTTCTAGTGATGAAAAAGACAAATGAATGGAGGATGTGCATCGATTTCACGAGCCTCAACAAGCATTGCCCAAAGGATCCGTTCGCGCTGCCAAGGATAGACCAGATCATAGACGCGGTAGCCGGAAGCGACTTGCTATGTTTCTTGGACGCATATTCGGGATACCACCAGATTAAACTCAAAAGGGAGGATTGGGAAAAAACCTCGTTTATAACCCCTTTTGGGGCCTTCTGTTACAAAACCATGACGTTTGGATTGAAAAATGCGGGCGCAACTTATCAACGGTGTATTCAGAAGTGCTTCGAGGATCAAATTGGGCGTAACGTGCACGCATATGTGGACGATGTGGTTATTAAGACCCGGAAGGCAGAAACATTTATTGATGATTTAAAGGAAACGTTTAAAAACTTGAGGAGGTATCAGATGAAGCTCAACCCGACGAAGTGTGTATTCGGAGTCCCGGCCGGGAAGTTACTTGGCTTTATAGTCTCCGAGAGAGGAATTGAGGCAAACCCGGATAAAATCAAGGCCATACAGAATTTGAAGAAACCGGAAAATTTGAAGCACGTTCAAAAACTCACGGGCTGCGTGGCAGCCCTGAGCCGGTTCATATCCAGGCTTGGTGAAAAGGCAATACCCTTGTACCGGCTTTTGCGGAAATCAGATAAGTTCGTATGGGATCAGGAGGCAGACGAGGCGTTTGAAGCACTAAAGAAGCAGTTATCTGAAGCGCCAGTACTAGCGGCGCCGGGTCCTAAAGATCCTATGTTATTATACGTGGCAGCCGGTCCCCGAGCCGTCAGTGCAGTGGTTGTCGTGGAACGCAAAGAAGATGGGAAAGGTTACCCGGTCCAGAGGCCGGTTTACTATGTCAGTGAAGTATTATCGGAAGCGAAGCAGCGTTACCCGCATTGGCAAAAATTGGTGTTTGGGGTCTTTATGGCCAGCCGGAAGTTGAAGCCATATTTCCAAGAACATCCCATAACAGTGGTTAGTTCAATACCAATGTCGGATATCATCAGAAACTCGGATGCAACGGGCAGAATAGCCAAATGGGCAATAGAGATGGGAGATTATCATATCAGCTACGAGCCCAGATCGGCAATCAAGTCCCAGGCCTTGGTTGATTTCGTTAACGACTGGACGCACACTGGAATGGTTACCATAGTTCCAAGTTCCGAGTCATGGACCATGCACTTCGATGGATCAAAGCAGTACGAGGGGTCAGGAGCCGGAGTGGTGCTGACATCGCCCAAGGGGGATAAACTAAGTTATGTGCTACAGATTCATTTTGATTGCTCAAACAACGTGGCCGAGTATGAGGCTCTGTTGCATGGCTTGAAAGTAGCCAAGGAGATGAACATTAGAAGGATACGATGCTTTGGAGACTCGGATCTCGTGGTGCAGCAGGTGTCAGGAACCTGGGATAGGAAGGACGCCACTATGGCAGCGTATCGCAGGGAGGTTGATAGGGTTGCCGGGTGTTTCTCCGGGTATGAAGTGGAGCACATAGACAGAAGAAAGAATGAGGCGGCGGACGCACTCGCCAGACTCGGCTCGCGCAGGGAGCCGGTTCCACCTAATGTTTTCGTGGACGAGCTATGGCGGCCGTCAGTTAAATCCGAGTCTGAAGAAGAATTAGCAAATCGAGACCCGGACATGGAGCTCGTGGCTACTATACGCGGTGTCCCCGAATGGACGGAGCCATACCTGGCATACTTATCACGGGGCGAACTACCAGAACAGGAGGTGCTAGCAAGGCAAATCGTAAGGCGGGCAAAAGGATACGCCATTATCAATGGAGAGTTGTACAAGAGAAGTGCGGCAGGAGTCTTTTTACGCTGTGTGACACCAGAGGAAGGCCGACAGATTCTTAAGGAGATCCATGAAGGTGATTGCGGGCATCATGCGTCCACACGGTCTCTTGTGGCCAAGGCCTATCGACATGGGTTCTTCTGGCTCACAGCTCTAGCAGACGCGGAACGGATAGTGGCAAGGTGCGACGGATGTCAAAGGTACGCTCGCCAAACTCATGTGCCGGCTATGGAGTT
This sequence comes from Alopecurus myosuroides, assembly GCA_028641055.1. Taxonomy (NCBI): domain Eukaryota; kingdom Viridiplantae; phylum Streptophyta; class Magnoliopsida; order Poales; family Poaceae; genus Alopecurus; species Alopecurus myosuroides. Next base: position 250,983,310 of record CM054063.1, on the reverse strand, counting down.
ACGGACCATTCCATTAACTTGGCCATTCGCTGTTTGGGGTATGGACATGGTTGGCCCCTTCCATATGTCCCCTTGCAAGAAGACGCACCTTTTAGTTGCTGTTGATAAGTTTACCAAATGGGTGGAGGTTATGCCGGTCACCAATTGCGAAGCGGCCACAGCAGTCAAATTCCTGAAAAGAATTATATACCGGTTCGGGTACCCCCACAGCATAATTACCGACAATGGAACCAACATGTCCCTTGGAGAGATGGAAAAATTTTGTGGCAACAATGGAATCAGGCTTGATGTAGCATCAGTAGCACATCCGCAAGCCAACGGGCAAGTGGAGAGGGCGAACCAAGAACTGCTTCGCGGATTGAAGCCAAGACTGAGGGTCCCCTGTGTCAGGGCCGCTGGGGCATGGGTTGAAGAACTTCCTTCCGTGGTCTGGGGTATTAACACTACACCCAACCGATCCACCCAGATGACACCCTTCTTCATGGTCTACGGCGCAGAAGCGGTATTACCAAGCGACATCATTCATGATTCACCAAGAGTGACAGCTTATGTGGAAGTAGAGAACGAGGAAACCCGTCAAGACGCCGTGGATATGTTAGAAGAACAAAGGGAGCAAGCCTTGGAAAGATCAGCCATATATCAGCAAGACTTGCGAAGATATCACAGCCGGCGGGTGAAAAGCCGGGTCTTTCAGGAGGGAGACTTGGTCTTGCGCTTGGCTCAGACAAACGAGGGAAGGCACAAACTATCGCCACCATGGGAAGGACCCCTCATCGTAAGCCGGAGCCTGCATAATGGGTCATATTACTTGATAGATGCAAGAGAAGAATCGACCACACTCAACGATACTGCTCACACAACTGCACCTATGCAAGAAAGAGATAGACCGTGGAACGTGGCTCAGCTACGTCCGTACTATACTTAGCAGAAAAAGATGTAACAGGCAGCAGGTTTCAGACGCACTCTTTTCCTGTCCAGGGCACCCTTGGGGACTGGATGGGTTTTTAATGAGGCGGCTTGCTGGCCTAATTCTTTCATATCAAATAAAAAGGGATTATCAAGAAAAGAAGCAAGTGTTATTTATACGATGTGAATATTCAGGTCTTGAGGGCTGGTTGCTCATACAAGCACAGCTGTAAACTCAAAAAAAAAAAAGACCCGGCCTTGATGCCAATGAGTTATAGGGGTCGTCACTCGAAAAAACGAGTGCGGCTACAATCTTATAACCGGACAAAGAAGTCCAAATTTCTCGGCTATTCTTACTTAAGCTCGATGTGACTCGCAACGAAGTGGCATGATTCGTTCGCTTACGATTAAATGTCGGTCATGAGACCCAAACGGGACTTGCTTGACCCCGTTTTCGTATTGATGTAACAACATGGTATCCACGCGAAAGCTGGCTTATAGTACAAGATAGTCGAAAGGGTCATCTAAACCACAAGTTATGCAGAGTATAAGGCCGATAGCCGGAAACTCAACAATTATCAAGCATAACTTCAAACCTCATAAGAAGCTGTCCTGAAGTCTTGGGCATTCAGCAACAGGCGATTCGTTTCCTTGAAAGAAAACAATCACGTGTCCCAGACGCGGAAACCCGAACTGGGGACTTATGAGCTCTAAGGAAGAAACAGCATTATCCAGCCGACAAAATTAAAACGAGCCACGCATCCGGGTCTCAGGAGCTTAGGGATTCAGGTGTAAAACCGATCCCTAGACGCCAACGACACCCGGAGGACGGGTCTTACTAAAGAAAGTATAAAAAAAAGTATAAGGTATCGAGAATAAAGCAAGTGGATATCAAGAACAAGTAAATGCAAAGACACATTCATCAAAAGCCCAAAGGGGGCGCAAAGTGCATTGGGAGTTTAAATAAAAGTGTTACAAAAACCATAAAGTATCAAAAGAGCACAGGCGCTCTGCTTAGACGAATAGTAAAGACTGTTTTAACGATGCTTTGCCGGCTGACGTATGTGGAATGATAGGCATTGCTTCAAACTGTAGGGTCCATCTTGGCCTTGCCCTTGTCGCCACCTGTAGTTGCGGCGCCACTCGGGTCAGCAGCAGTCCCGGGTTGTGCAGCAGAAGTTGCAGGAGCAGAGTCGGCCTCGGCCTTCTTGGCGGCTTCTTCCTTCATCTTGATCGCCTGCTCCTTCCAACGGGCAAGCATATCGAACGGCTGGGGGCGGTTCGCCTTGACAACCTTGTCATTAGCATCATAAGCAGGGAGAATCTCATCAATCTCTAAGCTGTCAGCAATGACGCTAGCCGGGTGGCGGACTTCTTTTTGAATAGCCTTGAAGTCCTTTGGCAAAAACTTGGACCCATCCAAGTTGAACTCCGGAAATCCACTCATAAGTTTGGCAAGTTGTAGCTTGGGGGCGTATGCTTTAGCCAGTGCGAGCCCCCGGGTTACCCCAAATCGGCAGGAGGACCGTTTCCAGTGCCAAATCCACTCGGGGATCGTGGAGCAGAATTCCAGTAACCTCTTCATGTTATCTGGCTTGACATCCGGCAGTCGCAGCTCATCAAGTATCCAGCTAACTCCGCCGCAAAGTTGGCGAAGAGTATTCTTGATGGTTTTAAGCTTGGCAGCATCATCTTCTTCGGGGGCAGCATCACGTGGGCCTGCTAAGAAAGGCAAAAGGAGCAAAGATAGTAGGCAAGCAAGCGCAAGTGTTCAAATCAAAGCAATCCGAGTCATAAAAAGGTGAAATTCAAAAATCTTACCAGTCGCGGTACGGTGAACATCAGCAATTTGAGCAGAAAGAGTTGTAAGTTTTTCCTTAGCTCTGTGAGCTCTCTTCCTGTACTTTTTCGTCATCTTTTGGCACCTGCGAGCCTCAGTCTCAGCAGCTTCACGAAGGGCCGTTTCTTTTCCAATACGCTTGGTGGACTTGGCCAGCTTCTTCTCCAACTGTGAAACATAGTCCTGTAAAGAAGCATGAAGAGGGATCAGCCAGAATCATTATGCAAAGTTCCAAGCAAGTTACCTAGTAATTTACTCGGAACTTGGGGACTAGGCATGGAGACAATTGATGATTAGTCGGGGTTACCTCGTGCTTGGTTATTAAGGCATCTAGTATGTTTTCTTCGTCGCCCTTCAAGGTATGAAGGGCATCTAGCATTTGAGCAAAGGTCATGTCTTCAGGGCGAAGTTGAGAAGGGCCGGAGGATTGGCCCTCTTGTGGCGGAGTTGTTCCGGGTTTGGGGGTCGAAACCCGGATTGTTTGAACGTCCGGGATAGGAGAGCCCGACTTGGTCTCCACAATGATGTCTTCGTCCACTTCTTCAGAGGGCTGGGGTGATGCAGTCTTTGGTGGGACTGGGTCCTTAAAAGGATCTTCTCCATTTCCATCCTCGGCCTCGTCCTCAACCTCAACGTCCATGTCATCACTTGGCTTCTCTTCTCCCTGCTCTTCTGATTCAGGGATGTCCGGGTCGCTTAGCGTAACTGTGGCGCTGGAGAAAAGAAGGGAGACATTGATCAATGGAATATACGGAAAAAAAGAGAGGTAACTAGTACGAGAAAATGTAAGTAAAGGTAGTTTACCCGGTGTTCACGGCATAGTCCGGGGGAAGCTCGCCGCTGGAGGCGGATGACGTCGGCAGGAGCACTGGCTGCGGCACGCGAAATTGCCCGGCAAGTGGATGATTAGGAGACGGATGACGTTGAGGAGATTGGGAAGGTTGAGCTGGAGGGGTACTGGCTCGATGAATGGGTGAAGTGGAGATACCCGGGTTAAGGGGATCATCCCCCGGAGAATTCCGGGTCACCCTACGTTTAGTCGGGAGAGGGTCCTTCAAGAAGGGTGAATGTGATAATCGCTCGTTAAGTTCATGCATAGCAGCAAAGGAGTAAGGCGCACGAGACATAGATGAGAAGGGAACCTTTTCAACTACCCCTCTAGCCTTCCTTTTGTTTCCAACTGGGGGCTCCTGGTCAGACTCGGTGGCTTCCGGGTCATTTTCTTCTTCCTCCTCTTCATCCCCCGACCCTGAAAACCGGGTAAGTATCAGATAAGAGAAATAACACAGGTGAAGGGCAGGTATAAAGGGTATGGGAGAGTACCCTCATCATCATCAGCAGACTCGGTTTCCTCTTCAGGGTCTTGAGAAGGAGGAGGGTTTTCAACTTTCCAGAAGGGATCGTCGTCCTGTGGACAAATAAACACAAGTGGTGGTTAGAGACTATAACGGATGAAAGTGCTGAAATGCGAAAAAGGAGTCAGGTCTTACCGCTGGGACGGGGTTTTCCCGAGTAAACGGGGGTAACCCGGCAGTGCTCTTTATAACATCTAGTCTCTCCATCAGGAAGCCCTTGATGGTCTTGTTGGTGTTACCGGCAGGGAAGCTTTTGGTGGAATAGCGGAGGGAATCTGTGATGTGACCGGAGTATTCGTGCAGCGACTTTGAGCGAATGGAGTTGGGCTGAACCCGGAACTCCACCCAAGTCTTTACCAAGTTAAATCCGAGAAGGCCATGGGCTGAGAGGGCCGCTAGTTTGGCCAGAAGGGGCTGAATCGCTTCCCTATCAGGGTCAGGAGCAAAAGCACTAAAAGACTCGGAGGGCTCGAGAAGGCTCTCCGAATAACCCGGTAGTTTCCTCTCACCATCCGGAGAAGTGTCGTGGCAATAAAAGAAGGATAATTGCCAGTTTTTGGCGTTGGGGTTCAGGTTGAGAGGTGGCATCAATGAGTGTTTGCGGCGCTGGATGGATACCCCGCCGCAGGTAAGAAGTGTTTCGTTACCGCTCTCATAGCATGGTTCGCATTGGAATAATTCGGTAAAAAGAACAAGGTTTGGTGGAGTGCATAAGTACGACTCGGACAAAACTATGAAGTGGGCGATGTTCAGCATAGAGTTAGGCCCTATGTCGAACACCCGGAGGCCGTAGTGGCTCAAGACTTCCCGGAAAAAAGGGTGACCCGGAGGACGGAATCCCCGGGTCACATGCTCGGTAAAACAGATTACCTCGTTCCCGATAGGAGCGGGACGGGTCTCATCGCCAGGAGCCCTCCAGTGTATTTCCTTTTGAGAAGGAAGGATTCCTAACTCGGCCATCCCATCTAGTTTGGCCTTTGTCGTTGAAGACCGACCCCAGTTGGCAGAAGTGGTTTGAGAGGCCTTTGCAGAAGCCGGGTGTCTTCCTTGTCTTTTAGGAGCCATGGAGTTGACCTGCAAGGGGCAGGAAATGTATGGAGTGAGATTCGGAACATCAAATCATTCGAGTTTGGAGACGTCAAGGCGTTGAAGGCTAAAATGAAACCCGGATAATGCACTACGATATTAAATGCAGAAGATTTTTCCGGGTGTCAGATGAGGTTGAGTAAATTGCTAATTACTTACGCGTTCAGGTGAATTGGGTGAACATGGATGGTTGCCCATACCTTTATTGTGGAAGGATTAGCTGGAAAAAGAGGATTTTCCGGGTGTTAATGCGACAGGCGGAAATAACAAGGTGGAATGGATCTAGATCGAAAAGCTTGCGAGCAATCTTGTGCAAAGTTGGGTGGCCGATAAGTGCGCGGGGATGAGTTGCGACTACATATCAGGTGACTAAAGGAACTAAGGTCTATCGAAGTGGTTCAATTTGATGATATCGGAAAATTAGTTTACGGGTTGACCCAGATCCAATCTCGGTCAGATTGAAAAGACTGCGAGTTTCAATTGAATGGTTGAGGAAGGCTTACCAAAGGAGTTGAGGTCCGAAGTGAGGGAGGTGCGTGGCGCGGCTTGAGTGTTGCGTCACGGCCCTCGATGAGGAAGCGCGGGTGTGACAACGGTGCTTAATGGCGGTGCTGGATATCTTGAGGACGAGTGCGGCCGGAGGTGGTCTTATCTTTCTTGAAGCGTGCGAGCCTGGTGGCAGAAATTGTGGGGGAGCGTGGTGAAAAGGGATGGTGAAGCGAGATGAATGACTTAGGGTTACCATCGGCTGATATTTATAAGGGAGGTGGTGAGCTCGCCCGCGGCTGGAAAGCCGGAAGTTACGGAGCAATAATTATCCGCACAGATTTGGTGTTGCGGGTGTTCGGAACGAGGTGAAATGTTCCATTAACAGGGGGAACGCGATTTATCCCGAGATATCAGGGATCCTTATCGAGAGTAGGGCCTTAATATCTTAGGGTTCAAATCTGAAAAGGGAATAGCGAGCACTTCAAGAATGGATCTGTGAAGCCCGCGCTATCCTGGGGACTACTGATGGGGGGATAGTAACCCGGTAGGCCCACTTCAAGGTATAATCCGGCCCGAGGAGAGCTGAGCAATACCCGGACAGGGGTAAAGAGGTTACTAGAAGGCCCAAAGGCTTGTGAGATTCGTGACCCGGCTTGTGGGTTGCGATAAGGAAAGTTAGACTTTATATGTGGAGTTCGAGTAGGACTCAAGATGTGCCTTGGAGGGCAAGTTAGGGGTGTACAGGTGCTTTATAAACCGGCCCCTAAGTTTAGTTTGCCAGAGATTCAAGTCATAGTTGTAACACCTGTTATCGAGTATCCAGTATAATAATATCGAGAGCCGGCGAGTTGCTTTCCGGTTCTTAGATTGCTCTTCGCCATGTTTTCCTTCGAGCTAAACCCTCTCCCGAATACCTGTGTCGACTTGCCCCAAGATCAGTTACCCCATGTAACATCTGCCGTGATTATCCCACGACACAAGGGGCAATTCACAACTGTAGTAACAGTAGTTAATATTTAGAATCAACTCATGATGTGTCTTTGATGTACCTATGTGGATTTTATTTATGGAGGCACTAACCCCTCTAATCAAGTTTTATGTTGAGATTTGTGTAAGAAGAATTTTTCAGGAGGAAGAGTTGAGTGAGATGAACAAAGATCAAGAGGGACAACCAATCAATCTTGGGGATGTACCCCTGGGCTCACCCTACATGTATCAAATAAGTACAAGAATACAAGCTTGGGGATGCCGAGCCACCTCACTCCAACCATCATGATGTTAAGTAAGAAAAGCCTAGCTATACGGCTATCAATAAAGCGCTTTACGGGAGGCAACCCGGTTGTTCTTAGTTGGTTTTTCCTAGTGTCCTCTTGTTGTAACAAGAGACTTAGTCTTTAGTTTAGTTTCTGGAGTTTTCAATAAAGTGTCAAGTTTCACCCATTTGGATTTATAAGTTGCTATCCTAGTGCTTGGAATTTCTGTTTCAGCACGATTCTGCTCACCGTACGATTTTTCATTTTTTATCTGTAAGTCGGATTGAGCTAATTTTTTAGTATATTCTGCAACTTTTTGTACTCTGTAAAAAAAAATTGGATTAATTTTTTGATGAGTCTAGCTTAGGGAAAACGTTCGTTTTGCTGCTATTGCTTTTCTGGACAGATTTTGCCTTCTTTTGTTGGATGCACTCTTTGGGTTTGGGACTTGAATTTCCTTGATCTTTTCGAGCTAGAGAGTGAACATACAACATTATGAACCTTATTGTCTATCTTCTGGAGCATTTGTTTTGGAATTTTGCGCAGCAAGTATGTGATTTGTTTGTCCTTGCTAATCTCACCCCACAGAAAAAGAATGGGAGAAACATGTTTTGTGAAGTTTTTTTTCACAGGGAATAGAGGAGCTTCGCCTCAAGACATCCAAGAATGGTGAAATACATAAGCTTGGGGATGTGATTAACACCCCACTGGAGCTACACTCTTTTGGTTAGCACACGTCTACTTTCTATTTTTCTAAGCAAATCATTTATCGTAGAGACTTGAAGCGTCTAGTTTTTGTTTTTATTTTTGTTTTGATAAGACCACCACCATCATTTTATATGAGATTGAGCTACCGGAGTTTGGGGTTGGAATGTATTGGATGCTAGTATTATGACTTGGAATAGGGATGCCATGGTTGATTTGAAGAGCTACATATGTTTGCATGATTTATAGGCTTTTTATGTGTAGAAATTTGCAATAATGTTGTCTTGAGCTATCTCTTATTAATGTCCTTGATGTTAATTTCTGGTTTATTTAGTTTGTCATGAAATGAGTAGTTCTATGGACATATGCATGCATAGTAGCTGGTCAACTATCTCCCTCTTGCTAGCCCAAAAATTTAAAAATTCGAACAAGTAAAAAATTGTTTCCAACACTCCTTAGCCAAGTATTTCCAGTGAGTCCACCATATCTTCCCATTAGCTTCATTGCTATTCTGAGTATGTTCACCATGTTATTGTGTTATTTATGTTCTAAATTAAGATATTCACTTTATTAATTGTCATGGGTTGAACTTGGGATAGGACTCTCACGAACTTTTGAAGGCACACTTTACTTTTTATGCATCTAATAAACATGACCCAATAATGGGAGCCACAAGTTTTGCGTTTGACAAGTGTGTGGTTGGGAGCTAGCTATAAACTGTAACACCCGGGGATTTTCCCCAATTAGAACTTGGTTGTTTCTTTTTCGCATCATGTCATCTTGCGTGGCATTGCATCCCTTTTGAATACATATAACTTCTTAATAAAATTTTAATCTCAAAAGTTCAATAATCAATTTTGGTGTGAGCTCTCTTATCCCTAAACCCTTTCTTTTCTTTTTTTGAAAGTAATAAAATGAAAGAAAAAAAAACGTTTGGGTGATAGGCCAGCCTAACCAGGCCAGCCCACCACCAAACCCTAAGCCCACCCAGGCCACACACGCACAGAACCCACCCCACACACCCTAGCCCACACAGAACACACGCCCACGCAACGCACATCGCACGCTCACGGGAGGGGATCGATCGATCCCCTCGACCCCGTCGTCCTCCTCCTGCCCGCTACCTCCCACACCTGCACGCCATCCTCTCGCTCGCCTGCCTCCCCCTCGCCTCCCTTCCTCGCTAGCACCGGCCAGGAGGACAAGCTCCGTCGCCCCTCACCCTCGTCATGTGCCCCTGCCCTGGCCGCGAACGCGTCCCGCGCGCGAGGCGCCCTCGCCGAGCGCTGCGCCGCCGCCGGGGACCCCTCCCCAAGCTCGGCCGCGCCCCTCTCGAGCTCCCCCCCTCCGACAGCGCCGTCTCCGACCACCCCCGCTGTGTTGAGTACCTCGCTTGGTGGGTTGATCCCCCGTCTGGCGGGTTATTCTTACGTGTACGGCCAAATTGGTGCATCCCTGCAGGGTTAAATCTTCTCGAGAAGCCGTGTTTTCCGCGGTTATGGATGACTTGGTGAAAGTACTGGCTAACAAGTACTCAGAACAACTTACACCTAACTAATGATAACTTGACTAGTAATAGTCTTATTGACACAATCACTTGAACCATCATTAATCCAACTATGTGAGTTATCCTCGGATTGCCTCTTTGGATAAGGGGCGAGATCCAGGATGGGTTTGATGTTAGTTGTAGTTGGTTACGATACGCTATCTTATCCCCCTCTTTTAGCCGGATGTTGTATCGAGTCTCTGTAGTTAGTTAGTGCAGCCCGTTGCCGCTTCTTTGCAATAATCCTTTCCTTTCCGTTGAACCCAAAGTATTTGTATCTTGTGATGATTGGTTACGCTGGGATCTTGTGAGTATGGTTTATCCACTTGCCAGTACTTAACCGTACTGACCCACGAATCCCTTTCATGGCTGCATATTCCAAATTGCAGTCAACAGGTTTGAAGTCTGACGACGTTAGCTTGGGAATCCCTCCGGCTTGGCCTGGGCAGGGATTGGACGCTCTCGGTTATCTTCAGGACTCTTAGTCCAATTTGTGTCTTGTCCGTAGTCGGACACTATGTTGTTTCTTCCGCTGTTATTTGGATCTTTGTATTGTATCAGTTGTATCCTTGACTCGTTTGAGTCTTCTTGTATATATCTTTTCTGTTGTTATTGTGGATTATTCGTGAACTGTTGTAATGTTATCACAAGTGGCAACCTGGAATCGGTTATTATGTGGATTTTGGCGGAAATGCTGAAATCTGCATAGTGCCCGATCTCGGGGCGTCACATAAACGTGTATCACCGGAAAGCTTTCAACATTGCACAAAAAATTTACATTTGGTTGATATCATGTACTTTTGTTTTTGGACTCCTGCCATGCCGAAATGAAATAGAGGAATAGTAAGTTTTGATGAGTAAGTATCTATATGACTAGAGAAACGCATTGGGCCGCTAACCCAAGCCATGCTTTATCATGGTGGAAATTTACTTACAGCTTGAGTGACTCTACAACACATCCTATAATAAAATAAGAAGCTATGCATAATAGTGAATGAAAATAAAAAGGATGATGAGTCTACTCCGTTTGTTCATCTTGTCCTTGTAACATGGGCTTGTTTTCATGTCATGGGGCAAGAGGTACCTCTTTCCGGTTCTCTATGATGTCATTAATACTTATTATGGTTGTACAAAGCTTATTAGGAATCTTAAGTTGAGTAATCATGGAGTAGGTTTTCACACTCACGGGGCATGAGGGTTTCAACCACCTTGTCATTCTCATTACTTCAATACTCACAATTTTAAGATGCTAGTGATAAAGGGGCAATGAGAGTCCTAGATCAATGGATACCACATTTCAATTAGTAATTTTAGTTGAATAATTTAGAGGGTAAATAAGACTTGATCATGTTTTACCTCTACTCAATTTTCTCCAAAGTGTCCACCATATTTTCTATTTTCCATTATGCTATTCTTTGACCAATATAGGATTTTATTTTTCATTTTGTGTATGCATTTGGTCCATAGTGCTTTTATTTCATTATACACTTTGTGAACTTTCATGAAGCATCTTTGCTTGCATATTTGATATTTCTTATAACATGAATTGTATGTTGCTACTCATCTACATTATGAATCATTTGATTATATGTAGCATGAATAATCTTATTTAATATTCCATGATTGTTTTAAAATGCAAAGTCCATGTTAGTTTTATCACCTTCATACTCGAGGACGAGTATGGGTTAAGTTTCGGGATGTTGATGCATGTAAAATGCATAGATGAACTTTGCATGTTATTACTTGTTTTTCCTACATATTAGCAACTTATATTCATGTTTTATAATTATTTGGGGGATTTTCAGAACAATCCCCCTTCTTTTGGTTCTAACCCTGTTTTTCCAGAAAACATACTTTTTAGTGTTTCAGACTTTCTGGGAGCTTCGGGACTCCAAAAAGGGCAAGGCCAAAGAGCACGGTTCAGAATTTTCGAGACGAAGACCATGGGCCAAAGTAGAGGGCCAAAATGCCAACCAGGTGGAAAAGAGGACCCTCCACGTGGCCAGATTCCTTGGCCGCGTGTGGGGCCCCCTTTTTGCCCCCGTGGCTCCGATGCCGTCGATCTTTCTTCTCCCGAGTGTCTCGTGACCTAAAAACGACTATATAAAGGGTCCCCTGGCCTTTTCGAGAAAGAGGCGGCGCCGAGAGATGAAACCACGAAACAAAGAGACAGAAGGCTGCCGCCGGAGAAGATCGGAGGGGGGAAACGCCGCCGGGATCACCCCCGGAGGGCTCCACCCCCCTCCGGCGTGTTCATCATCAACATCTACAGCAAGATCAGCTCCATCTCTCCACTGTAATCTCTTGGCAAACACGATGTATGATTCAATACTATATTCCCTTGATGTATTGTGTCTCCCCGTCTATGTTTGAGTAGTGAATTTTTCTTGGCAATGGTGAAATAGTTCGTTGATTGGTTGCATACAAGTTTGTTATCTTCTATGATTGTCTTTATGTACAATATATGAGTGCACGCATATGTTGGGGAATGCATGTAAGGTGATCACCGGTAGCATAATGGAGTGGTGGTGACTTGGGAGTGACAGTAACCTGAGACCGAGCCACAAAGTTAAGTTATTGGGGGATATATATAGGGGACCTTAGAACGTAAGGCTATGGTGGGACTTTATGTCTTAATCAATCTTGTGCAGTCATTTACTTGGCCACATGATCCATCATAAGGGGTTGTAGATCATTTACTTGACTATACCTATTCATGGCTCCTTCCTAGAAGAAACAACTAAGACTAAAACATGTGCTTCACCAATTGTGACAACCACACGAACGAAACACCTATTGCTAGAACACTTGCTCCCTTGAGATACTTGAGATATTTGCTGCTTGCTACTTGTGAAACTTGCTTAGAAACTTGCTTTAGAAACTTGCTCTAGGATTACTTGCATTTTAAACTTGCTTCACTAGTTACTAGACAAACCACACTCCACGTCACTTGCTTTTAATTAGTTAGTTCCTTTTAGTCAAACTTATTGCTTTGCATAAACAACCATATAAGAGGGTTATAGGGCTTTAGAGAATAGATAGCTTACCTTTAGCTCCTCATGGGTTCGACACTCAAATACTTATCGAAAGGTACTACAATTGATCTCCTGCACTTGGGAGTCATCAAAGGACCGGAAATTTCCGGTGTAGCTGGGCGGAAATTTGAAATATCCGGGGGGCGGATTTTTGAATAATCCGGTGGCCAGAATTTTCTGGCCAAATTTCCGCCCCCAAATCTGCAAGCGGGCAGTAGCAACTTCTTCGAAAAACAACTAAGGACCAGGGGCCGGAAATTTGCCCCGGAATATTCCGGCCAAATTTTCGCCCCTGTGTCTGAGAGCGGGCAGCAGCGACGTGATGAAATTTCGCTAAGGACCAAGGGGGCGGATATTTGCCCCGGAAATTTCCAGGAAAATTTCTGTCCCAGCATCCGAAAGCGGGCATCAGAAATCCAGCACTTCACCATATAGAGCCTTGAGTAAGCCGGAATATTCCGGTGCTGGGGCCCAATTTTCTGAATAATCCGCCTGCACAAAGATGGTCCTTCAGAAAAACTTTGTGAATCTCTTCGAGGATATTATCGTTGATCATATGAGAGTCCAGCCGTAGACACTGAAACAACATTGTTAGTAGAGGGGATACTCATGTTGTTATCATCACCAAAATCATTAGAGGAGTCATGAGCTTTCAATCTCCCCCTTTTTGGTGAGTGATGACAACACGGGTATTTGCATAGAGATAATCTAACAATGCAATAGGAAATAAACATCATAGATAAGCAGAACTAGGAGACATTCCTCCCAATAATATGAGTTCACAAATACGAATCCACGAATAACGAGCACGAGTGAAACAAAGTTCGAAAAATGCACGAGAGATAAAGAAACGATAAAACAAGGAACCCACCCTAGCAAATCCCCGCGATCTCTAGATCTTCTCCCCCTTTGGCATCAGGATACCAAAAAGAGAGAAGAGGACACTACGTCCCAAGGAACAAGCTCTAAGCCTGGGTGTCATCATGCTCGGTGTGCTCTGCGGAGTCTTCTTCCTCGCTAGCAGTGGCAATGTCCTCATCGTCAGCAACATCCAGATCCCAGTCCACATCACGGTTGTTCCAGTTGCGGTAAGGAATCCTCGTAGGAAGATGAGCAGGAACATTGGGAATTTTGAGTGCAGTCATGATGGCGCGCTGATTCTTCTGAATGTTGCGGCGCTCGACATAGGCATTATAGTTCTCCTTGTGGATGCAAACATTCATGCACATCACCTTCTCAATGGCACGAACAATCCAGGAGTGCTTCTTGGTACCTGGAGGATGTTGTCTCGTGTTAGGATCACAGTGGCCCTGACCAGTGGCACCAACATCATGTGCAGCTTGCGTAGTGTGGGAGCTCTTTTTGTACAGTTTTACATCCTTGTGCGTCTCACAGTCCAACTCAAGATCATCACGGAGTTCAGCGGGATACTTGGACTTGATGAGCTTCATGATGTATGGTGCATAAGGTGGCACCTTGCGGTGGAAGAGAGCATAGTGGATCTCATTGAAGAGGAAGTCCATCACATCAATCTTGTGGCGCTCAGTATCCTCGAGATTGCCCTCGGTGAAAGTGAGGAAGGCATGGTGCATGAGGTTCACCAAACCTCCACGGATCTCATCATTGTTGCCACCGCTAGGGGCAATGGTCTCCCGGAACATGCGCAGAAGGATGTCATAGATAGCATAGAGGCCCTTGGCAGAGCCCACAACACCACGAGGACCATACAGCTCAACCAACTTGTTCTTCTCATACTCCATTCCATGAATGTGCATGCGAGCACCCTGAGGGACATTGAGGCCAGCAAATTGATACCCGAGCTCAGCATCAAAATCATGGAAAGTGGAAGTAAGCATGTAAGGGCCAGACATCCAGGACATGCCAATTTCCTCAGACTCATCAAAAACCAGGGTGGCGAAGAACTGCTGGATGAAGGTGGTATTGTAGGAGCATTGGGTCTCCATGAGATGGCGCAGTCCAAGGAGCTCAGCAAGATTGACAGAGTTGTTGAAATACGCAGGGTTGGCACCCATGTGGGCAAAGTTGATGTATTTCATTGGGCAGACGGGCTTGCTCATCACAGTGTAGACTTCCTTGAAAAGAGTCTCCTCCTCAACATGCGAGACGCAAGAATCAATAGTTGGGTCCTGAGGACCCTCGGTGTACCAGGCCTTGCCGCGCCATGCCTTGAACTCAGAGACGGACATGGTGGCTAGATTGAGAGCTGTCTTGCCCCGTTCCTTGGCTGCATGACGAGCAGCCTTGTCGGCATTGCGCTGATTCTCATACTCGTGCTGGTCATCACGCTGACGCTGATTAGTCACGGCCTCATCAACATACACTCCGTCTTCATTCTCCCTAAAGTGGTGCCACCGCTTGCGAGAGCTAGTCACCTTAGCGGGCCTAGAGCTTGAACCATCTGCGAGAAAAGCGAAAGAAAACACAAAGAAAAGCAACAAAACATCAAAAATGGGGCTCATATCTTGTGGAATGGAATAAAAGGATCTCTGTAAAAGATTCAGAGCAGGCCGGAAATTCTGGCCCTTGATGAAATTTCCGGGGGACGGAAATTCCGGCCCTGGAAAAATCATATTAGGGCTATGAATCCAGGCCTGCAATGAATCTAAAACAAAATGGGAGTGCAAAGGGAGGAACAACAAGTGATAAACTGGACTGATAAATGGGAGTTCCAACCCTAAACTCATGGGGGGTCCAATCTACCGAGATCTAATCGACCGAGAAACCCTAGATTGCGGAGAAAACATGACACATACCGGGGTCCATGGATGGGCACGGATGTGCGGTCTCTTGATCTGCAAAGCGAGGCCGGAAGACGAAGAAGGGAGGCGACGAGGCCTCCCGGAGAGCTCTGAGGTGGCGGCTGCGGTTGGGCAGGAAGTGGAGGCGACGGGGGGGGGGGAGAATGAATCTGGGAGAGACCCTCCCGTCGCCTATTTATAGGCACCAACCACTTGCCCTAGAATATTCCGATGTAAAGACCGGAAATTCCGGGGGCCGGAGGTTTCACCCGGAAATTCCGCCCCAAATATCCGAGGTGCCTTCTGCAAGGGGGCACAGCGGATTGGGGTTGAGTTTCCAGGGGAAATTTTAACCCCGGAAATTTCCGGGCAAGACACTGAATACTCTGGCCCCCGGAAATTTCCGCCCAAATTTCCGGAGTGCCATCTGCGAGCTGGCATAGAGGAAATGAGGGAAATTTTCAAGACAAGTATCATGGGGCCGGAAATTTCCGAGCCTTAGGCCAGAATTTCCGGGGTTCTCACACACCGAGTTTTGGCAATACAAGAGATAAGATATGAGCCTCCAAAAACGAGAAAAACAAAAACAACGGTAAACACAAAAACGAAAAAGAGCAAAAGAGACACACAACATAACAAAGAAAGAAATTTTGGTGGCCGGAGCCACCGTGTTTGAGTGTATCCTAAGGAGCAGTGAAGATATATCTTGGGCCCAAAAGCATGACTCACGTTAAAGCACAATAAGTCACATAATGACTAGTTATGCATAAAGTTTTGATTTTTTTGCGCATGATAGGAGGAGTGTTGGTTCATGAGTTGAAATACGCTCCCCCTATGTCCATGCCTACATCTAAACCTAGATAACATGTGTAGTGAAGGTATCTATGCATGAGTTCAAGTGAAGTTAGACGCATCGATCACATTTAGTTCATTCCTCAAACCCCGAAAACTCGGTTCATCAAGGGCGTTCGTGAAGATATCCGCAAGTTGATCCTTGGTCGGCACATAGGAGAGATCAATATCGCCCTTCTCAACATGATCCCGAATAAAGTGATGTCGAATTTCAGTGTGCTTCATCTTGGAGTGAAGAACGGGATTGTAGGCGATCTTGATAGCACTCTCATTGTCACACAAGAGGGGGACCTTGTCGAAGTAGATACCATAGACTCGCAAAGTTTGCCGCATCCATAGAAATGGAGAACAACAACTTGCCGCACAGATATATTTGGCCTCGGTGGTGGAGAGGGCGATGCAATTTTGCTTCTTGGAAGACCGACATACCAAAGAGCGACCAAGAAATTGAAAAATTCCGATGTAGACTTTCTATCCGTATTCTCGCCCGGATAATCCGCATCCGAATACCCGATGAGCTGAAAGGTTGAACCCTTTGGATACCAAAGACCGAAGTTTGGGGTATGAACCAAATAGCGAAAGACGCGCTTAACCGCTTCAAAATGACTTTGCCTCGGAGAGGCTTGAAACCTTGCACATTTACCTACACTATACATGATATCGGGTCTAGATGCACAAAGGTAGAGCAAAGAGCCAATCATGGAGCGGTATACCTTTTGATCGACCTCTTTACCATTCGGGTCGGGTTTCAAGTCAATAGTCGTGGACATGGGAGTTTTCATAGAGTTGGCATCATGCATGTTGAATCGTTTGAGCATGTCTTGAGTATACTTAGCTTGCTTGACGAAGTTGCCTTAGGGGTGTTGCTTGATCTCAAAGCCAAGAAAATACTCCAACTCGCCCATCATAGACATCTCGAATTTGTCCGTCATAAGCTTGCAAAACTTATCATTGAATGCGGTGTTAGTAGAACCAGAAATGATATCATCCACATAGAGTTGGCATATGAACAAGTCACCTTTAACCTTTTTGGTGAAAAGGGTGGGATCGATTAAACCAACATTGAACCCATGATCCACTAGAAACTCTTTAAGATGACCGTACCACACAGGTGGAGCTTGTTTAAGTCCATAGAGTGCCTTATCGAGTTTGTAGACATAATCAGGGTGGTTGGGATCCTCGAAACCCGGAGGTTGCTTGACATATACCAAATCATGGATAGGACCATTCAAGAAAGCACTTTTCACATCCATTTGTTGTAGTTTGAAATTATGATGAGAAGCATATGCAAGCAAGATACGAATTGATTCAAGACAAAGCTACGGGAGCGAAAGTTTCACCGAAATCGACACCTTCGACTTGAGAAAATCCTTGAGCCACCAATCTCGCCTTGTTGCGAATGAAGATGCCATCTGTCGAGACATCGTAGTAGTTTTCATAGACGGGGGTGCCATGAGACTACGGGTAGAGACGTGGGGAAACGGGATCGCGTTGGTGACAAAGACACAAGATTTACCCAGGTTCGGTACGTCGTAATAATATGGCGTTCCTACTCCTGCAATCTCACTAATCAGGACTAAAGCCTGTGCAAACAATTACAACGTGAGGTTAGGTTTAGCTATTCGCGGAGGATCAACTTCTCGGCGAGTTGGCTTGTGGCTTCGTGTCTTGTTATCTCATCTCCCGTCCGGCTTTATATAATAGCCGGATTAGGACATACAGAATAGGAAACCTAGAAGACTACGATAGCTAGTAACTTGGAGAGTAAGGAATCCGTCTTCTCCTCCAAGCCGGATCACGTGGGCCGTGATCCGGGTCCTTCTAGAATCCAGCTTCTGCGCGTCAGTTTACTGGGCCGCCCAATGGACCATAGCCCACTACCAGTTGGGCCACCCTGGTAATCCGGCACTTTTGACTACCATCTGATATACCCCTATTCAGTATATATCCGACAGTAGCCCCCAAGAAGGATTAAAACTCTGATTTGCCATCTTTCGCCAAATGTACATCGTCCGAGAAATATCGGCCAGCGGTCTTGATTCTTCTTATTCTTCTTTCGAAAAGAGATGGTAACATAAAACTCGGAATCCTGGAAATCCGGCTTTTCTCACACGATTCTTCGCGGAGAAGAAACCTCCTACGTCAGCACTTTAATCCTGCTGACGTAAGGGGCGTTTGGGTTTTGAGTGGGAAACCCAGAAACATATCTCTGACAGATTCTCGCGGGAAACGAGGAGATAACCATAATCACCCTGTCGATTCATTTCCCGGATTCTCCAGCGAGTGACACGCGTTGATCATCCAACGGTCAAAAGAGCCGTTAGCACGTATCGTGACGGATTTCCGGCTATAAATAGCCTTCTTCATCCTCCCGGTAAACCTTCCGCAACCACTCGAACGCCATTACAGCGCCCAAGCTTCCAGCAGAGAGAGAGCACCGAACGACCACTGCGCCCAGAACATCACCGGAGGCTAGCCGCGCCGCCACCCAATGGCATCCTCGCCGCCTTCGCCCGCACACACCGTCGCGAAGGACATCGAGGACATAATCAATCAAATGGATCCTCAACTGGATTCTCCAACGCACGCCGGCGGCGAGCCGGTGAAGACTGCGGATTCCGCGGTGGACGGAGGGAATCCTTCCGCCACCGCGGATCTTGCAGGCTCAAGCGCATTGCCCTCTCCGCCGTTTGCTCCCGAAACGGCGGAGGAGAAGATTACGCTCCTCGGCGACGAGCTCGCCGCTGCAGAGGCCGCCGCGTCCGCCGCCGCCGGAGCGGACGAAGAAGTGGAAACTGCCGGCAACTGGGTTGCCTGCAGCATTCCCCCATCCCTCCTTCCAAACATGGAAAAGGAGGGGTTGGTACTCAAAGGGAAATGGCGGCTCCCTGAGGACGAGAACGAACCCCTGCCAAACGACGGCGAACGGGTTCTTCTCTCCTCCCATCTCCTAAGAGGTATGGGATTGCCCCCTTCTGCCTTTTTCCTCCAAGTTCTCTCCCACTATAACATCCAGCCTCATAACCTGCCACCCAATTCCATTCTTTATATGGCCGGGTTTCAGGCCCTCTTCGAGGGTTTCCTAGGCATAGAACCTAGGTTAGACTTATGGTTGTACTGTTTCGGGGTTAAGCGGAACTCTTCGGAGGGCGCACTCCCGACTTGCGGGACCATCTCCTTCACTCTTAGGAGATTTAGGGAGGAATGGTTCCCCAAGATCAGAACCTCGGAATCCGTCAAATTCTGGACGGGTTCCTTCTTCTATCATCCCGATGTCCCTTTCCCAAAAAAGGCCATCGGGGTTCCACCTTTCACAAACACCGCTGCTGTTCCCCAAGAGAATTGGGGAACAGAAGCCGTCCAAGTTCTGCCGCCTGATCTACTAAGGATCAAGCGGTGCATCGCCAAGCTCACTTCCTTGGATCCGCCTCTAACCGGCATGGACACGGTCCTTTGCTGGTTGGACAGGCGGATCCAGCCATTAGCCAATCATGGCGGCCGTCTCCTCTGCGAGTACACGGGCGCCAACGACAAAATGCGGACAACCAGCAAAGACTGGGCCGCGAAGGATCTGCGGCGGCGCGTAAACCAGTTGGTCGCATCACACGACCAATATGCAGCGAGTCGGCCAATGTACACAGCCGACAATCCGGCTCCCAAGGTATTGTTTCCGTCATTTGGGTGGAATTTTACCATGCTTTCTCGGATTTTTCACTTGTAACTCTGCTTTTTCTTTTCGACAGCTTGCTGAACTTCCTGACTTGGAGCTAGCCTCCGAAGCTGAACTGGAGGCATTGCACACCGCCTTCACAGGCGGGCGCAAGCGCAAGAAGATTTCCTCCTCTGAGGAAATCATCGATCTTGACGGGATTCCCGTCGTCACCTCCAGGTTAGAACGTCCGGGTTATTTTATTTTGTCGAAGTTTTCTTTCATCTTCGGAGTTTTAACTCTTTCCGGGGTTTTTGCTTTTTTGCCTTTAGCCTTCCTCCCTCTACCTTAAAGCCAAAGAAGCTGAAGAGGCATAAGGCTGTGACCAACAGAGGCCCTCAACCTTCTCCCGTCATCGCACCGGACACACCGTCCACGATGGCCCCCACCACCAAGTCGTTGGAGCCCAGCCAGCCCGTTGTGTCGGACACGGACACAAGGGAAAGGGCGGCTCCAGAGGTGGGAAATTCTTCTCGGACAATTGATGAGGAGATTCCCACCTTCGACAAGGACTTCAAGAACCTTAACGATGGCCTAAGCGCGGCCGGAATTCTTTTTGCGGAATACGCAAAGGAGTTCAATGAAAACTTGGCGGGGTTGCAGCGAATGAGCCAGGTATTTAACTCTATCCCCCAAGCATTAAGCAAAATGTATACTTTTTGCCTTGATGCTTTTTAGTCACTCTTTTCCTTGTCGTGTTCCAGCAAACCGCTGAAACCATTAACATGGAAGTTTTCAATAAACTTTCCGTCAAGAACAAGGAAGTTAGAAATCTTCTTTCCATTCTTGACGTGAAAGATGCGGAGCTGGCATCGTCTCAGCTTAAGCTGTCGGAAACAACAGGTAAACTTTCTTCCTCTGAAGTTTTTGATTCAGCTTTTTGTCTAAGTACTTTTCCGGGATTTTTCTAAACTCGGAATTTTCTTTGCTTTCCAGATGCTTTGGCTAAGGCCAAGCAAATAGCTGAAGATGCCGGCAATGCTGCCAGTCTCCGTGAGGAGAATCTGGACCTTCATAAGCAACTTATGAAGGCCCAAAAGGATCTGGAAGCCAGCAATCTAGCCCTTGGAATTGCTCATTCCAAGGCTTCCGAACAGGCGGATAAGGATAAGTCCACTATCCAGGACCTGGAAAATTCCTTAAACCTTCGCCTGGAGGAAGGCTCCGAAATCGACAAGATCATCGCTAAGTTTTTCTTCTTTTACCTTTTTCCATGTCTTGTTTTCTTTCTCTGCTTTTTCACTTAACCTTTTTGGAGGCTTGTTCCGAAAAAACAGGAAATTATCCAGGTCTTTCTCGTATGGAGAAAATCCGAGCCTTTGGGAAGGTATGGAATGCTATCAGAAATGCTGGGATGCAACTGATCAGCAAATTCTTCCCTACAAGTACCATAGAATTCTCAGAAGTTTATAAACTTCCGGCTGCTATCCTGGAGGTGGCGGAATCTAGGGAATCCACCTTACGCTCCGCTGCACGGGGTGGTGCACGCATGGCTCTCGGCCTTATGCGTATGCATTACCCTGGTGCCAAATCTTGGCGCGTGGCGTCCGGTATCCCTCAAGGATATACGGAAAACCAACGAACCAGCATCTTTGATGAAATCAAAGGCCATGCCACCAAGATCGCCTCCATGGTGAACATCTCCATCACCTATCCGGAAGAGGAGATCCCCGAAGCCCCCGAGAATGACAGCAGCGACGAAGACTCGGATGCTTAAAGGGCTGTCCTGATCCGTGATGGTGGAAGTAGACAATACGAGCATTACTGCACTTTTACAATGTAATTTATATTGTAATGCTTCTATTCCTTTTGTATGAACAAGAACTCCGCCTTTTGCAGTTTTAATTATGAAATTCTTTGCAAGGTTTCCGGGTTTTAATATTCATTTGTCTTCTAAGTTCTCTGGCTTATATGTTTTAACTGTCCTTAGTGTTTGAAATGGCTCAATAGTACTATGAATCATCATGCCGAGTAACTGGGTATAACCGATCAGCTTGAACTCGGAAACATGGATCCTACTAAAGGCATTTTTACTAACTAGCTCCAGTGACCCAACACATAAACAATCAGATAATACTTAGAGAAAAGTAAGTAATGTTTTGAAACTTGGGCACGCAGGCACAATCCGAGTTTCCTTTAGCCGTTAGCAGGCTGAAAATCATTCAGTTTTTAAACACCGAGCACGCAGGCACAATTCGGGTTAACATTGAGTATTTTGTAAGATCATTGGGAAATACATAAGGTGGAATCATGCTTTGTACTATAATAAACTTGTAAAAACATGGATATAAGAATTCCGACAACTTTATTTCATGATCTCAAAGATGTTTACATAAAAATTGAACTAAGTATAGAAGGGACGTAACTGCTGGATGTTCCAAGGCCTCTTTGTCTCTCCTAGTTCATCATCTATCTTTCTCTTTCTTTTGCGATTCGGCTTCTCGGGATCATCTTCCATGTCCCGAATATCTACAAGATAATATGACCCATTTTTCAAGCTTTGCTGATTACAAATGGTCCTTCCCATACTGGGGCCAATTTGTGCTTTCTTTGCTGCACCAATCTCAGCACTAAGTCACCTTCTTTAAAAGAACGATGCCTGATTTTTCGACTATGATAACGTCGTAAACCTTGCTGGTAAATGGCGGATCTTTGAAGCACAAGCTCTCGTTCCTCTTCTAAGAGATCGACGGCATCCTGTCGTGCTTCTTCGGCATCCGAGTCATCGAAATCCCGCACTCTTGGGCTATCATGGATCATGTCTGTTGGAAGAATAGCTTCCGCACCGTAAACTAGGAAAAACGGGGTTTGCCCAGTTGACCTGTTTGGCGTCGTTCGAATGCTCTAAAGCACGGAAGGTAGCTCCTCTACCCATGCTCCAGCTGCTCTATGAAGAGGAGATTCGAGTCTTGGGCGTATTCCTTGCAGGATTGAGCTATTCATTCTCTCAACCTGACCATTGGATTGCGGGTGTGCCACAGATGCGAGATCTAGGTGAATTCCCGTTTGTCGGCAATATTTTGCCAACTCTCCAATGGAGAAATTTGTCCCGTTATCGGTTATTATGTTGTGTGGAACGCCATATCTCATGACTATGTCAATGATGAAATTTCTGGCAGTTACACCGTCAAGCTTTTTGATGGGTTTAGCCTCCACCCATTTGGTATACTTATCCACAGCTACGAGTAGATGTGTAAGTCCGCCTCACGCAGTTTTGAACGGTCCCATCATATCTAGCCCCTAGACCGCAAACGGCCATGTAATTGGGATAGTTTTGAGTGCTTGGGCCGGCATATTAGTCTTCTTGGCGTAATATTGACACCCTTCACATGTGTTAACTATGTGCTCAGCATCTAACTTGGCTGTTAGCCAGAAAAACCCGGCACGGAATGCTTTTTTAACTATGCTTTTTGATTGAGCATGGTGTCCGCAATCTCCGGCATGGATTTCTTGCAGGATTTCTCGTCCTTCTTCTGGTGAAATACACCGCAGAAAAATTCCGGAAGTACTGCGTTTATACAGGCAATTATCAATTACCGTGTATCCTTTGCATCGACGCTGAATTTGCCTCTGCAAGACTTCGTCTGCTCCTTCCGGGTACTTCTGGTTGACTAAGAAGTTTAAATATGGAATTGTCCAGTCCGGGTTAACAAGCATAACTTCAATTGACTCGGAAGGCAGAGGGTAATCGATATCTCCACCTTTTATGGATGGCTCATACAAATGCTGGATAAACACACCTGGTGGTAGGATTTTTACCCTTTCTGACCCCATGCGGGCTAACGCATCCGCGTTCCAATTCTCCTCCCTTTTAACATGGAGTACTTCGAATCCGAAGAAACAAATGGCGAACTCGTCCACCGTTCTCCGATATTCGGCCATTATAGGGCTCTTTGCGTCCCAGGTTTGGTTGAGCTGATGTTGTACCAAATCCGAGTCGTCGTAGCACATGATGCGTTTGACCCCTATTTCTTTTGCAATGTGCAAGCCATGAAGCAGAGCTTCGTATTCTGCCACATTATTGCTGGCGTTGAAGTGTATTTGTAATACATACTCCATTGTGTCTCCTTTAGGGGATTTTAAGACTACACCAGCTCCAGCGCCCTCCTTCATCTTGGATCCGTCAAAATGCATGATCCAGTACTCGGACTCCGGCATTGGTGCTTTCTCCATTGCTTCCGTCCAGTCGGCGACAAAATCTGCCAGAACCTGGGATTTTATTGCCGTCCTTGGCTGATACTTAATGTCGAAGGCTGCTAGCTCGATGCCCCATTTGGCTACTCGGCCAGTTGCCTCCGCATTGTTTATTATATCCCCTAGTGGTGCTTTACATGCCACTGTTATGGAATGTCCTTGGAAGTAATGGCGCAACTTTCTAGATGCGAAAAATATGCCATATGCCAGTTTTTGGTAGTGTGGGTACCTTTGCTTGGACTCGGAGAAAACTTCACTTATGTAATATACCGGATGCTTGTCTGGTATACTTTGTTCGTCTTTCTTCCGTTCCACAATAATTACTGCACTAATAACCCTGTTTGTAGCCGTGACGTACAATAACATAGGTTCTTCGTCTTTTGGTGATGCCAAAATCGGAGCTTTCATCAAAGTTTCCTTCAACTGGGTTAGCGCTGCATCGGCCTCTTCTGTCCACTCGAATTTTTCGGATTTTTTCAGCAACTTGTAGAGTGGTAAGGCTTTATCCCCCAGCCGACTAATAAATCTGCTGACGGCAGCAACGGAACCCATCAATCTTTGGACATCTTTTACACACGTAGGTTTGGAGATGTTCAAGATGGCTTTGATCTTTTCCGGGTTAACTTCTATTCCTCTGTGAGAAACGATGAAACCCAGAAGTTTTCCTGAGGGAACCCCGAATACACACTTTGATGGATTTAACTTCATCTTGTAAGTGCGCAAGTTTTCGAAGGTTTCTCGCAAATCCTCAAGGAGTGTGTCTTTTTCCTTGGTTACGACAGCAATATCGTCCACGTAAACGTGGACGTTTTTGCCAATCTGACTATGAAAGCAACGTTGCATGCAACGCTGGTAAGTTGCACCTGCGTTCTTCAAGCCAAATGGCATGGTTACGTAATAATACGTCCCGTACGGGGTTATAAAAGAAGTCTTAATTTGATCTTCCTTTTTCATGCGTATTTGGTGATACCCGGAATAAGCATCCAAAAAGCATAAAAGCTCAGAGCCTGCAGTGGCATCTATTATTTGATCGATTCGCGGTAACGCGAACCTATATTTTGGACACAACTTGTTCAAGCCGGTGTAATCTATACATATTCTAAGAGCAGTATTGTCTTTCTTCGGTACTAATACCGGGTTTGCAGACCAATCAGTGTGGATTACTTCCTGAATGAAATCTGCTGCTAAAAGCCGGATAATTTCCTTGCCAATAGCCTTCCGTCTTCTTCCGTCAAATCGACGGAGACCTTGTTTGACGGGTTTGGAGCCTGGAATCACCTTGAGTTGATGCTCAGCAAGTTCCCTGGGTACGCCTGGCATGTCAGCCGGACACCAGGCGAAAATATCCCAGTTCTCACGGAGGAACTTGATGAGCTCGCCTTCCTATTTGTCGGTCATCCCAGTTCCCACTATGACAAATTTTGTCGGATCTTTGGGATCTAGGATTACCTGTGTTGTATTCTCGGATGCCTTGAAGCTATCTGCTGGCTTCCGAGTTTCTTTTCCTGCCGGCATTTCTGTCGGCGATACCTCCTTAGCCAGCTCCTTCAGCTCTTCCTTTGCTATGATCTTCTCAACGCAAAGGGCTTTTTTTTTCAGCTTGTTCGCCAGCTTGAAGTCTCCAGTTATGGTGATTACCCATCCTTTCGGCCCTGGCATCTTCACCTTGTTATAGATATAACATGATCTTGCGATAAATTTGGCGAAAGCTGGACGTCCGAGTATCGCGTGATACACGCTTTCGAACGGCACCACCTCGAAGGATACTTTTTCCTGACGGAAGTGATCTTTTTCTCCGAAGGTGACATCTAGGGAAATTTCTCCTAGGGATCATGCTTGCCTGCCGGGAACAATGCCATGGAAGCGTATGTTGCTGTGATTGAGCTGGGTCTCGGAGATTTTCAGATGTCTCAACGTATCCAGGTACATTATGTTGATGCTGGATCCTCCGTCCATCAGCACTCTTTTTAGCCATTGTTCTGGACAATAGGGCTTACAATAAGAGCTGGTGTGCCGGGTTCAGGGATATTTCCGGGATGATCAAACTGATCCCAGGTTATTGGTGTGTTCGAATACTTCAAGAATTTTGGGGTTGCCGGAACAACCGCATTTATTTCTCGAAGTGTTCTTTTCGCCACCTTTGCTGATGGAGTTGCTAGGAAAGTTAGGGCGGATTCTCCATCAACTCTCGGAAACTTGGGTTCGCCTTTCCGCTGTTGTTCCTGGATTTTTTTGTCAGTGTCCGATTCACTGTCTTCTTTCTCAGCTTCTGGCTTTTGTTTAGAGAATTTCCTTTTGGAACTCTTCCCCTTGTTTCCGGATCCTGCACTGCCTTTCATGTGCTTATTCAGCCGACATTGTGCGTTCGTATGGGTGGGTTTCCCGAATTGCGAATGGTGGACGCAGGGTTCTGACTTAATCTTCTCCCACTCTTCTTTAGTGTAGTTGATTGGTTCTGAACTGCGTCCTTTCCATCTGTTCTTTTTTTCACTTCCAAAGGCTATGTTAACCTCTTTGGGTTTTGGTGTTGCATCTGAAGTTCCTTTTTTCTCAGAGCGAGTATTTTTTTTGGCCAGTATCAGTGCATCGATAGTGCCGCCTCTTGCTCTGATATCGTCTTCGGCTGCAGCGTGTTCATTGGCGGTTGTAAGCATAGATCCGAGATCTTTGTGCTGTTTGGAACCAACCATGAACGGTACTAGTCCGGGTTTTAGGCCATTGACGAAAGCATGCATTGCTTGTACGTCAGTTACTCCAGAACAACTATTCTTCATTGCAGTCCATCTGGAGATGAAATCCACGTATGGTTCATCCTCGAATTGGGTGC
Source organism: Alopecurus myosuroides (assembly GCA_028641055.1). Classification (NCBI taxonomy): domain Eukaryota; kingdom Viridiplantae; phylum Streptophyta; class Magnoliopsida; order Poales; family Poaceae; genus Alopecurus; species Alopecurus myosuroides. The sequence continues at coordinate 250,956,754 of CM054063.1, read as the reverse complement.
AACGGTTCAGCTGGTTGATGCTGTTCGGGCGTTTGTACGTTCCCCGGAAGTGCTGAGTAAATACTCGAGCCATATCATCCCAGCTGTCGACAGTTCTTGATTGCAATCCATTGATCCAATCTCTGGCTCCATCCAGTAACATTAGGGGAAGAAACTTTACAGCTTCCAGGTCTGTCCCATTGTTAATCTGGACGGCTGTATGATAGTCTGAGAGCCAGGTATCCGGGTTTGTACTACTGGTGTATTTCTGGTACGTTGGACCGACTTTGGCAAAGCCAAAATGCAGGGTTATCCTTCGGATCCTATCAGTGAAACACTTAGGTCCAAAGTATAGATCATCCTTTTCCGCTCTATCCATGTGTGCGGAGTACATGCCGGCTGAATGGACAGAAGGGGATCTACTCCTTTCTTTTCCATTGTTGCACGGACGCGCTTTTCCGGGATCGTTTCTATTTCTTTCAAGATCACACCCTTTTGGATGAGGCGGAGTTCTACTCCTGTGCCTTTCTTTATCTTTAGGAGGTGTCCGAGATCTCTCATGCCTGTGAGGTACGTCATGTCTTCCGGCCTTTTCAGCAGGGTGTCTCGGAGGTGGCATTGCTTTGCCATCTTTCCGGTATTTTTCTTCCCGATCATGGGGTTTGCCTCCACCTTTCGGTAGATGAGATCCGGTTCTAGACGCTTCATCCCTATTGTCGGGTTTTTTCTTATCTTTTCTCGGATCCGCTCTCTTATCCTTTGAATTGCCGGAATCTCCAGGTTCTTCCGGTCCAGGTGCTCCAGCGGCGCAAGTAGCTGTTTTGCATAGGGAGGAGTTATCGTGCAACTTCCCTGATTGCTCTTGGGCTCGCTATTGTTGTTGCAATGCTTTTCCTAGGAAAGCATACACCCCTTGGAGTTTTTCACCATTGGAGTACAAGTCATTGTTGAGGATGGCAAACGCTGCTTCCGCATTTTCTGCTGCGGTTTTGTATATTGGTTCGCCTCTGGCATCTTTGCCGTTTACCTGCATTTTCCAAGATGGGTTGTGAAACCTTTCTTTTGGCGGCAGTACTTCCGGTCTTACGATTCCGGGTAACCTTGTAGGTTTTATGGCAGATCTATTCTTTTTCTCGTACTCCTCGATTTCTACCTTCATGAGCTTGATGTCATCCTGGGTTCTTTGGAGGTGTTCACGAGTTCGGAATAGATATTTTTGTTGCCTTTGGAGAGCTTGTCTCCTGGCTTCTAGCACTTCAGGGGGTTCATGTAATACCACTGGCGTTTGTAACAATTCTTGTTCTTCTTGCTCTGTCATTGGCGGAACAAGGATTTCTTTTGTTTTCTTCTCCGCAGGTTTTGTTCCGCTTGCATCTCCTACTTCCGGGCTTTCATCAGCTGGATCAGCCAATTTCTTCTTCCGGAGCTTGTATTGGAGTTTTTTAGCGGCCTTGTTCTTTTTCTTGGAAGAGGGAGGTTTTTTAACAGGTTCATCCTCTGTCAATTCCTTGACGTTGGGAAATATCGGAGAAGTTTCTCCATCTTCTCTCTCTTCCTCTGGCAGAGGGGTTTTAGGGCTTTCCTGACTTCCGGCGTCCGTGTTTTGAGCCGGTTCGCCATTAGTACTTCATGGAATCCCTCTTGAAAAGATTTAACTTTTCTTTCGAAGGCGTCCACGTCTTCGTCTTCGGAATCAAAGTCATCTGAACCGGTTTCTGACTCTAATCTCGCCTCAATGGCGGCTAGCACAGAGTCAGCTTCCGAATTCATCGCTGGATTGGCGAATGTCGGATCTTCCACTTATATAGTGGGTTTGTTGTTTTCTGCCTCTTGCACGGGATTACTTTCATCCGTGTTTTCGGCGAATGTCAGATCTTCCACCTCTGTAGTGGGTGTGTTGTTGTCTGCCTTCTGCACGGGATTTCCGTCGTCCGTGTCTTCGGCGACCTCGGATTGCACCATACCGATAAAGTGTGTATCACTTTCATGTCGGCGATCTGAGCAAAATCCGGTATCATAGTCACCTTCGACTGGGTACAGGGCGGGTGGTATAAATTTGCTTCCACCGCAAAACCCCATGGCCTCTGCAGTTAGTCCGATAAAGATATTAGCAGATCCAATCGGTAACACGCAAGCACTTACCAGATGATTTTGTGCCGGTATGTAGGATCCATTGTCGAGGAAGCGTCCGACGTCATTGTCGAACTCCAGGCTTCCGACAGTTATGGAACTGCCGATTCCGCCGAGTATCCCAGATCGGAACTTAACGCCTGACGTCGTTTGCCCCACGGTGGGCACCAACTGTCGAGACATCATAGTAGATTTCATAGACGGGGGTGCCATGAGACTACGGGTAGAGACGTGGGGAAACGGGATCACTTTGGTGACAAAGACACAGGATTTACCCAGGTTCGGTACGTCGTAATAATACGGCGTTCCTACTCCTGCAATCTCACTAATCAGGACTAAAGCCTGTGCAAACAATTACAACGTGAGGTTATGTTTAGCTATTCGTGGAGGATCAACTTCTCGGCGAGTTGGCCTGTGGCTTCGTGTCTTGTTATCTCATCTCCCATCCGGCTTTATATAATAGCCGGATTAGGGCATACAGAATAGGAAACCTAGAAGACTACGATAGCTAGTAACTTGGAAAGTAAGGAATCCGTCTTCTCCTCCAAGCCGGATCACGTGGGCCGTGATCCGGGTCCTTCTAGAATCCGGCTTCTGCGCGTCAGCTTACTGGGCCGCCCAATGGACCATAGCCCACTACCAGTTGGTCCACCCTGGTAATCCGGCACTTTTGACTACCATCTGATATACCCCTATTCAGTATATATCCGACACCATCTTTATCTTGCTTGTTCTTGAAGATCCACTTGCTGCCGATGACGTTCTTGCAATCCTTGGGTCTTGGCACTAACTTCCACACCTTATTGCGCTCGAAGTTGTTGAGCTCATCATGCATAGCTTCAATCCAATCTTGATCTTCAAGCGCTTCATAGACCTTCTTGGGCTCAATGTGAGAGACGAAAGCATGAGCCTTGCTAAAATCCGCCAATTTTCTTCTTGTGACTACCCTTCCACGAACTTGTCCAAGAATCATGTCCTCCGTGTGACCGGCACGAGCAAGATTCTCTAGCCTTCTCTTTGCCCTACGCGCTAGCAACTCCTCCAAAGACTCCCTGGATATGGCTTGATCATCACCTTCATCATTGGAGTCGTGTCCATATCTTCCTTGATCTTGATCCTCAATAGGAGATGGATCTCTTATGTGTTTGGTTCTATCACCAACATGAGTGTCTTGTCCTTGTCCATCATTGTGAGCTTGGCCTTGAGTGTTAATTTGTCCTTGATCGATGGAATGATCTTGATCATTAGCTTGGCCTTGATTCGTAGCTTGAGGGCTTGGTGCATCTTGTTGGGTAGCTTGTGTATCAATGGGTGTAGTCAATGGCTCCAGTTGAGTAGAGCATAGTCCTTCTTCTTGCGGACTAGCTTGCCTTCATTTTGTTCTCTTGGCTCAAAAGGGCACTCCTTTACGAAATGATTTGCACTTCCACAACTGTAGCATGTCCTTGGTCGCTCCCCCTTCTTCTTGTAGTTCTTGTTTCGTGGAGGTCTTGGAGAGCCGGCCTTGTGAGCTTCCCATCTCTTCCAATATCCGTGCAAAGCAAGGGCAATGCACTTATGAGCTCCGGTGTAAGTGTCCTCATAGTCTTCCTCATCATCATCCTCCTATTCAACTTCTTCAACTCGAGCCATTGCCTTTTCCTTCAATGCAAGATTGGGTGACTTTCTCATTCCTCTTGAGCGAGCGAGAGCATCATCCGCACTCTTGTGCGATAGGGATATGGCGATGAATTCACTAAGAACACCAATGGAGTTGAGGGAATTGTAGTCCTATCTTGTCCGTATGCTAGTGGAGAGGTTCTTCTCGAAAGGTTTAATAGCTTTGATGAACTTCCTCTTTATCCACTTATCGGGGATCTCTTCTTTTCCAAAGTCTCTGAATTGATTGGCAAGGGTGACAACTCTCCTATATAGCTCCTCGGGGGAATCATCCTCTTGCATAACAAAGTTCTCGGACTTGTCAATGGCCACATCATACTTAGACTATTGGATACTAGCATTGCCTTGAAACAAAGTATCAAGCTTGTCCCATGCTTCCTTGGCGGTCTTGCAACCTCGAATGTGAGTGAGATGCTCCCTTGGAAGAGCCTTTTGAATGATGACAAGGGCGGTCTTGTTGAGTTGAGATTCTACATCCTCCCTAGGAGTCAAGTTGCTTGGGTCATGGGATGAAACCCATGCATCACACTCTTCCACAAGGCGGTGCAAGAGCCGGAAATATGTGACTCCATTTCAAACTTACAAGAAGAGAATTCATTAGTGTTAAGCATGGGAGGAAGTCCAACATTAAGATTGTGTGGCATTGAAACTATTGGATGGATGGAGTCATAATTTTGAGGTGGTTGAACTTTTGAGTTGGACCCCGAACCATTAGCCGTTTGAGACTTGGAGCCTCCGGAATTCTCCTTTGCCTTAGCCTTTTGTGTGGCTTTCGCCTTAGCTTTGGCAATGTTGTCTTCGATCTCAGTATCGTCCAGAAGAGTTTCCTCTTATGAACTATCCGCATCGGAGACATGGGGAGAATTCGTGCGCCCCTTAGGTTTACCCATCATGTTCTCCAACATCCTCTTGATGGAAGAAACCTCTGAACCAACACTAGAGCTAACCTTGGACAAATGGGTTTGAATGGTCACAACCATTGTCTCTAGGTTAGCTATAGTCTCGGCCATTTTGGAGAGCTCCTCCTTAGAGGATTTGGGATCATCTCTGTTGGCCATGATACTCTTAGGCGGTTAAGCCCGATATAAGAGCCGAGACTCTGATACCAATTGAAAGTACACAATGGTCAACTAGAGGGGGGGTGAATAGGTGACCTACAAATTTTAATCCATTTTCACTTTTAGATGGGCTTTAGCAAGTAAACAACTTGGTTATCTAGATGTGCAACTAGGTAGACACCCTATGTGATAAGCAACAAGTATGCAACGGAAGTAAATGCAAGGCACAAGATAACCACAAGTCAAAAACACAGAGACAAGGATATGTTTCCCGTAGTTCCTTCTTGAAAGAAGTTCGTCTACGTTGGAGAGGTGGGGAGCCACCTAGGCACTCCTCAATAGCACGGTTGTGCACACCTTGTTCTCCTTGAGCTTCTCCGGTGAGGGAGATTCTCGTTTCCACTATGAGGTCGACTTGAAGGCGTTGACCAAACATTTACAAGGGGGTTGAGGCTACTCCACAAGTGAGATGGAGGCTCTCAACTATCTGAATCTTCTTGCTACAAGGTGGAAGCTACAAGCACTAGGGTTTATCTAGGATGACAAATCAACCAAGATATTACAAGATCCCAAGGGGTATGGTATGGGAAAACAATTTTTGGCTTGGTAGAAAGGTAGATCTAGGCCTCCTCCATGAGATCCTTTAAAGGCATCGAGTTTGGTTGGAGGACGAGGGATATCGGGGCGTTTTGAGCTATTGAACAATGGAGGAGAGAGAGGAATGGACAAACTAGCTGTCTAGAGGAAGAAGACAGCTATTTATAGCCTCCTCCAAGATCTGACAGTTGTTGCTCTCCAGGGCCGGAATATTCCGGGGTAAGGACCGGAAATTTCCGGTGTAGCTGGGCGGAAATTTGAAATATCCGGGGGGGGCGGATTTTTGAATAATCCGGTGGCCGAAATTTTCCGGCCAAATTTCCGCCCCCAAATATGCAAGCGGGCAGCATCAACTTCTTCAAAAAACTACTAAGGACCAGGGGCCGGAAATTTGCCCCGGAATATTCCGGCCAAATTTCCGCCCCTGTGTCTGAGAGCGGGCAGCAGCGACGTGATGAAATTTCACTAAGGACCAAGGGGACGGATATTTGCCCCGGAAATTTCCGGGCAAATTTCTGTCCCAGCATCTGAAAGCGGGAATCAGAAATCCAGCACTTCACCATATAGAGCCTTGAGTAAGCCGGAATATTCCGGTGCTGGGGCCGGATATTCCGGCCTTTATACACTGGATATTCCGGCCCAATTTTCTGAATAATCCGCCTGCACAAAGATGGTCCTTCAGAAAAACTTTGTGAATCTCCTCGAGGATATTATCGTTGATCATATGAGAGTCTAGCTATAATGTAACATCCCAAATTTTGCTAAATTAGGGTGTGTGGTGTTGTGTTCATATCATATATGCATGAAACAAAAATTTAAACCATGTTGAAACAATTTAAATGGTTTGAGAAAAATCCCACATATAGTACTTAAAATGGGTTCCAAAATTTTGTACTGAAAAGTAATTCAATTACACCAAAGTAAAACATGGTTTGGTTGGAAATTTGATGAGCTTTTCAAAAACTATTTTTGCCAAATTTTATCTTTACAAAAAGGTCCTCAAATTTCAATTTTCCTTTCTGTTTTTTAATGGAGAAGGACCAACCTGTAACATCTAACAGTTTTCCAGGGGGTTATCCGAAGTTTCCCTTTTGTCTTCTTCTTCCTCCACACAGACAGGCAGGCAGCTCGCCGGCGTGGCGATGCCACCTCCTGCTTCTCTCTCGCGCGACGAATGAGGTCGCCTGGGAGACGTCCGGATCACTCCATCCCACGGAACCCCCTCCCCTCTAGCTCTCTCTTCCTCACTGCTGTAACCGGCCGAACCAAACCCTAGTCCTCACCTTGACAGACGCCGGCGAGCCCCGCCGTTCTGGACGCCCCCGTGCTCCGAAGACCAGCCTATCCTCACCGTTGTCGCCTCCTTCTCCTCCCCGCGGAGTTAATCGAGCGGAAGTGGCCGGAGTCGGCCGCTCCGTCATCATCTTCCCCACGGCCGGCGGGAGATGCGGCCATCGATTCGTCGCCGTCCGACCACCCACGGCCTCCCCGACCCCACCATCCTCTTCACGGTGAGATGCTGCACATCCTAGTGCCCTTCCCGTGCTCCCTCTCTTCCTCTAGATTGCTGTCCTCGATGACCGCCGTCGGGCGCCTCGCCACCTCGTCGCCGGCGAGGATTCCGGCGACCAAATGGTCACTGGTTGCCACCCCTAGACTCCCCACAAGTTTCTCTTCCTCGTGGTATGTTTCGTTCCGCGAATTGCACGCTAATTCAACTGATTTGAAGATCAACTGTGAAGATCAGTGAAGTGTGATGTCACAGTGACATCACAGTGACGTCATATTTCCCTTTTTAACAATTCCAGGAAATTCCAGAAAATGGTTAATTTTGTAAGTTGAATAACTATTAAAATATTAATCAGAAAAGTAAAATGAAAGTATGGGTTTGATCAGAAAAATAAACTCTACCCAACTATTCCATTTTCACACATGTTTGGTAAAGTTGAATTTTGGCCATTATTTAATGTTGTTTAATTCATTTAAAAATAGAAAAATAATTTTTTATTCAATAAAATTAGAAAATTACAAGTTATATACCAAAATGCTCAAAATGACAAATGCAAGCTAGCTATGGTGTTTTCAAACCCATTTGAGCACTTTAACTTGTACACACTTTCATAATTGCCCGAAACACCCTCCCAGGGTCTATTTGGGGATAATTTCAGTAAAATTGCTTATCTAACATCCAAACCCTAGGAACCCATCGAGCATGTTTAGGGCTTTATTCCAGTGCATTAACTTGCTCATGCATACATATTGCGCATTGCATCGATGCCATGTTTGATTGTTATTCTTCTTTTCGGTGTTGTTTTCCCCTCGGTAGAACGTGACTACGAAGAGAAGGCCAGCCGTTCCATGACGAATACTTGATCTTAGCCGACAAGTCAAGCACTTATCCCAGAAGATATCTTTATTGGTTTTCTTATAACCAAGGCAAGCATAACCTCTTATTTGCTCATATATGTTTTCCAACAACATTTGATTCTCGTACTTTGCATTCGATTCCAAAATATTTGATGTCGATAGATATAGTTCACCTATATACCGCATTGCCTCAATATCCTGATCCACTGCGCCTAGCCGTCATAGATTTGCTTGTGCGCATCGCCAGAGCCTCAGATCTGCTTCGCTTAGTCATACATGTTTGTTACCTCTGCTCCATCCGGTTGATGAATCAGAGCTGCGATAACCTAGTATGCTATGATGACATGGTGAGATGAGCATTGTGTGGATAACTTGACAAAGGCTGGTATGGGAGGCCACTTGGGAAGTGGTTGTTTGTCCTATACTCTCCAACCCTAGGATTAAGGTCTCGAGCGGAAGCCAAGACTGAGCGTGCAACCACACGTGGGGTCTAAGTAACCGCGCTCGACCAACTAACTTGTTTGGCCAGATCCATGAGTCACGTAGTTTGAGATTTCCATTCGGCAACGCAAATAAAACCTTTTAAACGGTTTTGAAAACAAAATGGTCCGCTAGGGCATGACCGGGGCCAAGCGAAGGAATACACGGATCTTGACCCCGCCTCACAGAGACAGGTGCCGTCAGGAGGATGGCCAACTCCCTATTGACGGGGTGGCCCTGTCTTGGGTTGACTCATGGATAGGGTCGGGTAAGGTAAAGCTCGTGGCCAGCCACCCTCTGTCGCGTTCCATGGAAGAGCGTACATGTGGCGCTATGAGTCGGATGGTACGTGTGGGTAAAGTGTACCCCCTGTAGGGATAAATCTTTTCGAAAAGCCGTGTCCACGGTTAAGGACAACTTGGTGAATGAAAAGACCATAGATAACTTGAACGTGACGTAAAAGATGCTGACAAGGCATGAAGGCAATAGATGAAGGGTGCCTCCTCGGAGATGCCGAGAGGGGTGATCCTTGTCGCATGTGAGATGCTGGGAATTGATATTGGTGGATTGAAAAGATGATGATTACAGTAGTGAGTTTCTCATCTGTTTTGAAAACCCTCTATGAGACGTGTTATTCCTCCTCGATTTGGAAAGTAAAGATTGGTTTATGCAAATCAACCTTCATAAAACCCTTTATGAAACTAGCAGATATATAATAGGTTAACTAAGTCTTGTTGAGTACCTCCCGTACTCAGGTTTGCTTAATTTTGGTTCAGGTGGAGTTCCTCACTTCGGTGGTGTTTCAACATGGACATCGACGAGTAGTTTGGGGTTCCCAGGTAGCAACCTGGAATCTATGGGTTGTGACGTCGCCTTATGTTGCGGCCTCTTAGGCCTTTTTGGTTCTTGTTGATTAGCAAAATAATTTTCCTTCTGTCGTCTGATGTAATGTTAGGTCATGTGACCTCTGCTTGTACAGCTACTCTAGTAACACCTGTTTAATAAAGCTTCATGTCTAGAGTGCTGCTTTGATCGGTTGTTGGTTTCGAGCTCATTGTTATACAGTTTTGGCTATGCCTGCATAGTTGTCGCATTCGAGGGTTTGTGGAGTCGATGATCCATGTCCGAGCCCGCCTGCCGATGTGATTCGGCCTGGGGCTAGGTAACCCGAGCAACACTCGATTGTTGTTGCACTTTCTGGATACATAGCATCTCTGTATAGCTTTGGTCCTGATCCTTCAGTTTCATACGATTTGTGGACGCTTTGATATGCATAGTTGGTTATGACTAGCATGGACACAAGGAGTAGTAGTACCGTGGTGATCCGGCCTACGTGCCGATGAATCCGGTCTGCCTGCCGTTGTTTGTTGCGGTCGGGGCTGGTAACCCTGAAGCCCTTGTGGGTCCATGACTAGGAGCGCATAACAGTATGTATACCTTTGGGTCCGGGGTCGTGACATGTAAACACTGAAACAACATTGTTAGTAGAGGGGATACCCGTGTTGTTATCATCACAAAAATCATTAGAGGAGTCATGAGCTTTCACTAAGCCCTCTCTCCACCCCTTTATTAAGTCTTTTGTAATAAACCTCTAAGTAGTCCTTCTTCAGGGGCTTCCCCTGCTTGTATAGCTTGTAAATTCTATAACCCCCCTATTTTTAATAAATAAGCAGTAGGGGCCTTTCATCCTGTTATAAAGCTTCAAAAAAAATTATGTTTTTTTATCGTTTATCTACTCAAGGACGAGTAGGAACTAAGCTTGGGGATGTTGATACGTCATAAACGTATTCTTAATTTCTAATGTTACATGTTGTTTTCATGCCATATGCTACATGTTTTCCTTACACTTTATGTAATTTTTATCGATTTCCTGGGACTAACCTATTGACAAGATGCCACAGAGCCAGTTCCTGTTTTCTGCTATTTTTTGTTTCAGAAAAGTTGTTCTGGAAATATTCTCGGAATTGGAAAATTCGATGCCCGTAAGTCTTAGAATTCCCTAAGGTTTCACGGAGTCCCAAAGAGGCTCGGAGAGGGTCCATAGGGGGGGCACACCATAGGGCGACGCCCCCTGGCCGCGCCTGGGGGTGGTGTGGGCCCCTCGGGCGCCCACCGCCATCGCCCTTTCGCCTATATAAATATAATACCCCCGATGCGTGAACCCTAAAGATATACCACTTTTCCACGAAAAACACCCGAGGTCGCCGTCATCGTCAACCCGAGATCGGGAGGGTTCTGGAGTTCTCCCCGGCACCCTCCCCGGAGGGAAAATCATCACTTGAGGGGTCTACACCACCATGCCCGCCTCCGGAGTGATGCGTGAGTAGTTTATCCTTGGACTACGGGTCCATAGCAGTAGCTAGATGGTTGTCCTCTCCTCTTTATGCCTCATGTTTGGATCTCGTGAGCTGTCTCACATGATCGAGATCATCTTATTGTAATGCTACATCTTGTGTTTGCTTGGATCCGATGATTATTGAATGCTATGTCTCTTGATTATATCTATCATGTTGTCTTCATGTGTATGTTATTTATGATCTTGCATGATCTCCGTTGTTAGTAGATGCTCTGGCCAAGTAGATGCTAGTGACTCCAAGAGAGAGTATTCATGCTCGATAATGGGTTCATGCCTCCTTTGCATCTGTGCTCGAGTGGCAGAAATGTCACGGATGGAGGATGTGATGTTTACATTAGGGAGAAAACAACGATGTTTACTTTGTTTACATTACACAGTTTGCTTACCGTGATAATCTATTGCTTGCAAATTAATACCCAACGTTTGTTCGGATGACGATCTATGTATCTTGTTGTAATGCCGCATGAATAACATAGTAATCATCATGTCATGCATGTTTCATTATCTATCAATTGCCCAGCTGTAATTTGTTCACCACGCATGTTAGCTATCTTTTATGGAGAGACACCACTAGTGAACTGTGGACCCCGGCCCATTTTCTCAAACTAATAATACACACACTGTGTGTACTGTTTTCACACTGCTTCCAATGTTTTCACACTACTACTGCTGTTTTTATATTATGCTCATACTATTTTCCACACCATACGTTTAACCTCTTTGTGTTCAGCAAAACCAGTGAGATTGACAACCTCACTGCTTCGTTGGGGCAAAGTGAATTGATTGTGTTGTGTAGGTTCCACGTTGCTACTGAATTGGTAGTACGCCCTGCCACCTCAGCTGCATCAACCTTCGGAAGTTAATTCTTTCTCCTACTGGTCGATTCAACCTTGGTTTCTTTTCTGAGGGAAACTTGATGTTGTGCTCATCAAACCTTCCTCTTGGGGTCTCCCAACGAGTGCAAGATCTGCACCATCAACACACTAGCTAGATCAAAGAGGACAAACGAAACCCTAGGATGCTGCCTTTATTCGAGCATGCCAGCAGGCCCCCACACCGTTGGACAACTTCCGGCAAATAGATCGAGCGGATCAGGCACACGTGACAGCGACAGGAGGAAACCTATTGTGCACCCTAGGCATGCGCAGTATCGCCATCGTCGTGGGTTGTACGTTGTCTACTCCGGTCATCACTGCACCCTCGCCCCTCTTAGCCCCATCCACGTCTCCCTGCTCCCCATCCCGCTGCCATACCTCCACCTATGCCGCCAAGGAACCGAACCCCCTCCCCCCCCCCCCCCCGCATGAAGGGAATATGGCAGGCTACGCCAGCCCCGCCCGCCGTCTTGGATAGCCATGGCATGGGCGCCACCGCCGGCGCCGGCGGCGAAAGCTGCTGGTGGGGGAAGATCGAGTGTCGACCTTCTAGATTGGATTGGGAGTCCTCCGGAGCCACCCTCATGCGGGACGACCCGGGAGTCAATCTTTTGGGGATGGATGGAGAGAGGACGTCAGGAGCTTTCCGGATGTGTGCTTGCCTTGGCCGGATGTGGCCGAAGATAGGAGATCCGTTGGCGGCGGCGGTGCTCGAGAGCTACTCGGTGCGCCTACGTCTTGTTTGTCTTCAACTATCTAGTTGTTAAAAGTAATAATTTATAATACACACTGATCTTATGTCTATTGTTAATATCTCGGCTATGGTCAATTGAATTTTACATCTTCTTTAGACAATCTAATACTCCGTCTCAAATTAATTGTCACAAAGATAGACAAAAGTGGATGTATCTAACACTAAATTATGTCTAAATACATCTATTTTGTACATCTTTGTGACACTTAATTTGAGACGGAGGGAGTATATCAGATCAACTCCAACGCGCCGACCCATTTGGGGTCCGCGCGTGGTACATTTTTCTCCGTTTGGGTCAGAAATCGGATGGCCATCCGGCCCATGTCCGGCCTCCCCACGCTAGCGAACCCAACGCGCCGACCCATTTGGTCCGTCCGCGCCAGGTTTGTTTAGATCATTCCCAATGGCCCCAATTGCATCAAAATACAGATCAAATAGATGAAATAGACGCAACATTTCCATAGTACCAAAAGAATAAAATTCCCATTGACATTCTACAAAGTTCCCAAAAGAATTGTGCGGTCCAAGGCCCCATCTGTGCCACGGCCAATGTTCATGCACAACACAAAATAGGACTGAGAAAATGATCAAACATCCCTCTCCATGTAGTACCGCTGCTTCTTCTCGACCCAGTCCCTCCTCTTTGGGGTCAATGTCATCAAGTAGGTGGTCATGATCGCGGCCTCGACCTCTTGTGCCTTGAGATCGGCCTCGGCTGCCCGTCTCTTGGTGTTGGTCAGCTCCACCTCCACCTTCATCGCATCGAGCTCCATCTTCTTCTTTTGGAGCTCGTGGAAATTCTTGTCCCACTCCTCCCTTTCCCGGCGCTTCTCTTTCTCCCTCTCGTCCTTCTTCTCGGTGCTCTTCTCCTTTTGGGTGATGAAAACCTTCAAGGTGTCTTGCAAAAAGATCGTTGAAGCATCTCGCTTCATCTCCATCTTGTGCTCTTATTCCCCCTTGGCCTCTTCGCCAATGCGGGATCAACATTGACCACCTCGGTCCCACCTTTTCGGAGTAGGATTACAAGGTCCTTCCACTTTTGATTTTCCTTGAGCTCTTTCCAACAATGGGTCAAGGTGAATGCCTTCTCCCCATGTTGGGCCTTGAAGGTCTCAAGGGATTGAAGTGCCTACATTATCTATTGCTACAAAGCAAGAAATGTGCATATTGGGAACTAGACTTGTGCATAAGAGAAGGGAGGATAGATCATACCATGTCCTTCACCCCAATGCCACTCACAGGCCGAGCACAAACATGATCATAGGAGCCAAAAAAATTGGACACCTCCGATTGAATGAAGCTCCATCTTTTGGATAGAGAGATTTAATTTCGGTCACTTTGAAATGGCCTCTCGCAAATGAGCCGTTCTTCGTGGAAGTATGCATGTCAACTCTTCCAAAAGACGACCCCTTTCTGCTTGGCCCCGGTTATTGGACATGTGCCCAATTCCTTCCAAGCTTTGCATAGGACGATGTCCTCGGCCTTGGTGAATGCCTTGGTTCTCTGGGAGAGCCCCTTGGCAGCAGCTGCTGCGCACCACGCTTGCGCCTCCTCTATGCACCTGCTTGGCGAGTGAGCTCCTCCTAAAACAATGGCTTGGTATTGATGCCCAGGACATCTTGGGTCTCCTCTGTATCTTCGCCGTACCCAACTTCTTAAGCCTCTTCAGCGAGGACAGTGCCCAAGAAATCGTCCCCACCGTCCTCTAGGTCCTCACCCTGCCCTTGGCCTTCCTCGAAGTATCTGTAATCCACCGCCCCATTTCGTCGACTAGGTTGCGCGCGCTCGGGAGATCGGACTCCGGGATCACCAGCGGCGGCTTCCTCCCCGCCACGCCGATGGCCTTGGGGGAATCAGTGGATAGTGGGTCTGCGTAGAGGTCAAGGGAAGGCAAGACCACCGGCGACCGGCCCAGCCGGCTCCCGGCATGTTGCACGCTGCCGGATAGATATCCATAGCGGGGTGGGGATGGCGACATGCTCGGTACCCTTGGAGGTTTGTGAACCGATGAACCCGAGATCGCGGCGATGGCGCTAGCGGCGTTGGAGGCGGCCGCCGCAACACCTTCCGGCTCGGCGACGATACCCAGCATGCAGAGGGTTGCCAAGGTGCCAGCTTGGGCACCATAAAGCAAGGCTTTGTAGGCGATGGCCGCTTCCTTCGCTCGCCGCACGGGCCCGACAGCTGCTTCAATGGCTTGAGAAGCCTTCGTAGCGACCTGGCTCCTCCTCCGGTCGTCGTGCTTCTGGGACTCCGACGCCCTCTCCGCCGGGGTGAGCTGTTTTTTCGGCTTCTTTTTGGACGCGGCGGGGTCGTCGTCCAACAGATCGGACGCGCCGGGAGGGGTGGGGACCTGACCGGCTTCGGCGGCGACGGCGTCCATGGGGTGTTTCGAGGTGGGAGGCGGGAGCGAAACCGCCAGAGTGTCCTTGGCGTGCCACAGACAAGCGGACCAGGATAGAACTAGGGAGGAAATTGGTGGGACAACGAAAACATCCGCGCGCGTCCGCTCCGACGCATTTTCTGTCCCAAATATGGGTCGAAAACGGATGGGAAACCGGTCATCTGTCCGAATTCTTTAAATGGATCTCGCGCGTTGGGTCGTGGTTTTGCCCTGCGCGGATGGATTCGGACGCAAACGGACCAACTGGGTTGGCGCGTTGGAGCTGCTCTCATTCCTCTTTTTTACTTTTTTATTTGGAGAATGCTAGGCGCAGGCCCCCCTAGCTTTGCCAAATCTAGGTCCTCTCGTGAGTTGTTCGATCATCATCCAACGCACAGAAATCAGCACAACGCATTTTTGCACTTTAGCCCCTCTATTTTTTTCGGATATAGAACCCGCACTCCACAACAACCCCACTTAAGCGCAGGGGTATATTGTGTTGCTCCCGGTCATCTCGGTAATTACAGCAAAACTGCCATTGCAACAAATTTGCTGGTATCGCAACAAAAATTATCGCCCCGTGTACAAAAAAAAGTATTGCAACGAATTGTTCATAAATAAAATCGAAAATATAAGTAATGTTACAAAAGAATAGTTAAACAATGTGTTTATTTCGTTGCAACAAAAAAGTTCAAGCAATTCAACAAAAATCACAACCTATTGCAACAAAAAATTTATTTGCATCAATTAAAAAGTTGGTAAACAACAAAATAATTTGTCACCGTTCCAGTTGCAACAAAAATTGTCCCCTGTTTCAACAAAAAATCAAAACGATAGCAACAATAAAATCAAATGTTTACAACATGTGAAGGAGCGCATAAAAACATATCATTCCAAATGAATTCTGAACACATATACGCATTTCTTACAAAATCATCCAGAAAAACATTGCAACATATCGCTTGTGAATTTTCAACAAAATACGTGCAAATTTGTTGCAAAATTTAAAGACGTACGTAACATCCATAAAAAATGACGAAGACATTTAGCGTATGTAACTACGTGTTGTGGGCTGTTGAAAATATATTTTGAGACGAAAATTAGGCTAAAAAATTAAATTGCTGCTAATTGGACCTAGTCAAGCCGGCCCAAGTGGGTTGTCCACGCACAAAAACGAGCGAACCAGGGGACCTACGTTTGGCCACGTTAGGTCCCCTAGAATAAGGATTTTCCTTTTTATTTACACAATATGGTTTCTAATAGGATCCCAACTGGATCCCGCTGCAACGTGGCGCAGGGTATCCTTATATAGTTGACTATACATAATGTGCCAATGAGATGGAGTGTTTGCTTTGCTCTATTATTATTAGTTTTCCTTTTAAATCCAGCATGACAGCGGATATTGTAGCCATTTGCTCCATCGATAGGACCTGGACGTTTGTCGGCCAGTGCTCGTAGCCATTGTGCTCAACGATCAACTGTCCCATTCGAGTCCTAAGGGCATCTCCAGCCGTTGCGCCCCCCCAGGGCCCAAAACGCCGTCGTTTTGGGGCCGCCGCGGCGCTAAACGGCGCTATTCTGGAACCTGGGGGGGCGCGTTTAAACTTAGTACGAAAAATTTAAACTAAATCTAACTACTTCAATCCGAGGCTGGCGGCGATCGCCTGGCTGTAGTCGCCGCCGTCGTCGTCGTCGTCGCTGGGGGGGTCGCCGGGGCGCCTGCTTCCACCCTGTCCCTCGTCGCCGCCGCCGCAATCCCACCTGCTCACCTCGAGCGCCTGCTGGATCACGCCGTCGTCGTCGGAGTCCTCGTCGAGAATGATGTAGACATTCTCCTTCGGCGGCGGTGGGGGAGGGACGCGGAGGAGAGCCGCGGCGGCGGCGGCCTCACGCTCGCGCGCCGCCTTGCGCTGCTCGGCTTCAGCCAGCAGGCGGCGCTGAAGGGCGAGTTCATCCTCGGTGTTGTCGCGGAGACTCCACCGGGCGGCGGTGTCGACGTCGAGCGGCTGCAGCGTGTCCAGAGACAGCTGCTCCGCGACCTTTTGGTCGGGCCACTCGTCCTCGTCGCCGGTGTCCTCCGTCTTCGGCCGAACCACGCGTTCGAAGCGTGGCTCGCCGCTGCGCCTGCGGGCGGGCGCTCCGGCGTTCAGAAATGGGGGGGAGGTGGAGAGGGAGTGGCCGGCGGAGGAGCTCGACGTCGCAGACGAGGAGGACGCGCCGGCCCGCCGCGCCACCCACGGCTGGGTGGCCTCCGGCGGCGGCATCTCGAGACGCGGCTGGTCGCCGCGGTGGATGTGCTGGAGGACCTCGTCGAGGGTCCTGCCAGGGGCGCTCCACCAGCGGCGCCGCCCGTGCGAGTTGAAACGGCCCTCGACAGGGCCGTTGTCGTTCAGGGACTCCAGCTCCCGGGTGCGGCGCGTCGTCAGACGCTCCCACCAGAACTGATCCACGCCGGTGAGCGGATAGTTCTCTGGGTTCTGCATTCCGGCGCGCATCTCGTGGATGGCGCGGCGGAATTCTGGGTCGGAGTTGGGAAGGGGAGGGACGGGGACACCGCCGGCGCTGAGCGCCCAGCGGCTCGCCCCCGCGGCGGAGCTAGGGAGGCGCACGTCCGGCGGGCAAGGATAGCCCGCGCGGTACAGCGCCATCGCCTGGCCCCGGCGCAGGTTGTGGCGTGGGAACCCGTTCGCCGCCGCTCCGTCAGACATTGTCGTGGAAGAAGGGGAAGAAGGGGAGGGGAGAGCTCGCCGGTGTGAGAAGAATGGGGGGCGAGGCACGCGGCGGGGGGTTTTTATAGCGCGCCGAGCGGCTGGGCATTTACTGCGCGCGCCCGTCCCCTCGCTGCCGCCCGCCACGCCATTACGCCGGCAGCCTTTGGGCGGGCGCATGCACTGGGCGGCCGCCACGCCATAAACGCCGGCAGCCTTTGACCGCGCGGAAGCCGAGAAGACGATCACGGGCGTTTCTGTTCCCGCGTTTTCTCGTCCCGCGCTTTCTCGTCGCGTCGCTGACCGAGCTGGCCCACGCGCGCAGCCGCGCAGTTTCGCCCCCCCCCCCCCAGGCCGAACCCAGCGGGCTGGGTTTGGCCTGGGTGCCGCGGCGCTATTTAGCGCCGAAACGGCGCTATTTGGGCTGCTGGGGGGGCCGAGTGGTGAAGAAGCGGCGCTTTTCGTCGCTTCCGCCGCGAAAAACCCCCTGGGGGGGCTCTGGGGGGGACGGCTGGAGATGCCCTAACGGCTTTGAAAATGTGAGCCATGTGAAAGTTTGCTCCATCTGTGCCTCTAAGGGCATCTCTAGTCGTTGCAACCCCCCAGCACAAGAAAATCAAACGGCGCAAAATCAAAACCTGGGGCATAGTCATTTACCAGTCGTAGCCCACCCAACCAGCCAAAATCGGGGGCTTTTGCATAAAAAGTGGGGCAAAAGTAGGAGAGAGAGGCATCTTTGCATGCAAAGTGAGGCAAAAGTAGGAGAAAGATTCCTTTTTGCATGCAAAGCGGCGCATTTTGCCCCCCCAGGCCAAACCCAAGGGGCTGGGTTTGGCTTGGGTGCGCCGGCGCAAAAACGACGCTTTTTCAGCTCCTGGGGGCTGACTGGTGGAATTCCGGGCTAAAACGGCGCTTTTTGGGTCAAAAACGCCGCTTGGGGGCTCTGGGGGGACGACTGGAGATGCCCTAAGAAACATCCATCTACGGCACTGCGATGGCACATCCTTTTTACTGTGTAGCCCCAGGCCATCGTCACGCACGCTATATTCTGTTACTACTCATCACTGACGGAATAGTTCTATTACGATCGTGTGCCAAATTTGGCGAGTACTATTCATCACTGTTATCCATCCAGTACAATAAATGGCGCACCAAGCTGGTACCAAAAACTTTGTCAATTCATATCGGAAACAAGCCGGCCGGCGTCATCGTTGTCTCCAAAGCGCCGCTAGCTTCCAAAAATGGAGTCGTAGACAGACGCCAGCCAGCCAACCCGCCCGAACACAGCATTTGGACACAGACTAGCGGCCCTCGTAGCGTAGCCATGGACGTTGAAGCGCCGAAGGACCCGCTCCCGGCGCCGGCGACGGCGCCGCGCGGCAAGGCGATGCACCGGGTCCTGGTGGCGCTGAACTGCGGGATGCTGATTCTGGGCACCACGGGCGGGCCGCTCCTGAGCCGCCTCTACTACAGCAAGGGCGGGCACCGGCAGTGGCTCTCGGCGTGGCTCGAGACGGGCGGCTGGCCGCTGCTGCTGATCCCCGTGGTGGCGTCCTACCTCACCCGTCGCTCGCGCGACCCCAGCGCGCCGCTGGTGCTCACCCCGCCGCGCATCCTCCTCGCGGCCGCGGCGCTCGGGCTGGCCACGGGCGCCGACGACTTCATCTACGCCTACGGCCTCTCGTACGTGCCGGTCTCCACCTCGGCCATCCTCATCTCCACGCAGCTGGCCTTCACCGTCTTCTTCGCGTTCCTGATCGTGCGGCAGCGGCTGACGGCGCCGTCGCTGAACGCG
Organism: Alopecurus myosuroides; assembly: GCA_028641055.1. NCBI lineage: Eukaryota > Viridiplantae > Streptophyta > Magnoliopsida > Poales > Poaceae > Alopecurus > Alopecurus myosuroides. The sequence continues at coordinate 250,937,613 of CM054063.1, read as the reverse complement.
GTGGCGCTGCTGACGATCGGCGCCGTGGTGCTGGGCCTGCACGCCTCGTCGGACCGCCCCGCCGGGGTGAGCAAGGGGCAGTACTGGCTGGGCTTCTTCCTCAGCCTGGGCGCCGCGGCGCTGTACGGGCTGGTGCTGCCGCTGGTGGAGCTCGCCTACAAGCGCGCGGCGGGCGGCGGGCGCGTGGTGACGTACGCGCTGGTGATGGAGATGCAGCTCGTCATGGGATTCTTCGCCACCGCCTTCTGCACCGTCGGCATGATCGTCAACAACGATTTCCAGGTATTGCCAGACGAACATCTGTAAATTTTCAAGACTGGTAAAGAGTAAAAATACCGTGGCGGGATGGGATTGGCGGTAATTTTCTTGGATTATGCATGGACACGTCTAAGGGGTGATGAATGATGACGGAGTAGTCTACGCCTGTAGTCCGGCGAATAGCGGCAACGACTTCGATCCCAGGTCCCCGAGCAGTAGCCATCAGCAGTTGATTCCTGGAACGATATCGCGGGCATCGAAAAGATCGGCCTTGGCCCATCCCTCCCTGGCAGACGGCGATCGTCGGTCGATAGGACGGCTATATATGCCGTGAGTGAGTTTTCGTGTGAGAAATCGTGTCAAGATTTGAGTGTGCAGACAGAGCTTGCTGCCGCTCTGTAGATGGAGAGATCCTGTCAGGTCTATCTTGTCGAGCAGGAGTTAATTAGCGTAAGGACCGCGGCTCATCTCGAGTGACCGGATCGATTATGGATGGAGCATCTCAGACGGTGTGGGATATCGACAAAGCATCACGCTGAGAGCTGGAGCCTGCGTATCGAATTTGTTTGCGTACGTCGACGCTCTAGCTAGCAATCGGAAGATAAGAAGGATGATCACTGGCGGGAATCGATCGACCGGCGTTGCGTCGCGTGTTGTACACCTGTAGTGGTCGGGGATTTTAGCTAGGTGGCGTACACCTGTAGCGCAGATGTACAAATACTCCTCGGAGACAACGGCCAGAAACAGTTGATGATATGCGATGCGTACAGGCCGGCCGCCGTTGTCTCCTACCCTCTCTTTTTCCTCTGGATGCCATCATCGCAGCAGCAGGTCAAAAGGGACATTTGGCGAATGGCCTCTGGTTTAAGTGGAAACACGCGATTTCATCATCAGAGAAGAACACGTATGAAGGAAAAGGAATCGCACTGCTCCTTCTGCTCTGGCCTCTCTTTCCGTGGCCACCCAAAAAGAAACGTTGTCTGGTTGCTTAATATAGTGGCAGTATAGTACTGTCACGCTAGGGCCATTCCCACGATTTCTGGACGGCACAATTTGGGTCTCCAAATGTGCCCCGCCACTAACCGGCAGCTCAATAAAAGATCTGCAACAGTAGCGAGCACTTGGAACACAAATGTGGATCAGTCGTCCGATGGAAAGGCAGACTGGCCCTTTTTGCACGAACGGATCTGCGAAGTGTGTCACGGATAATCACGCCCTCCTAACTACTTTCTCATCTCTTAAACGATTCCTCTTACGGACTTTCTCCCACGGCATCTTTCTTCAATCCTACCTACGACTGACAGCTAGATCGGGCACTAACAAGCGCCAACGTCACGATAGGCACCAAAATTCAGAGCACGCGCTTTTGCGATTCAGAGCACACCAAAATTCAGAGCACTTAACTATGTCGCGGTTAGAGCACGCCTCAGACATGATGCAATGTACTACAAGTGTGGAGTGATGACTGTGTGATCGGTGTTTTGGCGTGCGTGCAGGCGATCGGAAGGGAGGCGCGGGCGTTCGAGCTGGGGGAGGCCCGGTACTACGTGGTGCTGGTGTGGAGCGCCATCCTGTGGCAGTTCTTCTTCCTGGGCGCCGTGGGCGTCATCTTCTGCGTCCACACGCTCTTCACCGGCATCCTCATCGCCGCCTTCATCCCGGTCACGGAGGTGCTGGGCGTCGTCTTCCTGCACGAGAAGTTCAGCAGCGAGAAGGGCGTTGCCCTCGTCCTCTCCCTCTGGGGCCTCGCCTCCTACTCCTACGGCGAGTACGCCGACGCCCGGGCCAACAAGAAGAAAACGGCCTCGTCGGAACCCCAGGCCCCGTAGCCTGGCCTTTGTGTGTATATATATTTCTGCTCTTATTGGATTTCTGGTTTGTTCTGTCTCTGTACTGGTGAGCAATTTGTAATTTTGTGCATGTGCTGCGCTTGTGTAATTTTGTGCAGGTATTTATGCTGCTACAACATAATGTTACGTACCCGATCTCTACTCAACCTCGAATTCGAATACAAAGGCTAGGGATTACAGAATTGAGGGATTTCAGGAGTAGAAGCAAGGGGTTGAAGAAGATAGAGCCGCCGTCGGGTTCAGAGATATCATATTCCACACCTCACACACACACGCAGGTACCCTTGGCTATATAGTCGCACGCCTCCTTGTTGTGGCCTCACACGGCCCGCTTCAGCCATAGCGTGGGTTGGGCCTCCTCTGTCGACTCCCTCGCCTTGGTTCAGGCCCAACTGGGTCGTCGAGTGCTCCTGTCGTCATCTGCTCTTCGTGGGCGTCAGTGGTAGTTGAGGGAGAGGGCGTGACAATCCCCCCCGGTTGAGAACCAGCTTGGGGAAGCGATGCATCAGCTCGCTTTTGTCCTCCCAAGTCGCCAGCGATGACGGTTGGTCACGCCACTGGACCAAGACTTGGACACGTTCTTCCCCGCCTCGCTGATAAGGCCTGCTGTCCAGGATCAGCACCGGTACTGGCTGCATCGTGGCCACTGGAAGCTCTGGGAAAATCTTCGCAGACGGTGGCACAGCTCGACGCAGCTGCGAGACATGGACGACTGGGTGGATGCGACAGGAGTCCGGAAGCTGTAACTTGTACGCAGTGCCTCCGACACGTTGTATGACCTGAAATGGACCAAAGTAGCGAAATGCTAATTTTGGGTTAGCTCGAGTGGCAAGAGTAGTCTACACGTACGGTTGTATTTTGAGAAACACCCAGTCTCCCACAGTGAAAACTCTCTCCGTGCGTCGTTTGTCTGCTGTTTGTTTCATCTGCTGTTGTGCGCGCGCCAGGTGTTGCTTGAGCAGTGCCATTGTGTCTTCTCTGTCCTGTAGCCAATCCGACAATTCAGGGGTAGTGCAAGTAGCCGGGTCCATGATTCCAAAGTGCCTTGGTGCATGGCCGTAGAGAACTTCGAATGGTGATTTACCCAGGGTCGCATGAGGAGCTGTATTGTACCAGAATTCAGCTAAGTGAAGCCAGTGGTGCCATTTCATGGGGCACGAGTGAGCAAAACATCGCAAGAAGGTCTCTAAGCACTGGTTCACTCGCTCCGTTTGCCCGTCTGTCTGAGGGTGATAAGCAGAGCTCATTCGCAGCTCGGTATGCGACAACTTGAACAGTTCCTTCCAAAGATGACCGGTAAACACCTTGTCCCTATCTGATACGATCGCAGCTGGCAGCCCATGCAGCTTGTATACGTTGATGATGTATGCTGTAGCCACCGAGAGAGCCGTAAACGGATGCGCTAGGGCGATGAAGTGGGCGTACCGTGATAATTTGTCAACGACGACTAAGATGCATGAATACCCAGCAGACTTGGGCAAACCCTCGACAAAATCCATTGTCACTGTATGCCAGACGTGTGGGGGTACTGGAAGTGGTTCCAGCAATCCAGTATAGCGGACCCGCTCCGGTTTAGCTTGTTTGCAAACTGAACATTCATCCACGTACGCTCTAACTTGCTGTTTCATTCCTGGCCAGGCGAACAAGGCTCTCACTCTTTTATAAGTTACTCCGTAACCAGAATGGCCCCCCACGGCGCTAGTGTGCAATGCTGATAGTATTTTGTGTTGTACGAGCGCATTGTGCCCTACCCAGATACGCCCTTGCAATTTCAGCACACCTTCCTCCAAACGGTACCCTTGAACGGCCTCCGTCGGGCTGGCTGCAAGTTGGGCCAGAAGTTTTTGGGCCTGCGAGACAGCAGCCAATGTTCCTGAAGCTGGCTGAGGACATCGCGACAGAGTGTCCGCTGCTTTGTTCTCCAGGCCTTTCTTGTACACGATCCGGTATCGTAGACCGAGCAGCTTAATCATCACCTTCTGTTGCCACGGGGTGGTTATGCGTTGCCCTTCTAGATGGATCAAGCTCTTCTGATCCGTGTATATGAGAAACTCAGCAGTTTGGAGATAGGCACGCCAGTGATCCACGACCATAATCATGGCTAATGCCTCTTTCTCGTACGTCGAGAGAGCACTAGTGCGAGGCCCCAACGACTTGCTCGGGAAGGAGAGGGGGTGTCGCTGTTGCATGAGTACTGCCCCGATGCCACGATCTGACGCGTCTGTCTCAATTTCAAACGGCAACTCGAAATTGGGTAACGCGAGAACTGGCGCTGAAATTACGGCCTCCTTGAGTACTGTGAACGCATCCTGTTCCAAGCCCGTCCATTTGAACACAGAATTCTTCTTCAGGAGATCCGTTAAAGGCCGACAGATGATCCCAAAGTTGCGCACGAATTTCCTATAGTAACCGGCGAGGCCCAAAAACCCCCGCACTTCCTTGGTGTTTTTAGGAGCTGGCCATTGTTCCACCGCCCGGATGTTTCGAGGGTCAGTGCGCACACATGCTGCGCTGATTTCGTGCCCTAGATACGTTAAGCTGTTCTGCAGAAACTTGCACTTGCTCAATTTGATTTTCAGTTGATGCGCCTTCAATATGTCGAACACTTGTCGTAAGCTGTGGAGGTGCTGCTCCAATGTGCCGCTGTACACCAGTATGTCGTCAATGAACACGAGGACACCTCTGCGCAGAAGGGGCTGCAAGATGGTGTTCATCAGGTTTTGGAAAGTAGCCGGTGCTCCAGTCAAGCCGTATGCCATCACGCGAAACTCGTAGTGCCCACAGTGCGTTTTGAAAGCGGTCTTGTGCTCGTCCTCAGGTCGCATTCTGATTTGGTGGTAGCCTGCACGCAAGTCCAAACTGGTGAAGAAGCGTGCACCTTGCAATTCATCTATCAATTCATCGATAACTGGCAATGGATAGCGGTTCTTCACTGAGATGGCATTGAGCTGACGAAAATCCACACAGAAACGCCACGTTAGATCTTTCTTCAGTACCAGGATCACGGGGAAGCATAGGGACTGGTACTGAACTGAATAATGCCCTGCTCCAACATCTGAGCAATTTGCTTCTCGATCTCGTCCTTCTGAGCTGGATTATACCTATAAGGCCTGAGGTTGACTGGTTTAGCGCCTGGCAACAATGGTATAGCATGATCGAATTGTCGTGCCGGTGGCGATTCGGTAGGTTCCTGAAACAACAGCTCGTACTCAGCCAGTAACGGGTTTGTACATTCTGGAATGTCAGGTTTATCCTTTTCTTCAGTAGGCCTGACTAAGCATAGCTGCACCACTCGAGACACTCGCATTTGCAAAAGCAAATGCTGCAGTTGCTCCCGAGACACTTGAGGGCAACTGGTTAAGTCTGTTTGCATGCCGTGGAGAGTCACCCTATCTTTGCCCAACTGAAAACTCATTTGCTGTTGCTGCCAATCCACCTGCATTGGGCTATGTGCCGTCAGCCAGTCATAACCCAGAATCACATCATACGAACTAAGTGGCAACACCTTCAGTGTACTGACAAACATGCGCCCCTGTGTGCTCCATTCACAATCGACTAGCTCTGTATCGCAGAAAAGGGTTCCTCCATCCACGACTCGCACCTTGAGTGGTCGCGTCGCCTGACGTTTGCCTTGCAGTCGCTCGGCCAATTCAGCACTAACGAACGTGTGCGAGCTGCCCAAGTCCACCAACATCAGCACCTCCTGATTCTGAATCCACCCTTGCAACCGCATAGTATTGGCGGTTTGGCTGCCCTCTGCCGCTGCGCAAGAGATATGCATATAGTCTGCTGCTCTCTGGCTCCCCTTTTCAGACATGGCTCCTTCCCCTTCGTCTTCTGCTGGTTGAATCATGGCGATCAATTCCTCGACTATGTGCAGCGGTACTGTTGTCCCACACACGTGATCACGCCCCCAACGCTCGCCACAGGTGAAGCAAAGCCCCTTGGCGCGGCGGTAATCTCGCAGCGCTTTGAGGTTGTCATCTGGCAGCGTGGTCTTGGCTGGCGCACCCTGACGGCGTTCCTCTGTTCTTGTCACCAGCTCCCTGCCTGCAGCGCTGCGCGCGAGTGGAGGTGGCAGAAGTGGCATCGCGGTCCGGGGAATAGACCTGGTCGTGTTGGAGTACTCGATCCGGCGATTCTCCCTTCTGAAAGACTCGAGCACCTCTTCCTGCAAAATCGCCAAATCCACAGCAGTAGACAAATCGATAGGTCGATGTAATACCACCGCAGCACGAATTTCTTTCTGTAACCCGTCGATGAAATGAGTAACAAAAAATGCAGGCTCCCACGAATTGTGATGTGCCGTCAGATTGTGCATAAGTGTGTTGAATTTACTGGCATACTCTACTACCGTCCCAGTTTGCTGTAACCGATTGAATTGCCTAAGATGATACTGAAATTCAGATCGACCAAATTGAGCACAAATATTGTCTGCGAACTCTTTCCAGGTAGGAAATTGTGTGTGTGCGTTAGTGGCTTGCAACCAGGCCAACGCATCCTCCGTGAAGTACATGGCCGCACAGTTAACCCACGTTTCCGGGTGCGTGGTGCACACCGCGAAATACGCTTCGCACTTGAGTCGCCATGCTCGCGGGTTCTCCCCGTCGAACAGAGGGAAATCGACTCGAGGAGGGGGTGGGAAACGTGCCATGCGATGAAAATTCTCTGACAAATCGCAACCAGGGCAAGGATTTGGGAACGTACCCTTGGTCGGGGTCCCCTCCGATGATCGGAGATCATCGGTACGAGTTCCCCGCTGGATCGATGCGTCGTGGTGGCCGAATTGCCCGTGACCGTCGTCACCTGCTCCACTGGTTGCTGCGCCAGGAGCACCACTTGTCGCCTTGAAGGTCGGTGGTTTGAGGATAGGCGCGTCCGCCGTGAGATGTAGGATGGGCGCCTTGCCCGTCGGTGACGTAGTAGGCGACCGCGTGACGTCGACGATGCGCGATCGCAAATTCCCCACCTCAGCTCGCAGATCCTCCAACGCCTGCTCGATCTCGGGCTTCCAGTCGCGCAATTCCATCACCGCGGGGTGGATCTCGGACATCTTGGAGTTGAGGGACGAGACCGCCGCGGTCAGATCCGCCAGTAGCTTGTTCTGTTCTTCCATCTCGACCGCCTTGGCTTTCCGTGTCTGGATGATGGATGGGAAACGACCGGCCAGATCGCTCGAGAAAATTTTGGTGGTGGAAAATTGGGGATAGTTGGTCGGCTCTGATACCAGATTGTTACGTACCCGATCTCTACTCAACCTCGAATTCGATTACAAAGGCTAGGGATTACAGAATTGAGGGATTTTAGGAGTAGAAGCAAGGGGTTGAAGAAGATAGAGCCGCCGTCAGGTTCAGAGATATCATATTTCACACCTCACACACACGCAGGTACCCTTGGCTATATAGCCGCACGCCTCCTTGTTGTGGCCTCACACGGCCCGCTTCAGCCATAGCGTGGGTTGGGCCTCCTCTGTCGACTCCCTCGCCTTGGTTCAGGCCCAACTGGGTCGTCGAGTGCTCCTGTCGTCATCTGCTCTTCGTGGGCGTCAGTGGTAGTTGAGGGAGAGGGCGTGACACATAAGTATATCTTTGCAAGTAGCAGTAGTAATACTTAATTCGCAGTGGGGATCGACACATACTTGGTTTGTTCTGCAAAAGCTCGGACGACGAACAAAGCCCGTTCCTGTATTCTGGAAAAATCCACGATCATGACTGCTGAAATCAACTCATCTGTGATGCTGCACGGCCCAAACTGCGTCAAGCAAGAAAAACAGAACTCGCATGCGACACATCTGTCGTGGCCTCGTGGAGCGTATTCGGTGATCGGTTTCTCCAAAGATAACGGTGCATTTGGACATATGCCAGACCACTCCATTGTTCTTTTCCTGCCGTTTTTTCTGAACCTGATATATGCGAATACGAATATGTATAAGGAAAGCCTTGACGCCATGCCAGATGGAACCATACAAAAAAAAATTGGCGTAACCAATTTGAGACTAGTTCCATCTATCCATGAAGATGACCAGAAACAAGCCTTGACGCCATCGTCGATGGTAACTCTAACTAGAAGGAAGCCTTGACGCCATGCCGCTTCTTCTCGTGGCTCGTGGTGCAGAACAGGCTTTGGACTTCACATCATCTTGCTATCAGAGGGTGGCCTCACAATCCTCTATGCCAGCTCTACCGGTGCCAGGGAAAGACGGCTCGACACATCCTTTTTGAATGTCGTTTCTCCAACAGAATCTGGCATACAACCTTCACTTGGCTTTCCTGTCCTTCCCTTGATATGGGATCTCCAATACTGACGGGTAATTGCGAAGTTGCCGACGACCTCCTGTAAAGGCCTTCGAACTGTCACAACACTGATCACTTGGAAGATATGGAAAGAAAGAAATGTTAGCGCGTTCAACAATATTTCGTTAATGTCGGCATCTCTCTTCCAGAGGATAAAAGACGAGAACAAAAATTGGATCTTTGCAGGAGCTAAACATCTAGCCGAGATTATTTCTTAACTTATGTTTGGGTGACCTTTTTTCCTTTGGCTTAGGGCATCTCCAGCCGTTGCGCCCCCAGGGCCCAAAACGCCGCCGTTTTGGGGCCGCCGCGACGCTAAACGGCGCTATTCTGGAACCTGGGGGGCATCGTTCCCAGTCGCCCCGAGCCCAAGAATCGGCCCAAAACAAACGCAATTTGAAAACTAGTCGATTTTTATTGAAATTAGCGAATTGCGTACATATTCGACGGAAATTCAAACTAAACATCGACGGAAATTTAAACTACAACTTTTTATTGGTCTACGCGACGACTACCCCTACGCATCGTCGTCTTCAGCGGCGTCCTCGTCGCGGCGCTGGTTGGAGGGGCCAGCTTCGCCCTGCCTCGCCGCGGCGAGCCAGCGTTGCTCCGCCCGCTCCGCTCGGGTTTGCACCCGCAACCGGTGCAGCTGCGCCTGCTCGGAGGGCGGCTGGTTGCGCCGCTCGCTCTGCAGCGCCACCTGTCGCCGGTTCTGCTCGTACAGGGCGATGATGCCCCCCTGCTCGGCCGAGGCAGCGCGCTCGGCCATCTGCCGGTCCGGATGGCACCCACCGGGTTCGGGGCCGGGTCGGCGTCCCCCATACCCGCCCCATTTAACTTGTCGGGTCTCATTTCTTACCATACCCACGACCCTACCGGGTCCGGGGCCCCAACGGGTACCCATTTAAGGAACGACGGCGACACATGTGGGGAATAAAACAATGAATATTGGAATGATGTTGGTGGGAATAGACACGTGTGTACGTGTGTTATCTTCGGGACACCAAATTTCAACGCTTCCATGTGATGTGTGTGGTTTGTGTTTCATAACTCGTGGACGTGTGGCTAGGCATAAGATCATTAGGGATATGATTAGGACTTAGAGCGGGTCTGCGGGTATGCGGGTACGGGTTTGCCACCCCCATACCCGCCCCATTAGACCTGGCGGGTCGAACATTTTACCAAACCCTCCCCATTTAAGGCGGGTACCCGTCGGGTTTTCGGGTTTCGGGTCCCTATTGCCATCCGTATCTGCCGGCGCACCTCTCGCGCTGCTTCTTCCCTCTGGTGTGTCTCCAGAGAGGCTCGAATGGCGGCCGCCTCCACCGCCTCGGCCGCCTGCTCGAGGACGCCGCGGACCTCGCGGTACGCGTCCTCGTTCTGCGCGGTTTCGAAGGAGAGCAGCCCGGCGTGCTGCTCCGGCCATATGGGCTGCCTCCGCTGCTCCCTCCTCCAGCGACGCCGGGTCTCCCGCGCCGCGTCCTGTTCGGGTGGCTGCTCCGGCGCCAACTGCTGCGCCGGTTGCTGCTCCGGCGCCACCTGCTGCGCTGGAAGCTGCTCCGGCGGCACTTGCTGCGCTGGCTGCAGCTCGTCGTCGTCGCTCTCGGGCCACGCGTCCCAGAGATGGTCCATTGCGGCGAGGATGAGGATGGAGAAGAACGGCGAGGAGGAGGCGAGAATGTGCGGACGGAGAGGGCGCGGGCACCATTTTTATAGCCTGGCGGGCCAGTCGCCGCGCCGCGCGTGTCACCGCTGCCGCCCCCCGCCATTAATCCGGCAGCCTTTGACCGGGGCGCATGCACTGGGCGGCCGCCACGCTATAACTCCGGCAGCCTTTGACAGCGCGGGCGCCGAGAAGGAGGTCACGGGCGGTGGCTTCTATTCCCGCGTTTTCCCGGCGCGTCACTGACAGAGCTGGCCCGCGTGCGCGATCGCGCAGTTTCGCCCCCCAGGCCGAACCCAGCGGGCTGGGTTTGACCTGGGTGCCGCGACACTAAATAGCGCCGAAACGGCGCTATTTGGGCCTCTGGGGGCCGAGTGGTGAAAAAGCGGCGCTATTCGCCGCTTCCGCCGCGAAAAAAGCCCCCTGGGGGGCTCTGGGGGGACGGCTGGAGATGCCCTTAGGCCTTACTATGTTTGCTTCTCCTGCATAACTGGCAAAGCTTTTTACCGTGTTTGCTTTTAAAAAAGTGGACCCTAAAACCGAATATTCTTCATAATCTTCTTCTTCCTGCCAACACCTCCGTGCATCCCTTAATCTCTCTTGGCTAAATTAGACATTTTTATGACTCTTCATTTTTAAGCTAGCTAGCACGCTAGGTTCCTAGAGTGGATTGATTGGGTACGTGCTAGTCGATGGAAGCTAGCAGCTTCTAGCTTAATGGACATACGATCCATGGGAAAGCTAGCTAGAACGCGCCCATAGGACACATGACCAGCCCGTGCCGATGTGGCGCACGACCAGCTAGCGCGCGTCGACGCCGAGCTGCACAGCTTCCGCTCCATCTTTATCGACGCCGAACTAAGAGTGATTTGAAAATAATTTTACACGTGGCCAGATATATTATTAGTTTCCTTCAAGGACCATTTTTTGAAAAAAAAAACCTAACATCGTTGATTTTTCCTAAAACTAGCATGGACAGATTTTGAAAAAAATAATCACTAACCGGGCCCTTTAACAATTAAAATTAAGCGATCATGGCTCCGCCCCATCCTCTACTCTACCCATTTGAGTGGGGGTGCTCTCCGTAGCGGCTATGAGATCTTGTCGTTGGCCGGATTTTCGACGGTTTCTCGCCTACGAGACGACACCGTAGCAGCTTCAACGGCATGTCAGCAGCCTTCATCTCTTTCCTTGGTCATTTTCATCATTCAAGCATCTACTCGCGGTGTGGGAAGGACGGAAGAGGACCGGAGGCGTGGCAGGCGAGCGCCGTTTTCTGCGTGTACAGTTGTTGCGCCGCCGGGCACGGCGGAGCGGGGAGAGGCTATGCGGCAGGGTGGAGAGAGATGGGCAAGTGGACAGCGAGGTGAGGTGTGACGCTTTTTTGGAGGGTTTGGCATGTGTCGGTGATAGGACGAGGCGCGCAGAGTCGTCCAGAGCTACCAAGGCAGCCCGTGGACGATGGGGTTGGGCTGGTTATCTGGACGAAAATTGAGACACGTCCGAACGAAAAACCCCAGTGGGACTGTGGCGGAAATTTAGTGGCGTCGAGTGGAGATACTCTAAAAGTGAAAGTGAACAATTTGTGACGATGAAAAACTCTAAAAGCGGCACTTGCCTTGCGCTACATCAGCCGCAAGTCGTATTCGGTGATCGGTTCCTCAATAGACAGCTGTGCACTTTTTTTTTCTTTTTTTTTCTATTTTTTTTTTACATGGACAGCGCTGCACTTGGACATGCATATCAGGTCACTCCGTTGTTCTTTCCTGCCGTCTTTGCTGAACTTGAAGGTTCCTGTACCATCTACACGTGCCAACATGCATGATCGAGTGCATGATGTATCATAGTCAAGGTGAATATCTGTCCTCTTTTTTTTTTTTTGCGAATGCATATTGTCTAAAGATTTAAGGCGAGTGTTCAGGACGGGCTGAGGGCATCTGCAGCCTATGTGAGTCTGCCATACGGGCCCGTACTTCAGCTGTTTTTTTTTTCTTTTTCTGAAACGAAGTTCATCTGGGTTTCTAAATAGTCGGAACGGTGTGTTTGTCAGAGGCTCTCGCGCAGGCCTGCGGCTCTCTCTGGTGCCCTCCGCGAACCCCTCCTCCCGTCGGCAAGGTACAATTTCTGCACCCTCCCGAGAGAATCGGTGGGACAGCTAGGGATTTGGTCGGGGCACCATGGTCGTTGCCGGATCCGGCGGCCGTTGCGCCATTCCGGCCGGCGGCAACGGAAATCGGGGAAGGAGACCGGTAGGGAAGGTAGTCGGTGAGGTGTCGCCCGAAGCAAGTCGTCATGGCCGGCTGCCACCACATGAGGTCATCCGCTGCCCTTGTTTTGCAATTTTTATTGTTTGGAGGGAGTCCCGATCTAAACCGATTCCTTATGTACTACTTGGTCTTGGTGCTAGCTAAATCCTGACTATGGTGCTTGGTCTCGATCGATTTTTCTTGTACTATGTAGATTACCTAAGCAGTTTGGGCTCGGCGGTCTTGGTGCTATCTGAATGTGATTTTTTTTCTACTACTTTGTACATTAGAGCTGCTTGGTCTCGGTGATCTGGTGCTAGCTGAACATAAATTTTGTAGATGAGCTGAGCTGCTTGGTCTCGGTGAAAAATTTGTGCTGCTACTCTTTGTAACGATTTAGGTAAGTGACTCCCACTAATTTTTTTTACCGAAATCTAGACACTGAGTGACTTCTACTGAATTGGTCTTTTTTCTTATAGCCTCTCAGGAGGACAACAACACTGCATTTCCGTACGGTGTGCTGTCGAGGCCCTCCTCTCGTTGCCAAGGTGATCAACGTCGATGAAGGAGGCAACAATAAGGACAAGGCGGCGAGCAAGTCACCGTCGAGCACCGCCGCCAAAGATGACGACCACCCGAACAACAACTTATTGGCCCAGAAGATCAACAAAGGCTCTTCAGAGTACCACAAGCAGTACCACTCGGACTTCCCGGCCGCGCTTCAATGGCGGCGTGACCGCTGCCCACGTGAGCAAATGCAATGGCGGTGGTAGCTTCCAGTTCTACATGGAGGAGGGGGCAGGCTGGGGCCCTTCTTCTTCAGCAGGTGCCGTCCAAGTGGAAAGACGCCGAGAAGTTGATCGAGGGGATGCACATCGTGCACTCCCTTACATATAAATTTCTGAACTTGGTGCATTATTTTTCAGATAAATTGTGAATCAAATCCCAGCAATCGCTTTACAACTTATGAGTTTCTGATCACCCATTGATCGTAAAACTCTCTATCTCCGTCACGTCGTCCATGGTCCATCGTCGAACATGTTGAGTTTTTTACGGAAACTTGTTGTGCCGAAATTAATTTTAGATGCAGGCGGATCAAATAAAGGCGCAGGCGAAGAGCAGCCTGAAGAGGAGGGTGGAGCACAAGCAGGCAAGGTGGAGGTGAGGCGGAACCGACAGGCGGTCCGCCTAGCGAGGCAGGTGGAGCGGATCCAGAAGACCGGCCTCGTGTCATCCCTGTTCAGGTGCTGCAGGCGGTTCCTGTCATCGTGATGGACAACAAAAATTCAGACCATCTCTAGCTGAACAAGTCTTCGGATCTCAGTGCAAGGCTCTGGACCGAACATGATGTTCATCGGATCAAATGCAACGGAATTTATACATGAAACCACCACAGGTTTATTTCAACGAATGTACTAGCCATAGGTGTTGCTTGCTCTGCTTTGTGGTATGTGCAGTGATAAATTGAGCAGATGTGCCGACTGATGTGCCGCGAACATAAAATCATCTCATTTTCAACTTGATAGTGTTTCGCGAAAGGGGAACAAATTTGGTAACATGATATCATGAAAAATATATCTTTACTAGGCCAGTTTTCTATCCTGCCTTGCTTACTGCTCAACAATATAAGCTATGTTGTCGTGGGACTGAATTATCTATCTAATTAGGCCGCTGATAGCTCGAAATTGAAGTGAAAATACCTTAGCTGACAGGAACACCACCATAGTAACTCGACCAAGAAATCTTTTGGAAACAGTGAGTTTTCTAAAATTCTTGCTACATGCTGATATTTTCAAATTCTTGTGAAATTTCAGTGATTTTAGGAAAGGCATGAGTTCTGCTAGACCAACTTAAGTGTATTGGCAGGCTGGCAGCCCACTGTTCAGGGTGGTGTATAGGTGCATCTATGGCTAGGGGGTTCGAAATTCTTTGGTTGCGTAATCTTTAACCGTATGTCAAGCGCAAACCTAATTACTGAAATTTTGTTTCTTACAAAATGAAGTGGTTTGTCCTTCTCAAGTAGACTCTGTATCATTATGTTACAAGTAATTCTTCCTGATTCTAATCTTTTTTGTTCCGTCGAATGAGAGTCGACCATCATTCCTAAGTCTAGCTGGGGCAGCTAAATCTCTACTCATGCATTAGAACAAAGCAAACCAAATACTAGCTATTTTGTCATTATGAGGTCTTATTGGGCATTATTTCTAACCTTCCTAGCTCTATTGTTTTATTTAGTACAACGACAAGTGTCTCACAATGCAACCAGTTCGTGGAAATAACACATTTGTCTCGAAACTTCGGTTACCGCTGAAGGCACATAGTTGTTACAATGCGACCCACATATTCCTATTATCCTTTAAGAGCACGACTGTCACATACGGAAAATATGCGACTGTTGCGGTCACATCCCGTGCTGAAGATCCACACCGACAACCTTTCTACATCTACGTGTGCTGTTAACATGGAGCACTAAGAAATACGGGCGTGTTACAAAGAAAAACGCCCGCGAGTTTACCTCAACAGCCACGTTGTGCCATCACGTAAGGTAGATGGCGCAGCGAAGCGCGCTTATTCGTCTAGTCTCCTATATGATGCGTCGACGTAGAGATCTTTACATGACCTGGCGAGACTAATCACGTACTGTATGATTCAGCTGAAAATACATAGTTTCCTCATTTGCGACAAGTAGAGAGAGACGTTGAGGAGACGCGTTCCGGTCCCATGTGCTTGCACATGCACGTCATGGTTATGCACTTGGGACCGTCCATCAAGGATTCAAGGTTCTACTCAAAAAAAAAAAAGTTACCGAATGAAATACTTTTATTACTGTGAGGGCTGGGATTTTCGATTACCACAGTTAACAAAATATTAGCGTCCGAAAAGTTTCAATCAAATTTTGAATTCAAATTTCTTTTATAAGACTAATTACCTCCTAAACTCATGCTTTATACAAATAAAAAAAATTCAAAAAGAAGAGTGCTTATTTTGCTCCGCATGATCATTTACCCAGGGGCATCGGAAACTAACCCAATTCTTGCCGTGGTGGCGTAATTAAGTGTAGAATTCTAAATTCCCATGGTGTAATACAGGTCCACTAACCAAGGTGGTTAGTGTTAAATGGCCCAAGACCACCGAAGCAGTCGTTCTGCTCAACAACAACAACAAAAAACAAATTCTGAATGCTCAAACAGGGAGTCCAAATCTCGTGCAAAGAGTTTTAGTGTTTTTCAAATAATTATCCTTTTTTAACAAGGGGATATTTAATTCCGTGCTTATGGTTTTCTGCTCACTTTTCCCCACGCTCCAAACTGTGCTCATTTTTTTCCATTCTCCTAACTGAAATTCTCATAAATGTTCAAAACGGACATTTGCCGTCCAGTCAATGCATTGACTATCAACTGCTGATGAGTGAGGCGGCGTCTTTCGTGCGGACGAGTGGGGTCGGGTCCTACTTTGACCGTTTGTGTGCTTGGTGGGACCACAAGGAGACACGTAAGGGCGGTTTGTCTGAACCTGAAACAGATCGACACCGTCGCATCGCGCATCCTCGCACCTACCGCTGCCGCCCCGTCCACTACGCCGCCTTTGTGTCGTGTCCACGTCGTCGCAACCTCCACCCTATAACCTATTCCGCATCTCCGCCACATCTACCCCACCTCACCATCTGAGATTGCGAAGCCATGTTAGCCGAGGAGACCCGGAATGCCCTCAACCATGGAGAGGATTGGATCGAATCAACAGGAGGTACTTCATGGATTAGACCCGGGTAATTGGTGTTCTAGCTTGTAAGCTAGGCCGTATTTGACTTTTTTTTAGCTTGAATCGTTCCAATTTTGCTCCACTATTCCGTGCCTAACTGCGGCCGTATGTTTGAACTAAATATGATTGATCTTGCGCTGGCTTTCTGGCTGGCGGTTAGAATGGAAAGTAGTGTGCTGCGTGGTACTAAACCGCATTTTCTTACTTCATTTTTCTATCTGGTTGTGATAGCAAGCAACATTTGCTTCAGAGATTTTCTACTACCCTTCGTTCAGCCTATCCGTATGCTGATACTGTTGAATTGAGTTATTTCAGCAGTACCGAGCAAAGATTTCTCCCACTAGCTTGCGATCAACATCTAGGATTTGTTTTACTCTGAATGTTGGCAACCGTTTCGGTAAACTTATATGATGTGCTTCGGCCACGCGCGGAACCGGTCAAGGGAAAGAGTGTCCGGCAATCATCTCTCTCTGCTAATAGCCAGCACCACAACACTCCTTGTAGGTCGAGACCCAATAAAGCGAGTGGTTCATGGAGCCACAACATGTCTGTTGCCGAATCTTCTACTGGTAGTGTTGTTGCTTCTCCTGTACAGAAGGGAATATACCCGAGAGGCAATAATAAAATGATTATTATCTTATTCCTTGTTTATGATGAATGTTTATTTCTCATGCTAGAATTGTATTAACCGGAAATGTTGATACATGTGTGTTTAATAAACAAACAATAGTTCCTAGTAAAGTCTCTCTTTTAATGATCTCGTTGATTAATAAATGATCAAGGTTTCCTGATCATGAACATTGGATGTTGTTAATAACGGGGTCATGCCATTAGAAGAATGATGTGATGAATATATATACCCAAAGTGAATGTAGCAATGCGATCAAGTCATTAAGTTTACATTGTAATATCAAACATACAAAGTAACTTATTCCTTAGACCATGAGATCATGTCAATCACTGATACCGGAAGGGTACTTTGATGTCATCAAAAGTGACACTATAACAGGGTGACTATAAAGGTGACGTTAGGTATTCGGAAAGTATTAATTGAGGATCACGGATCAAGAGTGGGATTTGTCCATCCAAAATGACGGAGAGATATACTCTGGGCCCTCTCGGTGATATCACATCGAAACCACTTGCAAGCAAGTGATATGATCACACGGATGTTATATCATGGGAACGAGAAAAGAGTATTTGTCGGTAACGAGATTGAACAAGGTATGGTTGATACCAGTGATCAAATCTCGGACAAGTAAAATATCGCGAGACAAAGGGAATAGTTCACGACGTTGATGGTTCACACGATCACGAGAGTCATCGTTGAATATATAGGAGTCATTACGGATCTCGAGATCCCGCTGTTGATTATTGATTGGAGAGAAGTCTCGATCATGTCTATCTTATTCGCGAACTCTAGGGTGACACACTTATGGTTCGATGACGCGTTTGAGAGGATACGGAATATCGAAGAATATTTTGGGCGGCGCCGAAATTGTTTCGGGGAAAATTGAAATAGTTCAAGGGGTTTTTCGTCGAATGGTTGTTAATAGAATTAACAAATGATTCGAGGTGCTATATGCAAATGTTTTTTAATAGAATTAACAAATGCTGAAATAAAGAAATAAAATTATTTTATTTATTTATTAAATAAAAACTCTTGGATTTTCTAAGTGGAATTTTAAGGGAAAATGAGTGGGTGTGAGTGGAGTGTCCACTCACATCATGAGGGAAGAGGTGGGGGCACACCCATGGGCTGGCCGCACCCCCCTTGGCCTGCCTCCCCCTCTCATATAAATAGAGTACATGAGTTCCCTCTCTCACACACACTTGCCCACCTCAATTCCTCTCCACTCGCTGCTCAATTCCATGGTCTCCGGCTTGGCGAAGCCCTGACCGTGGGATTCTTCTTCACCACCACGCCGTCGTGCTTCTGGAGTTCCGAGGGATCCTCTACTTCGGCGCCCCGCTGTATCGAGGGAACGTAGGTCGTCATCAACCGTACGTGTGACCGATCACGGAGGCACCCTCGGATTGCGGTGCACATCTTCTCGCTCTCGGGATTGATGTGAGTACGACTACGCCAACAACAAGATTTGATCTCGTAACGCTTTGTGTCTTCGAGGGTATGTGCTCTCCTTAACCCTCTCTTTGCATGTTGCACTTCGTCTCCTAGATTAGATCTTGGCCTTTCGGGTGTCTCTCGGTAGGAAATTTTTTGTTTTCTATGCAAACGACCCCTTCAGTGGTATCAGAGCCGGATCTCTGCGTAGATGTTTTGTATGGGTAGAACAGATAGGTGTATGTGGGCGTTGATGATCATGTTATTGCCTCTTTGAGTATTTATGATCTTAGTGGCATAGTAGAATGAAGCTGCCCTAGACTAAGTTTACGTGTACTATGTACGCGAGAGTTATCACACTTGTGGCTGAGGGGGTGTCCGTTTATCCAACTATAGTTAAGATCTAATCTACGAAGGGTTGTTAAAAATGTGTTTATCAACGTTGTGGTTGATGTTCGTAGGTATGAACGGTTCTATCCTCGAAAGCCCTAAGCCACGTAAAATATGCAAAAATAAATTAGAGGTGTCTAACAAGTTTTTTGCTGGGCATGTGATATGACATGGTCAATGTTACAAATTTGATTATGAGATGATCTATTTTTTAAATATCGATAATACCGGAAGGTATCCATATGGTTGTCTTATTATTGATGAACAATCAAGATTGGGGTGCCATGGTACTTGGTACCACGCCGGTGGAATGATGGAGATCATACCATGATGCACATGATGAAGATCAAGTGCAAGAAGGACCATATCATATCACGTTATCCCTACATGTGATGTCTGTGATGTTAATCCTTTTATGCATCTTGTTTTGCTTAGATAGGGACGGTAGCATTATAAAATGATCCCTCTCACTTAATATCAAGATAATAATATGTTCTTCCTTAAGTATGCACCGTTAAGAAAGTCCGTCGTTTTGAGACACCACGTGATGATCGGGTGTGACAGACTCAACGTTCGCATACAACGGGTGTTTTCAAGCCTAGCATGTACATGCATGGCCTTGAAACACACGCAATACTACGGTTCTAATTGGCGAGCCTAGCATGTATAGACATGGCTTCGGAACACGTAACCGAAAGGTAAAACATGAGTCATATGGATGATATGATGAACATGTCCATGTTCGCCTTTGAAGCTACATCATCTCACGTCATGATCGGTTTTGGTGTAGTGAATTTGGTTCGTGTAATCACTAAAGACGACTAAGAAGGATGTTGTTTTTGAGTGGGAGTTCATGGTTTAATTTTGAATTAACTTGAACTTATTTTATTATGAACAACAAATCAAAGTGAATTTGCACAAATTGTAGTATTCATTGGCATCCACATAACTACCTTACACTTAGATTGTTAATTGAGATATAACTGTTATGATCTAGTAAAAATCATTTAAGATTGGTACCATATTAGTGAAATTTAAAATTGAATCCTATTATAGATTTTCGGTATTTCCTACCTAGCTCCATATGATTAATGATTGATTGATCTAGAGAGCAAATAATTCCTACTTAGAATCCAGAGTCATGATTGCTCCCGTATTACTTTATCTTCAAAAGAATGTTTTGTTGATCAAGGTGATTTAGGAACTGAAAATAGTTATTTTCAGAAACAATCAAGTGAAAGATATATTGATATCTAGAAACTTATTTGTGGCAACATGACTGGGTAGAATTTAGCGTGACAAAGTATGCTTATATTATTTGAATATATGCAATGATTGAAGACGCTAGGCGTTTGAATATTCCAAAAAAATTGGACGCTAAAAATTATCCTCTAAGTTTCCTCCTTCGAGCTATAGTAGCTTAATCATAAAATTGTTATGATGGGATGGATTAAAAGTATAGGTAAAGTCGTTTACCTTACTTGGAGATTGCTAAGAGTGAAATCTAGAAGAATACTATTAATATGGTGATATTAGTAGAACAATCAAACTCAAAGTATAACTCAATGGGTGATAGTGTATGACTAACACGCCAAAGAAAATGAGCTAGTACGACCAGTATTGTTTGATGTTGAATGATTCTTCTATAAAGGAAAGGGAATATTGAAAATAGAATTACAAAAATATATATGGCAGAAAAAGAAGATAACCGGAAAAGTCCAGCTCATGAGTATATGCTTGATATACAAGCTATAGATGTATTACTAGTAACAAAGTATTTTTGGGTATTTTGATACCACATTGGTTGGTATGAGTTGTCATACAAAGAAACGCAATGCAAGAAATACAAGGGCCTAAAAGGAACTAGTAATAGATGTGGAATCGATTATGACAAGAACATAAATAAAGAGTTATTGCGTTCTTCGTCGTATCAAACCAAACATTTAAGATTTATTTTAAAAAACTTAATAAGTTGTTATTTTGTTCTAGTCTTTGTGAGAACAAATGAGATTGTTCAAACTATGACCATATTCCATAATTGATGGATATATTAATATAAATCATGTTGGTAAAGTAAACAACTATAAGACTAAATGCTAAACATTGCAAGACGTAAAAGAGTTTCACTTAAATTGTGACACCACCATTTTAGTTCATATCGGAAAGGAAAACATGAAGAAACTCCATATTGATGGACTTCCGGAGCCATTTTGTTTTGAATAAATTGACGCTTGTGAGACCTCTTCCAAAAGATGACTAGAATTCCGTTCTTAGGCCAAAGTAGAATGGACGACTAATTTAGTGGAGATTATACATATTGATGTATATAGTCCATTATGTGTAGTCATGTATGGTGGATTAATGTTTCCTTCATAAAATTTTGTCGATGATTTGAGTAGATATGTGAGTATATCTATTTAAAGAGAACGGAGTTTGACTTTTTGAATTGATTCAAATGGTTATAAATATGAAGTAAAAATCAATGTAACAAGGTAATCAAGTATTTATGATTGGATCATAAAGGATAAAGTTTCAGTTACAAGTTTAGCAAAACATCTGAGGAGTTGTAGAATTGGTCTACAACTTATACTTCTCGAATACCCCACATTAGTTTGGAGTATTCAAGAGACAAAATCAAACCCTGTTGGAAATGGTAAGATTAATAAAAATGCCATTATAACTTTGTAGTTTATACATTAGTGACAACCGCTTTTTCACTGAAAAGAGCACCATCATGATCCGTTGAAATTGACAACATATAATATATGATTTGGGTAATTACCCAAATTGTCTTTTTCTTAAGTTTTGGTATGCATAACATGTGTAAAATGTTTACAACCAAAATGGGATAAATATATGTTTATAAGGTTATCCTAAGTAAAACATTGGGTACTTCTCCTATCACCGAACCAAAAGACAAATGTTGTTTGTCAGAAAGGGGTGATTTCTCGAGAAAGTAGTTCTTGCGAAACAAGTGAGTGGGAGGACAGTACAAACTCAACAAGATTAGAGAATTTTTGTTATCATGTCAAGAGTAGCGCAGCACTGGAAGTTGTTCTGGGGTTCCCTATTTTGACTAAGTAGAAGACACTACAAATGTTGTAGACACTTCAAATGAGTTTGCGAACTGAACCAAAAAAAAGTCCTAAAACTTTGTACTTAGACCAACTTATGGTTTAAGAGTAAAGTGTTATTTTGACAACAGGAGGACCTGGACCTTATAAAGGAAGCAAATGATGGGCCCTGACTTCGTAAAATTGACCATGAGTCATTATATCCGCCATAGTATTCTTGTATGAATATCAAGTATGTGACTTGGTAGTCCTTTCGATAGGCATGATGCCTAACGATAGCAAAAGGGTCTATATAGCGACAAAGACGTGGATTTTTACATCCTTTGAAAGTTTTACTTATCGAAAAGTTGTTTTCGACAAAGTTCAAAGAGTTGACTACTACAAGATTTTGATCTTCCGTAGTGATGCTTTAGTCTTTGCGAATAGTTCTAGCAAAAGTTACATATTATGATATGGTATTTGAATAACAAAACCAACTCTCCTCTCGAGGAAGTTTGATCAAAGATGTGTACTTGACATAGTCTGAGAGTTCTGTAAAATTCAAAAGGTTGCTAGAAAGGTATGTACACTTCCATGCTTGAAGTGAGCATAACGAAGTTGAAATCTTTACCTTAATGAAGTTATCAAAAGAGTTTGATTCCATCATGAACGATAAAGATGCTTGTAGAGTTACAAGAAATTAAGTGCGAGCGCTATGACATATTTCCAATACTTTATGTAGATTACATATGGTTGATTGGAAAATATGTATTTTAAATTAACACGGTTAAGATTTTCATATTGATGAAAGGCTTAGAAGATATTGGGCATCGATATCTATAATAGATGGATTGAAGCACCCGATATGATTGAAGCCAAATTACATAGATGAAATATTGAAGTAATTCAATATCGAAATGATAAGAAGGAGTTCTTGTCACATGGAAAATAATTGAGCAAGATTCAAGTGTTTTGACACATGATGAGCATCATTGAAATTGAGATATCTAAGTCATGTTTCCATGCTATGTACACAACCAGATGAGTCCTATGCTATAAAATGTTATAGCTGGATAGTTCATATGATGATTAGACAACAGTGGGAGAGATCCTTGTGTCATTTTAGAAATGCTAAGGATATGTTTTCCTATGTAGTAATGACAAAATATTAGTTGTAATATGTTACACTAATAGTCTTGTCATTTATTCAAGTAATTTTATCTCAATTAAAATATGTGATGAAGGGTAGCACAATAGGATGGAAGAAAGTTCCATGCTTGATTTGAAAGAGTTTCAAAATTAAAATATTGTGACAGATACTACAACAAAAAGCTTAAGTATATCGTTGTGTTGACAACTGATAATAAGCGTATTTTGTGTCAAGAGTTCTTTATTGAACTTGGTGAATTTCCAAGAATGCTAACACTATGAAGCTACATTTTCACAATGTTAGTGACATTGTTTTAAGCTGAGGAATTAAGGTTTCACCGATTGACCATATATATACAAAGCCATATCATTAGAGAATGAGTGATGCGTGTAGACGCAAAGAAAATGCAAATACAATAGGACCGGAACAGTTCAGATCTTTTTTATGATGTTTACCACATGCGAAGCATGGTAATAACACTGGAACACCATCTCTGTTAAGTGCTTACAGACTAGATTACTAACTCCAGTGCAAGTGGGATACTGAAGGGAATATGCCCGAGAGGCAATAATAAAATGATTATTATCTTATTCCTTGTTTATGATGAATGTTTATTTCTCATGCTAGAATTGTATTAACCGGAAACGTTGATACATGTGTGTTTAATAAACAAACAATAGTTCCTAGTAAAGCCTCTCTTTTAACTAGCTCGTTGATTAATAGATGATCAAGGTTTCCTGATCATGAACATTGGATGTTGTTAATAACAGGGTGATGTCATTAGAAGAATGATGTGATGACCATATACCCAAAGTGAATATAGCAATGCGATCAAGTCATTAATTTTACATTGTTATATCAAACATACGAAGTAACTTATTCCTTAGACCATGTGATCATGTCAATCACTGATACCGGAAGGGTACTTTGATGAAATCAAACGTCACACCATAACAGGGTGACTATAAAGGTGACGTTAGGTATTCGGAAAGTATTAATTGAGGATCATGGATCAAGAGTGGGATTTGTCCATCCAAAATGACGGAGAGATATACTCTGGGCCCTCTCGGTGATATCACATCGAAACCGTTTGCAAGCAAGTGATATGATCACAAGGATGTTATATCATGGGAACGAGAAAAGAGTACTTGTCAGTAACGAGAGTAAACAAGGTATGGTTGATACCAATGATCAAATCTCGGACATGTAAAATATCGCGAGACAAAGGGAATAGTTCGCGACGTTGATGGTTCACACGATCACGAGAGTCATCGTTGAATATATAGGAGTCATCACGGATCTCGAGATCCCGCTGTTGATTATTGATCGGAGAGGATTGCCGATCATGTATATATTATTCGTGAACCGTAGGGTGACACACTTAAGGTTCGATGACGTGTTTTAGAGGATACGGAATATCGAAGAATATTTTGGGCAGCACCGAAATTGTTTCAGGGAAAATTGAAATAGTTCAAGGGGTTTTTCGTCGAATGGTTGTTAATAGAATTAACAAATGATTCGAGGTGCTATATGCAAATGTTTGTTAATAGAATTAACAAATGCTGAAATAAAGAAATAAAAATGTTTTATTTATTTATTAAAGAAAAACTCTTGGATTTTCTAAGTGGAGTTTTAAGGGAAAATGAGTGGGTGTGAGTGGAGTGTCCACTCACATCATGAGGGAAGAGGTGGGGGCACACCCATGGGCTGGCCGCACCCCCCTTGGGCTGCCTCCCCCCTCTCCTATAAATATAGGGCATGAGCTCCCTCTCTCACACACACTTGCCCACCTCAATTCCTCTCCACCCGCTGCTCAATTCCATGGTCTCCGGCTTGGCGAAGCCCTGACCGTGGGATTCTTCTTCACCACCACGCCGTCATGTTGTTGGAGTTCCGAGGGATCCTCTACTTCCGCGCCCCGCTGGATAGAGGGAATGGAGGTCGTCATCAACCGTATGTGTGACCGATCACGGAGGCACCGCCGGATTGCGGTGCACATCTTCTCGCTCTCGGGATAGGTGTGAGTACGACTACGCCAACAACGAGATTTGATCTCGTAACGCTTTGTGTATTCAAGGGTATGTGTTCTCCTTAACCCTCTCTTTGCTCGTTGCACTTCGTCTCCTAGATTAGATCTTGGCCTTTCGGGTGTCGCTCGTGCAGGAAAAAAATTGTTTTCTATGCAAACGACCCCTTCATGTACCATCTACAGTTGTTGTAGATGAAGATGCAGAACCTGACGAGGAAGTTCCTCAAAAATACGATGAATACGAGATAGTCAGCAAGCAGTGGATAATAAATATGCGGAGGAGCGAATTAGCCGAGCTAGGTTTGATGACACTGACGATGAAGAGGATGTAGAGAACAATGTCAGCTTAATTCTAGAGTAATACGATGGTGACGACGTTCCAAGAATTGAGTGGAACGGGGAGAACCCTGAGCTTACTGAAGGCACCATATTCCAATCGATGGTGGACTGCCGGAATGCAGTAACTACATATTGCATTCTTATTAAAAATACATATAAGATTAAAAGGGGTGAGTCAAGAAGGTTCACAGTTTATTGTCCATATGATAGCTGTAGGTGGAGGCAAGGCTTGAAGTCTAGTAGTGTGGGGCCCCCCAGACACCCCCTCGGGCCCCCCTTTCTAATACTTATGCCACGTAAACCTAAAACGCGAGGGGGTTCATCATATTCCACAGAAACACAACAGAGCACCGCCGCCGCCTCGAAACCCAATTCGGGCATCGGAAGTTCTTGTTCTGGCACCTTGCTGGGACAGGGATTCGAAGGAGATCATCGACACCGCCACTCCTCCATCAACCATCCATGATTCCCCCATCCATGTGTGAGTAAACCCCGCTGTAGGCGGAGAGGGGTGGAAGGGATTTGATGATATCGTTCATGTAATAATGCTAGATTGTTAGGGCATAGTGCCTAGTATCGGTTGTTAGTTATATACACCATTGTTGCAACTTGGTATGCTTAATGCTTGTCACTAGGGCCCGAGTGCCATGATTTCAGATCTGAACATGTTATTGTTTCATGATTATAATTATGTTTCTTGATCATACCTGCAAGTTGAACCTGAGGCTCCAAAGTGATGGAAATTGAGACAACCGGAGGGGATGGCTGTGATGTGAGGACCACATGTGAGCATATTAATTACCAGTAGTTTCCCTAGAGGCCCCGCTGCCACGGGCTGGTAGGACAAAAGATTTTTGCAAGTTTCTCATTGCGAGCACGTACGACTATATTGGAACACATGCTAATGGTTTGCCTCGAACTTGGATGCTTATTTATTATTATCTGCAATGCCCATGTTTTTATTATTACATGAACTATATTATCCATACAACGCTCGTTCATCCACCCTCTATGCCTACGTATTTTTCTACTGTTGTTTTCACGATTGCTACTGTTGTTTTCACGATTGCTACTGTTGTTTTCATGATTTCTACTATTGTTACTATTTTATTCCTGATGTACTTTATTATTACAGTTGTTATAAAACTGTTACCACTGATAAATTGTTGCAAGCAAGTCTACTTTCAGGTGCAGCTAAATTTACAACTCAGTTGTTAAGGCTAATAAATATTCTTTGGCTCCCCGTGTGTCGAATCAATAAATTTGGGTTGTACCTCCCTCGAAGACTGTTGCGATCCCCTATACTTGTGGGTTATCAAGACTATTTTCTGGCGCCATTGTCGGGGAGCATAGCTTTATTTATTTTCTCACTTGAACGTGATATTGTTCGCTACAATCCTTTCATCATGGGTAAGACTCATGATGGAAAAGTTCATGTATTACCATCCACTACAAGAAGAGGTACAAATCCGAACACCTCTGTTGCTCTTGATTCACCATCTGTTATGAATAAGCTTCTTACACCACCACATGTTGCACACACTGTTACTTCTGCTGAGTCTGAAAATGTTTCTGATACTTTTGATGATGCTTCTACTGTGCTTGATGATACTGGTTCACTAGGTTCTTTCCTAGATGCTACTATTGCTAAATCCGAACAAATTGAAAATGCTGAAATTCCTGTTGAAAATATCGGTACACCTGTTAATTCACCTGAGTTTATCGATGATCTTGATGAAACCTACATTAAACTTAATGATGACTTTATTGAAGAAGCTCGGGCTACTACTGGTGCAAGTGCTCTTAAGATTCTTCTTGCAAGACATGTTGTTAAATATAAATCTTCTCATGATGCTAAATTTTCTACATCTCCCATATACATTAGAGACAATGATTATGGTTTCTCTCTAGATTTATCTTATATATCTATTGTTGAGAAGGAACCATTTTGTGGAACTGAAAGTAAAAGTGCTATGGAACAGATGAATGAGCTTTCATCTTTGGGTAGTTTATTTTCTCATGATTCTAAGCTGTGTACTTATTTTGTTACCCAGATTTTCCCTTTCTCATTAAAACATGAAGCTGAAACTCGGTTTAACAATCTGTCACATAGATCTATTAATAATCCTATGGACTTGGTTAATGTTTTCTTTCAAAAATATTTTCCTACTAGTGCCCAACATGCTTCTGTGCAAGATATCTTTAACTTTGAGCAAATTGAAAGAGAAAAATTACCTGAATCTTGGACAAGGTTTTGGTCTTTAATAAGAGCTATCCCTGGCTATCCATTACCTAAAAATGAACTCCTAGATATATTTTATAATGGACTAACTGTTGAATCTATGATATACCTGGATAGTTGTGCTGGTTGTGTTTTCAAGAAAAGAAATCCAGAAGAAGCTGAGGAATTAATGACTAAAATAGCCAAAAAAAAATGATGATTGGAATATACCTGAGCCTACACCTACACCGGACCCAACACCAATACAAACACCCAAGAAAAGAGGCATGATTGAATTAAATGATAAAGTGATGAAGGAATCCAAGAAATCTCTTAAAGAGAGGGTTATTAAATCTGAAGATGTGAATAATTTACCTCCCATAGAAGAATTATGTAAGCCAATTCCTCATCCATGAACAGTTGAGGTACACTCTCTCAAGTACTTTGATAATAGATATATTCCCTATTCTAAACCACCTGATCATTGCTTAGATGAATTTGATAATTTTGTTATTAAGCAATAATTTTAATATGAGAGTGCAAAATCATTTTATGGAAAACTCTAGAGCTATTGATAATTTGCATGGTATTATTGAGAGAACCTCAAATGATGTTAAAATGCTTGTTAAACATTTTCATATGGTTCAAAGTCAAATTTATCAACTTAGTAAAGTGCAAAAAGATATGCTAACTAATGCTTCTAGAGAAAACATGTTTGTGAAATAATTACTAGAAGTGGTGTTTCTACTCAGGACCACATCTCTTATCTCCTCAATAATTGATAAATTTTTTTCACATAATTGGATATCTTTCCAATAAAATTCCACTCGTTAGATTGCAAAGTGTTAAAACTTACTTAATTTTGTTTTCCCTTTTTGATACTTCTGTTTGTTTGATTACATCTGATACTTTAGTTGTAGTTCTCGACCTGACTTCGCTATAGTACAACAAACAACTGGCCTTGCTATGCCAAGGATGTTTTCTTCAGAGTTAAGATATTATCGGCACGGGATCCTTATGTGTTATCCACTAATTTGTAAGAGAAGATTGGGCCTTTGTTAATTATTTTTGCACCTGCACTTATCCATGATAAATTTACGACACTTGCTTGTACATTTGCTAAGACAATCATGCACATCTTCTAGAGTTATGCTAGCATATTTTCTTAATAATATGGTGTTGTGAATTCTTTTCTCTCTTCAAGGATCGACAAATAAAGATACAGATGGTAACAATCATGGAGGTTGGCTAGATTTGGAGAAGTCCAGACATCAGTAGTTCATGTCAAGATCTTCATTTTGACAAACCAATCCCTAGGCAACTCAATTCAATTTAACAAAAAAGAATTAGATCTAAAATTGAAACATTGATAATTAGTTCAATCAATATTGTCCTTAGATGTTCCTTCAGTTATATGTGATTTTAGAATAATTACTTGTAGCTTTCGTGCAGTGTATTTCACATTTGCACCTTTCTATACTAGCTGAACTCCTTCGGTATCCTTTCATGCTGATGTGCGTAAAGGATACTTTCCAGTTACAATATTAATAGAGTGTGTATGGGAATTGCATTGCTGGAGATCTGTTTTACACATCCTCTGTGGTATTTTTTTCTCTTCTTTGTGGTATTCTAATTTAAATATATCAACAACAACAACAACAAGTATATTCTCTATAATATTTTATTTAACCATTGTAGTAAACCATGCTTTGAATCTGAGAGTGGATTTTGGATATAACTGTTCATGCAGACACAAGGGTATACTACTCATTGTGCTATTGTGTTGAATATGAAGCTCCAGATAATTATAACTTCGAGAGAGAAAACAAAATTCTCTCTCACTGGTTGTTAACTGCGTATACTATATGCATTATTTATTTCTCTCAATTGTGGTGCAGACACTGGACCCCAAGGAAGCCGTTACATCTTGGTTGTCGGTGTGTATTTTTTTTGTCTCTTTGAAATCATGTCTGAGTCTCTTACGTTCCCGAGGGAGAAAACTGGAGAAGCACAAAGGTCCACTCAAAGGAGGTAGAGGAAGAGGCAAGAAAGTAGCTCCAAAAGCATATACTCCACTGAAGGTGTCGGATGCTCAGTATACCACAAAGGTGTAGGGTCCTAAAGTAATTGGTCCAACACCTGCAGAGATCATGGCTATCAAGGTACTTAGGCTCCCTCTTTCTATTTTGGGAACATCCCGTTCATGTCATTATTACAAGTTGATCAGAACCTCTACAACTTGAGCGCATCATAAAAATATGTTGCTATCTCTTCTACTAACATGTTTGTTAATGCCTTCAAAATTACCTTCATGTGAGTCTTACCATGATGTTCATGTTCATCTCTAGTACTGAGATATCATGTGTCCTCGGTTACTATCTCTGACTGTGAATTTTGGTTGAACATTTTTTTTGCATTTGTATAGGTTGTTATATATGGTGAGCTCTCACACTTGACGAAGTCGCAAGACTCGAAAAGGAAACATGCTATGTAATTTAGCTATGGAACCTCGTACAGTTTGAAGCACCCTACTATGAACTGACATACCTTTTTTGTTGCTATCAAATTGTAATGAGCACTGGCCAAATTCAGCCAAATTTGTGATCCCCAAGCCCGATATTAACATGGGTTGAAGATTTAGAGGAAATTGACAAGATGGAGACAGATGGTCATGACTAAGAGAATAGGGCTCATGAGCATAAAACGTGAAGAAAGAACCCCAATTCAAGAGGTGCCCACCGTCCCTACTTGTTTCATATGCTTTCAGTTGCAGCTCCATTTTCAAAAAAGCAACACCATAACTGATATTTTGTGAATCGGATTAGTCGATGCCATTCAATTCTATTAGCTGACACGTTGTTTGTATTTCTTAGTGTGTAAGGTTGTGGTTATTTCTGAAATTATATCTTGGGTATTATGTTTTTGTAGTGGAGGCCCACAACAGCTCAAAGTTTGAGTCAGAATAGGCAGCGGAAGAACATCGTCCAACAGAGAATGACTTTTGTTGTTGTTATTTTATATAGGTTTTCATACTATCTTTGTTTTAAAGAGATACATTTAGTTAACTAGCATAATTTGAGAAGACAAGGTGGTTTTTGGCATGTATGAAATTTAGAGCAAGTAGAGTTATACCAGCAAATTTGCCAACTAAAGATAATTTATTTTACATGTAATGATTGATCTTATAAATTGAACATAATATATTTTACACGTAAAGTTTAGCGAAAAAACGACATTTTACGTGGCTCGTGTAGAAATGATACAATGTATCGTGAAAAACCTTAGTTTAGCACCAGATTTCGTCATTTTTACATAGGACATAAAAATTTGGTTTTGGAGAAACAATTTTGAGAAAACCCTTTATTTATTTTACACATAATGTGAAGAAGCTCCTTTTTTATCTTTTGATATATCAATGCATTTTAAATAAAGGGTGCATATGCACCGGTGGCCAAAATGTTGTCCCGAGTAAAATAGAATAAGCAAGATTGGTTTGTATACATAGGAAAAGTTTTGGGCTATAGATGTTGTAATAGAGGGACGATACGGGATTAGCCAAAGGGTGAAGGGAAGGAACGGAAGAATATCATAATGAATGAGGAGGTACGCGCATAATGAATTTTTTGATCAATGTTTTTTCTACATTTTCATTTTTTGTATATTGTCTTGTAGCCACTCGAAATCGTGGGCTATGAGAATGACCACGGTAACTTGCTAGCATTGGCATGTCGTTGAAGTAGGGGGCGAGTGTGGAATAGAGTTGTGTTGTTGTTCGAGTAGGGTGACTAAGGGCATCTCCAGTAGACCCCCCCCCCCCAAGCCCCTCAAGCGGTCTTTTTAGCGCCGAAAGCGACGAATAGCGCCGTTTTTGCACCAGTCGCCCCCCCCCCCCAATTAGCACTGAAACGTCGCTAATTTGCGCCGCGGCACCCAGGCGAAACCCAGTCCGCTGGGTTCGGCTTGGGGGGCGAAAAGGCGGGGCAGCCCACGCGGGCCAGCACTGTCAGCGACGCGTGGGAAAACCGCGGGAACAGAAACCCCTGCCCGTGATCTTCTTCTCGGCTTTCGCGTCGGTCAAAGGTTGCCGGCGTTTATGGCGTGGCGGCCGGCCAGTGCATGCGCCCGTTCAAAAACTGCCGGAGTAATGGCGTGGCGAGCGGCAGTGACGGCACGCGGCACAGTAAATGCCCGCCAGGCTACAAAAGGCCCCTCGCCGCTTGCCACTCTCCCCATTCTTCCTCCTCGCCGCTCTCCCCGTTCTTTCTCCTCGGCGCTCTCCCCGTTCTTTCCTCCTTGCCGTAGATGTCGAGCTACGACGAAGCCACCTCCACCTCCGCAAGCACGAGGCATGGGCGCTGTATCGGGCGGGCTATCCGTGCCCGCCCGATATACGCCTCCGAAGCGCCGCCGGCGGGCAACCACGGTGGCAACTCAGCGTCGGTGGGATCCCCGTGCCCCCAATCCCCTCCACCGACGCGGAGTTCAGGCAGGCCATAGACGAGGTCCGTCGAGGGCTGATGCCGGACGAGGCCGCGCGGCTGCACTGGAGGCCTCATGGCTAGGACACGTTCTGGTGGATGGAGCTGCAACGCCGCCACGACGCGGACCTCGCTGCCGAGGGCAACAACGGCCCTGTCGAGGACCGCGCCAACACCATGGGCCGCAAGCGGTGGTGGGGAGGCCAGCACCGCACGCTCGAGTGGGTGTTGGACTACATCGACGCCGGCAACGAGCCCCGGCTGCAGATGCCGCCCCGCCCGTACCCCTCGTGGGCACCGCGGCGGATGGGTGGATCGTCGTCGGCCACCTCCTCCTCCTCTGGCTCGGCGTCGCTTTCTCTCACCCCTCCCCTTCTCAACTCCGGGCGCCCTGCCCCCAGGCGCAGCGGCGGCACCCTGCGCATCGGCGAGCTGCGCCAGCGACCCGCCACAGATTTCAAGCGCGTCATACGCCCGAAGACAGAGGTGGCAGACGACGACGTGTGGCCCGACTTGAAGGCCGCGGAGGAGCTCTCGCGCAACACCCTCCAGCCGGTCCCCGACGACGTCGCCGACGACTGGAGCCTGCGCGACAGCACCAAGGAGGAGCTGGAGCTCCAGCGCCGTCTCCTCGCCGAGGCGGAGCAGCGGAAGGCGCAGCGCGAGCAGGAAGCCGCTGCCAATGCGGCCCGCCGCCGGGTCCCTCCCCCTCCGCTGCCGAAGGAGGTGCCCTACGTCGTCCTCGACCCCGACAGCGAGGATGAAGCCGAGTTACAGCGCGCCCTGGCGGCGAGCAGGTGGGGTGACGCTGGCGCAGGCCCGAGCAACCTGCATTGC
Source organism: Alopecurus myosuroides (assembly GCA_028641055.1). Lineage (NCBI taxonomy): Eukaryota > Viridiplantae > Streptophyta > Magnoliopsida > Poales > Poaceae > Alopecurus > Alopecurus myosuroides. The sequence goes on along the minus strand of CM054063.1, from coordinate 250,904,982 downwards.
CGCGATCTCGGCGCAGGCACGAGCAGGTGGGACGCCGGCGGCTCGGACGACGACGATGGGGACGACTACGACTACAGTCGGGCGATCGCGGTAAGCCTTGTCCTGCAGTAGCCGTATAGCTTTTTAAGTTTTTTTTAAAATGTTTTTAGTTAAATTTCTGTCAAAATCTATGAATTTGCGTCCAATCTATGATTTTGCGTCCAATCTACTTTTTCGAATTAATTTGGGCCGAGTATTGTGCTGGGGGACGACTGGGAACCGTCCCCCCCTAAGTTCCAGATTAGCGCCGTTTGGCGCCGCGGCGGCACCAAAACAGCGGCGTTTTGGGCCTTGGGAGGGGCGACACGGCTGGAGATGCCCTAAGAAGCATAATAACAAACAAGAAATGCAATTGCAGGGCCCGTAGCAACGCACGGCATTCAACTAGTATACATGAATTTTAAGAATCATATGCGTTTATTTATGTTATGCCTACACATATTGTACGTCCGTACAAAGTTTTTAGGGGTACCGTTACAAATTTATGTGTAAATGAAACGGCAGAGTGATAAAAAAAGATGAGAAAGGAGTAAACAAATTTATGGATAGGAAAAAAAGGGCAGTGGAATGGGCTGCCCCCACAATATATGTGCTTGGGATCTAGTCATCTGCTGCCCGCGCGCCAACAGCACACCGCAAGGGTGCCCCACGATATACGTGCTTGGTATGACTAGATATTCGGCCGCGCTTCACCGACCAGCCAAATTCCACTGCAGCTCCAAACACGAGCTCTCTGCCACTACGTGCACCCGCGGGCTACTCCGATTGCCGCTCCGGCGGCAGGAGAGAGGGGGGACCTCGTTCCTCCGTTCTGTAGTTAGGGTTTGGTTTTGTAGGCGGTGGAGCGTCGTTGGGGTGGTGGCAGCGGCGCTTCGACGAATAAATCTGTCTCAACTCTACTCCCACACCGGCGGCGTCCTTCAAGACGACGTCTCGGAGTTGATGGCATCGTGTGTTCGCCGATCTTTCAGATCGGTGGCGTTAGGGTTCATGGATGGTATCGGCGAGGCGGTGGCGGCGATCCCATCGGATGTGTCTCTCCTTCTGTTCTGTCCTCGTTGCTGCGGCGTTGTCTCCGGCGTCATAGTGGAGCAGGGAGGATTTGTCATCCGGGAGTACGCGCAGACGGCTGCCTGCGCAGTTAATAGCTGGAAGATGGTGCATCTTGTGCTGGGTTTGTGGATGGAAGCTGGCAGTTCTGATTTCTTCCTTCGACGTTGTAGTCGTGCGGGGATGTCAGTTCTGGAGTTCGATGGCGTGTCCGGGGACACGTTGCCCCGGTCTGATTCGTTCAACGACAATGGTTTTGCTTCTGGCAAACTATTTTGGAGGTCCGTAAAGCTGCAAATCAGCGATGGAGCCGCGTCGAGCTCGGATGAAGAGGTGATTTGTCTTCTCTCTCTTGGTGGTCACTTTGGTGGTGCCGAAGGAGATGGACATGCGCTGGTCTTTTGCATAGGATTATACTATCCTTTCAGTACTGTAATGTCGGTGTTTACGTGTCTTGTAACCGGATATTTATTTTATGAATGAGAACGTATTACCTTGCAAAAAAAAAAAGCCGGTGAATCTTCAACGAAAATCCAAGGTGGGACTAAACAACGAGTCCCGCTCGCACACGGGTGGGAGCGATGGGCCCATGGGCTGTGACTGTGATGCACCGTCCGTTTCTGCAGCTCTGCGGTATATAACGGGCACACACTGACACTGCCACGCTGAGGCGCCACCGTACTCTGCCGGCCACCTGATATCATGGAGGTAGAAACCCAGCGCCGCGCGCAGCAGCAAGCATGCAAGAGCGGCAGCACCAAGCAGCAGCTCCCTGGCGGCGCCGTCGCCGGCGCTAAACCGCTCCACCGCAACCCCCTCCTGGTCGTCAACTTCCTCCTCATGATCGTGGGCTCGGCGTGCGGCCCGCTCCTCCTCCGGGCCTACTTCCTGCACGGCGGCAGCCGAAAGTGGCTCTCCAGCCTGCTCCAGACCGCCGGGTGGCCGCTCCTGCTGGCGCCGCTCTGCGCCTCCTACCTCTCCCGCCGCCGGTACTCCACTGCCACGCCGGCCTTCCTTATGTCGCCCCGGCTACTGGCCGCGACCGTCGGCATCGGCCTCATGACGGGCGTCGACAACCTCCTCTACGCGTACGGCCTGGCCTACCTCCCGGTGTCCACCTCCTCCATCCTCATCTCCACGCAGCTCGCCTTCACGGCCGCCTTCGCGCTGCTGCTCGTGCGGCAGCGCTTCACGGCCTTCTCCGTCAACGCCGTGGTCCTGCTCAGCGCCGGCGCCGCCATGCTGGGGATGAACGCGGGAGGGGATCGCCCCGCGGGGGTGACGCGGGCGCAGTACCACGTGGGGTTCGCCATGACGCTCGCCGCCGCCGCGCTGTACGGGCTCCTGCTGCCCGTCATGGAGCTCAGCCAGGCGCGGCACGCCGCGCGCGCCGGCTGCGCCGTCACCTACACGCTCGTCATGGAGATGCAAGTCGTGATCGGGCTCACCGCTACGGCCTTCAGCGCCGTCGGCATGCTCGTCAACCACGATTTCCACGTAAGTTTGTCATCAAGCGTACCGCTAGCTAGTTTCTTTTCGTTCTGGTTCTCTCATAGCCTCATAGGCCAGCACGTACTCCCTCGCACATGTCATGTTGTTGCGCTGCTGATGCTAGAGTTCTAGAGTTCCAACATGATCTTATCATGATGGACCAGGGCAGCTGGTGCTTCACTAATACCCAGTGTCCACTAGTCAACTGTACCACGTCATCTATAACACAACCAAATCACTACAGCCTTGTGGCGACTTTCAACGTTGATCTCTCGGCCGGGTAGGTACCCCTGATAAGATACGAAAAATCCAAAAACACGCTCAATCTGATCCATTCCAAAATCTTGGATCGAAACACGTATGCGTGTGATCAGAAGATGTGCCCGTGCCAATTAATGGGTGAGTTTGTGGCCAATTCTCCAGAAAAAATCGACCATGCAAAGTCTGAACTCTGAAAGTCAGTTTTCCACCCTTTTTCAAACCTCTCGTATTAGGAACTAGCAACAACTTACGTTGCCGTTTCTGATAGGACTATGTGATTAGCATAGTTGATTGTATGCATGAATAAAACGAGCTAGTGGAGTTCCTTTTTGTCATCCTCAGACCTCGGTGATCTAATCCTTACTAGACTTCTGGTAAAAAACAAGCGACTAACCGTACAGATATGGTAAACTAGTTTGGCCCACTGGGAAATGTGACAATAAATTATCCGTAGTGACCATCCTTGATCGAACTTTAACGCTTTTTCGAAGGAGCACGCTTCTGGAAGATCGGGCGCTCTGTACCAATTTTCACATGGTGACGATAAACCCCATTAGGAAAATAAAATATCTAGAAACAACCTCACATGCCTACTATAAATGCGAGGGAGCAGATACGAACCTTCACCTTGCCAAATGGGTCACGCTAGGCGTAGGTCGCTCTAAAGCGTCCAAATCTAGGTCCCCTCGTGGACCGTTGGATCGTCATCGCACGGCCACAAAAAGCGTTTCGTATTTTTGCATTTTAGCCCCTCTACTTTTCGTATATAGAAGCCGCACTCCACTGCAGCCCCACTTAAACGAAGGGGTATATTATGTTGCCCCCGAATATCTCGATAATTACAACAAAAATGTCATTGCAACAAATTCGCAGGTATCGCAACAAAATTTATTGTTTCGTGTACAAAAAAAAATTGTATTGCAACAAATTATTCCGAAAAAATCGAAAGATAAGTAATGTTACAACTAATAGTTAATCAATATGTTATTGCGTTGCAACAAAAAAGTTACAACAATTCAACAAAAATCACAACCTATTGCAACAAAAAAAATTACTTGCATCAATTAAAAAGTTGGTAAGCAACAAAATAATTTATCACTGTTTCAGTTGCAACAAAAATCATCACCTATTTCAACAAAAAAGTAAATCGATAGCAACAAAAAATTTACATGTTTACAACATGTAAAGAAGCCCATAAACATGTCATTCCAAATAAATTCTAATAAACATATCATTTGTATTTTTTCAACAAAAGACGTGCGAAATTGTTACAAATTTTAAACACGAACGCAACATTGTCCAGATGTCGAAGAACACTTAGCAAATAAAGGCGGCACGCGGTATGACACGAAAATTGGGCTAAAAATTAAGTTGTTGTTTGTTGGGGCCGTATATGCTGTAATGGGCAAAAATTTCAATCATTGGGCAACTTGTTCAGGGTTATAACTCTTCCTCGAACGGGGAAAAATGCTAGCCGTGTAGATGATGTCATGATCAGAGGAGAACATGCATGATCGATTGCCTTTGCGTGTAGTTCCTTTGCACATAGCAACGGCTCCTATGTCTATAAGTTGATACGTATATTACAGGATTTAGATTTTCGGTGAGGCCGAGAGAAAGAGGAAATGAGATAATGAGTTCATCTCTTGCATGCGTAAAAGCTAGGGGCTTAAGCCAACCAAGAATACTACTAGGAAAGCTTACACATATAAATTTTATTTCAAGGGTTACAAGAAGTCCAAAATTCAATGATTTATGGACATGTGGTGTAATTAGTCTTCCCATTGTACTTTCTTGATCAAGAAACGTGTACTTAAATTGGAAGAAATTAAGGACTTGATCTGAACATTTTTTTTTTCTTCAAGACATGAATATATGTAACTAACTTGAGATGAAAAACTAAATGCAGGCAATCCCAGGAGAAGCCCGGGAGTTCGGACTCGGCCAGGCAGGCTACTACCTAATGCTGGCCGGTTCGGCTACTGTGTACCAGTTCTTCTTCCTCGGCACCATCGGCGCCATCTTCTACGGCTCGGCACTGCTCGCAGGCGTGATCATGACTGTTCTCATCCCGGTCACCGAGGTGCTTGCCGTCCTGTTCTTCCACGAGCCATTCAATGGCACCAAAGGGGTCGCCCTCGCGCTCTCCCTCTGGGGCTTCGTGTCCTACTTATACGGCGAGGTCCGGACAAAGGTGCACCAATCTGACAAACCCCTGGATATGGAACATCTGGACCCTTAGCCGATCACATACATGTTCAGTTTTATGTACACGCGGTCTCTTGCACTCGAAGAAATAAGTAGCCAGTATATATCGTCTTGTATACGACATCACAGATACGTATATGATACCAAGAGAAAAAATGGTACACTTACCGGACAGAGTTACCTCCCCAAGGGCCCACTCTGACTACAGAATTTACATATACAAATTATTAAAAAGGAAAAAAACGACAATTTGCTGAGTTGAAAGAGATAAGAAAAGCAAGTTGTTGGATAAGAGTCATCTGTAGCACGAACTCTAAGAAACCTTGTGAGAATATATAGTGGACCATGTATAAATAAAATAGTAAGTATCATACATGTTCGCTATTAGACTAGCTATAGATAAGTTGACAATCTCATATAGCCAACAGTTAGATCTACTATTGTACTTGCTCTAAACATTGTCAGAGTAAGGATAATAGTACAGCCAGTTGTTTATTATATGATAGTGGCATGTCATCTATAACCAACCCTATAGCCAACATGTATAATAATTAGTTATAAGGTTGTGCTACTTTATTAATACATGGTCCACCACTCACTCTCACACAGTTCTTAGGAGGCTAGAAGCACGTGTTGCAGCTAGCTCTTTCGTGAGAGTCTGTTTCCATGCTCTCTCGTATCCTCTCTCTCTCCTTCAACTAAGAAAAAAAATAGTTAAATCATTACAGGATGCAACTTATTATATTTGCTCTCGTAAAGCATTAATGATGGCAACCCGAGGGTAACAAGAGAGCTGCTCCAGTAATGGCGTCTCCACAAAAGTACCGTACATGACACCAACACCGATAGATCCAACCACCAAAGTTAGATCCTGAGTTTTTAGCTTGAGAGAAATTCTAATCAAACTTTAAGCAATATATTCAACAAAGGAACAAACATGAACACCACAATTGCCAAGTTCAGCCAATGAAGTCCAGTCCTACAATTTTCACCCCTAAAACTCAATAATCTAAGGTCAAAGAGCACCACCAAACTGAAGTCATCCTGGGCTACAACCACATTTATATTCATCATCGCACAGCCACACACGTAAGTCTTGACATGAATCTAGCAACCTAGTTGAACAATGCCCGCAGAACACAAGTTGTTGAGCAGGGCCTAGGACGCATGCATCGACATAGATCTTGTGACATAGGAGTCCGGGCCGCCCAGGCAAAGCCGATAGGCCAGTCACACGGAGAATCTCAGAAAAGGGTCGACCCAACACATCGAGGAGAAATAGAATCAACGGTATGCCATCACAGATGCCTTCAAGAGACATTTCGCACTCCAACTACCGATGCACCCATCAGGGACGGCTAATCACCGGAGAGCGCCATCAGTGAACCTTCAATACAAAGGCCAAAATCTACTGACCATGTACCCTATAGAGACGGGCGAAAGCCAGGGGTCACACCTTTCGAGAAAATTAGTCGACAACACGCGTGAGAGCCTCAAAGGTGGACCGCATCCAACTAGATCGAGCCTGCCACACAAATATGCATAATGCGTTCTAGCAGGGTTTTCGAAGATGTGTCATCATTATCGTTGTCACAAAAAGGGAACCAAAGATAAATCGTCAACATGAATCAGAGGTCCGGCAGGTTGCGGCCAATAGTCACCATCGACGTCAGGACCGGGCGTCATGCTACTCCTGCCACTACAACGGCACGGTCACTTCTGCCAATGTGCATATCGAGGGTCATTATGATGTGCCAGCGCAAGGGCTCTTGGGGTGCCAACCAGTCCCCACAAACTCTCAGAGTGATCGAACAAGAGAGGGACGAAGTAAAATACCCTACTCAACCGGTCCCCCATTTTGTCCCTATTTATCCGAGTTGTCCAGCACCCCCAGACCACGTGGGCGGTCCACCCTAGATCACTTTATCTATTTATTTGTTATTTATTTTGTCCCTCTCTCTCCATCCCTACCATTCGCATGCAATGGATCGACATTTTTGGGGGACATGGCTGGACACACATGCAAATGAGGGTTTAAAGTAGACACGTCCGGACAGTGTTCGGACGTGTTCGCAGACAAACGAGGGCCGAAATTTGACAATCCATGTTGGAGATGGACTAATCCCTATGTCGTCGTCCTCTATACTGGATTTGACTACCGGGTTCCTCTAGTGGAGTGGAGTATGCGGGAAGGGGAAGAGACTAGGTTTGTGTGGCCTAGGGTTTCACTTGTTCGCTCCCTACGATTGATACGTGTGTCTGTATAATTCCAATGTAACTTTCTCTCGCTTTGGTTTAGTACGTGATAATTAGTGGGCATTGAAGCGTTGGGCCTGATTAGTTTGGTTTCCCCACGATAGGACACTAATTTTATCGAAATAAATTAGCTTTTCACTCAACAACCAGATAATAAATTAAAAGTCAAGCTAACACATATTCGGTTAATTCAATGTTGGTTTTGGTTCCGCTATGTTATTTTTAGTTCTGTTGATAATGGCATAATGATTCATTGTGCCTAGTTTTCCGATGCAACTTCTGTGATCCATTTGAGACTAATTTCTTTGAACGAACCTTGGCTTGTGAGTTTTACATGCTAGGTGGTGGTTACTTATCTAGTTGCCCATTTATTTAGGACATAGTCATCACCACGAATCATAGTAGTTACCCTGCTCTCTAGATAATGGTTACCACCATAGTACCGTATAGAGCTACTCGGGTTTGGGTGTTTTAGGGTAGAATATTCACCACGACATTAATATAGTTACCTTGCTCTCTATGCATGGGTGGACATAGCACTCCTATTGCCAGAGTGTTGGAACATGATTCGATGTTGAGTATCTCACGTGTGAGTGTGCTTCCAGCAACGAACCGACAAATCTCGACGGGAACTTTCAAACCAGTGTCTCGTTTTCCTCTACGAAATCCCATCGGACATCTCATATTCTCGTCCTAAATTATTGAATCGATTCCTTAACCCATACCAAAAAAAAATGCCCCGTTGCATAGTTTCCCTGATTCCCCAACCCAGCCCGGAACCCGACGGCCGACAGCGGCAGATCGGTAGGCGGAAAATACGCCCAACGGATGAAGGAAGATGGAGGACCCGGAGGTGGATCACCTAATGTAGATCCTTTGAGCGACGATGGCAGTGGGTGTCGGGTAGGTAGCAGCGACCTGGAGGTGGGACGCTTGTTGTAGATCCTTCAAAAATGAATGGTTCAATGACTTGATGATTTGTTATACTGATTGGGAGCTATTTAGACAACTTGATGGTGTTGTTATTGCTCAATGGTTTCGTGCCATGAAGATGAGGATGAAACATTTACCTTGCAGGCTTAGGGGTAATTGAAACATCATTGGTATTATCTCGGTATTCACGTTACTTCATGAATCATGATGAATATAATTTGTAGGTATGGTCATATGATTTAGTATCCATGTTTCTTTTTGTATGTTCTAGAGTGCCTTTGTGGGTGTATTTGGACACTTCAATTTTTTTCATTGATCGCCGAAGTTTTCTTAGTATTTTGAGAGTTCTTGTTAGTTGCTAGCATATTTAATAACGCACTTGAACATTTGAAAATGTTGTTAACCTATGAGTTGTGAACATTCAACTGTGTTGTGAATTTATGAATATTTAAATGTGTTGTATGTATATTTATACATTGCAAAAAAAAATCTCCATGTAATGCGTATATTTGTCCGAGAAAAATTTAGTTGCCTTGTGGTGCACGCAGTCTTCAAAAACTTTCTACGTCTTATTTTCTCTAGATAATTTTGTTATCACCATAGTACCAATGGAGTTACACGGGTGTTCATGGTAGGATTACCACTTTCCACGACATGGTGGTACAGTTATCCAAGTTTTATGTTCCTTGGTAATTGTATTGATGTTGTTACCCAGTTTTACATATTATGGTTTTCACTAGACACCAACATATTTACTAAAGGCGGTTTTCTAACACCATGGTATACATCAGTCGGCGGCGGGTCAACATTACGTAGTTATATAGTGGGTAACTAATATGTACTCTCCCCTTGTTGAATAGTATGTTCTTTGTCAAAATATAACTTTACAAAGTTTAACCATGTATTTAGAAAAATATTAACATCTACGATATCAAAACAATACATCATGAAAAAATATCGTGTACATGCATATTGTATATGTTGATATATTTTTGTATATAGTTGGTCAAAGTTTACTAAGTTTGACTTTGATCTATCCATCAAAGTGTAGTGCATATTAGTTTTATTCAAAGCGTAGATGTTGATATATTTTTATATATGCTTAATCAAACTTTACGAAGATTAAATGTACTCCTTCCGTTCCAAAATACTTAACTTCCATTTGTCTAACTATAGATGTATCTAGACATGTTTTAGTGTATAGATACATTCATATTTGGAAAAATGGGAGTATTTTGAAACGGATGGAGTATGTTCTGATAACATTGATTTTGATGTTTTTTCCTGGAATACTAGTCAAAGACCGCTCCGATTAGGGATTTAGGGGTTTGTGCCCAAATTTTGTTCCAGCAAGTTTACCTGCTTATATAGTAGGAAATATGTAGGCAGTATACATCGCATAGTGAAACACCATAGATAAAGATATATATAACTGGTTTACTATGACTCTGTTCTTCTCGTGTAGTTCATCTTAGAGGTTAAGGACTCTCTGTCGTCATCCGCACGCCAACACCCCTTGATCTCAACGCCACCTCTATAGTCGGAGACTCAATTGTGATGCAACGGGAGTCGCCCACGTTCCTACCGGCAGTGGCCTTACTCTCGCAACTTGTTTATCGGAACAGCCATGGCCATGAGGCCCCTAACATTGCAACATGCAATGTTTGATTGTGCAAGCCTACTTATTATGTGAAACTTGTGATTGTACATAGGCCTAAATGGATAGATCTCGTTATGCCTCTCAAAGAAAGTAACGTTCTAGCAATGATTTCTCAACACTAGATCTTGAGGAAGAGGCCACCCCAAGTGGGAGAAATCATTTGGTTTTGTCAAGGAAAAAAATGAAATCCAAATAGCCCGCAAAGTGTGAGGCTTCATCACTTGTAATGCATGAATTATTGAGAAAAATAATAACCGATAAAGAGGTGTAAAATGTGAAGAGGGGATGGATGAGATATCTCAAAAAAGATGAATGCTTAAAGCTTCATGGATATGCAAGAAGATAAGCTCCTAATTGAATCCGAGGTTGCCACAACTGGCAAGCTGAAAGTGGTATCAAGGGCAAAAAAAAATATATGTTCAGTTGGACCCTTAAGTTCGACTCCATTAGAGATGCCAGTGTGGTTGGTGTTTATGAATCCATGGTTTTGCAAAGTAAAAAAAAACAAAAGAGGGAATCTAGTTCCACTGATGAAGCACCTCTCCGATGTACATGCGCTGCTCACAACCTTATCCGACAATCCGACATACAGCTACCTAAGTCTGGCCAAGGGCGCAAAGGCGTCTCGGCTTGCGCAGGGGAGGGGGCTGCACCGCACGGGGATCTCCGGTGCTCTGGGGCTTTTGTGATGCTTTTGGGCCGACGCGTGGGCTTCCTATATTTGTATATGGATATGGGTATGCATAGATAAACGCTGACCTTCGCAAAGGTCTTCTCGTGATACCCCGTACTCATGATACCCTGCACTCGTGATACCCCACACGATAAGAGCGAGCACCTTTGTTGGTGCGTCTCTTCCTATTTTTCCATGCGTGGGCCGGCGGCATTCTACAATAATTTATACTAAATTTTTATACTTCGTTGAAACTTATTAGTTTTTTTGCATTCTACAATCTTATTGTGTGTAATTTATATTAATTACTTATTTTCGTTAACCACATAAAGATTTACTAAATTACTTGTGGTGTTTTTTTAGTTCTAAGTTATAACTTATATAGTTGAAAAAATACACTTGGATTGTGCGAAATTTAGATTAAATTTTGTAATATCAATTACTTCATAAATTAAATTTGGCAACTCTATAAACAATACACCGCATACATATTTATGGTATATTTCTCTCTATCATGTAGTCTAAAAATATCTGACGGATGGCTCTTAGTGCTTCATTAGGTGCGCATACTTATAGGAATTTCGAGAGAAAAAAATTTAACTTTGGGCGGATTTTTTTTCTTTTGATGAAGGGCTTTCATTACTTAAAGAGTTTATGCATTACACCCGGCCTCTGCATCATAAAAGTACACAGCCGAAATCCAGAAAAAAAAACAAATACGACAGATCTAAACAAATCATGAAGACGTAGGCTATCGACAACTATGGAGCTGCTATGATAAGTTCAAGCGGTCATCCATATGGGATAAAAATATCCCTCGCCACCTGCTACAGTCGTGCACAAGCCTCCGTAAAAAGTCCTTGAAACTCCCTCCGCTGTAATATGGACCATGAATGGAGAATACATGTGAATCGGAATAGAACCTACATACGAGAAAAAAAATTATCATTGAAAATCTTGTCATTTCTACATAGCCAGAGCGACCATATAACGGCTAGATCTCCTACCCTAATAATAGCTTTGAAACGATTATCAACCCCATTTAGACAGTCATCGAAAATATTCGCAATGGACGTGGGCTGATAAAGGTTCGAAGCCATTTGGATAACGGGCCAGATAGAACGCGCAAATGTGCATTCAAAGAATAAATAAGTGCTTAATTGTCTCATCAAGAGAATAAGAAACACACTTCGTACTTCCATGCCAATTACGTTTGACAAGATTATCCTTTGTTAATATGACCCCTTTACCATGGTAACATGCAAAATTTTTAATCTTTAGGGTATCTTCATCAGCCATTTTTTTTTATTATTATCGACTATTAGATCTAACTGGACCATAGCCTATACATGGAATCCATCGAGAACACGCCGTTCTTGTTTAACTTTCGACGAAACTCATCGGTTCCTGGTGTCAAATTTACCGTAGTCAATCTATCCACCAGCGCATTTCCAGGACAAAAGTCTTGGACCAATGACATCTCGTCTGAACGTCACATTTGGAGGTGATGTTTGCATAACCGTAGCCATCGTATCACCCTTGTGCCGCACAAGGCTGTATAAGGCCGGATACTGTTCTCGGAGTGTGGTATTACCCAAACTTATATCCTCAAAGAACCTTATCTGTGATCCATCATTAATCTTAAATACCCCATAGCGAAAGAAATTATTCTTAGTCGTCATTAGGCCGGCCCAAAAGTGAGAAACACCTAGTTTCCACATAACCTATGAAACTGCTTTGGAGTCAATGTATTTTTGTTTAAGAAGCGTTTGTCATATGTTTTCTTCGGTTAGTAGTTTGAAAAGCCTTTTACCTGGAAAGACCGAGTTCTTAACTTGTAGGTCATGAATACCCAACTCTCCCGGGTCTTTTGGTCGACAAACTACGTCCCACCTGGTCGGTCGATATTTCTTTTCTCGTTGTCCCCTTGCCAAAAGAATCTTGATCGAAAATAATCCAATTTATTTAAGACTCTTTTAGGTAACTGGAAGAAAGATATCATATACAGTATCATATTAGAGAGCACTGAATTTATGAGTACCAATCTTTCACCAAGGGACAACAATTTTTCTTTCCAACTAGCTAGCTTTTTATGCAATCATTCTTCGACGTGGCTCCATTCTGCATTCGTCAATCTCCTATAGTGTATTGGTATACCCAAATACTTAATAGAAAATTGACCTTGCTGACATCCGAACAACTTGGTATACTGATCTACGACATCCTGTGCCTCACCAAAGCAAAAAAAATTCGCTTATGGAAGTTGATTTTTAATCCGTACATGTGCTCGAACGCCGAAAGAATTAATTTTAAGTTCGCGGCTTTATTCAGATCATGTTACATAAAGAGAATCGTATCGTCTGCATATTGAAAAATAGAAAGTCCCCCATCAATAAGATGTGAAATTACTCTCTCAATTTAGTCATATTCTGTAACATCCCAAGTATGAAAAACATCCATTAGAATGTTTGCTCTCTGTTATTTTATGTTTTGCATCATGGCATCATGTTCATTGCATTTGTTTTGCTTTGTTTTCCATTTGTTTTCCTCTGTTTTCCTTTGTTTTCCTTTGTTTTCTATTTGAATTTCAAATCAAATTTCAAACCTTTTGTTTCATACTTGTGATGTTACAATTTCCAAAATGATATTTCAAATCAAAACAATCAATTGTTTCCATTAAAGTTGTGATTCCAAAACTATTGTTTTGTTTCTATCAAAAATTCATTTAATACCAAACCCTTTTCAAATTCAATTAATTTCCAAAACAGCAACCCCTTTTGAAAATTATGAAAATGACAAAACACTTCCATCATTTGTTTCCATTAAACTAAGGTTCAAACTATTTAAATTATTGCTTCCAATATTTCACTTAATATTCAAAATTCATTCAAATTGCATTCAAAATTCAATTACATCTTCCAAACAGCAACCATGTTGAATTTATGAGAATTACAAAACTTTTCCAATCATTTTTGTTACAAATAAACTTGAGGGTCCAAAAACTAATTATATGATTCCTTTTAATAAGTCACTTAATCTCAAAATTCACTCAAACTTCAAACCAATTGCAAACAGCAACATAATTAAGTTTTTGAAAACCAAAGTTTGCAAAATTGTTGCTGTTACATTAAATACTTGTTACAAAATTTTACCTAATTTTCTAAACCCTAAAAACCCTTCCTTTTTCTCTTTTCCTTTTCAGCAAAAAAAAATAAAACAGAATAAAAATTAAAAAGAAAGCACACCAGAGAGAGAGAGGAGCAGGCCCAGCCCAGCTCCCCTCAGGCCCATACCCCTTCGATGCCCTTCTTCAACCTCTGTACGGATTTCATCCGTTCTGTCCACGTAGCAGAGGAGGAGCAGCGAACGGCCATCACCACCTCCTCCCCCTCCTTAAAACTAGCCCGTGCCCTAGCTCCCTAACCCTAGCCGCACTCCCTTCTCTCCCTTCTCCCTCTTCTCCCCGCCTCCATTTTCTCCCTCTGCTTCTTCTCCCTGCACCTCTCCCTCGCTGTAACTTCTCTGAACCAAAACGCCACCGAAGCCTCCACCTTCCCCTCCGGTGATCGCCGCCGGGAGGCCCTCCTCCGGCCATGCTAACGCCGGGAATGGAACCTCCTTTGCGCCGCCTACCTCCTCCACCCATCAGCTTGGACCGGGAGGGCCCGAGGCGCCGCCGCCGTCGCCGCCAAGTCGCCGGCCCGCCTCCCTGCTCCGCCACCGTCCGCCTCCTCCTGTCCCCCCTCGGTGAGCGCTTACTTCCCTCGACCCCTCCCTGCCTCTCCTCTCTCCCTTGGCAGCACACGCATTAGCACCCGCACGCGCGGACAGCGGCCACGGCGAGCCGCAGCAGCGCTTCGCTGTCCGCCGGCGACTGCGTTTCGCCCGTCAGATTCAGTACCGTTCGGGTTCAGTAACTTTCAGTTAAATCCCGCGAGCAACACCTTATCCACCCCGCGCCTCCCTTCTGTCAACAAGCAACAGCACACCCCACTGGCTAGGACCCTTGCGCGCAAGCCCCAGGTCCTGGGTTCGATCCCCCCAAGCCACACCCTTTTATTTTAGCCTTTTTCTTTTTCTGCCCGAATTTCAGAAACTCAGATCTGAGCAATTAATTCTAAAATCAATATAAAATTGTATTTTGCTCCAAATTGAATGATTCAAATTCCTGTGGATTCAAAATCTTGTGCCCTTTCCATTAGTAACAAAATTGCAACATATTTCTGTAATACTTTTTGCACTAAATTTTTAATTACTGAAAATGCAATAAAAATTGGAAACTTTGGAATTTCATAACTTGAGTTTGGTTCATCCAATTTGAGCAAACTTGGGCTCTAAAAATTTGTCTTAACAAACTCTACACATAGGTATTTTATTTTGTCACAATTGAATTAATTTTGAGCATGTTTCCCTCTGTTTACTAAAAAGGGAAGAATAAGAATGTTTAGGAAAAATTGCATAATAAATTCAATAATCACCCAAAAATTATGTTTAATAGCTCAAAATGTTCAGTGAAACATTTGCTACATGTTTTAAACCTTTTCAATGCAATTTGTTTATTGATTTCCCTAATTAAAAGTGGTGCAATAATCCAATGCTTTAATTAAACCCCTTTTAATTAAATTGCAAAATTCATAACTTGGGCATAAAAATTCCAAATTCAACAAACTAAATATGTTTTCCATTAAATTTTTCATGTACTTTCCAAATATCAACTTTGTTTGCTGTTTTGAATAATTTAAATTGCTGAAAACAATTGTTTCTTAATTAATGCATTTAAAATTGCCAAAATAATAACTTGCTCATTTTAAATCCAATTTCAACAAATGAAATATGTTTTCCATGCAAAATTAAACCCTCTTTCCAAATATAAAATTTGTTTCATGTTTTGAATAATTAAAATTGGTTAAATAATTTAAACCTTGTTTAATTCATTTAAAATTGTTGAATTCATAACTTGGTCAAATTAATTTCTTTTGGGACATATAAAATATGTTTTCCAACCATAAAAGTATAAGCTTTTCAAATATGAACTTCACTCAATGTTTTGCACAAATAAAAATTCAAATAATTTCATACTTGAATTAATTCATTTAAATCTTGTTTAAACTTGTTTAATTCATAAGTAAATTATTCTAAATCCTTTTTCAACAAGTGAAACATGTAATCCACCTAAAATTGTGTGTTCTTATCAAATATGAACTTTGTTATCTATTTTGAACAATTAAAATTGGTGAAAACAACAAATGCTTGTGTAACACCTTTAAGGAACCAAAATTCCATAACTTAATAAATGAATTTCCAAACTTGGTAAACCTTATTTCAAATTGATTCTATTGTTGTTTTCTTTTGTTTTCCTCATCCATGCATCATGCTAATTCACTTACACATGTTGATTAGTTGTAGAACAATTAATTCAACCTTAATTCATGGGCTTTCCATATGCAATCCAATTGCATATGGGTCCATTTAAACATGTTATCCTGTCAACTAGTTTATTTCTGATGCATCAACTAAATTGACATGCATCATCCCATGTTTGTGCACTATGCCATGTTATTGATTGTTTATCTCTCTGCGTTGTTTGTTTGCTTCTTCTCGGATAAACGACGACGTTGAGACCGACGATACTTACGACACCCCTTGTAAGGATCTAGCTCAGTACCAGGCTGCTGAGTTTGCAGGCAAGTATTCACTCACATGAACCACTGTGTTCCTTTCAACATTGGTTACCGATACTTTCCGTTGTCTATTCTGCTAGCCCTATGAATTGTTGCTTCTGTTCGAACCTATCACATGTATCCTTTAACCCTGATAATGCCTCACCTCCACTCCCATAACCCCGTTGTTTGAGCCCGTGTCTTACTAGCATGCTTAGGGTTGTTTCTGCTCGAGTCTGTTACCCGTTACTTTCTGCTACTAATTTCTATCATGTTCTGGGGCTCGATGTCAAACAACAACCTGTAAATTTTGAGGTAATAATAATTTGCTGATAAGGCACCGGCAGGAGGCCCGGCGTGGTTTTGAGGCCTGCTAGTGTCGACCCTAAGTAGGAAAAGGGTCTTGTCTACTGATCCATGATGAGCGCACTAACCGCATGTGGGAAGCGTGTATGGGCGCCCCCCTCAATTTGATTCGATTCGCATCTCGTCCAAATCGCCACACTTAGTTCGGGCTTTCCATTTGTGTAACATCCCAAGTATGAAAAACTTCCATTTAGAATGTTTGCATTTGTTTTACTTTGTTTTCCATTTGTTTGCTTCTGTTTTACTCTGTTTTCACAATTCAAATTCCAACAATATTCAAACATTTATTTCATACTTGCTCTGTTACAACCTTTTAAATAAAAGTTCAAATAAAAAACAACCATTTTGTTCCATTAAAACATGAGGTTAAAACCATTAAAAGTATGGCTTTAATAAGATAATTAATCCAAACTTAATTCAATTGTATTTCAAATTCAAATAAAAAACATCAAGCAGCACCCAATTTCACATTATGAAAGTACCAAACAATTCTAATCACATTTGTTCTAATTTAACAATAGGGTTCACCCTATTAAAAAGTTTGTTTTCAATAATAATCATTTAATAAGCAAATTCTTCCAATTTGAATTAAATTACAAACAGCAAACTAAATTTGAACTTTTGAAAAACCAGAGTTACAATTGGTTGCTTTTGACCTAAATAACTCACCCTAATTTTTCTAAAAATTTTACTAACTTAAAAACCCCATTTTTCTTCCTATTCTATTTTCTGCAAAAAAAAACAGAAGGAGAAAATTTTAAAAAATAAAAAACGGGCGCCAGGGGCAGTGGGCAGCCCAACCCACTTCTTTTCCTCCCCCGCGCTGGCCCGGTACCGTTTCGGCCGCGCCCCCACCTTCTGTTTCGCGTACGGCAGGGCATCCGGCGGTGCCACGTCGCCGCCGCGCGTAGGCAACGGCCGCGCGCGCCCCTAACCCTCTATAAAAACCCTACCCCCGAGCTCTGCTAGCCCTAGACCACCTAGGCCACCCTATCCCCTCGAGCTCCGCCGCCGTTTCCTCTCTCTCGCGGCCGATCCCCTCTCTCTCAACCACGCCGGAGAGCGCCGCTTCTGAACATTCAACCACCACCGCCGCCATGCACCTCCTCCTCCCTGGCTGACAGCGGGAATCAGCCCGCCGTGCTCACCTCTCCCTCGTCGACACCTCCTCGGCCACGGGGACTCCCTGCTTCCACGCCGCCATCCTCGCCGCTGACAGCAACGACCACCTCGCCGTCGAGCTCAACCTCCGATTCCTCACGGTGATCATCGCCTCCTTCCTCTCCCTCCTCTCTGTCTTGCTCGCAAGCACACACGCACCCGTGCACGTACACCCGCAAGCCCCACGAGCCCGACAGCAACGTTGTTCGCCGCCGTTGAGCCACCGCGAGCACCTGTCAAGTTTCAGAAACTTTCGCGCGCGTCAGTTAAAAATTCAGATAACGAATCTGAACCATAACCTGTTTGCGCTGCTTATACTGACAAAACTGAAACGAGTACCGCAGTGGTAGCAGGCAGTGCGCGCAAGCGAGGGATCCTGGGTTCGATTCCCCTCCCGCGGGGAAAACCCCCAACCTTTTTTTCGCGCAGCGCTGACAGGGTGGCCCCCTGTCAGCCACACTGTTGCCACGCAAGCACACGCTGGCCCAGGGCCCATTGGCAGTGCCCTGGGTTAGATAGCAGTGCGGTATAAAATGTTTTAGCCTTTTTCTTTTTCTGTTTAAGTCCTAAACATTTACAGATTGGTCCCTGAAACCAATTTGCTAATAACTTTTGCTTTATAAACCCAACTAATAAAAATAAAATATGTGCACTGCCCTAAATTAAATTATCTATCTATTTATAGCATTTGTTTTCTGTTTTGAATTTTCCAAATGCATTCCAAATTTGAATTCAAACAATTCATTTGTAATTTGATAAAATCCATAACTAATTCATACTAAATCCAAATAATGCAAATAAAATATGTTTTCCATGCTATTTCAAACCACCTATTCAAATATAAATTTTGTTTCATGGGTTGATTAATTAAAATTGCTTAAATAATTTAAACCTTGTTTAAATCATTTAAATTTGCTAAATTCATAACTTGCTCAAATTAAATTATTTTTGAACATGCAAAATATGTTTTCAAACCAGAAAAACTTAACCTTTTCAAATATGAATTTGAATTTATGATTGGAACAAATAAAATTCAAATAATATTCAAACTTGTTTTAAATTCATTTAAAACTTGTTTAATTTTGTTTAAGTCATAATAAATTCATCCTAACTCCTTTTTCAATATTTGAAACATGTAATCCACCCAAAATTTTATGATCTTTTCAAATATGAATTTTGTTATTTATTTGGCACAATTTAAATTGGTGAAAACAACAACTATTTGTGTAGTCCCTTTAAGGAACCAAAAAATTCCCTAACTTAATAAATAAATTTCTAAATTGGTAAACCTTATTTCCAATTGGTTCTATTGTTGTTATTTTGTTGTTTTCCTCATCCATGCATCATACTAATCCACTTTCACCTGTTGGTTAATTGGAAAACAATTGTTTCAACCAAAATTCATGGGCTTTTTCATATGCAACTCAAAATTGCATATGTGTCCATTTAAATTGTGTTACCATGTAACCTAGTTTATTTTGAGGCATCCCTTAACTTGACATGCATCATCCCATGAGTGTGCACTATGCCATGTTATTGATTGTTTATCTCTCTGCATTGTTTGTTTGCTTCTTCTCGGATAGACGACGACGTTGAGACAGACGATACTTACGACACCCCTTCTGAGGATCTAGCCCAGTACCAGGCTACTGAGTTTGCAGGCAAGTTATCACTCACATGAACCATTGTGTTCCTTTCAACATTGGTTACCGATACTTTCCGTTGTCTATTTCTTCTAGCCATATGTATCGTTGCTTCTGTTACGAACCTATCACATGATACCCTGAACCCTGATATTGCCTCACCTCCAGTCCTATAACCCCGTTGCTTGGGCCCGTGTCTTACTAGCATGCTTAGGGTTGTTTTTGCTCGAGTCTGTTATTAGTTACTTTCTGTTATCCTATTTGATTATATTCTGGGGCTCGATGTTAAACAACAACCTGTTAATTTGAGGTAATAATAAATTGCTGATAAGGCACCGGCAGGAGGCCCGGCGTGGTTTTGAGGCCTGCTAGTGTCGACCCTAATTAGGAAAAGGGTCTTGTCTACTGATCCATGATGAGCGCACTATCCGCATGTGGGAAGCGTGTATGGGCACCCCCCTCAATTTGATTCGATTTGCATCTCGTCCAAATCACCACACTTAGTTCGGGCCTTCCATTTGATGCACGCATATGCAGGTACGAACCCGAGGCCAGGGTGGAACTTTTGTAGTCGGCATTTAGGGCGGTGTGGTCTTCCAGTGCTATGAGGGTCCCCTTTTCTTCGTGGGGCTCGATTAGCCGCGCACGCACAGCACGTGGTGCTTTGGGCTTGATGCGAAGAAGAGTTGAGTTGTGTTGAGTGCCCCGCTTGGTGGGAAAGGCCTTCCCATCTGGCGGGTTACTCTTACGTGTACGGCCAAATTGGTGCACCCCTGCAGGGATAAATCTTCTCGAGAAGCCGTGTTTTCCGCGGTTATGGTTGACTTGGTGAAAGTACTGGCTAACAAGTACTACACCTAACTAATGATAACTTGACTAGTAATAGGCTTATTGACACAACAATTTGATCCATCATTAATCCAACTGCGTGAGTTATCCTCGGGTTGCTTCTTTGGATAAGGGGCGAGATCCAGGATGGGTTTGTTTTGGTG
Organism: Alopecurus myosuroides; assembly: GCA_028641055.1. Classification (NCBI taxonomy): domain Eukaryota; kingdom Viridiplantae; phylum Streptophyta; class Magnoliopsida; order Poales; family Poaceae; genus Alopecurus; species Alopecurus myosuroides. The sequence goes on along the minus strand of CM054063.1, from coordinate 250,884,589 downwards.
GTTAGTTGTAGTTGGTTACGATACGCTATCTTATCCCCTTTCTGATAGCCGGAAGATGTAGTATGTTCTGTAGTTGGTTAGTGCAGCCAGTTGCAGCATCTTTTATATCCCTTTCTTCCGTTGAACCCAAGGCATCTGTGCTTGATGTTGACGGGCTACACTTTGGTGAACTGTGAGTCTTGCTTGCCAGTACGTTTATGTACTGACCCCTTTGGGGCTGTGGTTTCCGCAGACTACGCTTACGAGGATCCCCGTGACGGCTACTACGTGGAGTTTGACGAGGCTACTGACGAGTAGGTAGCGGACCCGGGCAGGATCCGAGACATCGTGGATGGGCTCCGTTTTCTTTTCATTCCCGGCTTCTTAAGCCTGTTTGGATTTGTCTGTACTCAGACCCTTTGAATGCTTCCGCTGAGATGTAATGATGTTATGTTGGGACATGTGTCCTCTGGATGATTGTATTTGCTACCTCTGCTCTAGTGAGAGCTATTTACAACTTATTTCCATGTTTTGTGTCTTAGAGATCTGTTGTGTTATCATTTTGTTCAACGCCGTTGACGTACCATGTGTGTATGGTATGAAGTACGTCAATGGTAGTATCCGGATTTCTATGGGATGGTTTACGTAGACGCTGAACAGATAGGGGTTGGTTGTCACGCATACGTGTGTTGGCCTACTCGTAAGAGATGCGGGTGCCGGTAAGCACCGTAATCCAATCCACTACTGTTCAACGGAACTGCGAGTATCCTCTAGAAGTCCGGGTGCGACAAATGGTATCAGAGCCTGTCTGCCTGTAGGATCCCTTTTACTGGTCGCAGTTGAGTCTAGAAACTATTTTGTAGCTATATAGGAAAAATGAAACGTGAGAGTAGGAATTCTGCCATTTTTCTTGTTTCGCCACCCACCCACCCTTTTCTGGTAAGGAAGTGCAACGTTGTTTTCTCTTCTCACCTAAACTTTCAACTTAGGATTTCACGAATCCTGGTTTCTCTAGGATAGTTATATCTACTAGACCATAGGAATGGAGGTGGTTGTGACATGATTTATCATGTTGCCTACTCATGATTGAGAACGGAGGCGTGTAAGCCCCGGAAGCAAATCCTCTATTCTTTAAGCAGTAGATATTGATCCTTTAGAAGCCCGGATGGGTTTTCCGTAGTACCTCAGGAGTTTTGGTCTCGTGTTTCCCGTTGTTGCTTCGATATCCTGTTCTTCTCAACATCCTTTTCGTCCGTTGAAACCTTGTTATTGCTTTCCACTTCAGTTCTCTATCGGCGTCTAATCAAAACTTCCCCGATCATCCACAGATGGATCTCAGGTTCTTCCCGCAGGTGGTTCGGATGACTCGTTGCGAGAGCACTGCCGGTTATCCGGAGATGCTGAGGGACATGGTCACTTATCTGGGGTTCCGTTGGGCACCAGAGTACCAGGTCTACGAGCAGCAGCGAGAGTTTGACCAGACCTACTACCAGGCTATCGTCTACATTCTGTCAGATGATGGCATGAGCGTTGTCCACCGCTACGAGGAAGTAGGTTCCACAGTGGATATGGCCGTGCAGCAGGCAGCTTATGTGAGTCTCACCGTCCTTCGTGCTGACTACTGGGGATTTGACGATTCTATCTATCGCCACATCCCCCGTGGTTACATCACTTCGGAGGGAGCTCACTTCACTCTCTACGACAACCTGGATGTCTACGAGCATGATAACACCAGGCTGCACACCACCGCTCAGTTTGTGAGGCACAGTGACGCAGTTGCCACCACACTCTCTCAGGAGTTGGCTTCAGTCAGAGAGCAGCTCTACCTTGCTTTGACTCGTCTGGCGACGTACACCACAGACTTTGTTGGAGATGAGCGCTTTGCACGTTTCGATCAGCCAGTTTGTCGTCGTCTGCCAGATGCTGGAGGTTACGAGCCGATCAGAGGTCCACTCCTCAACCTCGGTGCTGGTTACACTAGGATTCCCCGCTTTGGAGCACAGGGAGCCGACGCTATGTACTTCACCACACCTAGAGTCGCTCTCAGACTGTCGTGGTGGTGTCACGGCAGATGCCATGGGATGGCTAAAGATGTGGGGACGAAGGACGCTGGAGGTGCTCGGGGAGGGATCACGCGACGAGTAGCCGCGTGAGGTACGAAGTAAACACTGCAAACAACACGATCTACCCAGGTTCAGGGCCCTCGTGCGGAGGTAAAACCCCTACTCCTGCCTTTCTTTGTGTATTCTGGTGTCTCACCGAGTAGCCACAGTACAATGTTCTTGCTACCGAGTAGCCACTCTCCTCTCTAGATGATGAACTAGGTCAAGAACTTAGGGTTTCTAGTGTCCCAGCATGCGATCTAGGTCAAGATGTGTTCGATCCTCACGCAGGAGGCGGCGGGGCACCTTATATACCTGGTGCCCAGCCGGATACGTCCAAACATGGACAAGTGTCGACATAGTGTGCACATCGTCCTTCTTCCGGGTTCCCGCTGACAGCTTTGGTTCCTAATCTTGGCTGCATCTGGAAAGTCGTTGGGCAAAACAAGGGGACAGACTGGTATCACTGTACCTAAACACAGAGTAGGCCCCCCTTATCCTGCCACGGCCTGCTTCCATGCTGTCACTGTCAGGCAGGCCGGTCCCAGATGAACAGTAGTTCGAATAGTGCCAAGTACGGACCCAGGATACGCGGGATCCTGTGTCAGAACGGCTCCTTTGACTTTCTGGCCCGAGTAGGTTCCCGCCAATTGTTCCCGCCAATTGTACTCGGGCCAACTCTTCTACTCGAATGTAGAGAACTTGAATGATTCTTCCTTCTGGTCATCTTGAGGTCAGACCGAGTAGCAGTCAACCGGGTAGCAAAATACCGGGTAGGAGGCTACTCGACCAAACCCTTCTTCTGTAAGTCACCTTTACCACTTGCCTTTACCCTACTCGGGGGTAACCCCCCGACACAGACCACGTCAGATCTATGTGGATCGTCGTTCTACCTACTTTCGTGGGCGTGCTCCTCACCGTACCCCTCGTCGTACTACTCACCGCCGTCCTGCGTGATGAGCATGAGAGTACCGATGTATCCATTCTTAGCTATATTTAGTTATCCTTTGGCTTTCGAACCATGTATTGGTGTGTTGGATATTCTGATGTATTTGAACATGTGATGATGTACCTGTTGGTTATCTATTCATGCGTCGGAATAATCTCTCTTTCGGTTTCCAAGTCTATCTGTTTATGTTGTTGTGCTAAAATGCATGTCTATTCAGGATGCCGCCAACAAGGAACAACCCGCCTGAGCCACCGCCAATCATGGAGCTGTTGAATCAGATGACTCAGGTCGTGACGTAGATGGCCCAGTTCCAGGCTAATCAGCACAACAACCAGAATGTTCCACGAGTCAGCATCAAGGAGTTTCTGAGTCTGGGGCCGAGAGCTTTCGTGGCAACACGCGAGCCTCTGGATGCTGATGACTGGATCAGGGAGATGGCCAGGGCTCTGGACATTGCTCACGTTGCTGAGGAAGACAAAGTCAAGTATGCCACCTACCTACTGAAGGGTCAGGCAGCTACTTGGTGGGAGAACTACCAGACCATGAGAGCTGGATACCCAATCACCTGGGGTTGTTTCAAGGATGCCTTCCTGAAGCACCACATCCCAGATGGTCTCATGGAAAGGATGCGTGAGGAGTTTTGCTCTCTCAAGCAGGGCAAGCTGGACGTCATTGGCTATCAGAATGAGTTCAATCGCCTCGCTCGTTACGCTGGTGATGAGGTGTCCACTGAGGCTAAGAAGATGGCAAGGTTCCGCCGAGGTTTTAACCCGGAACTCAAGTACGCCCTCACCAACATCAAGGCCAAAGAATTCGAGGAGCTCGTGAACACCGCGCTCAATGAAGAAAATGGGCGCAAGGCGTTCGAGGAGTCTCGGAAGCACTCGCGTGAGGGTGGTTCCTCCTCCAACATGACCACCCCTCCGCAGAAGCGTCGTATCTGGGTGCCAAATGCTGCTGTCACTAGGGCTCCATATGCCCAAGCTTCTCCAGGCTATGCTCCCCGCCCACCCAACCCATCTCAGATGCATGGTCAGAGGTTTTCAATGGGGCAGCCAAGGCCAGATACTCCTCGTGTCGTCACTTGCTACAAATGCAAGCAGACGGGGCACTACGCTGACAAGTGCACTCAGAGGCAGCTACCTCCACCACCTGCACCTTGCCCCAACACCAACCAGGCAATGGTGCGTGCTCCCCCGGCTAAAGCCTTCAACTCCAACAACAGGCCTGTCGGGAGGACCGCGAGGGTGAATCATGTCAAGGTCGACAAAGCTGAGGAAGCTGCTAACGTCGTTCTCGGTACATTCCCCGTAAACTCTTTTCCAGCTAAAGTGTTGTTTGATACCGGGGCATCGCATTCTTTCGTGTCAAAGATCTTTGCAACAGCAGTTAAACTACCCTTTGTTGGTTTGGGTTCCCCGCTAGTAGTAAACTCCCCTGGAGCAACTATGCAAACTGCCAAGATCAGTCATGAGAATCAGATTCTAATTGGAGGTCACATATTCCTTGCTTCCCTCATTCTGCTTGGAAATTCTGACATTGATGTCATTCTTGGCATGGATTGGTTGAAGGCCAATAAAGCTACGATTGACTGTGCTCAGAAGTCAATAACTCTGTTCCACCCTTCTGGCCAGATAGTCTATTCTCCAAATGAATCAAGTTATGTTCAGCTATACACCCTCTATGCTAAACCTCTACCTCTACTCGAAAATGTTCCGGTGGTTTGTGAATTCCCTGACGTCTTCCCAGAAGAGTTGCCAGGGATGCCTCCGGACAGAGCAGTTGAGTTCGTGATCGAGCTTGAGCCAGGTACTGCTCCAATCTCTAAGCATCCATACAAGATAGCTCCTCCTGAACTGAAATTGTTAAAGGAGCAAATCGATATGTACATGGAGAAAGGTTACATTCAGCCTAGTTCTCCGGCTTGGGGTTGCCCAACTCTGTTCGTTGCCAAGAAGGATCAAACAAAGAGACTCGTTGTTGACTATCGTCCTCTTAACGAGAAAACCATCAAAAACAAGTATCCAATTCCTCGTATCGATGATCTTTTTGATCAACTTGCTGGAGCCTCAATATTCTCAAAGTTGGACTTGAGGATGGGTTACCATCAAATAAAGATCAGAAAGGAAGATATTCCAAAAACAGCTTTCACCACTCGGTACGGTCTATATGAATACACCGTCATGTCCTTTGGTCTCACCAATGCACCGGCGACGTTCTCTAGACTCATGAATTCTGTCTTCCATGAATACCTCGACAAGTTCGTTGTGGTATATCTTGATGACATTCTTGTCTACTCCAAATCCGAGGAAGAGAATGGAGAACACCTTCGTCTCACTCTCATGAAACTTCGCGAGCATCGTCTATATGCCAAGTTTTCCAAATGTGAGTTCTGGATTCCAGAAGTTGCTTACCTTGGTCATGTCATCTCTGCCAAGGGCATAGCCATTGATCCAGAAAAGGTTAAAGCAATTGTTGATTGGAAACCTCCTAAGACGGTGAAGCAAGTCAGAAGTTTTCTTGGCTTGGCTAGCTATTGCCGTCGTTTCGTCCAAAATTTTTCCAAGATTGCCAAACCTCTCACTGATCTCACAAAGAAGGATAAGAAGTTCGTTTGGTCTCCACAATGTGATGAAATTTTCAATCTCCTGAAGACTAAACTCACTTCCACCCCAGTTCTGGTTGGCCCAGATACTACCAAACCTTTCCAGATATTCTGCGATGCATCTCTCCAAGGTCTAGGTGCAGTTCTTATGCAAGAACGTCAAGTTGTGGCTTATGCTTCACGTCAGTTGAATGCCCATGAGCAAAACTATCCCACACATGACCTTGAACTTGCAGCAGTTGTGTTTGCCCTCAAGAAATGGAGACAATACTTGTTGGGTAATCGCACTGAAATCTTTTCCGATCATAAGAGTCTGAAATACATCTTCACTCAACCAGATCTAAACCTCAGGCAAAGGAGATGGATTGAAAAGATTAAAGACTTTGATCTCACCATTTCTTACACTCCAGGCAAGGCTAATGTTATGGCCGATGCTCTCAGTCGCAAGTCATATTGCAATAATCTCATGATCATGGAAAGCCAACCTCCACTTCATGAAGAATTCCAGAAGCTGAACCTTGGTCTTGTTCCTCAAGGTTATCTTGCAAGCTTGACAGCCAGTCCAACTCTCGAGGATAAGATTCGTTCTGAACAACTTCGTGATGCTGAAATCAAGAAGATGGTAGAACACATCAAAGAAGGCAAGGAGAAATTTAAGTCCTTCTCAATTGATGACAAAGGAACTGTGTTCTTCGAAGGACGCATTGCAGTTCCTCAAGTTCAAAGTCTCAAAGATATCATTCTCAAGGAGGCTCATGAAACTCCTCTCTCCATCCACCCTGGAAGTACAAATATGTACCAGGATCTTAAGACACTGTATTGGTGGCCTGGCATGAAACGTGAAATTGCTCAATACGTTTCTGAATGCGACGTTTGTCAACGTGTTAAGTCAGTCCATCAGAAAACAGCCGGTCTACTCCAACCTCTGAAAATTCCTGAGTGGAAGTGGGACATGATTGAAATGGACTTCGTCACTGGTTTTCCAAAGTCCAAGAAGGGCAACGATGCAATCTTCGTTGTCATTGATCGTCTCACTAAAGTAGCTCACTTCTTTGCTGTCAAAGAAACAATCTCAGCTAGCCAGTTAGCAGAGCTCTACACAGCAAAGATTGTTCCTCTTCATGGTGTTCCATTGGAAATAAGCTCAGACCGTGGAAGCATATTCACTTCTCATTTCTGGAAAAGCTTTCAAGAAGCATTGGGCACCAAACTTCTGTTCAGCACAGCTTATCACCCTCAGTCTCAAGGGCAAGTCGAAAGAGTCAATCAGATTCTCGAGGATATGCTCAGAGCATGTGGTATCTCGTTTGGCTTGAAATGGGAGGATTGCCTTCCATATGCTGAATTCTCCTACAACAACAGCTACCAGGCAAGCCTAGGCATGGCACCATTTGAAGCACTCTATGGCCGCAGATGCAGGAGTCCAATCAATTGGTCTGGAGCTGGTGAACGTTCACTCTTAGGCCCTGACATTGTTAAGGAAGACGAGGAGAAAGTTCGCATCATTTGTGACAATCTCAAGATTGCTCAGTCTCGTCAGAAAGTTCGCATCATTTGTGACAAGGCATATCTCCGTGTAACTCCCCTCAGAGGTACCCATCGTTTTGGTGTGAAAGGAAAGCTTGCACCAAGATACATTGGTCCTTTCAACATTCTCTCAAGGCGTGCGGAAAATGCCTATCGTCTTGAACTTCCAGAAAAACTATCCAAGGTGCACGATGTGTTTCACGTGTCACAGCTCAAGAAGTGTTTCAAAGATCCAGATCGTGCAGTTGATCATGATTCCATTGAACTGCAAGATGATCTATCTTATGAGGAGCACCCTATTCGTATTCTCGATGAGACCGAGCGTAAGACTCGCAACAAGAGCACCAAGTTCTTGAAAGTGCAATGGTCGCATCATTCCGATAAAGAGGCAACGTGGGAGACCGAAGAGGATCTTCGAAAGAAGTATCCGGACCTTTTCCTTTCTCAGTAGGAATCTCGGGGCGCGATTCCTTCAAGGGGGGCCGTTTTGTAACATCCCAAGTATGAAAAACTTCCATTTAGAATGTTTGATTCTTGTTTAATTAAAGTTTTGCATCATGTCATCATATTCATTGAATTGTTTGCATTTGTTTTACTTTGTTTTCCATTTGTTTGCTTCTGTTTTACTCTGTTTTCACAATTCAAATTCAAACAATATTCAAACATTTATTTCATACTTGCTCTGTTACAACCTTTTAAATAAAAGTTCAAATAAAAAACAACCATTTTGTTCCATTAAAACATGAGGTTCAAACCATCAAAAGTATGGCTTTAATAAGATAATTAATCCAAACTTAATTCAATTCTATTTCAAATTCAAATCAAAAACATCAAACAGCACCCAATTTCACATTATGAAAGTACCAAACAATTCTAATCACATTTGTTCTAATTTAACAATAGGGTTCACCCTATTAAAAAGTTTGTTTTCAATAATAATCATTTAATAAGCAAATTCTTCCAATTTGAATTAAATTACAAACAGCAAACTAAATTTGAACTTTTGAAAAACCAGAGTTACAATTGGTTGCTTTTGACCTAAATAACTCACCCTAATTTTTCTAAAAAAATTACTAACTTAAAAACCCCATTTTTCTTCCTATTCTATTTTCTGCAAAAAAAACAGAAGGAGAAAATTTTAAAAAATAAAAAACGGGCGCCAGGGGCAGTGGGCAGCCCAGCCCACTTCTTTTCCTCCCCCGCGCTGGCCCGGTACCGTTTCGGCCGCGCCCCCACCTTCTGTTTCGCGTACGGCAGGGCATCCGGCGGTGCCACGTCGCCGCCGCGCGCAGGCAACGGCCGCGCGCGCCCCTAACCCTCTATAAAAACCCTACCCCCGAGCTCTGCTAGCCCTAGACCACCTAGGCCACCCTATCCCCTCGAGCTCCGCCGCCGTTTCCTCTCTCTCGCGGCCGATCCCCTCTCTCTGAACCACGCCGGAGAGCGCCGCTTCTGAACCTTCAACCACCACCGCCGCCATGCACCTCCTCCTCCCTGGCTGATAGCGGGAATCAGCCCGCCGTGCTCACCTCTCCCTCGTCGACACCTCCTCGGCCACGGGGACTCCCTGCTTCCACGCCGCCATCCTCGCCGCTGACAGCAACGACCACCTCGCCGTCGAGCTCAACCTCCGATTCCTCACGGTGATCATCGGCTCCTTCCTCTCCCTCCTCTCTGTCTTGCTCGCAAGCACACACGCACCCGTGCACGTACACCCGCAAGCCCCACGAGCCCGACAGCAACGTTGTTCGCCGCCGTTGAGCCACCGCGAGCACCTGTCAAGTTTCAGAAACTTTCGCGCGCGTCAGTTAAAAATTCAGATAACGAATCTGAACCATAACCTGTTTGCGCTGCTTATACTGACAAAACTGAAACGAGTACCGCAGTGGTAGCAGGCAGTGCGCGCAAGCGAGGGATCCTGGGTTCGATTCCCCTCCCGCGGGGAAAAACCCCAACCTTTTTTTCGCGCAGCGCTGACAGGGTGGCCCCCTGTCAGCCACACTGTTGCCACGCAAGCACACGCTGGCCCAGGGCCCATTGGCAGTGCCCTGGGTTAGATAGCAGTGCGGTATAAAATGTTTTAGCCTTTTTCTTTTTCTGTTTAAGTCCTAAACATTTACAGATTGGTCCCTGAAACCAATTTGCTAATAACTTTTGCTTTATAAACCCAACTAATAAAAATAAAATATGTGCACTGCCCTAAATTAAATTATCTATCTATTTATAGCATTTGTTTTCTGTTTTGAATTTTCCAAATGCATTCCAAATTTGAATTCAAACAATTCATTTGTAATTTGATAAAATCCATAACTAATTCATACTAAATCCAAATAATGCAAATAAAATATGTTTTCCATGCTATTTCAAACCACCTATTCAAATATAAATTTTGTTTCATGGGTTGATTAATTAAAATTGCTTAAATAATTTAAACCTTGTTTAAATCATTTAAATTTGCTAAATTCATAACTTGCTCAAATTAAATTATTTTTGAACATGCAAAATATGTTTTCAAACCAGAAAAACTTAACCTTTTCAAATATGAATTTGAATTTATGATTGGAACAAATAAAATTCAAATAATATTCAAACTTGTTTTAAATTCATTTAAAACTTGTTTAATTTTGTTTAAGTCATAATAAATTCATCCTAACTCCTTTTTCAATATTTGAAACATGTAATCCACCCAAAATTTTATGATCTTTTCAAATATGAATTTTGTTATTTATTTGGCACAATTTAAATTGGTGAAAACAACAACTATTTGTGTAGTCCCTTTAAGGAACCAAAAAATTCCCTAACTTAATAAATAAATTTCTAAATTGGTAAACCTTATTTCCAATTGGTTCTATTGTTGTTATTTTGTTGTTTTCCTCATCCATGCATCATACTAATCCACTTTCACCTGTTGGCTAATTGGAAAACAATTGTTTCAACCAAAATTCATGGGCTTTTTCATATGCAACTCAAAATTGCATATGTGTCCATTTAAATTGTGTTACCATGTCAACTAGTTTATTTTGAGGCATCCCTTAACTTGACATGCATCATCCCATGAGTGTGCACTATGCCATGTTATTGATTGTTTATCTCTCTGCATTGTTTGTTTGCTTCTTCTCGGATAGACGACGACGTTGAGACAGACGATACTTACGACACCCCTTCTGAGGATCTAGCCCAGTACCAGGCTACTGAGTTTGCAGGCAAGTTATCACTCACATGAACCATTGTGTTCCTTTCAACATTGGTTACCGATACTTTCTGTTGTCTATTTCTGCTAGCCATGTGTATCGTTGCTTCTGTTACGAACCTATCACATGATACCCTGAACCCTGATATTGCCTCACCTCCAGTCCTATAACCCCGTTGCTTGGGACCGTGTCTTACTAGCATGCTTAGGGTTGTTTTTGCTCGAGTCTGTTATCAGTTACTTTATGTTATCCTATTTGATTATATTCTGGGGCTCGATGTTAAACAACAACCTGTTAATTTGAGGTAATAATAAATTGCTGATAAGGCACCGGCGGGAGGCCCGGCGTGGTTTTGAGGCCTGCTAGTGTCGACCCTAATTAGGAAAAGGGTCTTGTCTACTGATCCATGATGAGCGCACTACCCGCATGTGGGAAGCGTGTATGGGCGCCCCCCTCAATTTGATTCGATTCGCATCTCGTCCAAATCACCACACTTAGTTCGGGCTTTCCATTTGATGCACGCATATGCAGGTACGAACCCGAGGCCAGGGTGGAACTTTTGTAGTCGGCATTTAGGGCGGCGTGGTCTTCCAGTGCTATGAGGGTCCCCTTTTCTTCGTGGGGCTCGATTAGCCGCGCACGCACAGCACGTGGTTCTTTGGGCTTGATGCGAAGAAGAGTTGAGTTGTGTTGAGTGCCCCGCTTGGTGGGAAAGGCCTTCCCATCTGGCAGGTTACTCTTACGTGTACGGCCAACTTGGTGCACCCCTGCAGGGATAAATCTTCTCGAGAAGCCGTGTTTTCCGCGGTTATGGTTGACTTGGTGAAAGTACTGGCTAACAAGTACTCAGAAAAACTTACACCTAACTAATGATAACTTGACTAGTAATAGGCTTATTGACACAACAATTTGATCCATCATTAATCCAACTGCGTGAGTTATCCTTGGGTTGCTTCTTTGGATAAGGGGCGAGATCCAGGATGGGTTTGTTTTGGTGGTTAGTTGTAGTTGGTTACGATACGCTATCTTATCCCCTTTCTGATAGCCGGAAGATGTAGTATGTTCTGTAGTTGGTTAGTGCAGCCAGTTGCAGCATCTTTTATATCCATTTCTTCCGTTGAACCCAAGGCATCTGTGCTTGGTGTTGACGGGCTACACTTTGGTGAACTATGAGTCTTGCTTGCCAGTACGTTTATGTACTGACCCCTTTGGGGCTGTGGTTTCCGCAGACTACGCTTACAAGGATCCCCGTGACGGCTACTACGTGGAGTTTGACGAGGCTGCTGACGAGTAGGTAGCGGACCCGGGCAGGATCCGAGACATCGTGGATGGGCTCCGTTTTCTTTTCATTCCCGACTTCTTAAGCCTGTTTGGATTTGTCTGTACTCAGACCCTTTGAATGCTTCCGCTAAGATGTAATGATGTTATGTTGGGACATGTGTCCTCTGGATGATTGTATTTGCTACCTCTGCTCTAGTGAGAGCTATTTGCAACTTATTTCCATCTTTTGTGTCTTAGAGATCTGTTGTGTTATCATTTTGTTCAACGCTGTTGACGTACCATGTGTGTATGGTATGAAGTACGTCAATGGTAGTATCCTGATTTCTATGGGATGGTTTACGTAGACGCTGAACAGATAGGGGTTGGTTGTCACGCATACGTGTGTTGGCCTACTCGTAAGAGATGCGGGTGCCGGTAAGCCCCGTAATCCAATCCACTACTGTTCAACGGAACTGCGAGTATCCTCTAGAAGTCCGGGTGCGACAAATTGATGCATGCATGTGCAGGTGCGAACCCTTGGCGCCAGGGTGGAACTTTTGTAGTCGGCATTTAGGGCGGCGTGGTCTTAGAGTGCTATGAGGGTCCCCTTTTCTTCGTGGGGCTCGATTAGCCGCGCACGCACAGCATGTGGTCCTTTGGGCTTGATGCGAAGAAGAGTTGAGTTGTGTTGAGTGCCCCGCTTGGTGGAAAGGCCATTCCATCTGGCGGGTTATTCTTACGTGTACGGCCAAATTGGTGCACCCCTGTAGGGATAAATCTTCTCGAGAAGCCGTGTTTTCCGCGGTTATGGACTACTTGGTGAAAGTACTGGCTAACAAGTACTCAGAACAACTTACACCTAACTAATGATAACTTGAATAGTAATAGGATTATTGACACAACAATCTGAACCATCATTAATCCAACTGTGTGAGTTATCCTCGGATTGCTTCTTTGGATAAGGGGCGAGATCCAGGATGGGTTTGTTTGGAGTTAGTTATAGTTGGTTCCGATACACTATCTTATCTCCTTTCTGTTAGCCGGAAGTGGTAGAAACTCTGTAGTTGGTTAGAGCAGCCCGCTGCAGCATCTTTTGTATCACCCCTTTCTTCCGTTGAACCCAAAGCATCTGTTCTTGATGTTGTGGGGTACATTTTGGTGAACTGTGAGTGTTGCTTGCCAGTACGTTTATGTACTGACCCCTTTGGGGCTGTGGTTTCCGCAGACTACGTTTCCGAGGATCCCCATGGTGGCTACTACGTGGAGTATGACGAGACTGCTGACGAGTAGATAGCGGACCCGGGCAGGATCCGAGACTTCGTGGATGGGCTCCGTCTTTTCGTTTCCGGCCTCTTAGGCCCATTTGGATCTTGTCTGTACTCAGACACTTTGGATGCTTCCGCTGTGATGTAATGATGAATTGTTGGGACATGTGTCCTCCGGATGATTGTATTTGCTATCTCTGCTCTAGTGAGAGCTATTTGCCACTTATTTCAATCTTTTGTGTCTTAGAGATCTGTTGTGATATCAATTGTTCAAATGCCGTTGACGTACCATGTGTGTATGTTTTGAAGTACGTCAATGGAAGTATCTGGATTTCTATGGGATGGTTTGCGTAGACGATGAACAGTAGGGGTTGGTTGTCACACATACGTGTGTTGGCCTACTCGTAAGAGATGCGGGTGCAGGTAAGCCCCGTAATGCAATCATCCACTGTTCAACGGAACTGCGAGTATCCTCTAAAAGTCCGGGTGCGACAAATGGTATCAGAGCCTGTCTGCCTGTAGGATCCCTTTTTACTGGTCGCAGTTGAGTCTAGAAACTATTTTGTAGCTATATAGGAAAAATGAAACGTGAGAGTAGGAATTCTGTTCTTTTTCTTCTTTCCCCACCCACCCTCCCTTTTCTGGTAAGGAAGTGCAACGTTGTTTTCTCTTCTCATCTAAACTTTCAAGTTACGATTTCACGTATCCTGGTTTCTCTAGGATGGTTATATCTACTAGACCATAGGAATGGAGGTGGTTGTGACATGATTTATCATGTTGCCTACTCATGATTGAGAACGGAGGCGTGTAAGCCGCGGAAGCAGATCCTCTATTCCTTAAGCAGTAGATATTGATCCTTTAGAAGCCTGGATGGGTTTTCCGTACTACCTCAGGAGTGTTTTGATCTCGTGTTTCCCGATGTTGCTTCGATATCCTGTTATTCTCAACATCCTTTTCGTCCGTTGAAACCTTGTTGTTGCTCCCCATTTCAGTTTTTCTACCGGCGTCTAATCAATAACTCTATTCCACCCTTCTGGCCAGATAGTCTATTCTCCAAATGAATCAAGTCCTATTCAGCTATACACCCTCAATACAAAACCTCTCCCTTTACTTGAAAATGTTCCGGTGGTTTGCGAATTCCCTGACGTCTTTCCAGAAGAGTTGCCAGGAATGCCTATCGTCTTGAACTTCCAGAAGAACTATCCAAGGTGCACGATGTGTTTCACGTGACACAGCTCAAGAGGATCTTCGCAAGAAGTATCCGGACCTTTTCTCTTTTCAGTAGGAATCTCGGGGCGCGATTCCTTTAAGGGGGGCGTTTTGTAACATCCCAAGTATGAAAAACATCCATTAGAATGTTTGCTCTCTGTTATTTTATGTTTTGCATCATGGCATCATGTTCATTGCATTTGTTTTGCTTTGTTTTCCATTTGTTTTCCTCTGTTTTCCTTTGTTTTCCTTTGTTTTCTATTTGAATTTCAAACCTTTTGTTTCATACTTGTGATGTTACAATTTCCAAAATGATATTTCAAATCAAAACAATCAATTGTTTCCATTAAAGTTGTGATTCCAAAACTATTGTTTTGTTTCTATCAAAAATTCATTTAATACCAAACCCTTTGCAAATTCAATTAATTTCCAAAACAACAACCCCTTTTGAAAATTATGAAAATGACAAAACACTTCCATCATTTGTTTCCATTAAACTAAGGTTCAAACTATTTAAATTATTGCTTCCAATATTTCACTTAATATTCAAAATTCATTCAAATTGCATTCAAAATTCAATTACATCTTCCAAACAGCAACCATGTTGAATTTATGAGAATTACAAAACTTTTCCAATCATTTTTGTTACAAATAAACTTGAGGGTCCAAAAACTAATTATATGATTCCTTTTAATAAGTCACTTAATCTCAAAATTCACTCAAATTTCAAACCAATTGCAAACAGCAACATAATTAAGTTTTTGAAAACCAAAGTTTGCAAAATTGTTGCTGTTACATTAAATACTTGTTACAAAATTTTACCTAATTTTCTAAACCCTAAAAACCCTTCCTTTTTCTCTTTTCCTTTTCAGTAAAAAAAAATAAAACAGAATAAAAATTAAAAAGAAAGCACACCAGAGAGAGAGGAGCAGGCCCAGCCCAACTCCCCTCAGGCCCATACCCCTTCGATGCCCTTCTTCAACCTCTGTACGGATTTCATCCGTTCTGTCCATGTAGCAGAGGAGGAGCAGCGAACGGCCATCACCACCTCCTCCCCCTCCTTAAAACTAGCCCGTGCCCTAGCTCCCTAACCCTAGCCGCACTCCCTTCTCTCCCTTCTCCCTCTTCTCCCCGCCTCCATTTTCTCCCTCTGCTTCTTCTCCCTGCACCTCTCCCTCGCTGTAACTTCTCTGAACCAAAACGCCACCGAAGCCTCCACCTTCCCCTCCGGTGATCGCCGCCGGGAGGCCCTCCTCCGGCCATGCTAACGCCGGGAATGGAACCTCCTTTGCGCCGCCAACCTCCTCCACCCATCAGCTTGGACCGGGAGGGCCCGAGGCGCCGCCGCCGTCGCCGCTAAGTCGCCGGCCCGCCTCCCTGCTCTGCCACCGTCCGCCTCCTCCTGTCCCCCCTCGGTGAGCGCTTCCTTCCCTCGACCCCTCCCTGCCTCTCCTCTCTCCCTTGGCAGCACACGCACTAGCACCCGCACGCGCAGACAGCGGCCACGGCGAGCCGCAGCAGCGCTTCACTGTCCGCCGGCGACTGCGTTTCGCCCGTCAGATTCAGTACCGTTCGGGTTCAGTAACTTTCAGTTAAATCCCGCGAGCAACACCTTATCCACCCCGCGCCTCCCTTCTGTCAACAAGCAACAGCACACCCCACTGGCTAGGACCCTTGCGCGCAAGCCCCAGGTCCTGGGTTCGATCCCCCCAAGCCACACCCTTTTATTTCAGCCTTTTTCTTTTTCTGCCCGAATTTCAGAAACTCAGATCTGAGCAATTAATTCTAAAATCAATATAAAATTGAATTTTGCTCCAAATTGAATGATTCAAATTCCTGTGGATTCAAAATCTTGTGCCCTTTCCATTAGTAACAAAATTGCAACATGTTTCTGTAATACTTTTTGCACTAAATAATTAATTACTTAAAATGCAATAAAAATTGGAAACTTTGGAATTTCATAACTTGAGTTTGGTTCATCCAATTTGAGCAAACTTGGGCTCTAAAAATTTGTCTTAACAAACTCTACACATTGGTATTTTATTTGGTCACAATTGAATTAATTTTGAGCATGTTTCCCTATGTTTACTAAAAAGGGCAGAATAAAAATGTTTAGGAAAAATTGCATAATAAATTCAATAATCACCCAAAAATTATGTTTAATAGCTCAAAATGTTCAGTGAAACATTTGCTACATGTTTTCAACCTTTTCAATGCAATTTGTTTATTGATTTCCCTAATTAAAAGTGGTGCAATAATCCAATGCTTTAATTAAACCCCTTTTAAATTGCAAAATTCATAACTTGGGCATAAAAATTCCAAATTCAACAAACTAAATATGTTTTCCATTCAATTTTTCATGTACTTTCCAAATATCAACTTTGTTTGCTGTTTTGAATAATTTAAATTGCTGAAAACAACTGTTTCTTAATTAATGCATTTAAAATTGCCAAAATAATAACTTGCTCATTTTAAATCCAATTTCAACAAATGAAATATGTTTTCCATGCAAAATTAAACCCTATTTCCAAATATAAAATTTGTTTCATGTTTTGAATAATTAAAATTGGTTAAATAATTTAAACCTTGTTTAATTCATTTAAAATTGTTAAATTCATAACTTGGTCAAATTAATTTCTTTTGGGACATATAAAATATGTTTTCCAACCATAAAAGTATAAGCTTTTCAAATATGAACTTCACTCAATGTTTTGCACAAATAAAAATTCAAATAATTTCATACTTGAATTAATTCATTTAAATCTTGTTTAAACTTGTTTAATTCATAAGTAAATTATTCTAAATCCTTTTTCAACAAGTGAAACATGTAATCCACCTAAAATTGTGTGTTCTTATCAAATATGAACTTTGTTATCTATTTTGAACAATTAAAATTGGTGAAAACAACAAATGCTTGTGTAACACCTTTAAGGAACCAAAATTCCATAACTTAATAAATGAATTTCCAAACTTGGTAAACCTTATTTCAAATTGATTCTATTGTTGTTTTCTTTTGTTTTCCTCATCCATGCATCATGCTAATTCACTTACACATGTTGATTAGTTGTAGAACAATTAATTCAACCTTAATTCATGGGCTTTCCATATGCAATCCAATTGCATATGGGTCCATTTAAACATGTTATCATGTCAACTAGTTTATTTCTGATGCATCAACTAAATTGACATGCATCATCCCATGTTTGTGCACTATGCCATGTTATTGATTGTTTATCTCTCTGTGTTGTTTGTTTGCTTCTTCTCGGATAAACGACGACGTTGAGACCGACGATACTTACGACACCCCTTCTAAGGATCTAGCTCAGTACCAGGCTGCTGAGTTTGCAGGCAAGTATTCACTCACATGAACCACTGTGTTCCTTTCAACATTGGTTACCGATACTTTAAGTTGTCTATTCTGCTAGCCCTATGAATTGTTGCTTCTGTTCGAACCTATCACATGTATCCTTTAACCCTGATAATGCCTCACCTCCACTCCCATAACCCCGTTGTTTGAGCCCGTGTCTTACTAGCATGCTTAGGGTTGTTTCTGCTCGAGTCTGTTACCCGTTACTTTCTGCTACTAATTTCTATCATGTTCTGGGGCTCGATGTCAAACAACAACCTGTTAATTTTGAGGTAATAATAATTTGCTGATAAGGCACCGGCAGGAGGCCCGGCGTGGTTTTGAGGCCTGCTAGTGTCGACCCTAAGTAGGAAAAGGGTCTTGTCTACTGATCCATGATGAGCGCACTAACCGCATGTGGGAAGCGTGTATGGGCGCCTCCCTCAATTTGATTCGATTCGCATCTCGTCCAAACCGCCACACTTAGTTCGGGCTTTCCATTTGATGCATGCATGTGCAGGTGCGAACCCTTGGCGCCAGGGTGGAACTTTTGTAGTCGGCATTTAGGGCGGCGTGGTCTTAGAGTGCTATGAGGGTCCCCTTTTCTTCGTGGGGCTCGATTAGCCGCGCACGCACAGCATGTGGTTCTTTGGGCTTGATGCGAAGAAGAGTTGAGTTGTGTTGAGTGCCCCGCTTGGTGGAAAGGCCATTCCATCTGGCGGGTTATTCTTACGTGTACGGCCAAATTGGTGCACCCCTGCAGGGATAAATCTTCTCGAGAAGCCGTGTTTTCCGCGGTTATGGACTACTTGGTGAAAGTACTGGCTAACAAGTACTCAGAACAACTTACACCTAACTAATGATAACTTGACTAGTAATAGAATTATTGACACAACAATCTGAACCATCATTAATCCAACTGTGTGAGTTATCCTCGGATTGCTTCTTTGGATAAGGGGCGAGATCCAGGATGGGTTTGTTTGGAGTTAGTTATAGTTGGTTCCGATACGCTATCTTATCTCCTTTCTGTTAGCCGGAAGTGGTAGAAACTATATAGTTGGTTAGAGCAGCCCGCTGCAGCATCTTTTGTATCACCCCTTTCTTCCGTTGAACCCAAAGCATCTGTTCTTGATGTTGTGGGGTACATTTTGGTGAACTGTGAGTGTTGCTTGCCAGTACATTTATGTACTGACCCCTTTGGGGCTGTGGTTTCCGCAGACTACGTTTCCGAGGATCCCCATGGTGGCTACTACGTGGAGTATGACGAGACTGCTGACGAGTAGATAGCGGACCCGGGCAGGATCCGAGACTTCGTGGATGGGCTCCGTCTTTTCGTTTCCGGCCTCTTAGGCCCATTTGGATCTTGTCTGTACTCAGACACTTTGGATGCTTCCGTTGTGATGTAATGATGAATTGTTGGGACATGTGTCCTCCGGATGATTGTATTTGCTATCTCTGCTCTAGTGAGAGCTATTTGCCACTTATTTCAATCTTTTGTGTCTTAGAGATCTGTTGTGATATCAATTGTTCAAATGTCGTTGACGTACCATGTGTGTATGTTTTGAAGTACGTCAATGGAAGTATCTGGATTTCTATGGGATGGTTTGCGTAGACGATGAACAGTAGGGGTTGGTTGTCACACATACGTGTGTTGGCCTACTCGTAAGAGATGCGGGTGCAGGTAAGCCCCATAATGCAATCATCTACTGTTCAACGGAACTGCGAGTATCCTCTAGAAGTCCGGGTGCGACAAATGGTATCAGAGCCTGTCTGCCTGTAGGATCCCTTTTTACTGGTCGCAGTTGAGTCTAGAAACTATTTTGTAGCTATATAGGAAAAATGAAACGTGAGAGTAGGAATTCTGTTCTTTTTCTTATTTCCCCACCCACCCTCCCTTTTCTGGTAAGGAAGTGCAACGTTGTTTTCTCTTCTCATCTAAACTTTCAAGTTACGATTTCACGTATCCTGGTTTCTCTAGGATGGTTATATCTACTAGACCATATGAATGGAGGTGGTTGTGACATGATTTATCATGTTGCCTACTCATGATTGAGAACGGAGGCGTGTAAGCCCCGGAAGCAGATCCTCTATTCCTTAAGCAGTAGATATTGATCCTTTAGAAGCCTGGATGGGTTTTCCGTAGTACCTCAGGAGTGTTTTGATCTCGTGTTTACCGATGTTGCTTCGATATCCTGTTATTCTCAACATCCTTTTCGTCCGTTGAAACCTTGTTGTTGCTCCCCATTTCAGTTTTTCTACCGGCGTCTAATCAATAACTCTGTTCCACCCTTCTGGCCAGATAGTCTATTCTCCAAATGAATCAAGTCCTATTCAGCTATACACCCTCAATACAAAACCTCTCCCTTTACTTGAAAATGTTCCGGTGGTTTGCGAATTCCCTGACGTCTTTCCAGAAGAGTTGCCACGAATGCCTGTCGTCTTGAACTTCCAGAAAAACTATCCAAGGTGCACGATGTGTTTCACGTGACACGTCTCAAGAGGATCTTCGCAAGAAGTATCCGGACCTTTTCTCTTTTCAGTAGGAATCTCGGGGCGCGATTCCTTCAAGGGGGGGCGTTTTGTAACATCCCAAGTATGAAAAACATCCATTAGAATGTTTGCTCTCTGTTATTTTATGTTTTGCATCATGGCATCATGTTCATTGCATTTTGTTTTGCTTTGTTTTCCATTTGTTTTCCTCTGTTTTCCTTTGTTTTCCTTTGTTTTCTATTTGAATTTCAAATCAAATTTCAAACCTTTTGTTTCATACTTGTGATGTTACAATTTCCAAAATGATATTTCAAATCAAAACAATCAATTGTTTCCATTAAAGTTGTGATTCCAAAACTATTGTTTTGTTTCTATCAAAAATTCATTTAATACCAAACCCTAAACCAATTTGCTAATAACTTTTGCTTTATAAACCCAACTAATAAAAATAAAATATGTGCACTGCCCTAAATTAAATTATCTATCTATTTATAGCATTTGTTTTCTGTTTTGAATTTTCCAAATGCATTCCAAATTTGAATTCAAACAATTCATTTGTAATTTGATAAAATCCATAACTAATTCATACTAAATCCAAATAATGCAAATAAAATATGTTTTCCATGCTATTTCAAACCGCCTATTCAAATATAAATTTTGTTTCATGGGTTGATTAATTAAAATTGCTTAAATAATTTAAACCTTGTTTAAATCATTTAAATTTGCTAAATTCATAACTTGCTCAAATTAAATTATTTTTGAACATGAAAAATATGTTTTCAAACCAGAAAAACTTAACCTTTTCAAATATGAATTTGAATTTATGATTGGAACAAATAAAATTCAAATAATATTCAAACTTGTTTTAAATTCATTTAAAACTTGTTTAATTTTGTTTAAGTCATAATAAATTCATCCTAACTCCTTTTTCAATATTTGAAACATGTAATCCACCCAAAATTTTATGATCTTTTCAAATATGAATTTTGTTATTTATTTGGCACAATTTAAATTGGTGAAAACAACAACTATTTGTGTAGTCCCTTTAAGGAACCAAAAAATTCCCTAACTTAATAAATAAATTTCTAAATTGGTAAACCTTATTTCCAATTGGTTCTATTGGTGTTATTTTGTTGTTTTCCTCATCCATGCATCATACTAATCCACTTTCACCTGTTGGCTAATTGGAAAACAATTGTTTCAACCAAAATTCATGGGCTTTTTCATATGCAACTCAAAATTGCATATGTGTCAATTTAAATTGTGTTACCATGTCAACTAGTTTATTTTGAGGCATCCCTTAACTTGACATGCATCATCCCATGAGTGTGCACTATGCCATGCTATTGATTGTTTATCTCTCTGCATTGTTTGTTTGCTTCTTCTTGGATAGACGACGACGTTGAGACAGACGATACTTACGACACCCCTTCTGAGGATCTAGCCCAGTACCAGGCTACTGAGTTTGCAGGCAAGTTATCACTCACATGAACCATTGTGTTCCTTTCAACATTGGTTACCGATACTTTCCGTTGTCTATTTCTGCTAGCCATATGTATCATTGCTTCTGTTACGAACCTATCACATGATACCCTGAACCCTGATATTGCCTCACCTCCAGTCCTATAACCCCGTTGCTTGGGCCCGTGTCTTACTAGCATGCTTAGGGTTGTTTTTGCTCGAGTCTGTTATCAGTTACTTTATGTTATCCTATTTGATTATATTCTGGGGCTCGATGTTAAACAACAACCTGTTAATTTGAGGTAATAATAAATTGCTGACAAGGCACCGGCAGGAGGCCCGGCGTGGTTTTGAGGCCTGCTAGTGTCGACCCTAATTAGGAAAAGGGTCTTGTCTACTGATCCATGATGAGCGCACTATCCGCATGTGGGAAGCGTGTATGGGCGCCCCCCTCAATTTGATTCGATTCGCATCTCGTCCAAATCACCACACTTAGTTCGGGCTTTCCATTTGATGCACGCATATGCAGGTACGAACCCGAGGCTAGGGTGGAACTTTTGTAGTCGGCATTTAGGGCGGCGTGGTCTTCCAGTGCTATGAGGGTCCCCTTTTCTTCGTGGGGCTCGATTAGCCGCGCACGCACAGCACATGGTGCTTTGGGCTTGATGCGAAGAAGAGTTGAGCTGTGTTGAGTGCCCCGCTTGGTGGGAAAGGCCTTCCCATCTGGCGGGTTACTCTTACGTGTACGGCCAACTTGGTGCACCCCTGCAGGGATAAATCTTCTCGAGAAGCCGTGTTTTCCGCGGTTATGGTTGACTTGGTGAAAGTACTGGCTAACAAGTACTCAGAACAACTTACACCTAACTAATGATAACTTGACTAGTAATAGGCTTACTGACACAACAATTTGATCCATCATTAATCCAACTGCGTGAGTTATCCTTGGGTTGCTTCTTTGGATAAAGGGCGAGATCCAGGATGGGTTTGTTTTTGTGGTTAGTTGTAGTTGGTTACGATACGCTATCTTATCCCCTTTCCGATAGCCGGAAGATGTAGTATGTTCTGTAGTTGGTTAGTGCAGCCAGTTGCAGCATCTTTTATATCCCTTTCTTCCGTTGAACCCAAGGCATCTGTGCTTGGTGTTGACGGGCTACACTTTGGTGAACTGTGAGTCTTGCTTGCCAGTACGTTTATGTACTGACCCCTTTGGGGCTGTGGTTTCCGCAGACTACGCTTACAAGGATCCCCGTGACGGCTACTACGTGGAGTTTGACGAGGCTGCTGACGAGTAGGTAGCGGACCCGTGCAGGATCCGAGACATCGTGGATGGGCTCCGTTTTCTTTTCATTCCCGGCTTCTTAAGCCTGTTTGGATTTGTCTGTACTCAGACCCTTTGAATGCTTCCGCTAAGATGTAATGATGTTATGTTGGGACATGTGTCCTCTGGATGATTGTATTTGCTACCTCTGCTCTAGTGAGAGCTATTTGCAACTTATTTCCATCTTTTGTGTCTTAGAGATCTGTTGTGTTATCATTTTGTTCAACGCCGTTGACGTACCATGTATGTATGGTATGAAGTACGTCAATGGTAGTATCCTGATTTCTATGGGATGGTTTACGTAGACGCTGAACAGATAGGGGTTGGTTGTCACGCATACGTGTGTTGGCCTACTCGTAAGAGATGCGGGTGCCGGTAAGCCCCGTAATCCAATCCACTACTGTTCAACGGAACTGCGAGTATCCTCTAGAAGTCCGGGTGCGACAAATTGATGCATGCATGTGCAGGTGCGAACCCTTGGCGCCAGGGTGGAACTTTTGTAGTCGGCATTTAGGGCGGCGTGGTCTTAGAGTGCTATGAGGGTCCCCTTTTCTTCGTGGGGCTCGATTAGCCGCGCACGCACAGCATGTGGTTCTTTGGGCTTGATGCGAAGAAGAGTTGAGTTGTGTTGAGTGCCCCGCTTGGTGGAAAGGCCATTCCATCTGGCGGGTTTTTCTTACGTGTACGGCCAAATTGGTGCACCCCTGCAGGGATAAATCTTCTCGAGAAGCCGTGTTTTCCGCGGTTATGGACTACTTGGTGAAAGTACTGGCTAACAAGTACTCAGAACAACTTACACCTAACTAATGATAACTTGAATAGTAATAGGATTATTGACACAACAATCTGAACCATCATTAATCCAACTGTGTGAGTTATCCTCGGATTGCTTCTTTGGATAAGGGGCGAGATCCAGGATGGGTTTCTTTGGAGTTAGTTATAGTTGGTTCCGATACGCTATCTTATCTCCTTTCTGTTAGCCGGAAGTGGTAGAAACTTTGTAGTTGGTTAGAGCAGCCCGCTGCAGCATCTTTTGTATCACCCCTTTCTTCCGTTGAACCCAAAGCATTTGTTCTTGATGTTGTGGGGTACATTTTGGTGAACTGTGAGTGTTGCTTGCCAGTACGTTTATGTACTGACCCCTTTGGGGCTGTGGTTTCCGCAGACTACGTTTCCGAGGATCCCCATGGTGGCTACTACGTGGAGTATGACGAGACTGCTGACGAGTAGATAGCGGACCCGGGCAGGATCCGAGACTTCGTGGATGGGCTCCGTCTTTTCGTTTCCGGCCTCTTAGGCCCATTTGGATCTTGTCTGTACTCAGACACTTTGGATGCTTCCGCTGTGATGTAATGATGAATTGTTGGGACATGTGTCCTCCGGATGATTGTATTTGCTATCTCTGCTCTAGTGAGAGCTATTTTCCACTTATTTCAATCTTTTGTGTCTTAGAGATCTGTTGTGATATCAATTGTTCAAATGCCGTTGACGTACCATGTGTGTATGTTTTGAAGTACGTCAATGGAAGTATCTGGATTTCTATGGGATGGTTTGCGTAGACAATGAACAGTAGGGGTTGGTTGTCACACATACGTGTGTTGGCCTACTCGTAAGAGATGCGGGTGCAGGTAAGCCCCGTAATGCAATCATCTACTGTTCAACGGAACTGCGAGTATCCTCTAGAAGTCCGGGTGCGACAAATGGTATCAGAGCCTGTCTGCCTGTAGGATCCCTTTTTACTGGTCGCAGTTGAGTCTAGAAACTATTTTGTAGCTATATAGGAAAAATGAAACGTGAGAGTAGGAATTCTGTTCTTTTTCTTCTTTCCCCACCCACCCTCCCTTTTCTGGTAAGAAAGTGCAACGTTGTTTTCTCTTCTCATCTAAACTTTCAAGTTAGGATTTCACGTATCCTGGTTTCTCTAGGATGGTTATATCTACTAGACCATAGGAATGGAGGTGGTTGTGACATGATTATCATGTTGCCTACTCATGATTGAGAACGGAGGCGTGTAAGCCCCGGAAGCAGATCCTCTATTCCTTAAGCAGTAGATATTGATCCTTTAGAAGCCTGGTTGGGTTTTCCGTAGTACCTCAGGAGTGTTTTGATCTCGTGTTTCCCGATGTTGCTTCGATATCCTGTTATTCTCAACATCCTTTTCGTCCGTTGAAACCTTGTTGTTGCTCCCCATTTCAGTTTTTCTACCGGCGTCTAATCAATAACTCTGTTCCACCCTTCTGGCCAGATAGTCTATTCTCCAAATGAATCAAGTCCTATTCAGCTATACACCCTCAATACAAAACCTCTCCCTTTACTTGAAAATGTTCCGGTGGTTTGCGAATTCCCTGACGTCTTTCCAGAAGAGTTGCCAGGAATGCCTATCGTCTTGAACTTCCAGAAAAACTATCCAAGGTGCACGATGTGTTTCAAGTGACACAGCTCAAGAGGATCTTCGCAAGAAGTATCCGGACCTTTTCTCTTTTCAGTAGGAATCTCGGGGCGCGATTCCTTCAAGGGGGGCGTTTTGTAACATCCCAAGTATGAAAAACATCCATTAGAATGTTTGCTCTCTGTTATTTTATGTTTTGCATCATGGCATCATGTTCATTGCATTTGTTTTGCTTTGTTTTCCATTTGTTTTCCTCTATTTTCCTTTGTTTTCCTTTGTTTTCTATTTGAATTTCAAACCTTTTGTTTCATACTTGTGATGTTACAATTTCCAAAATGATATTTCAAATCAAAACAATCAATTGTTTCCATTAAAGTTGTGATTCCAAAACTATTGTTTTGTTTCTATCAAAAATTCATTTAATACCAAACCCTTTGCAAATTCAATTAATTTCCAAAACAGCAACCCCTTTTGAAAATTATGAAAATGACAAAACACTTCCATCATTTGTTTCCATTAAACTAAGGTTCAAACTATTTAAATTATTGCTTCCAATATTTCACTTAATATTCAAAATTCATTCAAATTGCATTCAAAATTCAATTACATCTTCCAAACAGCAACCATGTTGAATTTATGAGAATTACAAAACTTTTCCAATCATTTTTGTTACAAATAAACTTGAGGGTCCAAAAACTAATTATATGATTCCTTTTAATAAGTCACTTAATCTCAAAATTCACTCAAATTTCAAACCAATTGCAAACAGCAACATAATTAAGTTTTTGAAAACCAAAGTTTGCAAAATTGTTGCTGTTACATTAAATACTTGTTACAAAATTTTACCTAATTTTCTAAACCCTAAAAACCCTTCCTTTTTCTCTTTTCCTTTTCAGCAAAAAAAAAATAAAACAGAATAAAAATTAAAAAGAAAGCACACCAGAGAGAGAGGAGCAGGCCCAGCCCAACTCCCCTCAGGCCCATACCCCTTCGATGCCCTTCTTCAACCTCTGTACGGATTTCATCCGTTCTGTCCACGTAGCAGAGGAGGAGCAGCGAACGGCCATCACCACCTCCTCCCCCTCCTTAAAACTAGCCCGTGCCCTAGCTCCCTAACCCTAGCCGCACTCCCTTCTCTCCCTTCTCCCTCTTCTCCCCGCCTCCATTTTCTCCCTCTGCTTCTTCTCCCTGCACCTCTCCCTCGCTGTAACTTCTCTGAACCAAAACGCCACCGAAGCCTCCACCTTCCCCTCCGGTGATCGCCGCCGGGAGGCCCTCCTCCGGCCATGCTAACGCCGGGAATGGAACCTCCTTTTTGCCGCCTACCTCCTCCACCCATCAGCTTGGACCGGGAGGGCCCGAGGCACCGCCGCCGTCGCCGCTAAGTCGCCGGCCCGCCTCCCTGCTCCGCCACCGTCCGCCTCCTCCTGTCCCCCCTCGGTGAGCGCTTCCTTCCCTCGACCCCTCCCTGCCTCTCCTCTCTCCCTTGGCAGCACACGCACTAGCACCCGCACGCGCGGACAGCGGCCACGGCGAGCCGCAGCAGCGCTTCGCTGTCCGCCGGCGACTGCGTTTCGCCCGTCAGATTCAGTACCGTTCGGGTTCAGTAACTTTCAGTTAAATCCCGCGAGCAACACCTTATCCACCCCGCGCCTCCCTCCTGTCAACAAGCAACAGCACACCCCACTGGCTAGGACCCTTGCGCGCAAGCCCCAGGTCCTGGGTTCGATCCCCCCAAGCCACACCCTTTTATTTCAGCCTTTTTCTTTTTCTGCCCGAATTTCAGAAACTCAGATCTGAGCAATTAATTCTAAAATCAATATAAAATTGAATTTTGCTCCAAATTGAATGATTCAAATTCCTGTGGATTGAAAATCTTGTGCCCTTTCCATTAGTAACAAAATTGCAACATGTTTCTGTAATACTTGTTGCACTAAATAATTAATTACTTAAAATACAATAAAAATTGGAAACTTTGGAATTTCATAACTTGAGTTTGGTTCATCCAATTTGAGCAAACTTGGGCTCTAAAAATTTGTCTTAACAAACTCTACACATTGGTATTTTATTTGGTCACAATTGAATTAATTTTGAGCATGTTTCCCTATGTTTACTAAAAAGAGCAGAATAAAAATGTTTAGGAAAAATTGCATAATAAATTCAATAATCACCCAAAAATTATGTTTAATAGCTCAAAATGTTCAGTGAAACATTTGCTACATGTTTTCAACCTTTTCAATGCAATTTGTTTATTCATTTCCCTAATTAAAAGTGGTGCAATAATCCAATGCTTTAATTAAACCCCTTTTAAATTGCAAAATTCATAACTTGGGCATAAAAATTGCAAATTCAACAAACTAAATATGTTTTCCATTCAATTTTTCATGTACTTTCCAAATATCAACTTTGTTTGCTGTTTTGAATAATTTAAATTGCTGAAAACAACTGTTTCTTAATTAATGCATTTAAAATTGCCAAAATAATAACTTGCTCATTTTAAATCCAATTTCAACAAATGAAATATGTTTTCCATGCAAAATTAAACCCTCTTTCCAAATATAAAATTTGTTTCATGTTTTGAATAATTAAAATTGGTTAAATAATTTAAACGTTTTTTATTTCATTTAAAATTGTTAAATTCATAACTTGGTCAAATTAATTTCTTTTGGGACATATAAAATATGTTTTCCAACCATAAAAGTATAAGCTTTTCAAATATGAACTTCACTCAATGTTTTGCACAAATAAAAATTCAAATAATTTCATACTTGAATTAATTCATTTAAATCTTGTTTAAACTTGTTTAATTCATAAGTAAATTATTCTAAATCCTTTTTCAACAAGTGAAACATGTAATCCACCTAAAATTGTGTGTTCTTATCAAATATGAACTTTGTTATCTATTTTGAACAATTAAAATTGGTGAAAACAACAAATGCTTGTGTAACACCTTTAAGGAACCAAAATTCCATAACTTAATAAATGAATTTCCAAACTTGGTAAACCTTATTTCAAATTGATTCTATTGTTGTTTTCTTTTGTTTTCCTCATCCATGCATCATGCTAATTCACTTACACATGTTGATTAGTTGTAGAACAATTAATTCAACCTTAATTCATGGGCTTTCCATATGCAATCCAATTGCATATGGGTCCATTTAAACATGTTATCATGTCAACTAGTTTATTTCTGATGCATCAACTAAATTGACATGCATCATCCCATGTTTGTGCACTATGCCATGTTATTGATTGTTTATCTCTCTGCGTTGTTTGTTTGCTTCTTCTCGGATAAACGACGACGTTGAGACCGACGATACTTACGACACCCCTTCTAAGGATCTAGCTCAGTACCAGGCTGCTGAGTTTGCAGGCAAGTATTCACTCACATGAACCACTGTGTTCCTTTCAACATTGGTTACCGATACTTTCTGTTGTCTATTCTGCTAGCCCTATGAATCGTTGCTTCTGTTCGAACCTATCACATGTATCCTTTAACCCTGATAATGCCTCACCTCCACTCCCATAACCCCGTTGTTTGAGCCCGTGTCTTACTAGCATGCTTAGGGTTGTTTCTGCTCGAGTCTGTTACCCGTTACTTTCTGCTACTAATTTCTATCATGTTCTGGGGCTCGATGTCAAACAACAACCTGTTAATTTTGAGGTAATAATAATTTGCTGATAAGGCACCGGCAGGAGGCCCGGCGTGGTTTTGAGGCCTGCTAGTGTCGACCCTAAGTAGGAAAAGGGTCTTGTCTACTGATCCATGATGAGCGCACTAACCGCATGTGGGAAGCGTGTATGGGCGCCCCCCTCAATTTGATTCGATTCGCATCTCGTCCAAATCGCCACACTTAGTTCGGGCTTTCCATTTGATGCATGCATGTGCAGTTGCGAACCCTTGGCGCCAGGGTGGAACTTTTGTAGTCGGCATTTAGGGCGGCGTGGTCTTAGAGTGCTATGAGGGTCCCCTTTTCTTCGTGGGGCTCGATTAGCCGCGCACGCACAGCATGTGGTTCTTTGGGCTTGATGCGAAGAAGAGTTGAGTTGTGTTGAGTGCCCCACTTGGTGGAAAGGCCATTCCATCTGGCGGGTTATTCTTACGTGTACGGCCAAATTGGTGCACCCCTGCAGGGATAAATCTTCTCGAGAAGCCGTGTTTTCCGCGGTTATGGACTACTTGGTGAAAGTACTGGCTAACAAGTACTCATAACAACTTACACCTAACTAATGATAACTTGACTAGTAATAGGATTATTGACACAACAATCTGAACCATCAGTAATCCAACTGTGTGAGTTATCCTCGGATTGCTTCTTTGGATAAGGGGCGAGATCCAGGATGGGTTTGTTTGGAGTTAGTTATAGTTGGTTCCGATACGCTATCTTATCTCCTTTCTGTTAGCCGGAAGTGGTAGAAACTCTATAGTTGGTTAGAGCAGCCCGCTGCAGCATCTTTTGTATCACCCCTTTCTTCCGTTGAACCCAAAGCATCTGTTCTTGATGTTGTGGGGTACATTTTGGTGAACTGTGAGTGTTGCTTGCCAGTACATTTATGTACTGACCCCATTGGGGTTGTGGTTTCCGCAGACTACGTTTCCGAGGATCCCCATGGTGGCTACTACGTGGAGTATGACGAGACTGCTGACGAGTAGATAGCGGACCCGGGCAGGATCCGAGACTTCGTGGATGGGCTCCGTCTTTTCGTTTCCGGCCTCTTAGGCCCATTTGGATCTTGTCTGTACTCAGACACTTTGGATGCTTCCGCTGTGATGTAATGATGAATTGTTGGGACATGTGTCCTCCGGATGATTGTATTTGCTATCTCTGCTCTAGTGAGAGCTATTTGCCACTTATTTCAATCTTTTGTGTCTTAGAGATCTGTTGTGATATCAATTGTTCAAATGCCGTTGACGTACCATGTGTGTATGTTTTGAAGTACGTCAATGGAAGTATCTGGATTTCTATGGGATGGTTTGCGTAGACGATGAACAGTAGGGGTTGGTTGTCACACATACGTGTGTTGGCCTACTCGTAAGAGATGCGGGTGCAGGTAAGCCCCGTAATGCAATCATCTACTGTTCAACGGAACTGCGAGTATCCTCTAGAAGTCCGGGTGCGACAAATGGTATCAGAGCCTGTCTGCCTGTAGGATCCCTTTTTACTGGTCGCAGTTGAGTCTAGAAACTATTTTGTAGCTATATAGGAAAAATGAAACGTGAGAGTAGGAATTCTGTTCTTTTTCTTCTTTCCCCACCCACCCTCCCTTTTCTGGTAAGGAAGTGCAACGTTGTTTTCTCTTCTCATCTAAACTTTCAAGTTAGGATTTCACGTATCCTGGTTTCTCTAGGATGGTTATATCTACTAGACCATAGGAATGGAGGTGGTTGTGACATGATTTATCATGTTGCCTACTCATGATTGAGAACGGAGGCGTGTAAGCCCCGGAAGCAGATCCTCTATTCCTTAAGCAGTAGATATTGATCCTTTAGAAGCCTGGATGGGTTTTCTGTAGTACCTCAGGAGTGTTTTGATCTCGTGTTTACCGATGTTGCTTCGATATCCTGTTATTCTCAACATCCTTTTCGTCCGTTGAAACCTTGTTGTTGCTCCCCATTTCAGTTTTTCTACCGGCGTCTAATCAATAACTCTGTTCCACCCTTCTGGCCAGATAGTCTATTCTCCAAATGAATCAAGTCCTATTCAGCTATACACCCTCAATACAAAACCTCTCCCTTTACTTGAAAATGTTCCGGTGGTTTGCGAATTCCCTGACGTCTTTCCAGAAGAGTTGCCAGGAATGCCTATCGTCTTGAACTTCCAGAAAAACTATCCAAGGTGCACGATGTGTTTCACGTGACACGTCTCAAGAGGATCTTCGCAAGAAGTATCTGGACCTTTTCTCTTTTCAGTAGGAATCTCGGGGCGCGATTCCTTCAAGGGGGCGTTTTGTAACATCCCAAGTATGAAAAACATCCATTAGAATGTTTGCTCTCTGTTATTTTATGTTTTGCATCATGGCATCATGTTCATTGCATTTGTTTTGCTTTGTTTTCCATTTGTTTTCCTTTGTGTTCCTTTGTTTTCTATTTGAATTTCAAATCAAATTTCAAACCTTTTGTTTCATACTTGTGATGTTACAATTTCCAAAATGATATTTCAAATCAAAACAATCAATTGTTTCCATTAAAGTTGTGATTCCAAAACTATTGTTTGTTTTCTATCAAAAATTCATTTAATACCAAACCCTTTGCAAATTCAATTAATTTCCAAAACAGCAACCCCTTTTGAAAATTATGGAAATGACAAAACACTTCCATCATTTGTTTCCATTAAACTAAGGTTCAAACTATTTAAATTATTGCTTCCAATATTTCACTTAATATTCAAAATTCATTCAAATTGCATTCAAAATTCAATTACATCTTCCCAACAGCAACCATGTTGAATTTATGAGAATTACAAAACTTTTCCAATCATTTTTGTTACAAATAAACTTGAGGGTCCAAAAACTAATTATATGATTCCTTTTAATAAGTCACTTAATCTCAAAATTCACTCAAATTTCAAACCAATTGCAAACAGCAACATAATTAAGTTTTTGAAAACCAAAGTTTGCAAAATTGTTGCTGTTACATTAAATACTTGTTACAAAATTTTACCTAATTTTCTAAACCCTAAAAACCCTTCCTTTTTCTCTTTTCCTTTTCAGCAAAAAAAAAATAAAACAGAATAAAAATTAAAAAGAAAGCACGCCAGAGAGAGAGAGAGGAGCAGGCCCAGCCCAACTCCCCTCAGGCCCATACCCCTTCGATGCCCTTCTTCAACCTCTGTACGGATTTCATCCGTTCTGTCCACATAGCAGAGGAGGAGCAGCGAACGGCCATCACCACCTCCTCCCCCTCCTTAAAACTAGCCCGTGCCCTAGCTCCCTAACCCTAGCCGCTCTCCCTTCTCCCTCTTCTCCCCGCCTCCATTTTCTCCCTCTGCTTCTTCTCCCTGCACCTCTCTCTCGCTGTAACTTCTCTGAACCAAAACGCCACCGAAGCCTCCACCTTCCCCTCTGGTGATCGCCGCCGGGAGGCCCTCCTCCGGCCATGCTAACGCCGGGAATGGAACCTCCTTTGCGCCGCCTACCTCCTCCACCCATCAGCTTGGACCGGGAGGGCCCGAGGCGCCACCGCCGTCGCCGCTAAGTCGTCGGCCCGCCTCCCTGCTCCGCCACCGTCCGCCTCCTCCTGTCCCCCCTCGGTGAGCCCTTCCTTCCCTCGACCCCTCCCTGCCTCTCCTCTCTCCCTTGGCAGCACACGCACTAGCACCCGCACGCGCGGACAGCAGCCACGGCGAGCCGCAGCAGCGCTTCGCTGTCCGCCGGCGACTGCGTTTCGCCCGTCAGATTCAGTACCGTTCGGGTTCAGTAACTTTCAGTTAAATCCCGCGAGCAACACCTTATCCACCCCGCGCCTCCCTTCTGTCAACAAGCAACAGCACACCCCACTGGCTAGGACCCTTGCGCGCAAGCCCCAGGTCCTGGGTTCGATCCGCCCAAGCCACACCCTTTTATTTCAGCCTTTTTCTTTTTCTGCCCGAATTTCAGAAACTCAGATCTGAGCAATTAATTCTAAAATCAATATAAAATTGAATTTTGCTCCAAATTGAATGATTCAAATTCCTGTGGATTCAAAATCTTGTGCCCTTTCCATTAGTAACAAAATTGCAACATGTTTCTGTAATACTTTTTGCACTAAATAATTAATTACTTAAAATGCAATAAAAATTGGAAACTTTGGAATTTCATAACTTGAGTTTGGTTCATCCAATTTGAGCAAACTTGGGCTCTAAAAATTTGTCTTAACAAACTCTACACATTGGTATTTTATTTGGTCACAATTGAATTAATTTTGAGCATGTTTCCCTATGTTTACTAAAAAGGGCAGAATAAAAATGTTTAGGAAAAATTGCATAATAAATTCAATAATCACCCAAAAATTATGTTTAATAGCTCAAAATGTTCAGTGAAACATTTGCTACATGTTTTCAACCTTTTCAATGCAATTTGTTTATTGATTTCCCTAATTAAAAGTGGTGCAATAATCCAATGCTTTAATTAAACCCCTTTTAAATTGCAAAATTCATAACTTGGGCATAAAAATTGCAAATTCAACAAACTAAATATGTTTTCCATTCAATTTTTCATGTACTTTCCAAATATCAACTTTGTTTGCTGTTTTGAACAATTTAAATTGCTGAAAACAACTATTTCTTAATTAATGCATTTAAAATTGCCAAAATAATAACTTGCTCATTTTAAATCCAATTTCAACAAATGAAATATGTTTTCCATGCAAAATTAAACCCTATTTCCAAATATAAAATTTGTTTCATGTTTTGAATAATTAAAATTGGTTAAATAATTTAAACCTTGTTTAATTCATTTAAAATTGTTAAATTCATAACTTGGTCAAATTAATTTCTTTTGGGACATATAAAATATGTTTTCCAACCATAAAAGTATAAGCTTTTCAAATATGAACTTCACTCAATGTTTTGCACAAATAAAAATTCAAATAATTTCATACTTGAATTAATTCATTTAAATCTTGTTTAAACTTGTTTAATTCATAAGTAAATTATTCTAAATCCTTTTTCAACAAGTGAAACATGTAATCCAGCTAAAATTGTGTGTTCTTATCAAATATGAACTTTGTTATCTATTTTGAACAATTAAAATTGGTGAAAACAACAAATGCTTGTGTAACACCTTTAAGGAACCAAAATTCCATAACTTAATAAATGAATTTCCAAACTTGGTAAACCTTATTTCAAATTGATTCTATTGTTGTTTTCTTTTGTTTTCCTCATCCATGCATCATGCTAATTCACTTACACATGTTGATTAGTTGTAGAACAATTAATTCAACCTTAATTCATGGGCTTTCCATGTGCAATCCAATTGCATATGGGTCCATTTAAACATGTTATCATGTCAACTAGTTTATTTCTGATGCATCAACTAAATTGACATGCATCATCCCATGTTTGTGCACTATGCCATGTTATTGATTGTTTATCTCTCTGCGTTGTTTGTTTGCTTCTTCTCGGATAAACGACGACGTTGAGACCGACGATACTTACGACACCCCTTCTAAGGATCTAGCTCAGTACCAGGCTGCTGAGTTTGCAGGCAAGTATTCACTCACATGAACCACTGTGTTCCTTTCAACATTGGTTACCGATACTTTCCGTTGTCTATTCTGCTAGCCCTATGAATCGTTGCTTCTGTTCGAACCTATCATATGTATCCTTTAACCCTGATAATGCCTCACCTCCACTCCCATAACCCCGTTGTTTGAGCCCGTGTCTTACTAGCATGCTTAGGGTTGTTTCTGCTCGAGTCTGTTACCCGTTACTTTCTGCTACTAATTTCTATCATGTTATGGGGCTCGATGTCAAACAATAACCTGTTAATTTTGAGGTAATAATAATTTGCTGATAAGGCACCGGCAGGAGGCCCGGCGTGGTTTTGAGGCCTGCTAGTGTCGACCCTAAGTAGGAAAAGGGTCTTGTCTACTGATCCATGATGAGCGCACTAACCGCATGTGGGAAGCGTGTATGGGCGCCCCCCTCAATTTGATTCGATTCGCATCTCGTCCAAATCGCCACACTTAGTTCGGGCTTTCCATTTGATGCATGCATGTGCATGTGTGAACCCTTGGCGCCAGGGTGGAACTTTTGTAGTCGGCATTTAGGGCGGCGTGGTCTTAGAGTGCTATGAGGGTCCCCTTTATTCGTGGGGCTCGATTAGCCGCGCACGCACAGCATGTGGTTCTTTGGACTTGACGCGAAGAAGAGTTGAGTTGTGTTGAGTGCCCCGCTTGGTGGAAAGGCCATTCCATCTAGCGGGTTATTCTTACGTGTACGGCCAAATTGGTGCACCCCTGCAGGGATAAATCTTCTCGAGAAGCCGTGTTTTCCGCGGTTATGGACTACTTGGTGAAAGTACTGGCTAACAAGTACTCAGAACAACTTACACCTAACTAATGATAACTTGACTAGTAATAGGATTATTGACACAACAATCTGAACCATCATTAATCCAACTGTGTGAGTTATCCTCGGATTGCTTCTTTGGATAAGGGGCGAGATCCAGGATGGGTTTGTTTGGAGTTAGTTATAGTTGGTTCCGATACGCTATCTTATCTCCTTTCTGTTAGCCGGAAGTGGTAGAAACTCTGTAGTTGGTTAGAGCAGCCCGCTGCAGCATCTTTTGTATCACCCCTTTCTTCCGTTGAACCCAAAGCATCTGTTCTTGATGTTGTGGGGTACATTTTGGTGAACTGTGAGTCTTGCTTGCCAGTACGTTTATGTACTGACCCCTTTGGGGCTGTGGTTTCCGCAGACTACGTTTCGGAGGATCCCCATGGTGGCTACTACGTGGAGTATGACGAGACTGCTGACGAGTAGATAGCGGACCCGGGCAGGATCCGAGACTTCGTGGATGGGCTCCGTCTTTTCGTTTTCGTCCTCTTAGGCCCATTTGGATCTTGTCTGTACTCAGACACTTTGGATGCTTCCGCTGTGATGTAATGATGAATTGTTGGGACATGTATCCTCTGGATGATTGTATTTGCTATCTCTGCTCTAGTGAGAGCTATTTGCCACTTATTTCAATCTTTTGTGTCTTAGAGATCTGTTGTGATATCAATTGTTCAAATGCCGTTGACGTACCATGTGTGTATGTTTTGAAGTACGTCAATGGAAGTATCTGGATTTCTATGGGATGGTTTGCGTAGACGATGAACAGTAGGGGTTGGTTGTCACACATACGTGTGTTGGCCTACTCGTAAGAGATGCGGGTGCAGGTAAGCCCCGTAATCCAATCATCTACTGTTCAACGGAACTGCGAGTATCCTCTAGAAGTCCGGGTGCGACATATTCTTTGGCTCTTTCAATTATGATTGCAAATATATCCGCCACAATATTAAATAATATGGGCGAAAGCGGATCACCTTGGGGCGGAATTAATTACAAACTTTATACTACCAAAATCCAGTTATTTTTTTCATACGCCTCCCCAGGGGAGCCGGGTTCCATTACCAAAATAACAGAACAAACATCAGTCTTATTTAGAAGAAATGAAGCAGCGAAACGAAAAGTAAAGGTAGAGAAAGCTTCGAGGAGCGCAAGATTAAAATTTTAGCGACCTATTACATTCGGGGGGGAGGGAGGTAACACCCCAGACATGAAACCAGGAAGTCTATAGCATACAAAACAACCCAGGGACTGACATAGCCCAGCAAAACGGTAATAAACAGTATTTTTCCTCCTTCTGTCTTCTTGAAGTTCAGAAGCAACAAAACAGTGTTGCAGATTTGTTTTTCACTCCCTTGAAACTGTTCAGATGGAGTTCTCCTCCTCCTCATCCATGTCTTGGTCCACCGTTGTCTGACTTGAAGATCTCGACGAGGTTGCTGCATACGCCCTGATAGCCACTTCTTGTATATGGTTCGCGCCATAATTTAGCACCTTCTTGTCAGTCTCAGTCTGCAAACCTACCCAATAACGAAGAAACACATTCATATAACATACCATCTCAACCGGAGACGATATTAACTTTCCTTCGAAACAAGCACGATTACAAAGTTTCCAGATTGCCCAGCATAACGCAGCAATCCCAACCACATGCAGGTTTGTGTAATTAGGAAAAAACTTCCCAATCCACCAAAAGTAGTGAGTAAAACCAACAGGTCTCGCACTCGCCCCAATAGGAGGGCAGAGTGAGCTCCAAACAAAACTAGCTGCCAGACACTTAAAAAAGATATGTAAAATCGACTCATTACTATGACAGAATCTACAAACAGGACTCCCTAGCCACTTTCTTTTTAACATATTGTATTTTTTTGCTATTGCATTATGCCAAATCAGCCACAACCAAAATTTGATTTTAAGTGGGATTTTAGCCTTCCAAAGGTGCTTAAAAGATCTATCAGGACCAGCTGAAGATAGCCTATTGTAGAGAGACTTGACAGAAAAGAGCCCATTTTTTTGTAAATTTCCACTTTGGGATATCTCTCCCAACCCCCAAAGCAACGGTACTAAGAGCACTCCTAAGATTACTCACCTGAACCTGCAATTCAGGAGTGAGCCATCTTCTAAAGGAAAATGCCCAACCAGAAGCATGCATTTCTTTCACAGAAGAGTTTTGATGATTACTTATGTTAAATAACCCAGGAAGAACCTCACAAAGAGGGGAGTCCCCTAACCAGGCATCATACCAGAAACTAGTCTCATTTCCACTCTAAACACATATCTTCCTGCCCATCAAGTAAAACTTTCTAACCTTCAGCAAATCTTTCCACGCAGGGGAATCACTTTGCCTAGGTTTAATGAACCAAATACCCTGATTTATCTTGTATTTGTTTCTCACCAAATGTTTCCATAATCCATCCTCCTTTTCCAACCTCCACCACCACTTGCAAAGTAGGCATAT
Organism: Alopecurus myosuroides; assembly: GCA_028641055.1. Classification (NCBI taxonomy): domain Eukaryota; kingdom Viridiplantae; phylum Streptophyta; class Magnoliopsida; order Poales; family Poaceae; genus Alopecurus; species Alopecurus myosuroides. Next base: position 250,847,009 of record CM054063.1, on the reverse strand, counting down.
ATTCTGTATCTTTAGATTTTTAATCCCCAGACCCCCTTTCTTTATTGGCCTACAAATTAGCTGCCACTTAACCATATTTTTTTCTTCTTAACTCCAGTCCCCTGCCAAAAGAATCTCCTGATGATTTTAGTCATACTCTCTAAATTGGACAATGGCAGCAGGTACATAGACATAGTATAGATAGCAGTCCCCCTCCCCCCCCCCCAGAGAGGACTGAATAAGAGTCAATCTGCCACCCAAAGAGGAATTATTCCCCACCCAACCATCCAGCTTCTTCTTAAGTTTATCAGATACTCCAGTTAGTTCATCCACATGTAATCTAGAACCACTCACAGGGACTCCAAGGTATTTAATGGGCCACTCTCCCAGTTGACACCCAAACATCTCAGCATATTGCAAGAACTTAATATCATCTGTAAGGATCATCATCACTTCACTCTTTTCAAAATTGATTTTCAAACCTGACATTGCTTCGAATAAAAAAAAATGAGTTTCAACTGAGTTGCGTGCTCCAACACATCCTGAATCAACAAGATAGTATCATCAGCAAACTACAAAATGGCCACACCATTAGTAACAAAATGTGGTGGTAGACCAACTATCAACCCTGCCTGTTGTGCATGTAGGATCATTTTTGACAAATTCTCAGCAGCCAGATTAAAAATGAAGGGTGAGAGAGGATCTCCATGTCTCACCCCTCTGTGGCTAGCAAAATCTTTACCTCTCACATTATTAATCTTAACACACAAAGTCTCATTCTGAACAATACTCTGGATAATGTCCCTCCATCTTTCATTAAATCCTTTCTGGGTAATAAACCTTAGCAGGAACCCCCAGTCCACCTTATCATAGGATTTTTCAAAATCCAACTTCAAAACCAGACCTTGTTGTTTCTTTTTCTTAGCCTTATGAACAATTTCATGAAGAGATACCACTACATCCATAATATTCCTACCTTTAGTGAAAGCATTTTGATAGGGAGAAATCAACTTGGACATATATGGTTCTAATCTACAAGTTAGTACCTTAGTTAAAATTTCATACAACACCTCTAACAGGCAAATAGGTCTGTATTTCTGGATTTTTTCTGCATCGGGAGTTTTCTGTAACAATATAATCATCCCAAAATTCAGTCTGAACAAGGAAAGTTTCCCCTCAAACCAGTCATAGAACAAATTCGTTATCTCTTTTTTGATCAACAGCAAGCAGGACTGATAGAATTCAACAGGAATTCCATCAGGTCCTGGGGCCTTATTACTCTCCATTTGATCCAATGCATTTTTAACTTCATTCTCCTCAAAAGGTACATCTAATGCAGCCATGTCATTTGCAGATAATTTTTCATCCCCCTCCATACACTATCCTCTAACATGATTTCACATTTTGGCCCATGCCCAAACAAACCTTTGTAATATTCAGTTGCATGCTCCAAAAGAGACACAGTCCCCTGCACCACACACTCTGTATGAGTCAAAGAGTACATAGTATTCTTTCTCCTCCTGCCATTAGCAATTCTATGAAAGTAAGCAGTGTTTAAATCCCCCTGCAACAACCATTTCTCACTTGCCATGCTAAACCAATAGTTTTCCTCTTCTTCAAGAATATGAAGAAGTTCTTTCTAAATAAAACCCTTTCTTATATAATGATCCCCAGTAAGCATATTGTCCTCTTCCAGCTGCTCTAAGATTTCAAGCTCAGCAGTTAGGTTTTTTTTTTGGATGGAGTCCCCTCTGATATTTGCACCCCCATCCTTTTAAGCTCCTTTTAACATTTCACAACTTAGCTTGAATGATTCCAATGATGTCTGTTGCATCCACAGAGGAATCCCAAGCAGCAGCCACCCTGCCTTGGAACTCAGGATGATTAAGCCAAGATTTCTCAAATCTAAACTCCCTAATCTTATTCTCTGGTATCTCCCCAATATCCAAGAGCAGAGGGTTATGATAAGACATAACTCTAGGTATTTTCTTAACCTGTGTCAAAAGAAAACAAGCTTCCCATGCGTTTTTCATAAGAATCCTAACTAGCTTCTCGAGAGTAGGAACATCTTGTCCATTAGTCCAAGTGTACTGACCTCCAGACATCTCCACCTCCCTCAAACAGAAAGAAGCAATAATCTGATTGAATCTGTGTGAAAATCTAGAAATACCACCATCTTTGTTCTTCTCACTTGCAAACCTCAAAATATTAAAATCACCCCCAATAATTGAAGGTAAATCTAGATTAGAGGAGATATTTTCCAACTCGTCCAAAAAGGAATCTTTGTGCTCATCTTAAGCAGCACCATACACCACTACCAAGCATAGATTCATATTGAGTTTCTTATCCAAAACCTTAGAAAGTACATGGTACCTCCCAACTTCAGCTAAAGTGACATTAAATCTAGAGGATTTAATGCCACAAAGAATCCCACCAGACCTTCCCACAGAGGAGGACCAGTGCCAGGTAAAAGAATTGTCAGGATCAAATCTTCTCCAGATGGAGTTATCAATTTTCTTCTTCATAGTTTCTTGTATACCAACAAAGTCCAAGCAATGTCCACTAATCAAGTCTCTAAGAGAAAAGGAAAAAACCCCTTCTTTCCCACCCCTCTACTATTCAAAAAAGCACCAATCATTGATTTTTAACAGATTTGCACCTTGTCCTTGGACCAGATACCACATCACTCCAAGGGTGATTGGTACTGATCCTGGAAGGGATTCTTGTACCACAAAGGGGTATCCCTTGACCCGAAAATTTGTCACCTGAGTTTTTCTTAGCATTTCTTTTAGATTTTCTAGAAATTACAATAGTAAAACCATCATTAATAGTCCCAACCCTCCCATCATTATTTTGATCTTGGGAGGCATCAGAGTGACAGTTATCCTCCTCCTCAACATGTGTAACACAAGGATTATCTAGGTTGCAAACAACTTCTTTAACTACTCTTTCTTTCTGACTAGCTAAAGTATTCCTGGCATTTTCTAGGTCTCTAAGCATGTTAATGGATTGCAAAGATAAAGAAGATACATCAATTCCCATTTCAAGAGCTTTATTTCCAATATAATCATCAGATAACACTGAGAAAGAATTAGCAGATGGGCCAACTATATTACCTTCCTTCTTGTCTCTAGACTCCAGATACTCCATTGCTTTCGACAGGATGGGAGCATTAGCATTTGTACCATATTGGATCCTGGAGCTTCCCTTAGAAGGTGCAGGCTAGTCAGGTGTTGGAATAGCAAGCACAAAGGGCTTGGTCCCTTCCTGTGACTTCTCCCCCAGCTCAGGACTTGCAGGAAGTTCAATAATAACTACTCTGGAGTTATGCACCTGAGTAAGCTCATCAGATCCTGCAGATAAAACTCCTTCCTCGGACATATCATCCAAACTTTCATTCTGACTTGATTCCATTGGGGACTCAATGACTGGATCTAAATTTGCCCCTGGTATCTGTAGCAGTTGCTTCTTCCATTCCCCCTTCTTATCACTGTTTGATTCCAACAGTATTTTCAAGAACTCCTCATAAGTCAATTCACACTTGAGAGGTTCATCAGGGTCTTCAAATACACCTTTTGTAATCCTGGGAGTTTTGAGATATTCCAAATATTGGGCATAGAAGTCCATAGTAGGGAGTTGCCTAGGATGATTGCTAGAGGAACCTACACCATCTTGGACCATAGATGGGACCATAGCAGTTCCATATCCAAGTTTGCCAACTTTGCTTTGGAACTCCTCATCATCATTGTCCTCCTCTTCCTATTCAGATTCATAAGCCTTCCTCTTACCTTTACCAACAGAGTCCCCATCCAGTTTGTCACCTCCCAGGTGTTTTCCAGCATCAGTATTCAGGTAAGAAGTCCTTGCATACCTCATAAATCCCCCTTGGATAGCAGAGCGATTCCCAATCCTTCCACTAATTGTATTGGCTTGGTCAGTCTTCTATTTCTTGGGAGTATGGGAAAAACCTGCATCCCTAGCTTCAGGCATATTCCGATCAGACTGTTCCACAGCTACCTGGCTCTTATCCTTATCCAGCTTACCTCGAGCAATCTCCCTTGTAAATTTCAGGTCATAAAATGTCCCACCAATGTTAACATTGGGCACAACAGTTGGCACCAGAGAGACATCCAAATTACCAATGAGGATTCTAACATAATCCACATTATTCATGCTATGCCTGTCAACAGAGAGAGTCCTACCCACAAGACTACCTGCATAGGAGGCAATAGGGAAGTTTCTATTCTCAAGAGGGATCCCCCTAACCTGGAACCATGCCATGTCTAATTCAGCAACTGCCCCATAACCTGGAAACCAATTATCCACTTGCAACACAATAGAAGGAAGTGTTCTCATGTTAATTTTCTAAAGTGGATCCATGCATCTATATATATGGAACTTGGGAAACGCATCAAAAACTTCTTAGCAGACATTTGTTTGGCATACCATCTCCAGTTACATCTATTACCATCCCATTGTGTAAATTCTTCTTCGATTTGTCTAGCAGAAACATCTGCCTGCAGAATCTCAACAACAGCCTGATGAATCTCTTTTGTGGGGGCAGGGTTCCTGATCTCAGAAATCACAAAGAATCCCCCATTTGGTACAGCTGCGCCCACAAAGGGAGCTACCAGCTCCCAAGGTCTAGAATCAGCAAACACCAAGTTCAAGTCTAAATCAAGTCTGCAGATCAAGTCTAAATCCACCACCTGATTGCGGTTCTCCCTAAATTGGACTGAGCGAGCATTCTCACGTTCACCATCACGGGGTTCTTCCACAGTCTCATACCTAGCTCCGCCAACTTGCTCAGGCGCACGAGCATTAGCATTAGACGCAGCTACAAAGGATATACTGGGAGTATTCAACGAATCATTCTCCTAGGGTTCACCTGAACTTGAATAGGATAGGCGTGTTCATTTGCAGAACTGTCAGAGTCCGCATCGCGCATCTCAGATCTATGAGCTAATCTATCACGATCACCTCCACCTTGCCTCCCAACATCAACAGAAACTCGCTCAGGCGGTGCAATAGCACCAAGGCTGTTAGGGTTACCTCCCCGGTAGGCGTGTCCGCCACGGAACAGCTCGTTGCTTCTAGATCTGGAGGTGTTGAAACCTCCCCTTGATTCTCTACACACGGGCTCACGCCCCCGCATGTTGGTATCTTCTAGATCTCGCGGGCCCGCACCAAGGGCGTGCACCACTCTTGGTCGCTCCACCGCGGCAGCCAAGTATCCTCCAACCGGTCTGCTAGGCGGGAAGTTGGGCCTCGCCGGGAAACGGCCACCCCGGCCACCACCGCGATTGAACTGGTACACCATGGGTGGCCTAACCTCAGATCTGGTGTAACATCCCTGATTTTTGGAAAGTTCAAAAATCACTAAAATTTGAAAATTTTGTTTTCTTGTTAATGCAAGTCACCAAAAACAAATAAAAAGAAAACATAAAAGAAATATTTTGTGATATTCCAAGTAATTGGAAGTGATACCTAAACCCTAAATCTTGTTCAATATAAATATTTACTCAAAGTAATTATTTCTCCTTTAGCCAACCCTATTCCATAAAATGGATTTCATATAAATGTACGATTTGAAAAACGGTTTTGGCATTCAAAACAAATTGAGAATTGTCATCCTTAGTAATTTTTGGCTTTTAATAAGTGTTCAATAAGCCATAATTCCATTTAATTTAATTTTTATTTTAAAGTGGCATAAAGATAAAATTATGCATTCATGCAATATTTGAAATTTTCGAACTTAAAATGTGTTGGAATTAGTCCATGAATGTGTCGCACCCGGACTTCTAGAGGATACTCACAGCCCGCTAAACAGTAGATAAATGGCTTACGGGGCATACCGGCACCCGCATCTCAATATGAGCAGGCCAACACGTAAACATGTGACAACCATTCTCTACTATCCATCGTCTGCGTAAACCATCCCATAGAAATCCGACTACTTCCATTGACGTACTTCATAACATACACACATGGTACGTCAACGGCATTTGAACAAGTGATATCACAACAAATCTCTAAGACATAAAGAAATAGAAATAAGTTGCAAATAGCTCTCACTAGAGCAGAGATAGTAAATACAATCATCCAGAGGACACATGTCCCAACAAGTCATCATTACATCACAGCGGAAGCATCCAAAGTGTCTGAGTACAGACAAGATCCAAATAGGCCTAAGAGGCCAGAAACGAAAAGACGGAGCCCATCCACGATGTCTCGGATCCTGCCCGGGTCCGCTATCTACTCGTCAGCAGCCTCGTCATACTCCACGTAGTAGCCACCATGGGGATCCTCGGAAACGTAGTCTGTGGAAACCACAGCCCCAAAGGGGTCAGTACAGACAAGTACTGGCAAGCAAGACGCACAAGATACCAAAGTGTACCCGGCAACACCAAGTACAGATGCTTTGGGTTCAACGGAAGATAGGTGATATAAAAGTGCGGCAGCAGGCTGCTCCAACCAACTACAGAGACACGCTACCACTTCCGGCTAAAAGAAGGGGATAAGATAGCGTATCGGAACTAACTGCTACTAACCTCAAACAAACCCATCCTGGATCTCGCCGCTTATCCAAAGAAGCAATCCGAGGATAACTCACACAGTTGGATTAATGAAGGTTCAAGTTATTGTGTCAATAAGACTATTACTAGTCAAATTGATATTAAATTAGGTGTAACTTGTCTAATCCTTGTTAGCCAGCCCTATCACCAAGTCATCCATAACCGCGGACAACACGGCTTCTCGAGAAGATTTAACCCTGCAGGGATGCACCAATTTGGCCGTACACGTAAGAATACCCCGCCAGATGGAAATGCACTTCCACCAAGCGAGGCACTCAACACAACCCAACTCTTCTTCGCATCAAGCCCAAAGAACCCCGTGCAATTGAGCGCACGGCTAATCAAGCCCCACGAAGAAAAGGGGACCCTCATAGCACTCTAAGAACGTGTCTCCCTAAATGCCGACTACAAAAGTTCCACCCTGGCGCCAAGGGTTCGCACCTGCATATGCATGCGGCAAATGGAAACCCCGAACTAAATGAGGCGATTTGGACGAGATGCGAATCGAATCAGAATTGCGGGGGGCGCCCATACTCGCTTCCCACATGCGGTTAGTGCGCTCATCATGGATCGGAGGACAAGACCCTTTTCCTAATTAAGTTCGACACTAGCAGGCCTCAAAACCACGCCGGGCCTCCTGCCGGTGCCTTATCATCAAATTATTATTACCCAAAACATTAACATGTTGTTGATTAAGTTGAAACCCAACTATCAAACTAAACAGGTGATAAGACGGACAACAAGACTTGAGCGCAAACAACACTAAGCATGCAACTATGACACGAGGGCCAACAAGGTAAACAAACAACAGTTAATAGGAAGTGGAAGGAAAGCTATATCATGGTTGCAAGGTAAACATATGATAGGATCGAGACACAAGCATCGAATCATAAGGCTAGCATAAGGAAAACGGAAAGAATCGGTAACAAGTGATGAAAGGCAGCCGTAGGCAGCAAGTGAGTATACTTGCCTGGAATCCAGCAAGTAGAGGTACATCCGAAGAACTTGTCGTTGCTCACATCATCTCAACGTCCTATCCGCGAAGAAGCAACGAACTAGAACAAACACCGGATGCAACAATTACTACTACGGCAAAAGATCCAGCATGATCCTATTTTATATGCATGACAAGTTACAGGGTGCATCAAAGATAAACTAGTTGACATGGTAAACATATTTAAATGGGCCCATATGCAATTTGGATTGCATATGGAAAAGCCCATGAATTAATGTTGAATTAAATGATCTACAAATATCCATCATGTGAAATTTGATTAGAATGATGCATGGATGTTGAAAACAATAAGAAAACAACAGTAGCTTCAATTTGAAAAGGTGTTTACCAAGTTTAGAATTTTATTTATTAAGTTATGAAATTTGGCTTCTTAAGTGAGTTACACAAGCATTTGTTGTTTTCACCAATTTTAAATGTTCAAAATAGATAACAAAGTTCATATTTGGAAAGAACACAAAATTTTAGGTGGAATACATATTTCATTTGTTGAATTTGGATTTTTGATGAGCAAGTTATCAAATTGACAATTTTTAAATGCATTAATTAAGAAATAGTTGTTTTCAGCAATTTAAATTGTTCAAAACAGAAAACAAAGTTGATATTTGGAAAGCTTATTCAATTTTGCATGGAAAACATATTTTACATGTTGGAATTGGATTTGAATTGCCCAAGTTATGAATTTTGCAATTTAAAAGGTGTAATTAAAGTATTGAATTATTACTCCAATTTTAATTAGGAAAAACAGTGAACAAATTGCATATTTGAAAAGTACAGGAAATTTGGAATGGAATACATGTTTCATTTATTGAATTTGGATTTAAAATGGACAAGCTATGAATTATGCAAGTTTAAGTGAATTAATTAAAGTACATAAAAGTGCATGAATTTTATTTGCTCAACACAGTAAACAAATTCCATATTTAATTGTTAGGTGATTGCTAATTACCCACAACCCACACAATGCAATGCGACATGATGAATGATTTAATATGAACCAAATAGATGACATTTAGAAAATAGGCATATAGGTATAGGGTTGGGGTTTTGGGTTCGCACGTTGGAAAGAGATCTTCGGATTCAACGCCGTAGAGGAAGGAGACGAAGGCGAGATCTTCGGACCGTGGGGAAAGTAGTCGACGTCAGGGAAGTAGTGGAAGTAGTCGTTCTCGTTCCGTAGCCGAGGTAGTCGTTCACGTCATCGGTGGTCGTTGTCGATCTTTTCATCGAGGTCCGAAGAGGAAGTAGACGTGGTCGAGGTACTCGTCGCATCCATGTAGGAGATCATGGCGGTTCCCGTCTTCATGGCGCACACGAAGGCGACCAACACAACGCGGACACGGGGAGGATACACGAATTTGTTCTTGTCGGAGAACTTGGCGACAAGGTACGTGTCGGGGCAGATCCTTGCGAATATCTGGATGACGAAGAACTTGGCACATCGAGGGTCACACTTGGCGGTTTCCGAAGCGGGGAAATCTGGCCCGGTACCTAGCCTTATCGATGCTCCGTTACAGAAGAACTTGACATGTCCTTCAACATCGACGATCTTGACGAGGAGGTACACTTCGGGGTGGATCTTGGAGTGGTCGTGGTCACGGGCCGACGATGCACACAAAGGGAAGTGGCACCAACCCATTTCAGCTTCAGAGAGGCACTGGTAGTCGAGGGAGACGGTGGAGGCAGCAACGTTAATCAGCACAACCACACCACATAGCCACGAACAAAAACAAGAAGGCCACCCTGTTAGATTTGTAGGAGCACAACTTTGGAGTACCACCGACGGGCTTAGAAGACGACTGCCACGTTGCAGATCATGGTGCCCCCGAGTAGCGCTGCAGACAGGAGGCAACGGGGACGTGGTCGGCGCGCAGTAGAACGGCAGTGGGAGGCGCTGCTGTAGAGAGGTGGACATCCTCGTGATTTTGAGGTACTGCCCATGGCAGTGATCGGGTTGGGGCAGGGGACGGCGACGAGCTCGGCTGCCGTGGGGCGGACAGAGGAGGGGGGCACCTACCGGCGGGCACCATGGAGGTGGGGCGAGGCAGGGGTGTGCCATGGCCATCTCGGGTGAGCTCGAGGAGGACGGCGGTGAGGAACATGACGGTGCCCTTGCCGTCTTGGTCGCGGAAGGAGGCCATGGCTACAGACGGCGGCGGCCACTCGGCGCTGCAGCAGGGGGAAGAAGGGGGCTGGTCGGGCGGAGCTGTAGGAGCTCCCGGCGTCGGGGAAACGGAGCTCCATGGTGAAGGCCATGGCCGACTGGAGGAGGGGCGAGGTGGAGGAGCTGCTGTGAGAGGGAGGCGAGATGAGGGAGGTGGAGGATGGCGTGCGGGGTCGAGGCAGAGGAGGGCAGCGGCCATGGATCGAGCGGAAGGAGGAACGTGGGATGGCATCAGGCAGAGGAGGGGGTCGAGCGAGAGGAGGCAGGCGAGGGGATGGGGTTCGATCCCCTTCTGGCGTCGCGTGCGTGTGTTCTGTGTGCGTGTGGGGTGGAAGGGTACGGGGTGGGCTTAGGGTTTCGGCCAAGGTGGGCCTTGGGCCGAAAGTGGCTAGGTTGCGGGCTGCTCTCTCCCTCCTGAATTTTTTTCTTGTTTGGTTACTTCCCAGAAATTGTTTAGGCAAAAAGAAAAATAGATTTAGGCACCAAATAAATTTCAGAAATTTTAGAAAATAAGATTTGATGAATTTTAATTAGTTGGCAAGTTTTAAATGCATGCAGATGCATGATGCTATGACGCGAAAAGGAAAACAAACAATTTCTATTTGGGGGAAAACCCCCCGGGTGTTACAGCCGACACCACTAACAAGGGGATTGCGCCCTCGCAATCCGCCCACGAACCGGGAGAGGGAAGAAGTCGGTTCCGTCGCATTGTTGATCTTCTCGACACCACTAACAAGATATTCTTGCTCGGGTTGATGACGATCTTCTCCCACCAGGAATCTTCCGATGATCGAACCTATTAGGTTAACGGCTCAGAAAACGTCCACCCACGTAGGATCCTAAAACTTTGAAAGATTGAGAGGGAGAGAGACTCCAAAACAAATAAGATCGGAGGAGAAATAGAATAAAGATAAGGAGAAAACAAGAATCCTATTGAGATGTTTCCAAAATAGTTTAGCAGAAATAGTTTTTTGACACTCTAGAAACACGACCGTTAGCGAGGTTATCCTACAGGCTTTGCGGACCCGTTGCTTCGATAACTATTCGTATCGAAACAATATCGGGAATCGGAAACCAGGCTCTCATACCATTTGTCGCACCCGGACTTGTAGAGGATACTCACAGCCCGCTAAACAGTAGATAAATGGCTTACCGGGCATACCGGCACCCGTATCTCAATATGAGCAGGCCAACACGTAAACGTGTGACAACCATTTTCTACTATCCATCGTCTGCGTAAACCATCCCATAGAAATCCGACTACTTCCATTGACGTACTTCATAACATACACACATGGTACGTCAACGGTATTTGAACAAGTGATATCACAACAAATCTCTAAGACACAAATAAATAGAAATAAGTTGCAAATAGCTCTCACAAGAGCAGAGATAGCAAATACAATCATCCAGAGGACACATGTCCCAACAAGTCATCATTACATCACAGCGGAAGCATCCAAAGTGTCTGAGTACAGACAAGATCCAAATAGGCCTAAGAGGCCGGAAACGAAAAGACGGAGCCCATCCACGATGTCTCGGATCCTGCCCGGGTCCGCTATCTACTCGTCAGCAGCCTCGTCATACTCCACGTAGTAGCCACCATGGGGATCCTCGGAAACGTAGTCTGCGGAAACCACAGCCCCAAAGGGGTCAGTACAGACAAGTACTGGCAAGCAAGACGCACAAGATATCAAAGTGTACCCGGCAACACCAAGTACAGATGCTTTGGGTTCAACGGAAGATAGGTGATATAAAAGTGCGGCAGCAGGCTGCTCCAACCAACTACAGAGACACGCTACCACTTCCGGCTAAAAGAAGGGGATAAGATAGCGTATCGGAACTAACTGCTACTAACCTCAAACAAACCCATCCTAGATCTCGCCCCTTATCCAAAGAAGCAATCCGAGGATAACTCACACAGTTGGATTAATGAAGGTTCAAGTTATTGTGTCAATAAGACTATTACTAGTCAAATTGATATTAAATTAGGTGTAACTTGTCTAATCCTTGTTAGCCAGCCCTATCACCAAGTCATCCATAACCGCGGACAACACGGCTTCTCGAGAAGATTTAACCCTGCAGGGATGCACCAATTTGGCCGTACACGTAAGAATACCCCGCCAGATGGAAATGCACTTCCACCAAGCGAGGCACTCAACACAATCCAACTCTTCTTCGCATCAAGCCCAAAGAACCCCGTGCAATTGAGCGCACGGCTAATCAAGCCCCACGAAGAAAAGGGGACCCTCATAGCACTCTAAGAACGCGTCTCCCTAAAAAGCCGACTACAAAAGTTCCACCCTGGCGCCAAGGGTTCGCACCTGCATATGCATGCGGCAAATGGAAAACCCGAACTAAATGAGGTGATTTGGACGAGATGCGAATCGAATCAGAATTTCGGGGGGCGCCCATACTCGCTTCCCACATGCGGTTAGTGCGCTCATCATGGATCGGAGGACAAGACCCTTTTCCTAATTAAGTTCGACACTAGCAGGCCTCAAAACCACGCCGGGCCTCCTGCCGGTGCCTTATCATCAAATTATTATTACCCAAAACATTAACATGTTGTTGATTAAGTTGAAACCCAACTATCAAACTAAATAGGTGATAAGACGGACAACAAGACTTGAGCGCAAACAACACTAAGCATGCAACTACGACACGAGGGCCAACAAGGTAAACAAACAACAGTTAATAGTAAGTGGAAGGAAAGCTATATCATGGTTGCAAGGTAAACATATGATAGGATCAAGACACAAGCATCAAATCATAAGGCTAGCATAAGGAAAACGGAAAGAATCGGTAACAAGTGATGAAAGGCAGCCATAGGCAGCAAGTGAGTATACTTGCCTGGAATCCAGCAAGTAGAGGTACATCTGAAGAACTTGTCGTTGCTCACATCATCTCAACGTCCTATCCGCGAAGAAGCAACGAACTAGAACAAACACCGGATGCAACAATTACTACTACGGCAAAAGATCCAGCATGATCCTATTTTATATGTATGACAAGTTAAAGGGTGCATCTAAGATAAACTAGTTGACATGGTAAACATATTTAAATGGGCCCATATGCAATTTGGATTGCATATGGAAAAACCCATGAATTAATGTTGAATTAAATGATCTACAAATATCCATCATGTGAAAGTTGATTAGAATGATGCATGGATGATGAAAACAATAAGAAAACAACAGTAGCTTCAATTTGAAAAGGTGTTTACCAAGTTTAGAATTTTATTTATTAAGTTATGAAATTTGGCTTCTTAAGTGAGTTACACAAGCATTTGTTGTTTTCACCAATTTTAAATGTTCAAAATAGATAACAAAGTTCATATTTGGAAAGAACACAAAATTTTAGGTGGAATACATATTTCATTTGTTGAATTTTGGATTTTTGATGAGCAAGTTATCAAATTGACAATTTTTAAATGCATTAATTAAGAAATAGTTGTTTTCAGCAATTTAAATTGTTCAAAACAGAAAACAAAGTTGATATTTGGAAAGCTTATTCAATTTTGCATGGAAAACATATTTTACATGTTGGAATTGGATTTGAATTGCCCAAGTTATGAATTTTGCAATTTAAAAGGTGTAATTAAAGTATTGAATTATTACTCCAATTTTAATTAGGAAAAACAGTGAAAAAATTGCATATTTGAAAAGTACAGGAAATTTGGAATGGAATACATGTTTCATTTATTGAATTTGGATTTAAAATGGACAAGCTATGAATTATGCAAGTTTAAGTGAATTAATTAAAGTACATAAAAGTGCATGAATTTTATTTGCTCAACACAGTAAACAAATTCCATATTTAATTGTTAGGTGATTTCTAATTACCCACAACCCACACAATGCAATGCGACATGATGAATGATTTAATATGAACCAAATAGATGACATTTAGAAAATAGGCATATAGGTATAGGGTTGGGGTTTTGGGTTCGCACGTTGGAAAGAGATCTTCGGATTCAACGTCGTAGAGGAAGGAGACGAAGGCGAGATCTTCGGACCGTAGGGAAAGTAGTCGAAGTCGGGGAAGTAGTGGAAGTAGTCGTTCTCGTTCCGTAGCCGAGGTAGTCGTTCACGTCATCGGTGGTCGTTGTCGATCTTTTCATCGAGGTCCGAAGAGGAAGTAGACGTGGTCGAGGTACTCGTCGCATCCATGTAGGAGATCATGGCGGTTCCCGTCTTCATGGCGCGCACGAAGGCGACCAACACAACGCGGACACGGGGAGGATACACGAATTTGTTCTTGTCGGAGAACTTGGCGACAAGGTACGTGTCGGGGCAGATCCTTGCGAATATCTGGATGACGAAGAACTTGGCACATCGAGGGTCACCCTTGGCGGTTTCTGAAGCGGGGAAATCTGGCCCGGTACCTAGCCTTATCGATGCTCCGTTACAGAAGAACTTGACATGTCCTTCAACATCGACGATCTTGACGAGGAGGTACACTTCGGGGTGGATCTTGGAGTGGTCGTGGTCACGGGCCGAAGATGCACACAAAGGGAAGTGGCACCAACCCATTTCAGCTTCAGAGAGGCATTGGTAGTCGAGGGAGACGGTGGAGGCAGCAACGTTAATCAGCACAACCACACCACATAGCCACGAACAAAAACAAGAAGGCCACCCTGTTAGATGTGTAGGAGCACAACTTTGGAGTACCACCGACGGGCTTAGAAGACGACTGCCACGTTTGCAGATCATGGTGCCCCCGAGTAGCGCTGCAGACAGGAGGCAACGGGGACGTGGTCGGCGCGCAGTAGAACGGCAGTGGGAGGCGCTGCTGTAGAGAGGTGGACGTCCTCGTGATTTTGAGGTACTGCCCATGGCAGTGATCGGGTTGGGGCAGGGGACGGCGACGAGCTCGGCTGCCGTGGCGCGGACAGAGGAGGGGGCACCTACCGGCGGGCACCATGGAGGTGGGGCGAGGCAGGTGGTGTGCCATGGCCATCTCGGGTGAGCTCGAGGAGGATGGCGGTGAGGAACATGACGGTGCCCTTGCCGTCTTGGTCGCGGAAGGAGGCCATGGCTACAGACGGCGGCGGCCACTCGGCGCTGCAGCAGGGGGAAGAAGGGGGCTGGTCGGGCGGAGCTGTAGGAGCTCCCGGCGTCGGGGAAACGGAGCTCCATGGTGAAGGCCATGGCCGACTGGAGGAGGGGCGAGGTGGAGGAGCTGCTGCGAGAGGGAGGCGAGATGAGGGAGGTGGAGGATGGCGTGCGGGGTCGAGGCAGAGGAGGGCAGCGGCCATGGATCGAGCGGAAGGAGGAACGTGGGATGGCATCAGGCAGAGGAGGGGGTCGAGCGAGAGGAGGCAGGCGAGGGGATGGGGTTCGATCCCCTTCTGGCGTCGTGTGCGTGTGTTCTGTGTGCGTGTGGGGTGGAAGGGTACGGGGTGGGCTTAGGGTTTCGGCCAAGGTGGGCCTTGGGCCGAAAGTGGCTAGGTTGCGGGCTGCTCTCTCCCTCCTGAATTTTTTTCTTGTTTGGTTACTTCCCAGAAATTGTTTTAGGCAAAAAGAAAAATAGATTTAGGCACCAAATAAATTTCAGAAATTTTAGAAAATAAGATTTGATGAATTTTAATTAGTTGGCAAGTTTTAAATGCATGCAGATGCATGATGCTATGACGCGAAAAGGAAAACAAACAATTTCTATTTGGGGGGAAAACCCCCCGGGTGTTACAGAATGTTTTTAGTTTTAACGTGTGATTTTTTTCATAAATTCTCATAAACTTGTTTGCATAGTTTTGAGACTCTATTTCAAAATCTATAAAGAAAAGGGAGGAAATTAGAAAAGGAAAACAAAAAGAGAAATGACAAAAACAATAAAAAAAATAGAAACAACCCATGGGCCGACCGGACCTAGCGCACAGGCAGCCCAGCAAGGGTGCGTTCGTCTTCCTCCAGTTTTCACGTACAAAAACCTACGTTACATGTAGCAGCCATGGCCATTACTTCTTGACCTCCCCCATCAATTCCATCGACGGTTTCTTCTCGTTTTAAACACGAAAGTTAATGGAAATTGGAAGGGCACCTCATTCAGCTATTTTATTTGCCATTTAAACGTCTTAATCGTCCCAAGCGAGCCGGTGCACCGAATGCCATCCGTCGGCATTGATCTTCCGATCTCCCTCCTCACACCATAAGAAGGCGAAACAAGTTGTCCGCTGCGTTCTCCTCTTCCTCCTCCTTCATTTATATTCTCAAACATTTTCCAAAGGACCTCTATACACCGTGTACCGTCCATGGCCACTTCCGCCCAAAAGTCATGTTCATAGTTAGATCTTGTCTTCCACGGCAACCACCTTGTCAATTCCTTGTACAAACAGACTCTCCTCGACAAGGCCTACCTCCAGGACATATTAGTTCATCGAAACGAAGACATTTGTCGTGCCGCCGCTGGAACTCCAGAGTGCTGCCGCCGTTCTTCGCGATTCCTGGCCACGGTAGGAAAGTCCCCGCCTCAAATTTACGTCTCTACTCTCCCTCTCGACCTGGCGCATCTGATCGTACCATTGTTTGATTTTTCCCGCAGCAAAACAAGGAGAACAAGCATGAACCGAGCATTTTCCGGCTACGGCCGCGACAACAAAGATCACGGATGTGTACATGAGCCGAACATGCACATGCATATCTGCTATAACTTGATAAGTACCTACACCGGTCAACTAGCAAAATATTGGTTTACTAGCGGCACACAAGGCACAACGTGCACACGTGAAAATAGAGATGATTGCGACAGATATCCTACTAGTACACGAGATGAATTTTATCGGAGTGGTTAGTATTTCTAATATCCATGTCATGTCGCATTTTGTTAGTGTCTCCTGTTAGCACGGAGATCGCTGGAGGTTCGCTGCTCGACACCAAGCCGAGCGATGTCGTACCTGTATCATTCTGGCCACTAATCTGACTCCCGGTGAGCCACTTCTGCCATATGATTTTTTAAATTATATCTGTTTTAGATCGAGCAGTTAGGAATATAGAGAACTTAAGCCCCGCATGGATCAGTCTATATTAGGCAAAACGACATGCTAAAAGTACAGAACTATTGAACTCGTACCTAAAACGAACGACGCAAGGAAACAAGGAAACGCCTCGGCAAATATTTATCCTTAGTATTATGTACACACAATCCAAGCAAACACTTATTGTAGGGATCGCAGCTGATAAAACCCTTGCATTTGTCAACGTATTTATCTATTTTTGGGATTTCTATCTATTTCAGGTAGAAGGCTTACAAAATTCATGACTTTTATTCCGTTCATCCAAATTTCGTAAATAAGATATTCCTAAAATCGGCATGAAGAACAATTATACATATTTAGTTTCCATGTTTGACTAATTTAAATGACTCGATTATCATTTGAGGGTTTTCAGTATTTTTTTTACATATATAACTTTAAATTCATAAATAAAAAAATTGCAAACAAAAGGTTTCTAGGAATATCGTAATATTTATACCGCCATTGGAAATAATTTATAAACATTAATAAAGTGATATAAAATTTAGATAGTCTAATTCGGTATGTTTACTATAGTTAAAATTCTATAAATCATTTATATCGGTTCTTTTACGGCATATCACCAACTCATACTCTCTGACCAGGGAGAACAAAACCAAGCTTTATTAAATACTGAGGATTTACAAACATTGTAAATTTGACTTCAAATTGTATATGATTGTATATGATTTTTTTTCAATTTGGAATCCATAGTTGTTAAATCCCTTTTACCATAAAGGACAAACGAGAAATCTAATCATCATAATTCTTTATGTGTATTGAATTATGTGTCAAGCCTTGACCATAAAAGAATTAGTATAAACCATTTTAAGGAGAGAGACATTATTGTGCTTGTTTGATTTTTGTCTTATAATGTGAATTGGTTGTTTATTGTTATTGTTCTTCAGTGTATAGATTGTGCGGAGAGCATCGATATTTTTTTTTTTGAATTTGCGGAGAGCATCGATATATTATTGAATAGTGTGTGATTCTACACCAACTTCCAAAGGCAAGTGACACACTTCATAAACCTCCTAAGATTTTATATGCATTAGTGTTTCACAAAATTGCATGGTTAGGACTTTGTTAAACAATGCTATGCAAACCAAGTAGAGATAGTTACCTGTTATATTGATCCTAGTAGATCCCAAAGTGAAATTTGCTTGCTTAGCCATGCTTGTAGACTAAGTTGGATATTATTCCAATCATGATTGTTGTATGGGAGATGAATTATTATTTTACTTGGCAAGGGAGATAGACCCAAATTGCCTATGGAGATAGACCATTACTTGGCACTCGAGATAGTCCCTCGTAGCCACTGGAGATAGACCAGCACCACCTTTGGAGATAGACCATTGCTGTTACATGGCAAAGGAGAAAGACCTGCCACTGGAGATAGACTAGCACCACCATTGGAGATAGACCATTGGTGTTACAAGGCAAAGGAGAAAGACCTGCCACTGGAGATAGACCAGCACCACCTATGGAGATAGACCATTGGTGTTAAAAGGCAAAGGAGAAAGACCTGCCACTGGAGATAGACCAGCGCCACCTTTGAAGATAGACCATTGGTGTAAAAGGCTCTGGGGATAGACCAGCATAACCTATGGAGATAGACCAGCACAACCTTTGGAGATAGACCGTTGGTGTTAAAAGGCTCTGGAGATATACCAGGATAGCCTATGGGGATATACCCATGTTGTTGAAAGATCTTGAAACCAAATTCTTCATACTTCACTAAACTGTACCTCTGAACCACTTTAGATGTAAAGTGTTTTATAAAAGGATAGGATAAAACTAGCTTTCTGCAAAATCCAGCCTTGAACTCCACTTAGCCAAATAAGCATGTAGAAGATAGAAAATTCCAACACATCCACCATAGTGTCATTTGCCAATACATTAAATTGTATTGAACCCTTGTGGCTGCATATTCCATATTGCAGATATTTTGAAGACGAGTGAGGATTTCGTTTAGGATCTCGAGACTGTCGCCAACATGTTTTGTCTGTGGCACATGAAGAAGATGGGCTCAATGTTATTCTTGTTTTCCGTTGTATTTCTTTGTTTTTTTGCTAGTCTTCTAAGACTATGCAAGTTGTAATACTATTTTGTAAAGACTGGATCATGCGATGTAATAGAATTTGATGCATTTGCATGATATTTCATTTTGTATTGTGGTGCTAGCAATTGATCCAGAGACTAGCACAATAACACAGGTGTCCTTATATTATTTAAATGTGGGAACGCTACATCTGGCCACCGCTGCAAAGGAGCAGTGGTCACCACCAGCCGTACCTTTCCACGGAGTGTGTGAGAAGGGTTTGAGAATCGCGGGGAGAACTTTCTCTGTGATGAAGACAACCCTAGGGTTCCCCGCCGCGCGAGCTCTCTCCCATATGTGGCTAAATCTCGAAATAGTCGGAATGGAGGAGGGGGTGGGAGCACGGGGGGAGTATATACCCGCTTATTTTGCACTTGGCCCCTTGAGCCACTCCTCCCCTAAAAATGGAGGTCCACAAGCTGATGTGGCCATTGACTCACCGCCGGCGAGTGGGCTCAGCTGCTCTTTCCGACAAAAAAGCGCCTTAGGCTCGAGCGAGCGTCGTGTCTTTAGAGGAGACCACGACAGCCTTGCCCGTTCGCGCTGAGAGAACCACCAAGCTCCAACCACCGCCGAGAAAAAGGGGAAAATCACGCTCGATACTGATTCAATCACCTCCCCTGGATCTAATTAACGAACATCTATCGCAATTTCATCACGATCAGAAGACACGATGGCTCCCCCCCACCTCTCCCACCCCCTCCCCGGCGCCCTCCACCCCTAACCATTTCCGGCCGGCAATCTACTATCTCTGGTAGCCCTTCCACCTCTTCTGCATGCCTTTCCACTCCCCAAGCCTCTCTCTACCTCCTAGTTTAAGGATCATGGCAGTTCATGCGGCAATCTCCCTAGGTCTTGACTTTTCTCCTAGTCAAGCCTATGCTAAGGAGATCTGGCATTCTCTTCGGTCGACGGCGCATCCGACTGTCGATTCGGGTGTCTTTCAGTTGGTAGTCTCCTTTGGAAGATCGACCTTCAAACTGGATGAAGACTCGGTATCTCTGGCGTTAGAAGCTGCGACAGGCAGTTTCTGTGGTGATCTCAAGGTGTCATTCCTCTCTGACAGAGTTTTTGCGTTCAAAGTTTCTTCCAAGAAGGTTGGTCTTTCGATCTATGCACGTAAATTCTATAATTGCCCGCACTTCAAGTGTTTTTATCATCTGTGGGAATTTAGAGGCCCCAATTGGCGACTTGAGTTTAATCTTTGGGAGCGTGAGTGTGATGGTGAATGGATTCTTGCTAATCGTAAAAAAACTAAAGTCTCTACTCATCAGCAACGTCTCGTTCGTAAAGTCTATAGACCTCGAAATCTTTCTGTTTCTGACAAGGAAGTTGTGGTTTCGGTCCCTGTGCGTTCTGTCATTTCCTCGCCGCCGGTGATCGCCGGAGATCATTCTGCTCAGATTCGATTTGGTTCTTTGGATTCGCTTTTTCTGGCTTCGTTATCTCCTGATCAGATTACACCCGTATCTTCAGCGATTTTGAGCGATAATTGCGCGGGATTGATACATCGAAAATGTATCTCCTTTTCCGAACACTTTTCCTATTGTTTGCCTCTAAACTTGTGTGTTTTCAATGCAACTAACACGGACTAACACTGTTTTCAGCAGAATTACTTTGGTGTCTCGTTTTTGTGCAAAAAAATCAACTGTCGGGAAATTTCCCAGAAAAGACCCCATTTGAGGCGGAGGGGTTAGCTCCTAGGTGGCCCGATCTTCCCGAATTGACCAAGAACACGAAGAACGAACGAAGAATGAGATGAACACGATGAACACGAGAGGGGGAATCGAGGGGAAATCGTGGGGAATCGCGGGGGAAAACACAAGGGAGATAACTAGTGGGAACTGAAGAATCCAAATCCTCCGTCAACTATACCCCGAGGCCGCCTACGGAACAATTGATCCAACCGAACTCACCTTGATTGAAAACGCTTAACACCTGTAGTCGGTCCACTACGCCAATAGAACCTCAGGGGTTAGTTGAGGAAGATTGGAAGGTCCCTAACTGAATCCCAAGGGGAGAGGATAGGTAACCCGGTGAATCCTGATACGTTCCTAGATACAAATTGTAGGAGTAGCCTTGATACGTTCCTAGGTACAAACCATAGGAGTAGCCTCACAAGAGGGATACAAGAGCAATGATCAAAGTTATAATTCATCTCTAACCCTAGATATAGCACGAGGAAGTCCTTATATAGCCAAAGGGGTAGGTGGGGGTGAAAAGGGGATGAAATTCCCCAATTCTTGCAGTCTTCAGGGGGTCCGGCCTGGAAGGTCGGCCTGGCCGACCCTTGAGGCCATGGTGAGAGCTGGAGCAGCCGGCCTGGGGAGCCGGCCCGAGGCCGGGGCCATCCGAAGGGGGGCCGGCCTGGCGCCTGGGGTGGCCGGCCTGAGGCCGGGGTGGGAGGAGGTGAGGCCGACCTCTTCTGCCTGGTGGCCGGCCTGAGGATGGAGGGGGGCCGGCCTGGCCGGGGGTGCTGCTTTCCCCCTTCTTCCTCTGTTTCTTCTTCTTCCTTCACGCTGTCTTCTCGGACTTCTTCCAGGACTTCTTGGGAAATTTCTTGAGCACGTTCTCGGGCATCTTGAGCTTCATCTTGGGGGTCCATGGTGGGTTCCAACCTAAGCACACAAAGGGAATTTCCATGAGGTAGCGCACCATTCACCAAGTCACCGAAAGCATGAAGAGAGATGAGTGAGTTCACCTTATCATGTATTGCTTTGGCTCGTGATCTTGTTATTGGTCCACTTGGTGATGGGTTTGGTGGAATAGGGTGTGCTGCATCATCCCCCCCCCCCCCTCCCTTGAAAAAGAGTCGACCTCGACTCTCCGTCGTCGTCGTCACTTGGGTATTCATGGAAGGGATAGAGGTCCTTGACATTGAAGGAGTTGTGGACGAGGTACTTGGATTGCGGTAAGTAGAGATTATAGGCGTTGTTGTTGATGCGCTTGATGATCTTGAAAGGGCCGTCGCCTCTTGGCTTGAGCTTGGAGTTGCGCTCTTGTGGGAAACGATCCTTGCGCAAGTGTAGCCACACAAGGTCACCTTCTTGGAACACCATGGGCTTCTTGTTCTTGTTCATGATGGAGGCTCGATGCTCGGAATGCTTCGCAAGCGTAGCTCTTGTGGAGTCATGTAACTTCTTGATGTAGTCGGAGCGCTTGTCAATGTCCATGTTGACTTGCTCGCGTAGAGGCAATGGCAGTATGTCGAGGGCGGTGTTGGGGTTGAAGCCGTAGACGATCTCGAAGGGGATCTTCTTGGTAGCTTGGTGTACGGCGCGGTTGTAGGCAAACTCGGCGTGTGGGATGCATTCCTCCCAATTCTTGAGGTTGGGCTTGATCAATGCTCGAAGGACTGAAGATAACGTGCGGTTCACCACTTCGGTTTGGCCATCCGTTTGTGGGTGGTAGGCGGTGGAGAATAGTAGCTTGACGCCGAGCTTGGCCATCAATGTCTTCCAAAAGTAGGAGGTGAACTTGACGTCGCTATCCGACACAATTGACGTGGCCACACCATGTAGACGCACAATTTCCCTGAAAAACAAGGTGGCAACATGTGAAGCATCGTCCTTTCTATTGCATGGAATGAAATGTGCCATCTTAGAGAAACGATCAACAACGACAAAGATGGAGTCCATATTGGTTTTAGTGCATGGGAGTCCTAACACAAAGTCCATACTAATATCACTCTAAGGTGCATGTGGAATAGGTAATGGCAAGTAAAGACCATGAGGGTTGGAAGTGGACTTAGCTTTGAGGCAGGTAGGACATCGCTTAACGAGGCGTTCAACTTGGTGCCTCATCTTGGGCCAATTGTAGTTGTTGGAGAGCATCGCATAGGTCTTGTCACGTCCAAAGTGTCCCATGAGACCTCCTTCATGTGATTCCTTCAATAACAACAAACGAAGAGAGGACTCGGGAATACACAATTTTTTAGCCTCAAACAAGAAATCTTTGTGGAGATAGTAGTCATCAAAACCTCTATTGGGCAAGCATTTCTAAAAAATGGGACCAAAGAAAACATCCGAATAGCATAAGTCTTTGATCTCATCCAAACCAATCACATTGATGTCAAGATGTGTAAGAAGACATTCTTTTCGAGACAAGGCATCCCCTACAAAATTTTCTTTACCTTCCTTGTACTTAATGACATAAGGAAAAGATTATATGAATTTTACCCATTTAGCATGCCGTTTTTTCAAATTAGCTTGACTTTTCAAATATTTCAATGATTCATGATCGGAGTGAATGACAAATTCTTTAGGACAAAGATAGTGTTGCCAAAATTCAAGGACTCTAACCAAACCAAACAGTTCCGTATCATATATTGGATAACTGAGTCTAGCACCATCTAATTTTTCACTATGATAAGCAACGGGACGTCCATTTTGCATGAGAACGCCACCAATGCCTATGCCACTAGCATCACATTCAATCTCAAAAGTTTTCTCAAAATCCGGCAAGACAAGCAATGGAGCTTCGGTTAAGCATTTCTTGAGGTTGTCAAAAGCTTTTTGTTGCGCCTTGACCCAAAAAAAAGGTACATTTTTCTTTATGAGTTCGTTCAAAGGGCAAGAAATTGTTGAAAAATCTTTCACAAAGCAGCGATAGAAACCGGCAAGGCCATGAAAGCGCCTTATCTCACCCACGGAAGTAGGTGGAGGCCAATTCCTAATTGCCTCGACTTTCTTGTTGTCGACTTCAATTCCATTGGAAGAGATCACAAAACCCAAGAAAACAAGCTTGTTGGTGCAAAAATTGCATTTGGAAAGATTGGCAAAAAGTTTTTCTTTGCGAAGAGCCAGCAATACTTGAGAAACATGATCAAGGTGATCTTCCAAAGACTTGCTATAAATGAGGATGTCGTCAAAGTAAACCACAACAAATTTTCCAATGAAAGGGTGCAAGACTTCACTCATGAGACGCATAAAGGTAGATGGGGCATTCGAAAGACCAAAGGGCATGACAAGCCATTCATACAAACCAAGTTTTGTTTTGAAAGCCGTTTTCCATTCATCACCTATACTCATGCGAATTTGATGGTATCCACTTTTAAGATCAATTTTTGAAAACATAGTAGCACCACTCAATTCATCAAGCATGTCATCGAGCCTAGGGATAGGATGTCTATATCTAACGGTGATAGCATTGATAGGGCGACAATCCATGCACATTCGTGAAGTATCATCTTGCTTTGGAACAAGTATAACCGGCACGGCACAAGGGCCAAGGGATTCGCGGATAAAACCTTTGTCGAGTATTTCTTGGATTTGGCGCTCAATCTCCTTAGTCCCCTCGGGGTCCAGAAATCGAAGAGCAGAGATTTTCTGTGATTTTTGCTCAAATTCGAAATTCCTTCAAAATCAAGAAAAAATTTGGAAATATTTGGGGAAATTGGCTGAATAGAAAGGTGGGGAATGGTCTTTGGCAACAAATCTATGGATCAAAACCACGAAAAACTCAACAAATTGACAGATCGGTCGAAATCCCTTTTGGCTATTTTTGGTGAAATTTTCGAATTTATGGTGGATAGAAGAAAAATTAGTGTAAAGGAGAGGGGTGGGGGTAAAATTCGTGTCAATCTAGCTCTGGATACCAGATGATGCAGAGGGATTAGCTCCTAGGTGGCCCGATCTTCACGAATTGACCAAGAACACGAAGAACGAACGAAGAACGAGATGAACACGATGAACACGAGAGGGAGAATCGAGGGGAAATCGTGGGGAATCGCGGGAAAACACAAGGGAGATAAATAGTGGGAACTGAAGAATCCAAATCCTTCGTCAACTAAACCCCGAGGGTCGCCTACAGAACGATCGATCCAACCGAACTCACCTTGATTGAAACCTCTTAACACCCGTAGCCGGTCCACTACGCCAATAGAACCTCAAGGGTTAGTTGAGGAAGATTGGAAGGTCCCTAATTGAATCCCAAGGGGAGAGGATAGGTAACCCGGTGAATCTTGATTCGTTCCTAGATACAAATCGTAGGAGTAGATTTGATACGGTCCTAGGTACAAACCATAGAAGTAGCCTCACAAGAGATATACAAGAGCAATGCTCAAAGTTCTAATTCATATCTAACCCTAGATCTAGCACGAGGAAGTCCTTATATAGCCAAAGGGGTAGGTGGGGGTGAAAAGGGGGTGAAATTCCTCAATTCTCGCAGTCTTCAGGGGGTTCGGCCTGGGAGGCCGGCCTGGCCGGCCCTTGAGGCCGGGGTGGGAGCTGTAGCAGCCGGCCCAGGGAGCCGGCCCGAGGCCGGGGTGGAGGTTGGGGCCTTCCAAAGAGGGGCCGGCCTGGCACCTGGGGTGGCCGGCCTGAGGCCTGGTGGGAGGAGGTGAGGCCGGCCTCTTCTTCCTGGTGGCCGGCCTGAGGATGGAGGGGGGTCGGCCTGGCCGGGGCTTGAGGCTGGGGGGTGCTGTTTTCCCCCTTCTTCCTCCGTTTCTTCTTCTTCCTTCACGCCGTCTTCTCGGACTTCTTCCAGGACTTCTTGGGAAACTTCTTGAGCATGTTCCCGGGCATCTTGAGCATCATCTTGGGGGTCCATGGTGGGTTCCAACCTAAGCACACAAAGGGCATTCCATGAGGTAGCGCACCATTCACCAAGTCACCGAAAGCATGAGTCGAGAGGAGTGAGTTCACCTTATCATGTATTGATTTGGATCGTGATATTGTCATTGGTCCACTTGGTGATGGTCTTGGTGGAATGGGGTGTGCTGCATCACCATTGGCCCTAAAACACCAAAAGACCCCGGGAGCCAGAAGGAGACCCGGAGAGGGGCCAGGAGGTGGCAAAACCACCCCCCAGGCCGCGTCAGCAGGTGGCGTGGGCCACTCCCACATCCCCTCGGTCTCCCCTTTCGAATACAAGTAGCCTTCAACCCTAAAACACGAGGGGGTTCGATAGTTTTCCAGAAAGATGTCTGTAGCTCCGCCGCCACCCCGAACCTTGATTCGGGGATCAGAAGTTCCTGTTCTGGCACCCTGCCGGGACGGGGAATTGGAGGAGATCATTGACAACGTCATCACCAACGCCTCTCCATCGACCATCCATGTTTCCCCCATCCATGTGTGAGTAATTCCCCCGCTGTAGGCTGAAGGGGATGGTAGGGAATTGATGAGATCGTTCATGTAATAATGATGTGAATGTTAGGGCATAGTGCCTAGTATTCTCTATTAGTGCTATTGACATTGTTGCAACTTGTTATGCTTAATGCTTGCCACTTTGGGCCCGAGTGCCATGATCCCAGATTTGAACATGTTATTGAATCATGATGATAATTATTGTTTCTTGATCATACCTGCAAGTTGTTTACACATATTGTTGTCCGGAACCCGAGGCCCCGAAGTGACAGAAATTGGGACAACCGGAGGGGATGGCTGTGATGTGAGGATCACATGTGTTCACGGAGTGTTAATTCTTTGCTCCGGTGTTCTATTAAAAGGAACACCTTAATTACCAGTAGTTCCCTTGAGGCCCCGCTGAAAACGGGCTAGTAGGACAGAAGATGTTGTGCAAGTTCTCATTGCGAGCACGTATGAATATTTTTCGGAACACATGCCTATGGTTACTTAGTGCTTGGATGCTTTATCTTATTTATCTACAATGCCCATGTCTTGATTATCATATGAACTATCTTATCCATGCAACACCCGATCATCCATCCCTATGCCTACAGTATTTAATCCCGCTGTTTACTTCAAACACCACTGTTGATGTTTTCATTCCACTACTGCTATTATTTCACTACTGCTGCTACTATAAAACTGTTACTACTGATAAACCACTGCGAACAAAGGTACTTTCAGGTGCAGGTGAATTGACAACTCACTTGTTAAGGCTCACAAATATTCTTTGGCTCCCCTTGTGTCGAATCAATAATTTGGATTTTACTTCCCTCGAAGACTGTTGCGATCCCCTATACTTGTGGGTCATCAAGACTATTTTCTGGCGCCGTTGCCGGGGAGCATAGCTTTATTTGCAAGCTCACCGAAGAGTACTATTTTCTACTGCCATCATTCATCATGGGTAAGACTAGTGATGAAAAGTTTCCTATATTACCATCCACTACAAGAAGAGGTACAACTCTGAACACCTTTGTTGCTCTTGATTCACTATCTGTTATGAGTAAGTTGCTTACACCACCACATACTACACATGCAACTTCTGTTGAATCTGAAAATAATTTTGATACTTTTGATGATGCTTCTACTGTGCTTGATGAGACTGGTTCTTTCGGTCCTTTCTTAGATGCTACTATTGCTAAAGCTATAAATATTGCAAACATTGAAACTCCTGATAAAAATCCTCTTACTCCTGCTGTTTCACCTGAGCTTATAGAGAATCCTAGTGATGATTTTGATGATTCCTATATTGATCTTAATGATGATCTTATTGATGAAATACATGCTATGAAGGATAAAGTTGTTTTTATGAGTCTTATTGAAAGTCGAGCTGTTAAATATAAATTATCTCCTGATGCTAAGTTTGCCACCTCTCCTATTAATATTAGGGATAAGGATTATGATTTCTCTCTTGATTTATCTTATATATCTGTTGTTGAGAAAGAACCTTTTTATGGTACTGAAAATGGAAGTGCTATGAAACATATGAATGAGCTCTCCTCTTTGAGTAGTTTATTCTCTGATGATCTTAAGAAACGTAGCTACTTTGTTGCTAAAATATTCCCTTTCTCATTAAAAGATGGAGCTAAAACTTGGTTTAATAATTTGTCTCTGGGATCTATTGATAGTCCTATTGGTTTGGTTAATGTTTTCTTTCAGAAATATTTTCCTGCTAGTGCTCAACATGCTGCTTTACAAAATATATTTAATTTCAAGCAATTGGAAGGAGAGAAATTGCTTGTATCTTGGGCAAGGTTTTGTTCTTTAGTTAGGGCTACACCTGGGCATAAGATAGAAAATAATAACCTTCTTGATATATTCTATAATGGACTAACTGTTCAATCTAGGACATACCTGGATAGTTGTGTTGGTTGTTTTTTCAGGCAAAGAACTCCCGAAGAAGCTGAGGAATTAATGGCTAAAATAAGCCAAAATCATGATGATTGGGCTATGGTTGAGCCTGAGCCGACCCCTACTCCAGTATCAACACCAACACCCAAGAAGAGGGGAATGATTGAATTAAATGATGAAGTGATGAGAGAAGCCAAGAAATCTCTTAAAGAGAGGGGTATTAAATATGAAGATGTGAAGAATCTTCCACCTATAGAAGAATTATGTAAGCCAATCCCTCACTCATCCACCATTGAGGTACACTCTCTCCAATATTTTGATAGTAGATATATTCCCTATAATAAACCTCTTGATCAATGTTTAGATGAATTTGATAATTATGTTATCAAGCAAGATAATTTTAATATGAGAGTGCAAAATCGCCTAATGGAAAACTCTAGAGCTATTGATAATTTGCATGGTATTATAGAAAGAACCTCTAATGATGTTACAATGCTTGTTAAACATTTTCAAATGGTTCAAACTCAAATTGATCAACTTGCTAAAGTGCAAAAAGATTTGCTAGTTAATGCTTCTAAAGAAAAACATGCTTATGAAATAAGAACTAGAAGTGGTATTGCTACACAAGATCCTTTATATGATGAGGGACATCCTAAAATAATTGAACAAGATTCTCAGCAAACTAATGATAATGTTATTCATACTAAGAAGAAAAAGAACAAGAAACATAAAAATGCTGAAGAATCATCTAAACTTGCTAAAGATCCTAATAGTATATCTATCTCTGATGCTGAAAGTGAAAGTGGTAATGAAAAGAATGATGCTTCTCATAAATAAGAACCTATAGCTGAAACTAAAAAGCAAACTAAAACTGCAAAGTATACTAAGGAAGATTTCATTGCTAATAAGCATGGTAATGAGAGAGAACCTTGGGTACAAAAATCAATGCCTTTTCCTAATAAGAAACACAAATCTAAGGAAGAAGAACATTATAACAAGTTTTGTGAATGGATGAAACCTTTGTTCTTGTAAATTCCTTTAACTGATGATATTAAATTGCCTCCTTATGCAAAGTATATGAAAGATATTGTCTCTAACAAAAGGAAGATTCCTAATGAGGAAATCTCCACTATGCTTGCTAATTACTCCTTTAATGGCAAGGTTCCGGAGAAGCTTGGAGATCCTGGTATACCAACTATTCCCTGTTCTATTAAAAATAATTATGTTAGAACTGCTTTGTATGATTTAGGAGCTGGAGTTAGTGTCATGTATTTTACTCTCTATAAAAGACTCCACCTAAAAAAATGCATACCAACTGATATATCTTTGCAAATTGCTGATAAGTCTACTGCTATTCCTGTGGGTATATGTGAGGATGTTCCTGTTCAAGTTGCTAATAATTGTATGATATTAACTGACTCTATTGTGTTGGAAATGCCTGAAGATGATAATATGTCTATTATTCTTGGAAGACCTTTTCTTAATACTGCAGAGGCTGTTATTGATTGCAATCAAGGAAAAGTTACTTTTAATCTTAATGATAAAGAGCACATTGTTTATTTTCCCAAGAAGATTGATAGAAAATATGGTCTAAATTCCATTGAAAATATTGATACCATCAAGATTGGAGAATTTTATTGTCCTATTCCAAAGCCACCCAAAGAATATGAAATTATTATGGTTGGTACTATGTCTATCAAGGTTGAGGTAACATAAGCATTTAGTGAGAAACAAAGTTTTGTTTCATATAAAATTATCTTGGTAGCAAGACTTGATCACCCTTGTTAACAAAATGATTTTAAATGAAGTGGGCAATGTTTTCACTATGTTTTCCCATTTCCTCATTATGTTTTCACCATGTTTACTTCTGTTATCACATTGTTACTTGACGACAATCATGTTTTCCACCATCCTTATGTATGTTTTCCTGATGTTTTCACCCTGATTACTGAGGTTATGCATGTTTTCACCATCCACATTTTTGTTTTCACCACTACCACCTTTGTTTTGTTTGGGTATTCTTTCATTAAAGTGTCATAGAACCTCTGTAGTGTTGGGTGTTTTATTTTCCACCTTTTCACTTTCGTTTTCCTGATTTTATTAATTATTAAAATTCTGGAAATACCTCAAAAATAAAGTTTCTCGAAAAATTCCAGAAAAATTATAATAAACTTTTACGTCAAAAATGAGGCAGAAAGCCACCTGGGAGGCCCCAGGGGGACCCACCAGTCAGGCACACCACAGGGTGGCGCGGCCAGCCCCTGGTGGCGCCAGCACATGGTGTGGGGCCCCCTGGCCCTCCACTTACTCTCTCCACTGCCAAAGTCTTCTCTCTCACCTCCCAAACTGAAAACATTTCCTATAACCCGTCTTCCTATGGATTTTTGATCTCCTTCTTCAGCCCATCATTTGTGCTGATATTTGGTGTGTTTGATCTCCGGTATGTGACTCCTCCAATGATCCAAGTAGAATTTTGTTTAGTGAAATATTTCTTGAGTATTTTGGTACTGTAGGTGACAGCTTATGTGAGTTTGCATGCTTGATTTGAGTAGAAATAATGTGTTTTTGATGTATGTTTATCTCTCATATAGGTCCCTATGGTAGTTTCCACCTTATAGTTACTTGAAATTAATTTTTGTGATGATTGTTGAAAAATTTCAGAGATGGATAGCTATAATTTTGGAGAGATGTTTAGGAGTGATGCTCCTAAAAGGACAAGGACCTCACGCTCATCAACTTCAGCGAGGCCATCGTATAATGAAGGCGTTATTGCACCAACTATTGACGATGAAGGAGATGATGGTATCGTTAACCCGTCTAGCTTTCCTTGCAGTACATTTTTAAGAAGTGCAGGTTTATTAGATGACTTCCGTATGCTTATTGAAAGAGTTGGTCTCACCAACTTTATGGAGGATGAAAGCCCTCAGTATGCCACTCTCACAAAAGCTTTTGTTAAGAGCTTTAAATTTCAGAACACTCATTTTGGTCCAACTGTTGCATTCAAGTTATATAGTAGTCTATTTCTTTGTCCATGGTGGATTTTTGTACTATTATAGGTATCAACGCCACCGGGACAGCGAGCAGGATTCAAGATAGACCAGCAGACCTCCAGGGGCTCTACCGAGAGATCACCAAAGAAGACGGTCGCTCATCCCACCGTGGGAAGATAAGGAACATTCAACTTCCTGCTCTTAGATACTTTACTTATTATCTTGCTACTAGTATCCTTGGTAGGGAGAACACTAGCAACATTTCTAGTTACCACCTTGATTTTATCGATGCTGCACTGAACCATAACACGAAGTATAACCTTGGTGCACTTGTTGCACGTCGCCTTGCTGCTTCCGGGCCTATTTTTGGGGGTATTATTTCTACACATGTAGCGGCTGCTTTAAATGTTTCCATTAACCCCAATGATGAAATAATTGCTCCATGTAGGCTTAACCTTGTTGCCATGAAGTCCCATCAATTTGTCACTGCTAACTCTACTAATGAACGTTTAGTATATAGAGTTTTATATATGGATGGAGAGGAGCGAAAATTTACTTTGCCGCAGCCTGTTTTGTTTAAGATTGACAGGTCACCATGGTCGCTCTCCAAGGAGCAGGTAGACAAGCATCTGAGCACCATGGAGTTTTACCGGCAGCAGGAGAGGCGAGACACGCCTCCCGAGGATCACAACACGCAGTACACTGGCGCATCCTCGAGCACATATCAGGAGGAGGGTTCCTCCTTAGCATACTACGGGGGCGCCGCCTCATTGTCCCCTTGGTGATTGATCTCCACTTAGGCCAAAATCCTAAACTTGGGGGAAGGTATACCGACATCACACTCATTTACATATCATGTTTCGGTCGGTTCTTTGTATATCCATGTTTTCTTTTCTTATGTTTCTTTCATTTCTCTTTGTTTTATTGTTTTGTTCTTGTTTTCCAAAACACAAAAAGACCAAAAATATTTCTGTTGTTTCTCTCTATTTGTTTCTTTAGTTGGTTTGCTTTATCCTTTAAGTTGCAGTTTAATATTCAAAAATCCAAAAATATTTTGCTTTGTTTGCTTGTTCTCTTTCTGTTCTTGTTTTAATTGAAAAACCCAAAAATATTTGTTGTTCTTCTTTGGTTTTGTAAAGTTTGTTGCAGAGTTCAACAGTCGTCCGTGACTCCATTGGATTTTGGTTTTCATTATATATTATTCGAGCCACAAGTGAAGAGCAATAATGACGATCTACGACAATTCAAGTTGTGGTGAGAGGCTGGTATGAACTCTATTTGCTTTCATTTTTGTACATATATCCATCTATGTGAGCATGCTTAGTTTGTTCGTATAAGATATATGTGACTTAATGGCTGCTTAATAGTTCATGCTCTCTCATGTTTTGTTCCAATTTATTAATGGTAAATGACATGTCATATAAATATTTGTTCGCATTGTTCTATTCGTAGAAGGGTATGATATTGTGGTAGCCTCCTCTGACTGTTTCATTTGAATCGACTTGGAACATGCTCACGCATGCTAAGACTGAAAACAAAACGTTAATAAGCCTCGATGATTTATTTTGCCTCAGATTTCTGGTATCAATTTTGTGCCTTAGTTAACTTTAGTTTGTCGCCGACATGATTATGATAGTTGTTGCTCTCTTGATCGTCGTTTCCTGTCTATTTGCTAGCCTTCACCTGTACTGAGTATGAGCTCTACTCGTGCATCCAACTCTCAAAAACCAAATTTTGCCAAATGTGTCCACCATACCTACATATATGTGGTATTTAACCGCCACTCCAAGTAAATTTCTCATGTGCTACCTTTAAAACCTGCTAAAAATTATTCCTGTTGTGTGCCCCTGTTTTAGCTCATGAGGACGTAAATAGAGAATATTTATCTCACTTGTTGATTTGATTTCACACCCTAGACTAGTGGCTTCATCCGCTTATCCAAATGATAGAAGAGCTGGCAGCGGGGTGCCCAGCCCCAAATTAATACACACAAATTCTCTTCACTCTTTTTGCCCCTGATTAATCAGTCAAAGCATAATTGTGTAAAGAAAAGAGAAAGAGGGATGACCTTCTACCCAGATGCGTTCTTCACATGGGAGCCGCTCTTGTGAATCCAGTTGGCTTGTGACATACTGTATTGTCTTTGTCTTTTTACCATTCGTTGACATAAGCATACACCTCTCTCAAAATGTTTTCAATACCTCTGTTTAATAAAATAAAAAGCTCTAGCACATGAGTTGATCCCTGCTTCCCTCCGCGAAGGGACTTTCTTTTACTTTTATGTTGAGTCTCCATCATATTCTTTGAGCACTTTCTTGAGAGCACAATGGTCATTCTTAGTGGGATGTGTTTGTACCAAAGCACGGTTGATTGTGGTATAATCTTGACACTTGTATCTTTGATATCTTTACTTCTAGTCTTCCCTTGAACTTCAGAGGTGCCTTGGCATTTATGTTTTGCCCCACACTTAAGGGCAAGCGAGATACCACTTTATTAGATCCTTTTATGAATATTACAATCTTGCAAATAGTTATGCTTCATGTTGTTTATTATTAATATGTTGTTATCTCCTCATGGTTTGCATAGCTATCAAGTGACAGTATCTTGCATGTATCTTATCATGAGCACAACTAAGTATTTGATCATATCGTGAGTATATTTACATCATATGAAACAAATATGTTTGTAAAAGTCTTTTATCGCACTCAGTTGTCACTGAATTGCTTGAGGACAAGCAATAAGCTAAGCTTGGGGGGAGTTGATATGTCGAAAGTGTATCTCCTTTTCCGAACACTTTTCCTATTGTTTGCCTCTAAACTTGTGTGTTTTGAATGCAACTAACACGGACTAACGTTGTTTTCAGCAGAATTACTTTGATGTCTCGTTTTTGTGAAGAAAAAACAACTTTCGGGAAATTGCCCAGAAAAGACCTCATTGGCCCTAAAACACCAGAAGACCCCGGGAGCCAGAAGGAGACCCAGAGAGGGGCCAGGAGGTGGACAAATCACCCCCCGGCGCCCCAACCCCCCTAGGCCGCGCCAGCAGGTGGTGAGGGCCACTCCCACACCCCCTCTGTCTCCCCTTTCGACTAAAAGTAGCCTTCAACCCTAAAACATGAGGGGGTTTGATAGTTTTCCAGAAAGAAGTACGTAGCTCCGCCGTCACCCCGAACCTCGATTCGGGGATCAGAAGTTCCTGTTCGGGCACCCTGCTGGGACGGGGAATTGGAGTAGATCATCGCCATCGTCATCACCAACGCCTCTCCATCGACCATCCATGCTTCCCCCATCCATGTGTGAGTAATTCCCCTGCTGTAGGCTGAAGGGGATGGTAGGGATTGGACGACATCGTTCATGTAATAATGTCGTGAATGTTAGGGCATAGTGCCTAGTATCCTCTATTAGTGCTATTGACATTGTTGCAACTTGTTATGCTTAATGCTTGCCACTTTGGGCCCGAGTGCCATGATCCCAGATCTGAACATGTTATTAAATCACGATGATAATTATTGTTTCTTGATCATACCTGCAAGTTGTTTACACATATTGTTGTCCGGAACCCGAGGCCCCAAAGTGATAGAAGTTGGGACAACCGGAGGGGATGGCTGTGATGTGAGGATCACATGTGTTCACGAAGTGTTAATGCTTTGCTCTGGTGTTCTATTAAAAGGAACACCTTAATTACCAGTAGTTCCCTTGAGGCCCCGCTGAAAACGGGCTGGTAGGACAGAAGATGTTGTGCAAGTTCTCATTGCGAGCACGTATGAATATTTTCGGAAGACATGCCTATGGTTACTTAGTGTTTGGATGCTTTATCTTATTTATCTACAATGCCCATGTATTGATTATTATATGAACTATCTTATCCATGCAACACCCATTCATCCATCCCTATGCCTACAGTATTTAATCCTGATGTTTACTTCAAACACCACTGCTGATGTTTTCATTCCACGGGTGCTATTATTTCACTACTGCTGCTACTATAAAACTGTTACTACTGATAAACCATTGCGAACAAAGGTACTTTCAGGTGCAGGTGAATTGACAACTCACTTGTTAAGTCTCAAAAATATTCTTTGGCTCCCCTTGTGTTGAATCAATAATTTGGGTTTTACTTCCCTCGAAGACTGTTCCGATCCCCTATACTTGTGGGTCATCAGGGATCTTCCCTTTTGAATGATCGTGTTCGCCAGGCGTTACGGGATGTTGGGATGGATTCTCCTAGCCCATTGTCACGATCGGTTACAAGGATAAATTCCACTGATTCGGAGTTTGGGCCCGGGCATGCGTTGGGGGGCCATGCTTCTTTGGAGTCTATCGTTAATGATTGGGTTGCGCAGGTCTGGAAGTGCAAAAGATGCCTAAGTCTCGCACATGATATTTCACAGTGCGTTAATAAAATCAGATGTTTATCATGTTTCCGTTCTAGGCACGTCAAGAAAAACTATTATGGTAATCTATGTCCTGCCAAAAAGTGGGTTCCTAAAAAGGTGGTTGTTTCGCGTATCTCTAAGGGAGAGAATAGGTTGGTCCCACCTGCCAGTGAAACTATCTTGGCCTCCTCGGCTTCTCCGGGGATAGATAAATTGGTCTGCGACACGGATCCTCTGCGGTTTGCCTCGTCCCCTGTTATTTCTCCTCCACCGTTTCCTCCACCTAGTTCAATGGCGACCTATGAGTTGGATCCGGTGGTGTGGGTTCCTGAGGGCTTTGACATCATTGATGGGGGTGATCGGCGTCTGCCTCGTACGTTTGTCACTCCTTCTGCGCCAACAATCGATGCCCATGAAACTTGGATGCTTGCTTTGGTGGAGCCACCTCCGCAGCAGGACAAGCTCAATCATCTTTTGCATCAGGTTAGGAAGTTCTTGCTTGGGATGGATCTTGAGGTTGTCAATTTCTTGCCCTGGTGTTATGGTGTGGGTGTGTTTCAGCTGCGCAACCCGGTTGTCAGATCAGCTTTACTTACACATCTGCCGTGGCAATTTGGTGTGGGCGGGACTCTGAATTTTGTTAAGCATGATGAGGGTCAGGGTTTTATGTCTCACAATGGTGCTCGTAATGGCTGGCTGGTGTTCCTTGATATATCCATGGATTTTCATAACACTTCTTGCATTAGAGATGTTGTTAATACCTTTGGGGAATTTCACTACTGGCAGCATCGTGATATTCAGCATTGTCGTACCCTTGTTTATGCCATGTATCCTGCTACATCGCTTGTTCCCAGAGATGTGGTGTTTAGGCAGCCCAATGTGGGTAGGTACTCTGTCATTAGGCACTCCTTGACGACACCCTCCTACATTTTATCGAGTGAATTTGCTGATGCACATCCAGCTGATGAAGACCCCATGCCAATCAATGGCAATCCCCATCCTATGCCTGGTATTTTCTCCCTAATGATCACATGTTTGTCCTTCCTGAGTACCCTGAGATTGGTTGGGACATGCCCCCTCCGCAACCGTTTAATGCTGATCAGGGTGAGGATTTTGTCAATGTGCCGCAGGATAATGTGCAGCAGCCGCATCAACCCAATGATTCTGACTCGTCTGGAGATGGTTCTGCTATTCTGTCAGGTTCAGTGAATGATGTGCAGCAGGATCTTGAGATGATGGATCAGTTTGATGGTGAGGTCCCAATGGATGTCCAAGATCAGGGGAATGACTTTGATGTCAATGTGCCAGGACACCCTCCTGTGGTTGATGATGTGGAATTTGATCCTATGAGGGCTCTGGTGCCATATGTTGCGCCTACTGCCAGTCTTTTGCCATTTGTTTTAGTGAATTCTGTGTCACTACAGTCTGAGGAATTGTGTGTGGTTCTGCTTGATGATAGCCTAGCGGTGTCTATGTTCAATAAGCAAGTTTCTCCTTGTCCTTTTACATCTCTGAAAAGGTCTTGGGAGGTTGCTTTTTATGCTAATTTTGAGAGTTTTTTCTTGGAGAAGATGGCCTATTTGACAGCTAGGCCCCAGGTTTCTCGTTCAGTTAGCAAGATTGCTGTTGAGGCTCAGAATTTCTCTGCTAATTCTCAGGAAGATGTGTCCAATACTGCATTATTGGAATTTCAGGTTGTTCCTATAGTGACGCATAGGAAGAAGCGTGTCAAGACTGTTGTGGTGATGCCTTCTACAGCTCGGCCTCGTACTAGGAGTCAGGTGCTTTTGCATGGCCATACGCCTGACCCCATTCGTTGTTTGGTGCCTAGGCAAAGGAAGAAGGCTAAGTTTAACAAGCAATGTCATTCAGATAGTACTCCTGCTGGAAAGTTAGTAACACCTTTTCTCACAATTCTAACTCTTAAGAAGATTGGTGGTTTGCTTGATGTTCAGCCAGCAGAGATGACTGAGCAGGTGCTTATGGCCTCTGTTAGAAAGGTGGATTCTCCCAAGGTTTCCAATGATTAGTGACTCCTGTTGGATGTCTTGGAGTGGATGTGCTCACATTCCTTATCTTAGAGTGTGTTTTGCTGTTTTTAGCACTTTATTTGGGCCTGTAATAATCCTTTTGTTCTGTGTGCTCTCTGTTGACTGGCTGTGTTAGTTAAACATTTGGTCTGCTTTTGTTATGTGTAATGGATTATAAAGTCAATTATCTAGTGTGGAAAGTTCTCTGCTGGAACATTCGTGGGCTCAATTCTGAGGATAAACAGTTAGCTTTGTATAATAAAATTATTGAAAGTGGCTGTGCAGTGGCTTGTGTTCAGGAAACAAAAAAGGAAAACTTTGACAGGAGGTCATTAAAAAATTCTCCCCTAAGCACTTTGACAGCTTTGCTTTTTCTCCATCTTGTGGGGCATCTGGGGGAATCCTTGTTCTTTGGAAATCAAATTTGTTTGATGGTACGTTAATTGAATCCAAGAGTTTTGGACTTATCATTTCATTTAAATCTCTTCATAATAATCAGAAGTGGACACTTGTGGTGGTTTAGGGGCCATGCCATGGAGAAGAGAGAGATAACTTTGTTAGCTGGTTGTATGATCTATTGATTCCTGATGATGAATTGTGGCTCTTTCTTGGGGACTTTAATTTCATTCGTTCTCATGAGAACAGGAATCTTCCTGGAGGCAATTTGAATGATATGTTTGTTTTCAATGAGCTAATTGGACATCTAGGACTGTTGGAACTTCCTTTAAAAGGAAGAGA
The DNA here is from genome assembly GCA_028641055.1 of Alopecurus myosuroides. NCBI lineage: Eukaryota > Viridiplantae > Streptophyta > Magnoliopsida > Poales > Poaceae > Alopecurus > Alopecurus myosuroides. Next base: position 250,809,055 of record CM054063.1, on the reverse strand, counting down.
GTTCACTTGGTCCAACATGCAACAGTCCCCCTTATTGCAAGAGCTAGATTGGTGTTCCAGTTGGATCACTACTTATCTTGGTGGGATTTGGTTAACCATTTATCTTTTGGATTCGAACCTAAATAACCGTTTGGTGTAAAGGGATAAAATAGGTTAACCATTAGGTTAATTAGGTTAGAAAAGGTTAACCATTGGTTATTTAGGTTCGAACCATTATATATATTCGCAAATCTCGGCTTGCCGATTCGAACACTAGGTGAATAAAATTTTGCCATGGCCTTTGCTAAACAACTAAGAATCCACGTGTATATTCAATAATTCACAATCATAACACACATATAGGTATAAATCGACAAAAAATTCATTCAACAAATCTCTAATCCACACTCATAGGAGCATAAATCATTTTTTCAATGTCTTTCTTCTGGTCAGTAACATTTACGCAGATTGCATAATAAATCTATCAGTTATCACTAGATTTGGATCGTGGTGAGGTGCCAGTTTGCTGCCCAGATGTGAACTAATGTAATTGGTAAACCTGGAGTGACAAGTACATGACATGCCTTGCAAAAAATGGATATATGCTACAGGTTCTCTGAATATTAGTGTCCAATGCAAATTGATTCATTGTATAGAATATATGCAACAAGTTCTCCATTAGTGTCCGGTGCAAACTGAATCGTGCTACTGTATTTTTTAGAAATAGACATGTACTTCTCATCTCGCTACTACTTTTTTTGGGGGGAATATCTAGCTACTACTTTCAACGGAAATAAATCTTATGGTTAGACAATAATTCCTACAAGAATTTGTACTAGATGTCATGGACAACTAATGAAACTGATTACTCTATGCATCACAAGAAAATGCTCCTGCAATTGCACGGAACCACACATCCATCCATGATCCATCTATTTTCTTGCAAGATCAGGCCATGAGGGAGATCACGGAGACGTTGAGGAGATGGGAAGGAGGACGGGAGGGCGGGCGACACGTCGGAGTTAGGGAGGCAGCAGGGCAGGCGACCAGGCGCTAGCGAGCGCAAGTGCTCAGGGGAGGCGCTGGCCGGCGGGCCGCTGGGAGTCAGAAAACACGGAGGGCCTGCACCGCGCAGGGACTCGTGGAGGCACTTGGGGAGGAGATAGGGGAGACGCTGAGTGTATAGAGGGCCGAGGCAGGCGGGTGCCCAACAGTCTCGACGGCGTTTGGGGGGCGCTCGCCGGTCACTGCTCGTAGAGGCGCACAGGAACACGACCGTACTGTAGGGATAACCTTTGGCTCTTTAGGTACGAACCTAAAAAACCTAATAAGATTTTGGGTTTCCCATTTGGCCCATTGGGCTTATTTTTAGGTTAGGTTAACCTAACCAATGGTCATACGGGAACCATGTCCCAATTTTAACTACTTATCCTAATATTGTTGTGACAGCAGTGGCTAAACCAACTTCTGATTATGTTCCTTGTCTGGTTAATATTGACACTGTGATCCCTAGGGCTCAGCTTTTCAGGTTTGAAATTTTTTGGGTTAATCAGCTAGGGTTTTATGACTGTGTGAAAAAAGTTTGGGAGCAGGAACTAGTGGGATTTTCTTCTGCAGCTAGTTTGGCCAGGAAATTAAAGATGCTAAGACATGAGTTGAACAAGTGGAAAAAAAAGTTTATCTCGATTGAAGCTGCTTATTTATAAGTGCAATGTGGTTATTCTGTTTTTTGATAACCTTGAGGAAGAAATACCTCTTTCACTACCAGAAAGCAATTTCAGAAATATTGTTAAAAAGCACCATGCTTCCCTTTTGAGAATTCGATACCAATATTGGAAAAGGAGGTGCTCCATCAGATGGATTAAGCTTGGTGAGGAGAATACTAAGTTGTTTCATGCAATGGCAACAGAGAGATATAGGAGAAATTCCATTGCTAGTATTATGCTGGAAGATGGTCATATTGTTACTGATCATGATCAAATTGCTGGAGCTGTTTGGCTCTGTTATAAGCAAAGAATGGGGGTTTCTCATGGTATTGATATGAAATTTAATCTCTCTGCTCTTGTCCACCGAGTGCAAGGTTTGGAGGATTTGATTAGGCCTTTCTCAGAGGAGGAAATGAATGGAGTCATTAATAAGATGCCTTTGGACAGGGCTCCAGGGCCAGATGGTTTTAATGTCTTTTCCTGAAAAAAAGTTGGGAGATAATTAAGAAGGACTTTTATAAGCTTACTTTTGATTTTCATGGTCATGGTGTTTCACTGGAAAATTTAAACTCCTCTTTCATTACTTTGGTCCCTAAGAAATCAGTACCTGAAAAGATCTCGGATTATCGTCCTATTTCCCTTACTAATGTGGATTTGAAATTTATGACCAAGCTAGTGGCTGAAAGACTGCAAGATAGAATGATGGATTGCATTCATAAGAATCAATATGGTTTTATTAAAGGGAAATCAATTCATGATTGTCTGGCTTGGTCATTTGAGTATTTGCATCACTGTAAAGTTTCCAAAAAGAAAGTGGTCATTCTTAAGCTAGACTTTGAAAAGGCATTTGATTCTATTGAGCATGATGTCATTTTCTTAATGTTGAGAGAGCTGGGGTTCCCTGAAGGCTTCATTCAGTGGATTAGAAATACCTTGCAATCATGTACCTCCTCTGTGTTGGTGAATGGAGTGCCTGGCAGAAATTTTCAGTGTAAGAGGGGAGTGAGACAAGGTGATCCATTATCACCTCTACTGTTTGTCCTTGGTTCTGAGCTGCTACAGTTTGTGGTTAATGATTTGTTAGCTAGAGGTCTTATTAAACTGCCAATTCCAATAAATGATCCAGAATTCCCTGTGGTACAGTATGTAGATGACACTATTATGGTGATGGAGGCTGATTCTGATCAGTTGGCTTAAAGCAAACATTACAAGACTTTAGTGTGTCCACAGGGATGTCTTTGAATTTTCATAAGTCTTGTATGCTTCCAATAAATATCACTGATGAGGAGGTCCAACAGTTGGCTGCTGATTTTGGGTGTTTAGTTGGTACTTTTCCTTTCACATATCTTGGGTTGCCTATGGGTACTACTAGGCCTCACATGGTTGATTGCATGCCTCTAGTGGATAGACTGGAAAGGAAACTCACTGGTAGCTCTAGTTTTCTTGCTTATGGAGGTAGACTCCAGCTGATATCCTCCTGCCTCTCTTCCATGCCTATTTATTTCTTATGCTCTCTGGAAATCCCAGCTGGCATTGTGAAACAAATGGATAGAATTGTCAGACAGTGCTTGTGGAGGAAAACTGAAAATCAGTCTAGAAGCCAATCCCTAGCAGTTTGGGATATGGTTTGTAAGCCAAGAAAAAGTGGTGGTTTGGGCATACTCAATTTTAAGAAACAAAATGAAGGCCTTCTGATCAAGAATCTGTTCAAGTTTTTCAATAAGGAATCTATTACTTGGGTTGATCTAGTCTGGCAGTATTATCCTAATGGTGTTCCTCAAGTGGCTAATCCATGTGGCTCTTTCTGGTGGAGAGATATCATGAAATTATGCAGCAAATTCTTTGAATTTTCCTCTATCCAGGTCAGTTTGGGTGACACAATTTTGTTTTGGTCAGATACCTGGCTTGGTGCTCCTTTGAAGGAGAAGTTTCCTAGGTTGTTCTCCTTTGTTTTGGATGTGAGTCTCTCTGTTCTTGAGGTTATTTCATCCTTAGATATCACACAGCTTTTTCTTTTGCCACTGTCAGTTCAAGCCTTTGATGAGCTCCAGCAGTTGCAGTCTATGTTGCAACAGGTGCAGTTGAAACCAAATGAGAGTGATGTTTGGAAAACTAGCTGGAAAGATGGGGCCTATTCTGCTAGGCTATATTATAAACATTGCTTCAGGGATGTTACTGCTAGTGCCATTTATGCTCATATTTGGAAAACTAAGGTGACCCTAAGGATTAAGGTCTTTGCTTGGTTACTAGTCAGTGATCGTTTAAATACTCGAGACATGTTGAAATGTCAGCATTGGAATGTCACAGATTTAACACATTGTGAGTTGTGTCCCGCTAGAGCTCTAGGGGATTGGGTGCATCTATTCTTCCTATGCGATTTCAGTTCAAGGATTTGGACCTATTTGCAAATCATTTGGGAGTCTGGTGACACCTTTGAGCAAATATTTAGTGTATCCTTAAAAAAGTTCAGTCAACCTTTCTTCACAGAAGTGGTTATTTTGGCTCTCTTGCACATTTGGAAGCAAAGAAATGATGCTATCTTCAATCATGTGCAGCCCTATTTTAGATCATGGAAGAGGAATTTCATTCAAGATGCCACCATGCATGTGCATGGGGTGAAGGATCAGAATGTTCAAAGTTTTTCAAGATGGATTGAAAATCTACCTTAGTTTGTAATAGTTTAGTTTAGTTCCACTCCCTCCGCCCCATCTTTTTGTGTATATGTTATTGTTGGTTTCTTTGTTTTTAATAAAATGATGTGGGGTGTAAGCCATACAGTCCTTATATTCAAAAAAAAATCATCGCGATCGATCAACATCAATCGCTTCTGCTCAACCCGCAGTAACAAACCACCGGGACGAGGCTGGTCGGATCCAATTCGAGGCGTAAACTCCACATCCCACCTCAACGATAGTGGTGAAGGGAAGGATGAGGACTCACCGCCGGTAGGATTTGGAACCCGCTCACTCACCGTCACCCGGAATTTGTTGAGGTTGATCACGTCGCCTCCCTTGACGGCGGCCCTTCCCGACCAAGCGATCCAGTCAATGATGACCTCCTCCTCGTCGAGAAGGACCACCCGTGCGCGATCCCATCGGAGCACAAGGTGACCCTATCTCCGATGAGCAGACCCCGGCGTGGGCGGGAGCTGGGAGAAGGAAACTCGCCACCGTGCAGCCTCCCACTTTGCCCTCGCCGTCGTGCGCCTCGTCTCGCTAATCGCCTTGCGAGCCACCTGTCCCCCGCGAACCGCCATCTCTATTTCTGTCCGGAAGCGTGTGACTTGATCTGTATAATTCCACCAAACTCCAGTTATAAATAGGTTTGGTAATAAATGTTGGGCCACGATGGAAATTAGCGCAAAGTCAATCCGGAGAATTCAAAGGACGATTTCTTCTTTGCGGAACTACCACTTGATCATGACATACATGCTTGGTTACCTGAATATAACTGAAACTGGTCACATGTGGGGCAGACAGCCTAAAGGCGTTCCAAACATTTGTTGCACAATGTGCAAGTGTGCAAACACTACTTATTAATCCGTTGTACTGAAGCTTAAGTAGCTGGAATTACTCGTGCTCTACGCCGAGAGGAGACTGTCACGGCGAGCCTTGCTGAGCGCCAGGAGCTTGTCTCTCGGTGGCAGGGTCTCCTTCACCACGTCGACCGCGAGGAGCCGGTCGAACCAGGCCTTCATCAGAGGAAGCTCCTCGTCGGTGACGACTTTGGCTCCGGACAGCTCCTCGATGATGGGCAGCCAGTGCGCGTACCACCCCACGACGACGTCGAGGTACCCGAAGGCGTCGCCCCCGAAGAACTCCTTCCCCTCCAGGGCCTTCTCCAGCGTCTTCAGGCACTGCTGGGCCTCGTGCACCGCCTTGGCCTGCGCCTCGCCGGTCGCCGTGAAGACCGGGTAGATGGCGGCGTTGCACTAGACAAACCCAGCCCAATCCTGGCATTAGAGCGATGTTGTGCTATGTCTACCAGAGGAATACTCTAACCAGGCAGAGCTGCTGTACCTTCTCATCGGCGTACTTTGCCCAGAACCTGGCCTGAGCACGCTCGTAGGGGTCGGCCGGCATGATCGGGTAGCCGTCCTTCCACACCTCGTCGATGTACTCGACGATGATGGCGGACTCGGTGATGGGCTTGCCGTCGTGGACCAGCACCGGGACCTTCTTGGTCACCGGGTTGTAGCGGAGCAGCGCGTCGCTCTTGTTGGCCAAGTCCTCGTCGATGTACTCGTACTTGACGCCCTTCAGCCGGAGCGCCCACTCCACCCGGATGACCATCGGGCTGGCCCACATGCCAAACACCTTCACGCCCTTCTCCGCCATTGTGGGAGCTTCCTGCTGCTGCTGCTGCTGCTGCTGCAAGATGGTGCCTCTAGCTATATGGAAAAGCACAGAGAAGTCCAGATCTGGGTTGCCGGGTCGTTCTTGGCTGCCAAGGAGTCAACTCGGCGACAAATAGAGTAGTTCAATCTAATGAGACGTGAACACAAAATGCTGGATCAATACTATATTGTCACATCTGCGCCAACAGTTCTCGCGATATGTGGTCTGAAGTCTGAACAAGCCAAGAGCAAGAAGATTTTGCACGAGACAGTCAAATTTGTTAGTCAACTCTCCCTCGGCAAAAGTAGTTTGATTAATGAGATTGGGATACGGGGTGATGGATCAGATCTTACACAAGATAAAATAGAAAGTTTTGCATCTTGCATTTATCTTCTCCAGAACTCCAAAACATGGGGAGGGCAGCAGCTGAGCATACCAAATGCTCACACAAACAGAAACAGGGACCATTTTTTTATTACTTATCTCCTATTCTATTTGACATTATATCACCGAGCATATGCAACCATGCTCTGTAGAAAATAAATCCAAAGCTTGGCTACAAAGAAGTCAACTCTCCTCTGCAAGTGGTTTAATTTAATGAGATGTGGACACGAGATGATGGATCTGAGCACTGGCGAGACATTTGAGCATTGTCACGGGGAAGTCACATGGATCAATACTATATCTTCGTAAGTGCGTAGTAGTTTGGAAAATGTGTGGTCTGAAGTCTGAACAAGTGAAGGGCAATAGATTTTTCCCAAGACTCAAATTGGTTAATTCCGCAAACAGAAATTGGGACGGAATCTGGAATTCTTACACAAGACAAGTAGAAAGTTGCATATTGCATTTATCTTCTCCAGCACTCAGGGCATAGGGAAATCAGCAGCGGAGCATACCAAATGCTCACTCAAACAGAAACAGGGACCAATTTGTTTATGCGATATTACATCAGCGGAGATATGCATTCATGCTCCGTCGGAAATAAATCCAAGCTTCAACATGGATGATATTACTCATCAGCTCATGTGCACATAGCAACTACAGGGAATCTTCAATCTTAGTACCAGAAGTGCACCTCTTATTGTCATCAGCAAGTGCTATTTTCAGCATTAGAATTTATAGATTCCGTAAAGCTTCTGCCACGTTCCTTGATATCCTTTCATGGATCGGTTCCTGCAGTTAACATAACAAGGCTTAAGTATCTGATTACTACTAAGCCAAAAGCATTAAAAAAAACAGTCCCATACATACCTGTATTTCTGGGATCTCGAACTTTGTGTTTGTAATTGTTTCAAACAGGAATACGTACCTGCAGAGGATATTCATGGAAACAGTTACTACAGGGTATGAAGCTTTCTTTAGATTGAAATATGTAGAGATGAGCATCAATTTGATTCACAATTGCCCTCGAATGAAATACAAGTAATAGAAAATAACATACCGCCAAGCAAGTTCAGAGACTAGTTCTTCTGGAGCTTCTGGTAGAACCTGTGTTTCAGAATAAGTAATATGCATAAACCAACCAACAGAATTACAGGTTGGAAAATAAAAATATTTTCTCGTCAGTTCCATGGTTAATTTGAGACTGATAATTGGCTCCCTATGGAACACATGCTTAAGCAGCGTTAACAGTGGACTGGGGAAAATATGAGATACCTTATCTTCATATGGATTGCAATTATTCTTAAACCACAGCCTTAGGAACTCCTGGTGAGAATTAAATCACGTTTTCAGAATTTCCCTTACAAATAGTATTACTTGCAGACAAAGTGGCAGGAGGGAAAAGTGCCCCCTTTAGAGTTTGTATATACAAACAAATGTAGATTACCTTGTCAACATTTTCAGGTTCAAGGCCAGATTTAAATCTCTCTTCATATGAGTTAGCAATCCAATATCTGCTGGAGTCAGGTGTATGTATCTGCTTGTTAGAAAAGAGAATGTTATCATGATTTTGTCAGAAGTGACAACTTCCAGAAACTATTTCATAAAAATGTAATATACAAAAATATGAAGTCAAATAGCATGACCTATTAGCTTAATTACCTTGCATATATCTAGCCAATGTAAAGTTACTTACTGTAAAGAGCTCATGTCTAGTATACAGGTTGAATATACACACATTAAAATACCGAAGCTTAAGACCCGATATTGAAAATGCCAAAACAACAGCTGGGTAATGCAGATTTCAGAAAACGTCTTCAGTGGACGCGGTTTCCAGCAGGTCAAAGACATGTGCATGCAGTTTAAACAAGAGGAAGCAATAAACTAATTCTATGGCTACCATGTTTATGCTTATACACAAGACAGAAAGCTCGTGAAATCCGGCTCCTTGGTTAGGAAGTATATGAAAAAGCAACTGAATAAAGAAGAAAGCGCAAGTCGGGAAACACTACCTCGTCAATCAACATAATTGTCCCATCAGCTGTTTTTCCAAACTCATACTTTGTGTCAACTAGAATTACTCCATTCTCTAGTGCCACTTGCTGCAAGAAGAAAAGGATCAGCTATGGCTATCGGTGAGCGGTGAATAAATATAATATGCATGTTAAAATAGCATGCACAGGGTTATTGACATGTTGGATTATATCGAATCAAAACAATTAGGCCTGCAAGTAGGCATGTTTGCAAATAATAGCTATGGTAATATATTATATTAGGTGGAGGAGGAACAAGGATCAAAACCGCAAGCCATTGGCAAAGCAAATTTGAGTACTAAAAGCTCAATATGGCATGCGTGGTGCGTGGCACATGTGGAACACAATTCTTAAGCTTCAAGCCTGATCAGTGAAGTCAATCGGCGGGGGTCACTAAGCTTGGACCTGGAAGCTTCTAGAAAAGAGATGACATAAAAAGTTACCTGTCCATATTCAAATAGGCTTAAAGCTTTGCTTCTTGCCTCGTCGAAATCATCCTTGGACATCAGCCCTGACTTGACTATCTGAAGAAAACCATGATAAATAATGGGTAATGTGATGGAAGATGGTGACGTCAGTAGGGACACTTCAATATAGGGGAAAAAAGGTGGAATGCACTACGTGACACTGAACTTTTTTCTGTGATAAACCAGACCACAACCAAAAGTATAACCCCCAGATTCTTGCCACGGTATTATTTATGATTACCAGGTGAATGATAAAACTTCCAGGACTAGCAAGCAAAATGTAATAGAGCAACCTTCTTTACATGACACAATGATGAGCCTTAAGCCCTTAACTATTTGCTGGTTTGATCAAAGTGGCGAAATACTGGGAGCTACTTGTGGGATGTCAATGTTAGAGAATATTCAAAAAAAAAATGTAATCCTCTCCTGTAAATTAGTTTTAGCTTGGAGGAGATATAATACTTGCAACATATATTCTCTATGTTCTACAATACAGGAAGAAAGGAATTTCAGAAACAATGGAGAAACCTCTTCAGGAGTGATAGGGACATCGTGATCAGCAGCTTTAGTTGTTGGCGTTAGGATATTTCCTGCTAGCTTTTGATTCTTTACCATGCCTGCGACAAGGAATCCACTCAGAAGTTAGAAGAGGGAAACAGCCATGTTGTATCAATGTTGGTTAAGCATACCATCAGGAATGGCATTTCCGCAGTAATTCCTCACACCCTTGTTATAAACTGTCCATAGTGATGTATCAGTGCTTCCAGTAACGAATCCTCTCACTGAAAAGAAAACCCGGATTGCTTAGCACTTTCATCAACATTATGTGCCTAATATGATTGCATACTAGGAGAACAAGGAAGATATGTAGCGTGCTTTAGGTCTCACCAACAAATTCAACTGGAAAAACTGAGCACCTTTTGGCAATCGTTACGTTCTTGTCAGGACAAGAGACCACTGCATTTGGAGTGATATGACCGGTCCTATTGAACCACCAGAGGCTTGTCTCGTTAAGAACCTGACAGTTGAGCATTCATGATTCTAGCGTATTCAGGGTTTGAGACGTGAAAACAAAGATGATGTGTCATGAAGCTTAACAATGTTGTGTCACATGATTACATGAACAATCGCACGATTGTAGGCATGACTATGAAAAAATGATTCACGCTTGTTATATTACTTGAAACATCGAATGACGCTATTAGTTAGAACTTGAATTATCAATAAAAACCCTGCATCAGACAGAGGGCATGCCCATAACAGAATTACAGAGTGATCTTGCTATATCAATTTACACTAGAAAATACTGTGCTTATCTACATTAGTGGCAGCATCTGAGGAGCATACCTGCCCTTTAAAAGGAATAGATGCAAGGACACGGTCGAACGCGCTCTGACGGTCGGTGGTCACCAGCACCAGGTGCTCCCCGCTCTCGTAGACGTCTCTCACCTGCCCGTCGAACAACAACGGTTACTCAGCAGAACTTTCTGGAATCTATCCTAGAGAGAAGTTCAGTGCTTTGCTCACCTTGCCCTTGGCGGCGAGCCGGAGCCCGGGGACGACGAGGTCGAGGTGAGTCTCCCCGAGGCAGTTCGCCATGGCACCGCGCGCCGCGAGTAGGACGGCGTCGCGGTGTCCTGGGTCGGCGGCGAGGAGGGAAGGAGCCGCGGCGCTTCCGCCGGCCGCTGCTGTTGCGGCGAGGGGTGAGGTGCGGGGACGGGAGAGGGTCGACATGGAGAGGTAAGGGGAGCGAGTGGCCGGCGAGGAGATGCTGGTGAGGAGAGCTTTTGGCGAGTTCGCGAGGCGGACGGCGGTGGGCGGCGCGGTGGAAGACATAGGAGGCCTTGGTCGGCGGCTGCGGCTTTTGCGGCGCGTGTTGCTGCTTGGCCGTGGCGGCTGTGCGGCGCGGGGTTTGGGCGAGCGGGCAGCGGTGGTGCGAGTGGGTCTGAGAAAGAAGATGCTGAACGGACCGGGTTTCAGATTGCCAGAATGATTCGATTGGGCCGGCGGGCTCTGGGTAGTCGTGAATTTCCCAAATCCACCACACCGAACCTTTTTTTTTTACTCCCTCCCATCCGTTAAAGCCTTGTTTACTTCTAGGGCTTGTTTACTTCTAGTGTATTTATAGGGAAATATAGAGAATTTTACTGAATCCCAAAAATCACACTAGCCCGTTTACTACTCCGGTTTTGAAGAGAATAATCCCCATAGATACCCCACCAACCAGCTTATTTTTGTCTAGATTAAAAACTCTACCCCGCGCTAGTGTATTGTGGGGGGAGAGTATTTCAGAGGATTTGGTGATCACCAAATCCCCTTTCAACCTCAAACTTCCTAATCCAGCAAATACAAGAGAGGTAAACAAGGCCCTAGCCTATTTTTATCACAAAGGGATTGGGGATGGGAGGGGATTCGGTGAACAATCAATCCTCAAATATCCCCACAAATATTCTTCCACCACAATACACTAGCATAGGTTAAAGTTTTTAATTTAGGCAAACCTGAGCTGTTTGGTGTGGGATTTTTAGGGATTATCCTCTCTAAAACTGGAGTAGTAAACGGACTATCAGTTATTTTTTAGGATTAGAGGGGATCCCCTAAAATACCCTAGAAGTAAACAAGGTCTAAATTTGACGGAAAAAATGAACATAGAGCAAATCTATATCTATGCATCCGACACTTATTTAGGATTAGAGGAAGTATCAAGAAAGGGGTCTCCCCTCAAGGATAAATACGAGTATTTAAGTTAAAGGAAATGATTTTCTAACTCAGATTAATTTTAGCCATTGGATCGCCAACAACATGGAAGATGCACTCAGAATCCGTTGTTGACAAATGAGTAGTCAATTTGGGATAGATCGATGAGCCCAACGCGGTCGTGGAGTCATACCATTGATAAGAGAATTATTTTAGAAGGTCACAAGAAGGTGATCATCGAAGGGGTATGGCGAAGCCATGGACATAGTACCCTCTTTTAATCAAATAAAGGGTAGTCGACGATCAATCGTCTCACTTGGAGATACCCTCGTCGAGTTTCTGATTTGAAATTAGAGAAGGGCAATAAAATACCCGGGGGGCACTTCGAAGAATTTTTTCGCCGCCTCTTCACGACGGAAATGCCAGAGAGAATAAAACACCTTCTTGGCGGGGAGATTCCACTAGGGAAATTTCCTTCTAGAGGGGGGGAATCGTCACCACCGTCACCATCATCGCATCGGGCATCGTCATCGTCCTCGCCATCAGCACCATCATCCTCACCATCCACCTCTGTCCTGCTGTAACAATTAGGGTTCTATGTCGTTGTTTTCCACTATATCTCTCTCCTGGTGTGAATTACTTGTTTGTAGTTGATGCGTACGAGATTTATCGGTATTTGCATTTTATGACCAGATTGTTATTCATCCATATTTCACCTCTAATCATGTACCATATGATGTGTTGTGAGTATATCATTTAGTTCTTGAGGATATGGGAGAAGTCTAGTAAATAGTAGTCATGTTTCATTGAGTAATATTTACCGGTTTGATATTTAATTTATGTTGTTATTTCTCTAATGGCGTTATGTGATGTCAACTACATAGCACTTCACCTTTTAAGGGCCTATAGGAATGCATTGTGTGTTGGATTGCTTGTGGTGGGTTGCCAAGTGACAGAAACCTAAACCCCAGCTTGCAATACTTCACATAAGGGAGTAGTAGACACCACGAGTTTCTTGCTGCAATTAGATTTATTTCTTAATTACTTTCTTGTATTTGCGGACACTTACAAGTAGTGTAATCGTAAGTGTGCATTATTCTTGGATAGGATGGTGCACTAGCATAGGTCTACCCACATAACACTTACCAAAACGATAAAGACTAATCAACGACGTGCGATGAAAATAACTATAAGAAACCTCATGTGTGTCCTTAGGAACGTTTTAGTCATTATAAGAAGTACCACCGGCTTGTCCTTTGTGCTAAAAAGGATTGGGTCACTTGCAGAAACTATTTACCTTTATTGTTATTTACTTGTTATCGCTTTGTTACTATTATAAAAAAATCTCTAAGCAATTGTTCTCTAGTGTTTACAGCGAAACCTTACTCGAAACTATTTATCAATACCTTCCGCTCTTCGTTGGGTTCGACACTCTTATTTATCGAAAAAGTTACGATCGATCCCCTACACGAGCCTCAACTAATACTTTCCAAATACCCAACGACACCTTTATAGTCACTCTATTACAGTGTGATGTTTGATGACATCAAAGCACTCTTCCGGTGTTAGTGACTGACATGATCTCATGGTCTAAGGATTAGAGTTACATCGTATGTTTAATATAACAATGTAAACTTAATGACTTGATCGCATTGCTATATTCACTTTGGGTCTATGTTCATCACATCATTCTACCAATGATATGACCCCGTTATTAACAACATACAGTATTCATGGTCAGGAAACCTTGATCATTAGTTAATCAACGAGCTAGTCAAACGAGAGGCGTTACTAGGAACTCTTGTTTGTTTATTAGACACACATGTATCAACGTTTCCAGTTAATACAATTGTAGCATGAGAAATAAACAATTATCATAAATAAGGAATAAGATAATAACCACTTTATTATTGCCTTTCGGGCATATTCTCTTCAGGTTCTTCCAAATTTTTTGCACGACAAGAGCAATGAAGTCCTTAACTATCGGATCATACTCTTGGGCATTTAGAGGAGCCAACTCTTCTTTCGATTCAATCTCTTCTTTATGGTTCACCACCTTGGTCACAACCTTGGCCTTCAAAGCAACGGAGTTCCCTTTGTGCATTCCAATAGCACGAGCACGAGTCTTGAGCAAGCTTTGTTTGAACTTTAAAGGAGGCCATCTCTTGCATAACCTCACTTGACGTCATGAGATGGTAGTTGTTTCTTCCTTGAAGGATCTTCAAGTCCACGGGCTCAAATAGCATGAGGGCACTCACATACTTCCTCGTGATCCAAGAATCATCAACATGAGTGGCACCAAGACCACTAAAAGCGGTACCAAGGGTCTTGAGTCTTTGGTAAATGTCCTCATGGCTTTCACCATCATGCATATAGAACCCTTCGGCCTCATTGCTCAAGGCATCAAACTTATTCCTCTTCATGCTTTCATTGCCATCGAACATGGAGACATGGAGACGAGAGCAACCCCTGTTTCTTTGGGGGTGGAGAATTGCTGAACTCGTGGCATGATCTTCTCAGCCGCGGCTTGTTGGATCATGTGCAAAGCCATGAAGTTGAGTTTTCAATCAACAACTTCTCTTATTGTCAAGTTCTTTGGATCAACACGCTTGTATCTATTTTCAATGACTCTTCATAGCTCAATGCAAGAAGAGTTCAAGTTGGCCAAAAGAATGTGCATCGATTTTAGGAGGGTTACCCCTATTGTTTATATGAGGATGTGGGATATGAGGATTGGGAGAGTACCAACCGGGAACCGTATGGTAGTCCTCTTTTCCACCCTCTCCCTTAGAAGATGGAGGTTTCTTAGACGAAGAATTTACAACTTTATTTGTTTCACCCTCTTCCTCCTCACCTTTGTCCTCCGGAATAGACTCTTATGTTGACACTGATGAGGGGGAAGCCGTGTCCTTGGCTTTCATGAGTTGCGTTAATATATTACGCAACCCTTGCATTTGGGTCTCCATGGAGGATGTCGAATCTCTGACTCCACAAATCCCTTAGGTGACCCTATCGGGTTTCGACTAGGAGAAGTCATGAGCGCTGGTGGAATCGTCGGCTAGACAGAGGGCGAGATTTACCCAGGTTCGGGGCCCTCGAAGAGGTAAAACCCTTACTCTTGTCTTCTGTCGATCTGTATTAGATGATTGGAACGGTTACAGGTTGCTCGAATCGAGAGTAGATCTCGAGTTTCAAGGCTTTTTGGTCGTGCGGTATTGCTTGGTCCTCTCCTAGGGGGGCTCTCCTGGCCTTATATAGATGACCAGGTCTCGAGTTCTACCCGGAGAGGACTCCTACCCTAGCCGGGTCGGTTACATGTTTTCTAACTTAACCCGCAAGTTTAGTGCAGGTGGGCTTCACGCGGGCCTTCTAGAGTACTTCGAAGGCGCCTCTTCTTGGGCTTTGTCCCTGGGCCTGAGAGGGGGTGTCCTTACCCGCAGGGTCCAGGATCCATATCTTCGTCAGTAGCCCCCGAGCGTTTGCTCGATTGGGATTTTTCCAGTCGAGTAGACGGTCAAACCTTTCTTGATCTTTTCTGGAGGACCAGCTCGACAGTTATTATTTAAAGGGTGCGTTCCCTGTATCATAAGTCATCGTGCTCGAGTATTGAGCAAAATAAGTGCCTGTTTGTACGGCTTTTTTCACAGAAGGATGTGGCTCAGTAGCTTGGCTCTCCCGAGAGATCAGGGCCAATTAATTGCAACTAGGGCAAAAACATTCCTGGCCTACACAGATTCGAGACCTCCGACTCGAACCCGATGAGGTGATCGTTGTGACTGGGCCGTTGTGGACTTATCAAATCGAACTTAACCTATGGGGGTACCCGGCGCGTCCGCTAGGATTTTTCTTCGTGTTGTTGACACGGAATTACACCGGAGGACGCAGCTTTCGAGTGCGATTCCAGGCCCAAAAGAGAGATCTTTTCGGGTCTTACCTACATATTCGAAGAATATGGCATCCGGATGTGCCTAGTCGGCTGAACAATCCAGGTTTTTATGATGTAAATTTATCATGTGTAAGAGAGGTAGGTTCTTCCTACCCGATTGATTTGTTTGAGTTCTATACGAAAGAAATTTCGTGCTGGAAGAAAAGCTAAGCCCATATGAAAGAGTTTTCATGTTCGGGATGCTGTGCCCATACGAAAGAGTTTTCGTGTATAGGGTATTTTTCTCTTGTTCGAAGAGGTTTTGCTTCATGAATTGTTCACGGAAAAGTTGCTTTTATCCGAAGGAATTGATGTTCGTACGAAGATACTTTCGCGTTTGAACTTCCAATCGAAAAGATCTTTGATTTTGAATGACGAATGCCATGACGTCATGGCGCACTCCTCTTCTCCCGATGGGACGTGACGGAGTGGCAGCAGATGGTGGCCCACCTGGTCAGCTTTTTGACCGGGAAACGAGACGTCGTTCCCGGTTTTTACGCGAGACGCGCAGTAAATGCGCACGATCTTCTGTTAAGATCGTGGCACGAAACAGCGCTGGCCGCCGCTTCGTTTCATCTTCACGCGTGGCGGCCGTGATAAGCGCCACGTAGCGCATCGTACGGCTGAGATCGTCTCGCTCTGTGTATAAGTACGGGTGTTAGCGCTACGGTAAAACTTTCCCAGCTCTCTGTCTTCATCTTCTTCCTCGCGCTCACCTTCGTCTTCCTCGCGCTCGAGCTCGTGCTGCAAGCAATGGCTGGCGGAAAAAGACGCGGTGCTGCCGGCTCTGCATCCGGTGAACCTTCTGCGCAACCCGCGCCCCGCGCCGGCGACTGGCGCTCCCCCAACACCACCGCGAAAAGCATCAAGGAGATGCAGCAGGAAGGGTTGCTGCCGGCGGAGACGGAGAAGCGAGTCCGTCTTGGAAAAAAAGGAAGAGGTACCCAATCCTCAATCGAACGAGCGCGTGGTCTTCGTGGACCACGTGACTCGGGCCCTTTCCTTTCCTCTTCATCCCTTCTTCCTCGGGTTGCTGTGTGTCTATGGCATACAGCTTCACGATCTTCCCCCGAGCGCGGTGCAGCACATTTCGTGCTTCATCGTGTTCTGCGAATGCTTTCTCGGCATTCGCCCGCACTGGGCGCTTTGGAAGGCGCTCTTCAAAGTCCGGATCTTCCGCGATAGATCGCGGGTGGAGTCCGAGCTCGGCGAACCGCTTCGCACGGGCGGCTTCGGGATCCAAGCTCGACAAGAAGGCAGCTACTTCAACATGCATTTTGTCGACTCCGCTCAAAGCTGGCGGAAGAGGTGGTTCTACGTCACCGACAACAGCTCGGGTGGGATTGTGGAGTTCCACCCGTTCGCTGTTCTGACAAGGCGAAAGTCCTGGGGGCACAAGATGTCAGCCGAGGAGACTCAGACCGTCGCGCCCTTACTCGCAAGAGTAGCTGCTCTTCGGGATCAGACTGCGGGAGTCGTGCTCAACGGGATGCATCTGGCGAGCATCTTTTTGAAGCGCAGGATCCAGCCACTTCAACAAAGGCCCTCCGCTATGTGGGAGTATCAAGGCTCAGAGGACCCCAGCCGAGTAAGCCGCGAGGAGCTTTCGAATGTAGAATTCGAGAAGAAAATCGCGGGTATCACTCGACTGAAGGTGGGGGAGAAATTCCCCGATTGTTCAGTTGAAGCCTTTGCCGCTTCAAATCCTCCCCCAGCCGAGGTTAGTTTCTTCCTACTCGTCTTTGAGTTGTTCCCTTTTTGTTCTGAGTCCTAATCGATAAGATTTTTCTCGTCTTCTTCTTGTCTTTGTAGAGCCTAGCTATGGCGGACTGCTACCCGCCAGCTGCGGGGGAGGCTGCCTCAGAGCAAGTGTCGAGTCATCAAGACGGCGCGATTGACACCAGCGTCGCCAACGCCTCTTCGAGTTCAGAACACGATTCTTCGGATGGCGTTGAAGACTCGAATGGCGCCCCTACGAAACGTCGTCGGGTAGATGAGGACGAAGCTACTTCCAAAGATAAATCCTTGGAAGCATCGCCCAGTCAAGCCCCTATCCATGCGACTCCGCTTCGCTCCCTTGCTCCTTCGCCTTCGTTCCCAGTGATGACGCCCGCTTGGAACGCGGACTTGCTGGATGACGACGAGGATGACGAGTAAGTGCTTCTTCCTTATTCTTGGTCGAACATTTTCCGTGCTTCAAAATTGATGGTTTCTATCTTTCGCTGCAGACTGCAGACGATCAGTCCTCGCAGGTACGCCGCTGCCGTTCCTCCCGAAAAGAGGAATAAGGCAAAGGATGCGGGTGAAACTCCCACCGCGGGCACCGTCCAAAATTCTCCCAGAGCAGCCCCCGAAGCTGCGGCTGTGGAACGTGAAGCCCCCAGCTTTGCCGCTAGGACTTCAGCTTCTAAAGAAGTGACGGACAGTTCCGCGGATCCGCTCTCTCGCGCCACCGGCCAGGTAGACTTCGTCTTCTATCTTCAAATTTTTATCGGGTGCACGACAGTGCTCCCGATGGGAGTAGCCCCCGAGGCTGTAGTCGATCGCATGCGATCGGCCACAGGCTCAAAGTCTGGTTTAATTCTTCTTCATGATTTCATTTTTATCGGGTGCACGGCAGTGCTAACGATGGGAGTAGCCCCCGAGGCTGTAGTCGATTGTAAATAATCGGGTACAGACTCCAATTTAATCCTTTTAACTCTTCCGTCTTCGTGCTTTTGCAGACGCTTATTGATTCTCTTGCGACGATTGGTCGCCGCGTCGTTCTCGCCGAGTCGGATTGCGAGTCACTTCGAACGGACCGTAGCCGACTTCAAACTGAAAACGACCTTCTCAAGGGTAAGCTTTAACATCTCCCTGTCTTCAGTATTCCGTACATTCTTGAGTTTTGATAAGCATCTCTTTGCAGCCCGACTTGAATTTGCGGAATCCGAAAAGGTCAAACTCTCTGAGCAGGTAACTGCTCGAGAGGCTGACCTGACGGCCATTCGACAAGAGCTGGAGGCTTCCCGCATGCAATCGGAAGATTTTGGTCGACAGCTTGCGGATGCGCGGAAGGCCTTGAAGGAGTTAGAGGAAGCTGGCAGTAAGGCCGATAACGACGTTGTCGGGTTCCTCCGTCCCCTCGCTGAGCGTTTCGCGGGTAAGTGTGTTGGACTTTTGCGACTTTGATTCTTCATTTCGCTGAACTTTGCTAAGTATTATTTTCTTCTTTTGCAGGTCTTCTGGATGTTCCTCTAGAGATCCCTGGACTCCAGCGGGTGGATGTGGTAACCGACACACTTGCCCAGCTTAAAAGGCACGCTGATGGAGTTCTCTCCTTGATTAATGATGCTACTCAAGTGCTGGTGCAACTGCACGGTCGCCTCATCGCCAACGCCACTCTTGCACCCGCGCTAGAGGATCTGTTGAAGGTCTTCTCAGAAGGCAAACTTTTGGATGCCTTCGCGGTCGCTCAGTCGGAGTCTGGTGCGAAGACCGCGATCCAATTCGCTTTGGCGCATTGAGTCGAAGGTTTGGAGGAGGCCTACTCATCTCTTCCAGTCGACCCCTCCACGGGCAAAAAGGTACGGCTCTCTCGTTTTGGCGAGCAAGCCGCTATTCTTGCTCGGAAGCTGTCTGAGATTTTTGCTCGACTGCGAGGAGGGGCGACTGCCGCTAGCGGGAGCACCAATGTAGCCTCATAGTTTTTATTTTTTCTCCTTGAATGTAATGAACCTTGGGATGTATTCCCGTACCTTTGTTGTCTTTAACTGAAGAATTCGTCTTGCAATTCATTCCCCTTGTTTGTGCGTTGTCTCCCGATGGGAGTAGCCCCCGAGCGTTTGTCAGATATGCGACTAGAAATGACTGGAGTAGGGCATCTTACTTCTTTCGTTGTATTCTTCCAGGCTACTGGGTTTGCCGCGGAAACTTCGGGTGGACGTGGTACTCCAGTAAATCCACTTGTTGCCGCTGTTGGCACTTTTGCGGGCCTTCGTGATAAGGTCCAGGAGGGTGAGCGCAAGCTAAAAGCTATGCGCGGGATAGCCGATGTGGCGAAGTCCAAGCAGAAATTGGCGGCTGAACTCGAACAATTTCTGATGGATGAGTTGGCTGTAGTCGCAAGGGACTTGCTTTGTAAGTAGTGCAGCCCCCGTGCCTTTTTCTTCCTTGTTTCCTTATCTGACTGAGTGTGTTTTTGCTCTTCAGTCGTTAATCCGGATGACATGGAAGAAAAGCAGTGGGTAGAAAATCACATCCTTCAAGAGGCTAGTAGCTCCAAACCTCATGCAAACAATTTTTGGTCTGATCGCAGTCGGGGTTTTGTGATGGTCACCTTGAAATTCTGAGTCCTCCAGGCGAGAATTCTCGTGAGTTCATTTCACGAGGTCCTGGTTGCGATGAATGCTGCATTTTACCCACTCGAAAAAGGTCCCGAAGACTGGAGCTATCTTCTCAGGTTGTTTGGACGTGAAGGAGAAGTTCGCTCGTGTGTGCGCAATCAGATGACGTGCGGCGCGGTTGTAGCTCTCTCTTTTGTCCGAATATGGCACCCTGAGATAGACGTTAACTCTATTGCTCGGCGCCCGGATTATGCAATCGAGGATATCTCGCCGTACTATGATGATGTACGTCCTGCAGCGGAGAAGATTATCCGAATGACCTCTGAAGAGGTAGATAGAGTTTTGGCGACTGAAAACGCTTAGCGCTTTGACTGATTGTCGGATGTAAATATCATGTAATCTGTTTATAGTTTGTAAAAAACTGTTGTAAGGTGTATAACCTTGTATTTGATGATGTTTCTTTGTGATGCTTAGTTGTAAGGTAGCCCCCGTGCGTTTTATGGGGTGTGTACCTGTAACTTGTAGCATGTAAAGTACTAGAAGTTTCGAGTGAATATGATGAGAAAATCATGTCTTTTATTGCAATGACTGAGAAGCCATGTATTCGAGCTACAGTAGTGGCTAGTATAGCCTTATTTTGTTGTCATAACAAGTAAATCTAGGGATAGAATTTGCGGAGGTGTGGAATATTCCAAGGATTGGAATAGATTCCTCCAGTCTCTGGATTTTTTAGCCTGTAGGCTCCTCCTGGGATGACTTCGTGTATGATGAAGGGTCCTTCCCAAGGTGGTTCGAGCTTGTGTCCTTCCTTCTGTTTGAGCCGCAGCACCAGGTCCCCAACCGCGAATGCTCTGTGGCGTATGCGGCGACTATGATAGTTGCGCAAGGATTGCTGATATACTGCGGATCTTGCGAGTGCGATGTCTCGCATTTCGTCGAGTGCATCCATATCTTCTGCGAGTGCTTTGTTGGAAGTCTCTTCGCTGTAGGCTACAACTCGTGGGGCGCTGAATCGAACGTCCTCGGGAAGGACTGCTTCTGCCCCGTATACCATGAAGAATGGCGTGTACTTCGTCGATCGATTAGGAGTGGTGCGGAGGCTCCAGGGTACAGAGGGTAGCTCTTCTGCCCAATGTCCTGCCGCGGGGTGTAGGCGATCGAGTAATCGCTTCTTGATGCCAGCCGAAACTAAGCCGTTGGATCTTTCGACTTGTCCGTTCGTTTGCGGGTGAGCAACGGAAGCAAACTTGAAATTGATGCCTTTTTCCTCGCAGAACTGTTGTGTTTCCTTTGCTGTGAAGTTTGTACCATTGTCTGTAATGATGTCATGTGGCACACCAAATCTGCATACAATGGAGTCGAGAAACTTGACGGCGCATTGGGCGCTAGCCGAAGTTACTGGCATAGCCTCGATCCATTTGGTAAACTTGTCGACTGCGACCAGCAAGTGTGTGTATCCACCTGGTGTGGACTTGCGTAGGTGAAATAAGAACGATTCCAGCTCCTGCTCCTTCGTTTCTCTTGGATCCATCGAAGTACATTATCCAGTTGCTCGTGTACTCAGGTGGTCCGGGCGTTTGTAGCTCTGTCCATTCGCTGAGGAATTCCACGAGTACTTGAGATTTGACTGCGTTTCGTCCTGTATAGGTGATGTCCCAGGCGCCCAACTCAATGCTCCATTTTGCTATTCTTCCGGATGCCATAGGGTTGTTCATGATTGTCCCGAGTGACGCATCATTAACCACTGTGATGGCGTGTTCCTGTAAATAATGTTTGAGCTTTCGGGCCGTGAGAACAACTCCATATGCCAGCTTCTGATAGTGAGGGTATCGTTGCTTGCATGGCGAGAGCACTTCGCTGATGTAATATATTGGTCGTTGGACTCCGTACGCTTTGCCGTCTTCAGGTCGTTCGACCACGATTGCCGTGCTGATGACCTGGTTTGTAGCGGCTAGGTATAGTAGAAGTGGCTCCCTTTCTTGCGGTGTTGCAAGGACGCGTCTGCTTTGCAACGATTGCTTCAAATCTGCGAACGCTTGTTTAGCTTCGGGTGTCCACTCGAATTTGTCCGTCTTCTTCAGTAATTTGTAGAAGGGTAGCGCTTGCTCTCCCAATTGTGCGATGAACCTGCTTAGGGCGGCTAGTCGTCCCGCGAGCTGCTGGACTCCGCGTAGATTGGTTGGCTCCTTCATAGTCAAGATAGCTTGTATTTTCTCCGGGTTGGCTTCAATGCCTCTGGCGGATACCAGGTACCCGAGTAGTTTTCCTGCAGGGACGCCAAAAACGCATTTGGTCGGGTTGAGCTTGATCCGATATGCATTAAGGGCGTCGAATGTTTCTCTAATGTCCTCGAGGAGTGTGTCCTCTACTCGAGTTTTGATGACAATGTCGTCGACGTACACCTGTACGTTTTTGCCAATGAGATTGGCGAGGCATCTTTGCATGCAGCGCTGATATGTTGCGCCTGCGTTCTTCAGCCCGAAAGGCATTGTCGTGTAGCAGTAGACACCGTGGGGTGTGATGAATGCCGTCTTCTCTTGGTCTTCCCTCTTCATTCGGATCTGATTATATCCCGAATAGGTGTCCAGGAAGGAGAGGCGTTGGCAGCCTGCCGTAGAGTCCACGATCTGGTCGATTCGTGGTAGAGGAAAATTGTCCTTGGGGCAGTGCTTATTTAACGACGTGTAGTCGATGCACACCCGAAGGATATCCGTGTTCTTCTTGGGGACCAATACCGGGTTTGCTAACCAGGTGGATATCTTGATCTCCCTGATGAAATTTGCAGCTAGCAATCTGTTTACTTCTTCTCCAAGCGCCTTCTGTTTGGGTTCTGAAAATCGTCGGGTCGTGGAGGAGTTTAACGAGCGCGCCTTCCTATGCTGGCGAGAGGGTTGTTGAAACCATTGCTGTCTTCGCAGAATCCGTCGGGTGCACTTGATGCTTGCGAGTGTCGCTGTTGGCGCTGAATTCTAGTTCAGGCGCGTTTTTCTTCGTGAGGGGCATAACGGAGTGATCCGTGGTTTTTGCCAGCTCTTGGAGTTCTTCTTGCATCCCGAAAGATTTTGCGATCTCATTAAATTCTATGTCGCACTTGTCCGATTTCTGGAAGTCTCCGTCGATGGTGATCACACCGCATTCGCCGGGTAGCTTGAGCTTCAAATACGCGTAGTGTGGTACGGCCATGAATCTGGCGAACGCTGTTCGACCAAGAATGGCGTGGTACTGTGAGGGCCAGTCGACGACTTCGAAGTCCAGGAATTCCCTTCTGTAGTTGCTTGGAGAGCCCAATACTACTTCTAGGTTGATTGTTCCGAGTGGACGGATTGCCTTGCCCGGAACTATCCCGTGGAAGGATGTTTCTGATTCCGTTAGGCCGTCCAGATTCTTATTCATTCGACGGAGTGTATCCGCGTAGATGATGTTGATGCCACTGCCACCGTCCATGAATACGCGGGCCAGGTCATAATTACCAATTTGAGCTTGGATGACGAGGGCGGCGTGTCCTGGTCGATAGACTCGTGGCGGATGGTCTTTCATTGAGAACGTGATTGGCTGATCCGCCATTTTCAGGTACTCGGTTTTTGTCGGTGGTGTCTGCACTGCCATGCACAATTGCCTCGTGTTAGTCTTTTGAGCTCTGCGAGAGGGGCATACCTTCTGTATCATCGCGAGTTGTCCTGCCGGGTTCGGGTATGCATTGGCTCCATTGTTGTGCGGTGGTGGCGCAGGTAGTGCGGCTAGCGCCATGTTTGGATTTGCTGGTGGAGGTGGTGGTGGAGGCGGCTGGAATTGTTGTCCTCCTCCTGGCAGCGGCGGGTAGTTTTGGGTGGATGCAAATCTTTTCCTCGCGAGAGCATCTGAGATGTCAAGAAACTTTCGGCAATCCTTGAGAAGGTGTGTTGCCTTAGTTTTGCCCGTGCGCTTATCTGTAAACAGTTGTAGCGAGCAGTATGCATCGAGATCCTCCTCGGGGGATTTTTCTTCTGCTTTTGGTTTCCACTCGCGACTTCCACGGCGACCAGAGTCGCGGTTTCGCGTGAATTCTGCCGCCACTAATTCCTCCCTGTCCTCGTGGTCGTAGTATTTCCTTCTCTTTCTTCGTCCATGGCGGTCGTCTTCGTGTGCGGGCGACGATGCTCTTTCATTGCGCACCGCGTCTTCTCCGTTAGCCCATTTTTCGGCTATGATCATTAGCTTCCCAATGGTTTTGGGCGCGGCTCTGCCTAGCTCTTCTCGAAACACGGTTCTTCTCGCCCCTTTGGCGAAGGCCTCAATCGCCACCTCTTCCGAGATGGTTCCTGCGGTGTTCCTGAGTGTGGTCCACCGCTGGATATATTCTCGTGTGGATTCGCCACTCTTCTGTTTGCATGCTCGTAACTCTTCGATTGTGGCTGGCCTCTTGTAAGTCGACTGGAAATTTTTGCAGAAATCGCGGTGTAGGTCGTCCCACGATGCGTAGCAAGATTTGGGTCTTCTCTCCAGGCAACTACGGGCCGCGCCTGTAAGATGCAAATTGAGGTATTGCATGGCTGTGTTCTTGTTCCCACGTTGGCATTTTACTGCCGTGAGGTAGTCGCTTAACCACTTGGAGGGCTCGAGTGAGCCATCGTATTTTGTCACCTCCGTGCTGAGCTTGAACCTCTTGGGTAGAGGTGCTTCACGGATGCTGCGAGCGAAACAGAGTGCTCCACAGGTTTCGTCGTCCGAGGACCTGGATGAGGAGCGCTCGCGATATCGTGAAGCTCTCGCTCTATCTACCTTCTTTTGGGCGAGATCTGATCGCGCGTCGTATTCGGACCGGTCGCAGTCGTTATCTTTCCTTGGTTCTTTGCTTCGCTTTCTCGAGCGGCTGCTGTGGTGCCGCGAGCTTTTGTCTCTCGGGCTGTCGTCGCTGCTGCTTCGACTATCGCCGCGGCGGCGGGCTTCTTTTCCTCGACCACGTCGTGGCGATTTGTCTTTTCTTGGTGATGAACTTCTGTGCCTGCGGGGCGTTTCTTTATCCTTGTCCTTCTCCTGTCGCTCCTTCTCCAATTGCTCTTCGGTCTTCTTGCGATCGTGAGAAGCGAGCCTTGCGGCCGCCAATCCTAGTCCTTTGCGAATTTGTTTGTACTGTTCCACCCGAGGGTCGCTTTCCGTCGGTTGGTTCATCTGCATGTAAGTTGCTGCGGCTAGGATCGCGGCAGCTGGGGTTTGCGGGTAGACGTTGCCGTCATCGTCGACCCTCATGAAGGAAGACGTGGTCGACTTGTCGGTCGCAGTCACGGATTCGTGGCCCATTGACGATGTTGTGTGTCCCTTCCTCGCGGGTCGGGTACCAACCGAGGGTGCAAGGGACTGTTCGACTCATCGCAGGCTTGATTCGTCCGCCGCTCTTCTGCGACGGGCTAGATCTGCCCGGGCTTCTTTGATATTTGAGGCCGCTCTTACCAGGTGGTAGTGGTAGGCGGTTAGGTCCTCTTGTGAGGCTCCTGCCGCGAGTGGCTGACTCCGCCGCATGGCCTCCTTGGCCCTTTTCCAGGCCTCCCGCGAAACGTCGATTATATCGCGCTCGGTCGCGCTGAATTCGGTTTCTGAGGGCTGTTCTGATCCTGCCATGCAGACTTGGGCCAGTCGTGGCTCGTGCGTCCTAGGCGTAGATCGGAAAGCTTCCCGTACCCGAGATGGTTCCTCTGTCGAGAGGGCGTGATAGTCGACTGTGTTGAAGCGGATGGACTCGCCACTTTTCTCCATAGGAAAGCGCGAATTGACGGCTCCAGATTCAGGTTCAGATTCATCCGAGAAGTGGAGGATTCCGTCTCTGTTCGCCATGAAGTTGAAGCTCCCGAACGTCAGGGTGACGCTCTTCTCCAGATCCTCGAACATCGGGCGTGATTCCGGCGAGTGAGGCGTGACTATGACGGATCCGATCCGTACAGGATTGTTCGGAGCCGTAGTCGATGGTTTCCAACGGGAGTTGGATGTCGATGAAGCCGAAGATGCCGGTGATCCAGCGCCCGCGATCCCCACGGTCGGCGCCAATTGTCGAATCTCTGACTCCACAAATCCCTTAGGTGACCCTATCGGGTTTCGACTAGGAGAAGTCATGAGCGCTGGTGGAATCGTCGGCTAGACAGGGGGCGAGATTTACCCAGGTTCGGGGCCCTCGAAGAGGTAAAACCCTTACTCCTGCCTTCTGTCGATCTGTATTAGATGATTGGATCGGTTACAGGTTGCTCGAATCGAGAGTAGATCTCGAGTTTCAAGGCTTTTTGGTCGTGCGGTATTGCTTGGTCCTCTCCTAGGGGGGCTCTCCTGGCCTTATATAGATGGCCAGGTCTCGAGTTCTACCCGGAGAGGACTCCTACCCTAGCCGGGTCGGTTACATGTTTTCTAACTTAACCCGCAAGTTTAGTGCAGGTGGGCTTCACGCGGGCCTTCTAGAGTACTTCGAAGGCGCCTCTTCTTGGGCTTTGTCCCTGGGCCTGAGAGGGGGTGTCCTTACCCGCAGGGTCCAGGATCCATATCTTCGTCAGAGGAGGTCAAGGAATTATGCAATTCCTTGAGATCATCCATAGTGGCTGAGGCCGCGGGTATGGTAGCTTCCTATCCGATGGTCATACTAACTCTTAGGCGGTTAAGCCCAAATTAAGAGCCGAGGCTCTGATACCAATTGAACGGATAGTATGGACACCTAGAGGGGGAGGGTGAATATGTGCTACTTCCAATTTTTAATACGTCTTCGATTTAGGCTTGACACAAAGGTAAATTCTCTAGATATGCAACTACGGTGAATTTACCTATATGACAAGGGCTACACCAAGCAAGGTACAAACACAAAGTAAAGACAAATGATAGAAGGAATCAATAGAGGAAGCACGCGGAGACACGACTGTATTCCCGAGTTACTCCCTTTAAGGGGAGTACGTCTCGTTGGAGGAGTGTGAGTTTCGCGACGAAGGCCTACTCAACACCACAAATGCCTCACCCTATTATCTGATGAACCTTGCCACAATCACCTTCCACTATTGATCCCATTCGAGGCGGAAATCAGAGCCTTTACAATGAATTTGAGGCACACACCCACAACCTAATTGGGGTTTCTCAAGAATACCAAGAATCTATTACAAACAACAAGTGAGTAACACAAGATTTATGTTTTCCACAAAGAAACCCTAGACACAAATCACTCAAGTGAATGAGGGGGAAATGAAGAACAACTTGGTGAAGCTGTAGATCTAGGCCTTCTCCTTCACTCCTCCAAGAATCAATGAGTTTGGGTGGAGGAGATGAGAGAAATCTAACTTTTGGTGCGCTCAATTAATGGTGCCTTCAATGCTGGACGAGCTACCTCTCTTGGGGAAGAAACACCCTTTAAATAGGGGCAACCAAAATCTGGCCGTTATGAGACATTTTTCGCCTGGCGTTACTACCGTTGATGCTAGCGGTACTACCGATGCCTGAAATCCAGGCAGTACCGCGTGGCACCGCTCGCTGGCTTCTTGCGGTACAACTGGGGAAGTACTGCGGAGTACCAGGAGAGGTACTACCGGTAGCACACCCGATACTACCGCTGGTCACCCTCAAGATATTAAATCGAGGTGGTTGGCGGTAGTACTAGGCCACTACCTCCCTAGTACCGTGGGGACATCAGAGAGCAAAAATTACTCGGCGGTAGTTTTACCGGTACTTCTAGCGGTACTTCCGCTTTCCTGATGGAACCGGCGGTACTACTAGACCAGTACCGCTGAAGTGCCGCTGGAAACAGAGAGGAATTCCAAGATGGCAGTACTTCTGGCGGTACCGCCCATGGTACTACCGCTTCCTGGAGGTAGCGGTACTACCGCTGGAGCAATGTCTATTCGTTGGCTGGAAACTGTTGACTCTTCCTTTTTGCGTCAACTTGATATTTACTGAAAGCACTTAGACGCGATGTTAGGAACTTAATTGTGTTGTTATCAACTCCAAAAAATTTAGAGAGATCTATGTAGTTTCACTCGGGACCAAGCCGGCTCCACTAATGGAGTACTTGGTAACTTACTTGGAGTACAAGACAAAATGACTTAGTTATAGCCGAGTAGGACTCTGCATCATGGGACCGACTCGAGATAAACTTGTAAACCCTACCTAATTGTTTAAATAAAGTCAGTGGGGAGACCCCTAGAGGGTACATTTTCAAGCCAACACCTTACGCTCTGGAGCCATCTAAGTTTTCGTGCACCAGCCATTGGTGCGCCTTGTAATCACACATCGAGATCAATCTAATCTAGCAGGAGTAGGTATTTACCTCCACCGAACCTTGGAAACTCGGATGCCAAATCTCTTACCAGGATCTCCCATGCCCCCTAGCTCCACACCTTCGACAACCCGCCTGTAACATCCCAAGTCTGAAAAATAGCCTTTAGAATGTTTGCTCTCTGTTATTTTATGTTTTGCATCATGGCATCATGTTGATTGCAATTGTTTTGTTTGTTTTCCATTTGTTTTCCTCTGTTTTCAGTTGTTTTCCAACTGTTTTCATTTGTTTTCCTTTGTTTTCTATTTGAATTTCAAACCAAAACTCAAACCTTTTGTTTCATCCTTGTGATGTTACAATTTCTAAAATGATATTTCAAAAATAAAACAATTATTTGTTTCCATTAAAGTGTGATTTCAAAAACTGTTGTTTTGTTTCTAACAGGAATTCATCTAATACCAAAAACAATTGAAATTCAAACATTATTTCAAATGCTTGTTCATACCTGTCATGTTACAATCTTTTTCAAATCAAAAGTTCAATTAAAAATCTCATTTGTTTCCAATTAAAATCATTTGATCACCCTATTCAAATATTGTTTTCAATAACCAATTAACCACAAAATTCAATCAAATTCACTCCAATCCCAAACATCACCCAATTTGAATCTATGCAAATTAACAAAACAATGCAATCCTCTGTTTTCATTTTAAACTACAAGTTCAACCCAATTTAAATTTTGTTTCAAATAATTCACTTAATGATAAAATCCATCCAATTTAAATCAAATTACAAAACAGCAATTTAATTTGAACTTTTTGAAACAGAAGGTGGCAAGTGTTTGAAGATGAGCTAAATAACTCACCCAAAATTTCCCAATTTTTCCTAACTCCCAAAACCCTCTCTTTTTCTTCCAATTCCAAATCAGCAAAAAATAAATAAATAATAGGACAGAAAAATAAAACAGCAACCAAACAGAAGGGAGAGAGAGCACCAGCTGGCCCAGCCCAACCCACTCCTTCTTTTTCCCTGGCCCGATACCTTTCAGCCTCTGTCTTCTTCCTCGATGTCGTCATCTTCCTGTACGAACGCATCAGACACCGTGCGATCACCTCCTCCTCCACCCGATGCTCGCCGTACTAGCTCCCTCCTCCCTCTTTTTAATCCCCACCGAGACCACCTCGAACCCTAGACCCCAGCACCACCCTCCACCGCCGCCATCCCTCCCTCTGCTGTCTCCCCCACCTTCCCTGTTCTTCCTCTGAACCTGGCCGACACCACCGATACCAGCACCCACCTCTCCTAGCTCCGATCACCACCTCCACCGCGAGGCTCATCCGGCGGCGGGAATGGAATCGGCACCCTTCCATCTCCAAGTTCGGTGAAGGTTCCATCGCCGGATACTGCTCGAGCCGCCGCCGCCATCGCCGACATGTCGCCTCCAAGCTGTTGTCCGCCTCGACCTGCTCACGTCCGTCCTCGCCTGCTGCTGCTTCCGCATCGACAGATCGAGGTGAGCAGGGCCCACCTCTCTCCTTCCCTCCTCCCATCTCCTACTCGCCTCCCATCTCCCCTCGCGGCAGCCCCCCAGCCACCACGGCCACCGCGGCCATGAATCACGGCGAGCAGATCGCTGTCAGCGATGAAGTTTTCCTTCCAGGTTCAGTTAGCGCAGGAGAAATTCAGTTACAGAAAAAAATACCCGCGAGCAACACCACTTACCCCCCGAGGCCCCCCTTCCTAACACAACTAGAGCACCAGCCCACTGGTTTGGTTCCCCCAGCGCAAGCAGGAGGTGGGGGATCAAATCCCACCCCCTGCACAATTAAAAACATTTTTGTTTTGCAATGTTTTGGTCACAGATATTTCGCAGAATCACCAACAGGCCCCTGGAAATTAATTCTAGCCCTGCACAAATTATTTCTAAGTCCCTGGTTCATTAAAAAAATGGCAGATTTGCACCCAATTTTGGAAATTGCATAAATAAATCATCCTAACTCCAAATTCAACATTTTTTATATGTTTTCAATACCAAATTAAATGTTCTATCCAAATATAAAATTTGTTTACTGTTTTGAATATTTTAAATTGGTGCAAAATTTGAAAACTTGTCAAATTCACTTAAACTTGCAAAATTCATAACTTGTTCATAAAAATTCCAAATTCCACAAACTAAATATGTTTTCCAATCAATTTTTCATGTACTTTCCAAATATAAATTTTGTTTGCTGTTTTGAATAATTTAAATTGCTGAAAACAACTGTTTCCTATTTATTGCATTTAAAATTGCCAAAATAATAACTTGCTCATTTTAAATCCAATTTCCACAAATGAAATATGTTTTCCATGCAAAATTAAACCACCTTTCCAAATATAAATTTTGTTTCATGTTTTGAATAATTAAAAGTGGTTAAATAATTTAAATCTTTTTTAATTCATTTAATATGGTTAAATTTATAACTTGATCAAATCCAATCCTTTTGGGGCATATAAAATATGTTTTCAAACCACAAAAGTATAAACTTTTCAAATATGAACTTTACTCAATGTTTTGAACAAATAAAAAATTCAAATAATTTCATGTTTGAATTAAATTCATTTAATTCTTGCTTACACTTGTTTAATTCATAAATAATTTATTTGAAATCCTTTTTCAACAAGTGAAACATGTATTCCAACTAAAATCTTGTGTTCTTTCCAAATATAAACTTTGTTATCCATTTTGAACAATTTAACTTGATGAAAACAACAAATACTTGTGTGACATGTTTAAGTAACCAAACTTTCCAAACTTAATCAATGATTTCCAAAACTTGTTCCAATCCTTTTTCACTTGCATCTATCATTGTTATTTGTTGTTATTTTGTTGTTATCATCATGCATGCATCATGATAACAACTCTCACATAATAATTAGTTGTAAATCATTTGTTTCCACTTATTTCAATGGATCTTTTCCATATGCAATCCAATTGTATATGGGTCCAATTAAATTGTGTTATCTTGTCAAGTAGTTTATTTTGATGCATCTATTAACATGACATGCATCATCCCATGTTTGTGCACCTATGCCATTATATTGATTGTTATCTTTCTGCAATGTTTGTTTGCTTCTTCTCGGATACACGACGACGTTGAGACCGACGATACTTACGACATCCCTTTTAAGGAGTTAGCTCAGTACCAGGCTACTGGGTTTTGCAGGCAAGTTATCACTCACATGAACCACTGTGTTCCTTTCAACATTGGTTACCGATACTTTCCGTTGTCTATTTCTGCTAGACTTAGTAGTAGTTATTTCTGTTACAAACCCATCACATGACTCCCTTAACCTTGATATTGCCTCACCTCCACTCCTATCACCCCTTGGTTGAGCCAGTATATTACTAGCATGCTTAGGTTGCTTTTGCTCGAGTCTGTTACCCGTTACTTACTGTTACTACTTCATTATGTTCTGGGGGCTCGATGTTTAATCAATCAATCATGCTAATGTTACTATTAATAATAAATTTGATGATAAGGCACCGGCAGGAGGCCCTGTGTGGTTTTGAGGCCTGCTAGTGTCGACCCTAATAGGAAAAGGGTCTTGTCTACTGATCCATGATGAGCGCACTACCCGCATGTGGGAAGCGAGTATGGGCGCCCCCCTCAACTTGACCTGATTCGCATCTCGTCCAAATCGCCTCATTTAGTTCGTGTTTTCCATTTGCCGCATGCATGTTTTTGCGAGCCCAGGCCAGGGTGGAACTTTTGTAGTCGGCATATAGGGGGACACGGTCTTAGAGTGCTATGAGGGTCCCTTTTCTTCGGGGCTTGATTAGCCGTGTGCCCAAGGTTCTTTGGGCTTGATGCGAAGAATGGTTGGTTGTGTTGAGTGCCCCGCTTGGTGGGGTGATCTCCCATCTGGCGGGTTATTCATACGTGTACGGCCAAATTGGTGCAACCCTGCAGGGATAATCTTCTCGAGAAGCCGTGTTTTCCGCGGTTATGGATTACTTGGTGAAAGTACTGGCTAACAAGTACTCAGGACAACTTAAACATAATGATCAAACCTGTTACACCTAATGATTAATAACTTGACTAGTAATAGGTTGATGACACAATAACTTGATTCATCTTTAATACAACTGTGTGAGTTATCCTCGGATTGCTTCTTTGGATAAGGGGCGAGATCCAGGATGGGTTTGTTTGAAGTTATCTTTCAGTTGGTTACAATCCTCGATCTTATCTCCTTTCTGTTAGCCGTAAGTGGTAGGATCTCTGTAGTTGGTTAGTGCAGCCAGTTGCAGCATCTTTTATATCCCCTCTCTTCCGTTGAACCCAAGGCATCTGTGCTTGGTGTTGACGGGTTACACTTTGGTGAACTGTGAGTCTTGCTTGCCAGTACGTTTATGTACTGACCCCTTTGGGGCTGTGGTTTCCGCAGACCTACGTTTCCGAGGATCTACATGGTGGCTACTACGTGGAGTATGACGAGACTGCTGACGAGTAGATAGCGGACCCGGGCAGGATCCGAGACTTCGTGGATGGGCTCCGTCTGTTTGTTTCCGGCCTCTTAGGCCTATTTGGTTCTTGTCTGTACTCAGACATGTTGAATGCTTCCGCTGTGATGTAATGATGAATTGTTGGGGCATGTGCCCTCTGAATGATTGTATTTGCTATCTCTGCTCTAATGAGAGCTATTTGCAACTTATTTCAATCTTTTGTGTCGTAGAGATCTGTTGTGATATCACTTGTTAAACGCCGTTGACGTACCATGTGTGTATGGTTTGAAGTACGTCGACGGAAGTGCCTTTGATCTCTAGTGGATAGTTTACATCGACGATGGAATAGCAGGGCTTGTGTTGGCGCGCATAAGCGCAGGCCTACCAGGAAGCTGGGACGTGGGAGCAGTTATGCCCCATAATCCAAGCATCTGCTATCCAGTTCGTACGGTGAGTATCCCCTAGAAGTCAGGGTGCGACAAATGGTATCAGAGCCTGTCTGCCTGTAGGATCCCTTTTTACTGGTCGCAGTTGAGTCTAGAAACTATTTTGTAGCTATGTAGGAAAAATGAAACGTGAGAGTAGGAATTATGTTCTTTTTCTTCTTTCCCCACCCACCCTCCCTTTTCTGGTAAGGAAGTGTAACGTTGTTTTCCCTTCTCATCTGAACTTTCAAGTTAGGACTTCACGTATTCTGGTTTCTCTAGGATGGTTATATCTACTAGACCATAGGAATGGAGGTGGTTGTGACATGATTTATCATGTTGCCTACTCACGATTGAGAACGGTGGCAAATAGGCCCCGGAAGCAGATCCTCTATTCCTTAAGCAGTAGATATTGATCCTTTAGAAGCCCGGATGGGTTTTCCGTAGTACCTCAGGAGTTTTGTTCTCGTTTTCCCCGATGTTGATATCCTGTTCTTCTCAACATCCTTTTCGTCCGTTGAAATCTTGTTGTTGTTTTCCACTTCAAATCTTGTACCGGCGTCTAATCAAAACTTCCTCGTAAACTCTTATCCAGTTAAAGTGTTATTTGATATCGGAGCATCACATTCCTTTGTGTAAACAATCTTTTCCACAACATACAACCCAATTCTGGTTCCACTAAGCAATCAAAACTCTGTTCACTCCCCGGGATCTCAAATGTTGACTTCCAACATAAGTAAGAACAATCCAATTCTAATGGGAGGCCACATATTCCTCGTTACTCTCATGTTGATGATTCTGACATTGATGATTATTCCTGGTGTTGCATTGATGTCAATAACTCTGTTCCACCATTCTAGCCAGATAATCTATTCTCCAAATGAATCAAGTTCCATTCAGCTATACACCCTTGGTGCAAAATCTCTCCCCTTTACTTGAAATGTTCCGGTGGTTTCCAAATTCCCTGACGTCTATCCACTGTGCACGATGTGTTTCACGTGTCACAGCTCAAGTGGATCTTCCCAAGAAGTTTCCGGACCTTTTCTTTTCTCAGTAGGAATCTCGGGGCGCGATTCCTTCAAGGGGGGGCGTTTTGTAACATCCCAAGTCTGAAAAATAGCCTTTAGAATGTTTGCTCTCTGTTATTTTATGTTTTGCATCATGGCATCATGTTGATTGCAATTGTTTTGTTTGTTTTCCATTTGTTTTCCTCTGTTTTCAGTTGTTTTCCAACTGTTTTCATTTGTTTTCCTTTGTTTTCTATTTGAATTTCAAACCAAAACTCAAACCTTTTGTTTCATCCTTGTGATGTTACAATTTCTAAAATGATATTTCAAAAATAAAACAATTATTTGTTTCCATTAAAGTGTGATTTCAAAAACTGTTGTTTTGTTTCTAACAGGAATTCATCTAATACCAAAAACAATTGAAATTCAAACATTATTTCAAATGCTTGTTCATACCTGTCATGTTACAATCTTTTTCAAATCAAAAGTTCAATTAAAAATCTCATTTGTTTCCAATTAAAATCATTTGATCACCCTATTCAAATATTGTTTTCAATAACCAATTAACCACAAAATTCAATCAAATTCACTCCAATCCCAAACATCACCCAATTTGAATCTATGCAAATTAACAAAACAATGCAATCCTCTGTTTTCATTTTAAACTACAAGTTCAACCCAATTTAAATTTTGTTTCAAATAATTCACTTAATGATAAAATCCATCCAATTTAAATCAAATTACAAAACAGCAATTTAATTTGAACTTTTTGAAACAGAAGGTGGCAAGTGTTTGAAGATGAGCTAAATAACTCACCCAAAATTTCCCAATTTTTCCTAACTCCCAAAACCCTCTCTTTTTCTTCCAATTCCAAATCAGCAAAAAATAAATAAATAATAGGACAGAAAAATAAAACAGCAACCAAACAGAAGGGAGAGAGAGCACCAGCTGGCCCAGCCCAACCCACTCCTTCTTTTTCCCTGGCCCGATACCTTTCAGCCTCTGTCTTCTTCCTCGATGTCGTCATCTTCCTGTACGAACGCATCAGACACCGTGCGATCACCTCCTCCTCCACCCGATGCTCGCCGTACTAGCTCCCTCCTCCCTCTTTTTAATCCCCACCGAGACCACCTCGAACCCTAGACCCCAGCACCACCCTCCACCGCCGCCATCCCTCCCTCTGCTGTCTCCCCCACCTTCCCTGTTCTTCCTCTGAACCTGGCCGACACCACCGATACCAGCACCCACCTCTCCTAGCTCCGATCACCACCTCCACCGCGAGGCTCATCCGGCGGCGGGAATGGAATCGGCACCCTTCCATCTCCAAGTTCGGTGAAGGTTCCATCGCCGGATACTGCTCGAGCCGCCGCCGCCATCGCCGACATGTCGCCTCCAAGCTGCTGTCCGCCTCGACCTGCTCACGTCCGTCCTCGCCTGCTGCTGCTTCCGCATCGACAGATCGAGGTGAGCAGGGCCCACCTCTCTCCTTCCCTCCTCCCATCTCCTACTCGCCTCCCATCTCCCCTCGCGGCAGCCCCCCAGCCACCACGGCCATGAATCACGGCGAGCAGATCGCTGTCAGCGATGAAGTTTTCCTTCCAGGTTCAGTTAGCGCAGGAGAAATTCAGTTACAGAAAAAATACCCGCGAGCAACACCACTTACCCCCCGAGGCCCCCCTTCCTAACACAACTAGAGCACCAGCCCACTGGTTTGGTTCCCCCAGCGCAAGCAGGAGGTGGGCGGATCAAATCCCACCCCCTGCACAATTAAAAACATTTTTGTTTTGCAATGTTTTGGTCACAGATATTTCACAGAATCACCAACAGGCCCCTGGAAATTAATTCTAGCCCTGCACAAATTATTTCTAAGTCCCTGGTTCATTAAAAAAATGGCATATTTGCACCCAATTTTGGAAATTGCATAAATAAATCATCCTAACTCCAAATTCAACATTTTTTATATGTTTTCAATACCAAATTAAATGTTCTATCCAAATATAAAATTTGTTTACTGTTTTGAATATTTTAAATTGGTGCAAAATTTGAAAACTTGTCAAATTCACTTAAACTTGCAAAATTCATAACTTGTTCATAAAAATTCCAAATTCCACAAACTAAATATGTTTTCCAATCAATTTTTCATGTACTTTCCAAATATAAATTTTGTTTGCTGTTTTGAATAATTTAAATTGCTGAAAACAACTGTTTCCTATTTATTGCATTTAAAATTGCCAAAATAATAACTTGCTCATTTTAAATCCAATTTCCACAAATGAAATATGTTTTCCATGCAAAATTAAACCACCTTTCCAAATATAAATTTTGTTTCATGTTTTGAATAATTAAAAGTGGTTAAATAATTTAAATCTTATTTAATTCATTTAATATGGTTAAATTTATAACTTGATCAAATCCAATCCTTTTGGGGCATATAAAATATGTTTTCAAACCACAAAAGTATAAACTTTTCAAATATGAACTTTACTCAATGTTTTGCACAAATAAAAAATTCAAATAATTTCATGTTTGAATTAAATTCATTTAATTCTTGCTTACACTTGTTTAATTCATAAATAATTTATTTGAAATCCTTTTTCAACAAGTGAAACATGTATTCCAACTAAAATCTTGTGTTCTTTCCAAATATAAACTTTGTTATCCATTTTGAACAATTTAACTTGATGAAAACAACAAATACTTGTGTGACATGTTTAAGTAACCAAACTTTCCAAACTTAATCAATGATTTCCAAAACTTGTTCCAATCCTTTTTCACTTGCATCTATCATTGTTATTTGTTGTTATTTTGTTGTTATCATCATGCATGCATCATGCTAACAACTCTCACATAATAATTAGTTGTAAATCATTTGTTTCCACTTATTTCAATGGATCTTTTCCATATGCAATCCAATTGTATATGGGTCCAATTAAATTGTGTTATCTTGTCAAGTAGTTTATTTTGATGCATCTATTAACATGACATGCATCATCCCATGTTTGTGCACCTATGCCATTATATTGATTGTTATCTTTCTGCAATGTTTGTTTGCTTCTTCTCGGATACACGACGACGTTGAGACCGACGATACTTACGACATCCCTTTTAAGGAGTTAGCTCAGTACCAGGCTACTGGGTTTTGCAGGCAAGTTATCACTCACATGAACCACTGTGTTCCTTTCAACATTGGTTACCGATACTTTCCGTTGTCTATTTCTGCTAGCCTTAGTAGTAGTTATTTCTGTTACGAACCCATCACATGACTCCCTTAACCTTGATATTGCCTCACCTCCACTCCTATCACCCCTTGGTTGAGCCAGTATCTTACTAGCATGCTTAGGTTGCTTTTGCTCGAGTCTGTTACCCGTTACTTACTGTTACTACTTCATTATGTTCTGGGGGCTCGATGTTTAATCAATCAATCATGCTAATGTTACTATTAATAATAAATTTGATGATAAGGCACCGGCAGGAGGCCCTGTGTGGTTTTGAGGCCTGCTAGTGTCGACCCTAATAGGAAAAGGGTCTTGTCTACTGATCCATGATGAGCGCACTACCCGCATGTGGGAAGCGAGTATGGGCGCCCCCCTCAACTTGACCTGATTCGCATCTCGTCCAAATCGCCTCATTTAGTTCGTGTTTTCCATTTGCCGCATGCATGTTTTTGCGAGCCCAGGCCAGGGTGGAACTTTTGTAGTCGGCATATAGGGGGACACGGTCTTAGAGTGCTATGAGGGTCCCTTTTCTTCGGGGCTTGATTAGCCGTGCGCCCAAGGTTCTTTGGGCTTGATGCGAAGAATGGTTGGTTGTGTTGAGTGCCCCGCTTGGTGGGGTGATCTCCCATCTGGCGGGTTATTCATACGTGTACGGCCAAATTGGTGCAACCCTGCAGGGATAATCTTCTCGAGAAGCCGTGTTTTCCGCGGTTATGGATTACTTGGTGAAAGTACTGGCTAACAAGTACTCAGGACAACTTAAACATAATGATCAAACCTGTTACACCTAATGATTAATAACTTGACTAGTAATAGGTTGATGACACAATAACTTGATTCATCTTTAATACAACTGTGTGAGTTATCCTCGGATTGCTTCTTTGGATAAGGGGCGAGATCCAGGATGGGTTTGTTTGAAGTTATCTTTCAGTTGGTTACAATCCTCGATCTTATCTCCTTTCTGTTAGCCGTAAGTGGTAGGATCTCTGTAGTTGGTTAGTGCAGCCAGTTGCAGCATCTTTTATATCCCCTCTCTTCCGTTGAACCCAAGACATCTGTGCTTGGTGTTGACGGGTTACACTTTGGTGAACTGTGAGTCTTGCTTGCCAGTACGTTTATGTACTGACCCCTTTGGGGCTGTGGTTTCCGCAGACCTACGTTTCCGAGGATCTACATGGTGGCTACTACGTGGAGTATGACGAGACTGCTGACGAGTAGATAGCGGACCCGGGCAGGATCCGAGACTTCGTGGATGGGCTCCGTCTGTTTGTTTCCGGCCTCTTAGGCCTATTTGGTTCTTGTCTGTACTCAGACATGTTGAATGCTTCCGCTGTGATGTAATGATGAATTATTGGGGCATGTGCCCTCTGAATGATTGTATTTGCTATCTCTGCTCTAATGAGAGCTATTTGCAACTTATTTCAATCTTTTGTGTCGTAGAGATCTGTTGTGGTATCACTTGTTAAACGCCGTTGACGTACCATGTGTGTATGGTTTGAAGTACGTCGACGGAAGTGCCTTTGATCTCTAGTGGATAGTTTACATCGACGATGGAATAGCAGGGCTTGTGTTGTCGCGCATAAGCGCAGGCCTACCAGGAAGCTGGGACGTGGGAGCAGTTATGCCCCATAATCCAAGCATCTGCTATCCAGTTCGTACGGTGAGTATCCCCTAGAAGTCAGGGTGCGACACCGCCCCTAGATGGCGTCTGACGTGATAACCCCATGACAGTTGGAGTCCACCACGGGGTCAACGACTAGCGGAGTCGCTTCCCCGAAGGGGATCTCTTCCCGCGACCAAGGACGTTCTGGTAACTTTAAGGGTGAAATGTACCATGCCAATTTATTCGCACCCCAAATTGTGAATTTTGCACAGCTTTCAAATGATCATCTTTTTTTAAACAATATATCTACAAGATAAGTTTCTATCAGTGTGTTCATGGTTGTTTTGTCCGTAATCTCGCAATACCTAAGATTACAATCTGTGTAGCCATCTTCTGAAAAAGCATTTTTATTCTAAAAAAAAACTGAAAAACATTCTCCCGGCCGGCAACGTAATCAATAGCGCTCTGGAGGACTTACTGAATAAGCAACGACAGCGTACGCCCCATCCAGCTTGCCCCGCACGGTGATATTACCCGATGCAGCAGCAGTGGTACACTGCAGCAATCACATGCTTTTGGCGTACGCCGTGCGAAACGATGAATGCAAAGACTGGAGCAACACCGTGCGGTGCCGCTCTGCTTGCTGCTATCTCCACACGACCAGCCCGTGAATCCGTAATGAACTCGTGTCCAACACGAATTCACTCGCGCACAGGAACGATCGAGAGTCCCGCACCGTCCCCATCCTTCCAGAACCTCCGCCTACGCAACGTGTGAACTTTCTTTCCGGCCAGGAAAAATCTGGCCACGCCAGACAAATCGCACCGTCACCATCAGTCGGTGTCGAATCGATCGCCGTCGCCGCGACCGCACCCGCAGCCGAAACGGCGAGTCCTCCAGGGACCGTCGCGTGATTTCCCCGCGCATCACCACCCACCCGTCCGGCACCATCACGCCGGCCGGTAACGAGACCGTGCCTGCCTTGCCTTTCTCTTCTCCCGTGCTCCCGATCCCAAGAACCCGCCACAGACACGAGTCCAACAAAGGCAGCCCCACCGTCCTCCCTCCCTCCCTCCTCACATCTGATCATCTCCCCCTCGAGCCCCTCCCCATCTCCCATCTCGCGCACCAACCTCCCCCGATCCCCATCCCCCATGACCCGCAAGAGGCGCAGGCACGCCGCCTAGGGTTCCCACTCCCCCCGATGGACTCGCTCCCGCGGAAGCGCAAGGGCGCGCGCTCCCTCGCCGGCTCCCTCCACGACGCCTCCACCGACCGCAAGCGCACCTGCCGGGAGCGCAAGCCGCGCCCCGACAAGAAGAAGAAAAAGAACCCCTCCACCGCCAGCGACGATGCCTCCGCCGCCTCCGTCCGGGGCGGCGTCGTCATGACGGCGCCGCCGGCCAGCGGGCGCGCCGCGCCGGACAGCCCCGGCCGGGGCCTCAAGCGGAAGGTCGGCTGCATCGAGTCCGCCACGCGGATAGGCCGCAAGAAGCGCCTCGACAGCGAGTACGAGCTCGGCGCCCAGATCGGCCACGGCAAGTTCGGCTCCGTCCGGATCTGCCGCGCCAAGGCCGGCGGCGAGGAGTTCGCCTGCAAGGCCCTCCCCAAGAACGGCGAGGAGACGGTCCACCGCGAGGTCGAGATCATGCAGCACCTCTCCGGACACCCGGGCGTCGTCACGCTCAAGTCCGTCTTCGAGGACGCCGACAAGTTCTACCTCGTCATGGAGCTCTGCGCCGGCGGGCGCCTGCTCGACGAGATCGCCAGGGACGGCAGGGTCTCCGAGCACAGAGCCGCCGTCGTCATCAAGGATCTCATGCTCGTCCTCAAGTACTGCCACGAAATGGGCGTCATCCACAGGGACGTTAAGCCAGAGAATATCTTGCTCACCAAGGCAGGGAAGATGAAGCTAGCAGATTTTGGATTGGCTGCACGAGTTACGAATGGTAAACTCTATGCACAACGTTGATCACCTTTTACGCTCTAGACGATAAAGATCTGTTTACCACTAGGGATACTGTACTCAATGTTGGGGGTAACTTGAATTTTCCCTGTTTCAGAGCAGTGGCCCTTCATCAGCACAATTTACAATCTTGATGAGTCTCTTTATTGAAAAAATAGATCAATTAGAAGTAGTAGAAGATCCACTGGAATGCCCGCATTGGACCGTAAAAGGTTCCGTAATCTTTTATAGTTGGCGTGGTGTCGCGACAATTATAATTGGTGCCTCTAGATAGTTGATCTGTGTATATTCGTAAATTTTCATGTCAACGCTATTAAGGTAGGTCTCGGGATTCAACCAAAATCCACCTGTTATGCAAAATACAGCTTTCGTCCACTATGATCCGTAGCACTTTTGCAGGTTGCCATGTTTGTGGCCGTGCTAAGCTCATATCAGCTAATCAAATGTGCTCTAAATGAGTCAGTTGGAACCTTACTATATATATCAGATACTACATACTTTCATCACACAAGTGATACTACATACTTTTATCACACAAGTGATTAAATGGCCTTTGCTAGTCCAAACCTGCATGGGCTGTTCATATAAGACTAGCCACAATGGAAGTAACATAGGTGGTATCATAAGTGCCACATAGGCAGAAAAGATGATGTGGCACTCATTTAATGAGGAGAGAGGTGTTAGTGGTATCATAGGTAGATACCGTAACATAACGTTTTCCAAGACAAGATGAGTCTATAAGCTAATAAATATACTAGTATATGATACTACAAATATGTTACTATGCATTGTGGAAGTGGTAACATAGACTAATATCATATGCATGATACTAGTATATGATACTCCCATTGTGACTAGTCTAAGTCAATTTGTCTTCCAAGTTGCCAGCTCCCTTCTTTTCGGAGTCCTTGTTTGCTGGCAATTGTCAAAATCTAGCTTGGTCCCAGTCCTGTATAAGTTGGGCTAATTACTGATAATTTGTCTTGTGTGCACTCCATTACTGATAATTTTGAGTCATGAGTTGATAGGATGTTTATTCTTGTGTCATCTCCTTTTGCTTGTTACGATTAGAAAATTTGGTTAGTTGAATGGAATTTTGAAGTTGAGAACCTACATCCATGGACAATTCAATCCTAAGTATTCCGCATTCTGAATGCATTCATCTGCAAGTATTCCATAGTCTGAGACCCACTACAGCACTCTTGAAGTGTTGAGCATTTCGTACAGATTCATTTTTCATACTTGTGATTGATACTAACTGATAGTCACTGACTTGGGTCACTTGCTTACGATGGTTGTTATAAGTAAGATGGGCCTAGTTTTGCATCAAGATTTAGGTGCTCGCATTATGTAAGTCCTTGCTGAGTCGGCAATGATGGATCTTTTTTGCTCGGAGTCTTGTTTAAATCCGGGCTGCATACTGTTTCGATATTTTGCATGTTACGCCAAATGAAGAAATGAATATTATCGTACCTACCCATTAGTCATGAGTTGATATTTGATCTCATTGCTTGTGTGGTAGTGCTGATACTAATTTTGTTTATTTGCGTGCAATCTGGAAGTCGAGAATCTATACTGACGGGCAATTTAATCCTTCTATTGATGTTAAATTTCTATGGCATTCTCCTGGAAGTACCTGTTGTGACCGAGTCTGAGGGCCAGCATAGTGTTCTTAAGCATACCAAACATATTTTTTCATGTTTGAATATGGTCCAAGTCTTTTTGATGAATTAGGAAGTGGTGTGGTGTCTGTCTGCATGGAGTCGTAGTCTGTGAGTTGGAGTTGTCACGGCTGCAGGGGCACCGATTCTTATAAACAGCTGTTTATGTTTTGTAAGGTAACAGTAATTCTGCAGTATTTACGTTTTATTTCCAATGTGTCCATCCTCCATTCTAACTCTAAGCTAGTTAACCCACTAATGCAATGTGCTACCTACTGTTTTCTTTCGGTGTTTTTAGTGACACACACATGGATTCACTTAAGAGTATCTTCTGTACTGCTACAGTGATGCATCTGTTGTCTTAAATGCCACTGCCAGTGTGCTAAGATGGAGCTCAATGTGAGGAATTAGCTACATGAACACCGAGGGATGGACAGTAATAGCTAGGACCAGAAGGCTTGATACTGAAGCTTAGCCTAGCAAATGAACTTAATCTCAAATATCGTAGTTCGAAGTATCCACTACCACCCAATTTAGATCCATTAGACGCGGATGCTTAGAGCTTTGATGCTGTTTTACTTTGTTATCTTTGTATAACTTTTCCACTTCATCCCCTGAATAGCACAAGACCTCATGTTTGGCCTTATTTGGGCAGTCATATGTGTAAACGCTTGTAACTAGAATTTATGTTTTATAATATTAGCTGATGTTTTCGATCTCCAATAAACAGGTCAGAAATTGTCTGGCGTTGCTGGAAGCCCAGCCTATGTGGCGCCTGAGGTGCTATCAGGGAGCTATTCTGAGGAAGTAGACATATGGGGTGCCGGGGTGCTGCTCCATGTACTGCTGCTTGGTTCACTTCCATTTCAAGGGGACTCTTTAGAAGCTGTCTTTGAAGCTATAAAGACAGTTGAGCTTGATTTTCACAGCGGCCCATGGGAATCAATGTCAGTTTATGGGCGTGATCTTATTAGTCGAATGTTGGATCGAGATGTCTCCTCTAGGATAACCGCTGATCAAGTTCTCAGTAAGTTCCAACAATTCGTATATAGCCTAACTTGATGTTGATAGTTCCAAGTTTTTAACTTTTTGATGATGCTTATTTCAGGTCACCCATGGGTGTTGTTCTACACGGAATGCACCCTGAAAGCTGTAACTCCTGATGTATGTGTCGCTAACAAGGTGGTATCACCCAAACTTCCATGGGACAGAATTAGATCACATAGTGAGTCCTCGGCTTCAGATTCATCAAGCCAGAGGTCAGTGGACCAGGATGAATGTGGCATAGTCGATGCATTGACAGCAGCAATAACACATGTTAGAATATCAGAGCCGAAAAGGACTCGGCTTTGCAGCCCGGGCATTCCGATACAGCAGGAGTGCTCTTCAAACCTGAAGAGTAACCTCTGCACTGCGTTTTGACATGATCCCAATGTATAGCTCCTGATTGGTTGGTCTGATGCCGCCGATGGTTTGACCTGTCGATTGTCCTTGAGCTGTGGAGAATAACTCGGGTTTCCTGTCAGAGCAAGCAAGCATTTGACATGGCATGATCTAGGTTGCGGTGATGATGATGAACCCGACATGATAGGCGATGCTGTACATATTGTAAATAGAAT
The DNA here is from genome assembly GCA_028641055.1 of Alopecurus myosuroides. Lineage (NCBI taxonomy): Eukaryota > Viridiplantae > Streptophyta > Magnoliopsida > Poales > Poaceae > Alopecurus > Alopecurus myosuroides. Next base: position 250,765,014 of record CM054063.1, on the reverse strand, counting down.
GATCCCTGTAGCTAATTTTTACCTCTTTGGGAACAATTTCGGTTTATATGTTGGCAAACGTATTGTGTGCCCATGTATAATTCTTTGTTTCTTCTGATTCCTAGTCTATCGAGATCTGATATTTTGGCATGGACTTGAATGTTTCAATCTTTTTTTGGTTATTACTCCCTCCATATCAAAATGTAAGAAGCTAAACGGAGATAGTAGATGATATTAACCGAGAATATATTTTACAGCAGCAATAGCTTAAGAGTAGAGTAATGTGAACGGCAGGTGTATGTAGTTCTTTATCTTTACGAGGGCTGAAGAGCTGCTAGCCTGTTAGCGCTGGAAAAGTGTCACTTTGACTTGGATAATTGCTTTGCGCGTGTTCACGGCAAAGCAAAAGGGAGACTCTAAAATGTTCTATGGTTGGGCTTTCATAATGCCATCTCGGTCCAAACGAACCTGGGCCTTATGGAGCCATATTCATTGGGCTGTCCAGTTACAATGATTGGAAGTTATGGGCTCTTGGTTTGGGTCCACGTTACTCACACACGTCTCCGAAAAATTTACTACTCTCTCCGTCCGGAATTAAATGTTGTGACCGAAATATTGCGAAAACCCCCTCGCCTTTTTCCCGACTGAACCCGATATCCACATCTCGCGACCAACAGGCGATGACAACGCGCAGGGCAGTTCACCGTCTCCCTCTACTCCGGCGCGATTCGTCTCTGCTTCCTCCGCCCTTCGCTTCCCCGCCGTCTCCGCCCTCCGCTTCACCGCCGCCGCCATGCTCCCCTCCACCTTCAGCCCCTCCACCTTCAGCTCGCGTTTGCGTCCCCACGCTCCCCTCTAAAGATTGAAGCATTCGGTGCAAGGCGGCCACGAATCCAGCGTCAGCGAGCTCGTATGCGGTGTCTACGAGGCCGAAAGCGACGGATCCGACCACCACCAACTCCAGGATGGTGCCACGGAGGCTGGGCGCATCCATGGTGCCGCGGAGGCGATGGGGATCCGCGGGCAAGAGGAGATGGAGGCAGCGCCCTTCGCCGGTGGCCGCGAGATACAGGGCGACCTCCTTCCCCGCGTCCTCCTCCTCCTCCGCTGAATCAGGCCGGCGCCAGCGCAATCAGGCCGGGGCTCCGTTGTTGTTGACGCACTGGGTGAGACCATCTATACTCTACCTTAATTTCGATTTTAATCTCTAGTTAGGACTACAAGATTCTGGTTTTAATCTTTAGTTAGCTCTCCTAAGTTGATTTAATTTCGATTTTAATCTTCTGATGGTAATTGCTCTGCTTGCTTGCTTGTCCTAATCCATTGTTGCACTACTTGCAATATCTTTGTGAAACTTGACTGAATATACACTGTGTTTTTTACTCTGAATCTACCTATTGAAAGATCATCTTCCGGTTTGATAATTAATGACAACATAACTATCAGACTAATTTCTATTTAGAGCACTTGCAGGTTTTATTTGATATCTATGAAAATGCCCAGGTTCTTCAAGTACACATTCTCAAAGGGTTACAGGAATTATTCTAAAGGAAAGGGCTCGAAGAGATAAAGCTGGGATGCTGTTTTTACAAGCAGCGGAGGCTCGGTGAAACCACCGGAACCTCCACCCGTTCATTTTCCCAGCTGCTCCCAGGCGCCAGCCTCCGGTGCCACCTCCGCTAAAAACACCTTCGGGTGCATAAGAGCGGAGGCTGCAGCGGAGCCTCCGGTGGGCGGAGCCTCCGCCCAAACCAACGGAGCCACCACTGGTTCCACTACCCTACTGTGGGGCTGGCCTCCGGTGCTACCTCCGCTCAAAGTGCCTTCGGGTGCATATGAGCGGAGGTTGGGGCGGAACCTCCGCCAACACCACCGGAGCCTCCGCCACTGAAGATACCAGGAAGGACGAAAAGAGCCACGTTGGTGCGTACAAGTGAAGACCATCGGAGCCTCCGTTGCTGCGTGGGCTGCTCAACGGTTGGATTGGGGAAGGGGTATTTAAAGCCCTTCCCCTACCTCATAAATTCAAAGCTTTGCCCATTCTCTCTCCTAGCCATTAATGAAAGCTTCAACATCCTAGATCTCCCTCTCCAACCACCCAATCACTCCATAACTTTGTGGAGAGCTAGAGGAGACCTAGATCCGTGATTCCACTAAAGGAATTGCAAATCCATCCACCACATCTACTAGATCTAGAATCCTACTTGAGGCCTAGAAACCTTAGTAGATCTTGTGCTTGTAGCTTCCACCTTGTTGCAAAGAAGTTTCGTATTGTTTGAGAGCCTCCATCCATCTTGTGGAGTGTCCTCAAGCTCGTGTAAAGGTTTGGTCAACGCCTTCAAGTCGACCTCATAGTGGAAACGAGAATCTCCCTCACCGGAGAAGCTCAAGGAGAATAAGGTGTGCACAACCGTGCTATTGAGGAGCGCCTAGGTGGCTCCCCACCTCTCCAACGTAGACGTACTTCTCTTGAGAAGGAACTACGGGGAACATATCCTTGTCTCCTTGTTTACACTTGTGGTTTATCTTGTTACCTTTCGTTTTACTTCCGTTGCGTATCTTATCTTGTATCACTTAGGTTGCTCATCTAGTTGCACATCTAGAGAACCTTATCTTATCTTGTTTAGCCCTAATTAAAAGGAAAAGAAGAAAAATGGGTAGTCAACCTATTCACCACCCTCTAGTTGACCATAATGCACTTTCAATTCGTATTAGAGCCTTGTCTCTTCCTAAGGGCTTAACCTCCTAAGAGTATAATGGTCAATGAAAATGAGCCCGACGGTTCTAATGCAGAAATCAACAAAATGTCCGACACTATAACTAACCTACAAAAAACGGCTGGAACTCTCCAAACCGATTTGTCCAAGGTTAGTGCTAGTGTTGGTTCGGAGGCTTCTAGAATAAAGAAGATGTTGGAGGCCATGATGGGGAAAACCAAGGAGTCCGAGGAAACACCTCTCACCGCCGAAGATGTTAGCTCGGATGATGAGTCCATTTAGGACATCGCCGAAATGGAAGCTAACATTGCTTTAGCCAAGGCGAAAGCCAAGGCAAAGGCCGATAAAAAGGCTAAGAGCGGTGGGAGCTCCGAAGGCTCCAAGTCTCAAACGGCTAACGGTTCGGGGTCTAACTCAAGAGTTCCACCATCTCCCAACTATGACTCTATTCATCCCATTGCCACAATGCCACACATGGTTAATGTTGGAGTTCCTCCCATGCTTAACACTAATGAATTTTCATCTTGGAAGTTTGATATGGAGTCTCATATTTCAGGATCTTGCACCGCTTTGTGGAGAAGCATACTCCGTGGATTCCACCCTCATTATCCAAGCAACTTGACTCCAAGAGAAGATGTGAAATTTCAACTCAACAAGACCGCTCTTGTCACTATCCAAAAGGCTCTCCCAAGAGAACATCTTGAACACATCCGCGGTATCAAGACCGCCAAGGAGGCTTGGGATAAACTTGACACCTTGTTTCAAGGCAATGCTAGAATCCAATCCTCCAAGTATGACACTAGTAGAAAAAGGCCTTTCTGTGGCGCACCAAAATGGGATTCTGTGGCGCACCTAGGGGCCAGAGGGGTGCGCCACAGAATTCACGCCACAGAATTTTTTTCTGTGGCGCACCGAGGCCGTGCGCCACAGAAATGTCAATTCTGTGGCGCACCTCAGCCGTGCGCCACAGAAATTTGCAATTCTGTGGCGCACCAAGGGGGGGTGCGCCACAGAATTTTTTTTTGAATTTCAAAAAAAAAGGCGGCCAGATCTGGCCGCGGGAAATTTTCGAAATTTCGAAATTTCGCCGGATTTCGTCGGATGCTCGCCGGAGTTGGTCGGTGGAGGATGGGGGTCACCGGAGTTGGTGGGGAGGAGAAGGAGAAGCTCGCCGGAGGTGGTGGTGGTGGTGGTGGTGGAGGAGGAGGAGGAGGAGGAGGAGGAGGAGAGGTGGTGGTGGAGGAGGAGGAGGAGGAGAAAGAGGAGGAGGAGAGGTGGTGGTGGAGGAGGAGGAGGAGGAGGAGCTCGCCGGAGGTGGTGGTGGTGGTGGTGGTGGTGGAGGAGGAGGAGGAGCTCGCCGGAGGTGGTGGTGGTGGTGGAGGAGGAGGAGGAGGAGGGTGGTGGTGGTGGTGGAGAAGGAGGGGTGGTGGTGGTGGAGGAGGAGGAGGAGAGGTGGTGGTGGTGGTGGTGATGGAGGAGGAGAGGAGAGGTAGAAGATGAGAAGTGGAGGAGAAGTGGAGGAGAGAAGGGAAGAAGTGGAGGGGAGAGGGAAGAAGAGGAAGAAAAGAAGGCAATTTTCGAATCCGGCCTCAAAATTCTGTGGCGCACCCCCCCTTGGTGCGCCACAGAATTTTTTTTTATTTTTTTTTTATTTTCTAGTCAAAATCTTAAAATGGCCATAACTTTTGTTCCTTTTGGAATTTGGCGATTCTAAAAAAAGCTCACAGGCCGAAGGCGAGTGAGGTTGGATTCCTTTTTCTCTCTAGTTTTTTTTAATATCTTGATCATTTTTTTTCGACATCGTATGCAAAAGTTATGGCCATTTTACTTTTTTTATAAAACTTTTGCTCAGAAAGTCGAAATTCATATTTCAAAATATGATTAAAAAGTAGACATTAAACTCTCCGTGCATCTATAAGGGATTTATTTTTTGATGATTTTTAGACCTCCAACTCTTCCGTCAAAAACTAGAAAAGGCGTTCCGGGGGGGGGGGGGGGGTGGAGTTGGTGCGTGAGGGCATAATTTTTTCGGATGGGAATTCTGTGGCGCACCTGGCAGTGGTGCGCCACAGAAATGTCATATTTCTGTGGCGCACTAACTACCATGCGCCACAGAAAGGGAGTGTGGCAATTATTGGTGTGGCCCCCAGCTAATTTCTGTGGCGCACCCCCATCCCGTGCGCCACAGAATTCCTCTTTTCTGTGGCGCACCACGGTCCCGTGCGCCACAGAATGTCTCTTTTCTGTGGCGCATGCCCACCCGTGCGCCACAGAAATATATTTCTGTGGCGCACCAAGAAGCCATGCGCCACAGAATCTGTTCCATAGAAAGGCACTTCTCTACTAGTGTGATGTAGCTCTTGACAAGTCCGAGAACTTCGTTATGCTTGAAGATGGAAGTCCCGAGGAGCTATATAGAAGATTTTTCACCCTTGGCAACCAATTGAGGGACTTTGGAAAAGAGGAAATCTCCGATGAGTGGATCAAGAGGAAGTTTGTGAAGGCCATAACTCCTTTCGAGAAGAACCTCTCCACTAGCATTCGAACAAGATCGGACTACAAATCTCTCAACTCCATTGGTGTTCTTAGCGAGTTCATAACTATATCCCTATCTCACAAGAGTGCGGATGATGCTCTTGCTCTCTCAAGAGGAGTTGGGAAGTCACCCAAAGTTGCCTTGAAGTCTAAGGCGATTGCTCGGGTAGAAGAAGTTGATGAGGATGATGAGGATGAAGAGGACTATGAAGATACATACAAGGGTGCTCATAAGTGTATTGCTCTTGCCATGCACGGCTATTGGAAGATATGGGAGGCTCATAAGTCCGGTGCTCCTAGACCTTCAAGAAACAAGGTCTACAAGAAGAAGGGGGACCGGCCAAGGACATGCTACAATTGTGGAAGTGCAAACCACTTCGTCAAAGAATGTCCTTTTGAGCCAAGAGAAGAGAATGAAGGCAAGCTTGTTCCCAAGGACAAGAACAAAGCTCCACAAAACAAGAACCTCACTAGAAGAGTCCCAAGGGCTCTATATGTTCAAGAAGGGCCCACATTGGAAACATACTACTCCAGAGATGAAGGAGAAGATAAAGTCGTAGGTGTGGCCCATGTCGCCATAGCTACGACTTCCTCTTCATCGGTCTCTCTATTTGAATCCCCAAATGAGAAGGCATTGATCCGACCTACATGTCTCATGGCAAAAGCCACCGTGGTAATATCTTCCACCTCCAAGTACATTGCTATTAGTTCTCCCTCATTATTGGATTGTGTTGAAAACATTGGTTATGTAGTCTTGAAGGTGAAACCAAAGAAAAGGTAAAGGACCTCTTGAGGCAACTTGATGATGCTAACTCTCTCATAGATGAGAAGGAAGAGATCATCATGACTTTGGAGAGCTATGGTGGTGGTCATGAGAAAAATGACAATGAGCTTGTGGAAGCTCTTGAGAAAGAGAGATCCTTGAGAGCCTCTCTTGAAGAGAGACTATCTAATCTAGAGGAGACTTATGCTATTAGTGTTTCCAAACTTAGGAAGGATAATGAAAAATCTCTTGCTTTACTTAAAATCTTTGAAGAAGAAGAGTTGAAGCTAGGAATAGCTCATGAGGAACTTGTTGAGCGTCATGGAAAACTATAAAAGGAGTTCACGTCTCTTAAAGAAATCCATGACAAACTCACCACGTCTCGAAATAAGCTTCTAGCTCAAAAATATAATAAGAAAGTGACATCTTCCTCTAATAGCATTGTTATCATGCCTACCTCTTGTACTACTACTAACATTGTAGGAAGAGAGAAAATTCTTAATGACACCATAAGCTCTCAAGGAGCTAAGAAAGGGAAGGAAGGGCTTGGCTTTGTTGCCAAGTCAAAGAAGAAAACCAAGAATGTCACCTCTTCCTCTCGGAATGTTGTCTTTGTGAAAGAGGGAGAGGTGACCAAGGAGAAGGAGACCAACGCCGTGGTGGGTGGTGATACCTCTAGGGGGAGCATCACTCACAACGACTTTGCCGGAAAATATAACCCCTCTTATGTTCTCATGAAATCTAGAGATGGTCATGTTTATGCTAAATACGTTGGTACTTCTTATGGTGATGATTATCATTGGACTATTTGGGTTCCTAAGACCCTTGTTACTAACAAAAGAGGACCATTTAAGGATGGGTACCTAAATCAAGAAATTGATCTCTTGTAGGGAAGTGCTTCCGGTTTGGGTAGATGGACGGTGGATAGTGGTGCATCCCAACATATGACCGTAAGCAATGACGCAATGAGCAATCTTGAACCTCCACTACCTCATCTCAATTGCATCACTATTGGTGATAATTCCGAACTTAAGGTATTGGGACGAGGCAAGGTGTCCATCTCAAATGATTTATCAATTGAGAATGTTCTCCTTATTGAGTCCCTTGGTTATAACTTGATGTCCGTTCTTCAACTTGAAAATTATGGTTTTACCTGTTTCTTTAATAAACATAATTTGATTGTCACTTGGGGAACAACTCTTAAAGTAGCCTTTGCTGGTTTTTGGCGAGAACGACATGTATGTAGTGGACTTCTCTAAAGGAGACACGTGTGCCGCGGCATGCCTAATGGCTAAAGTTGATGTGGGGTGGCTTTGGCATCGCCGGTTAGCCCACACCAATATGAGAATGTTGCATGACCTTCAAAGTGGCAATCATGTTCTAGGACTAACCAAGTCTAAGTTTGCTAAAGACCGTGTGTGTGTAGTTCTTGCGCTTTTGGAAAGCAACATGGAGAACTTCACCCAACCAAGAGTAATATCTCCACCACAAGAATTCTCGAGCTCATTCACTTATATCTCTTTGGTCCACTATCTTATGATAGTCTTGGAAGAAAGAAGTATTGCTTGGTGATTGTGGATGATTATTCAAGATATTGTTGGGTGTATTTCTTCAAGAGGAAGAGTGAGACTAAAAAGAGAGTCATCGAGTTCATCACTCTAGTAGAGCGCCAACACAGTGCTTCCATATTGGCCATCCAGAGTAATAATGGCTCGGAGTTCAAGAACTACATCGTTGAGGGTTTTCTTAGTGAAGAGGGCATTGCTCATCAATATTCCACTCCCTATACCCCTCAACAAAATGGTGTTGCGTAAAGAAAGAACCGGACTTTGATGGATGCGGCTAGGACAATGATTGCAGAGTTCTATTCTCCTTATAACTTTTGGGCCGAAGCCGTCTCCACCGCGTGTCATGCTACCAACCGGTTATATCTCCGCAAGATCTTGAAGAAGACTCCCTATGAGATTCTCATGGGCAAGAAACCGGACGTATCTTACTTCAAGGTCTTTGGTTGCAAGTGCTACATTCGCAAGAAAGGTAAACGTTTGTCAAAGTTTGAGACCAAATCTTATGAGGGTATCTTTGTTGGCTATGCCACAAACGCTCACGCCTATAGAGTCTACAACAAGTCCACCAGACAAATTGAAGAAGCTATAGATGTGGTGTTTGATGAGGATAACAACTCCCAAGGGGGGCGTATAGATCATGGTGTTGTAGGAGATGCAATTCCTCCCATCGTCATAAGAAGAATGGGGATTGGTGAAATAATTCCCATTCAGGTTTACCGGATGACGGAGGGAGAAGGAATATGCCCCACTCAAGTGGAGCCATTGACTACACCCATTGATACACAAGCTACCCAACAATATGCACCAAGACCTCAAGCTAATGATCAAGATCAAGCAAGTAATCAAGGCCAAGCAAGTAATCAAGTCCAAGCTAATGATCAATGCCAAACTTCTCATCAAAGCCATGATCAAAGTCCCATCATTGTTGAGAGAGCTCAACCTAGTGGTGATCCTTCACCCATTAATGATCAAGGCCAAGATGAAGATGGACATGTCTCCGATGAACAAGGTGATTCTAAAGCAACATCCAAAGAATCTTTTGGAGGACATGCTAGCTCGTAGAGCAAAGACAAGGCTAGAGAATCTTGAACGAGCGGGTCACACAGAGGACAAGATTCTTGGGCAAGTTCGTGGAAGGGTTGTCACTAGAAAGCAATTGGCGGATTTTAGCAAGGCTCATGATTTTGTCTCTTTCATTGAACCCAAGAAGGTCGATGAAGCTCTCGAATATCAAGGTTGGCTTCAAGCCATGCATGATGAACTCAATAACTTCGAGCGCAACAAAGTGTGTAAGTTAGTGCCAAGACCCAAGGATTGCAAGAATGTTATTGGCACCAAATGGGTGTTCAAGAACAAGCAAGACAAAGATGGTATCGCCATTCGCAACAAGGCAAGATTGGTGGCTCAAGAGTTTTCTCAAGTCGAAGGTGTTGATTTCGGTGAAACCTTTGCCCCCGTAGCCTGTAACACCTGGGGTGTTACCTGTTTGTTTTGCTTGCATCATATGCATCACATTGCATTGCACCATGTTTGCATCACAACTGGAAATTTCAAATCAATTAAAACTTTCACACCTTGCTCAAAATTTCCAATTTAGCAATTGCAAACTATAACAACTCCTTTGTTTTCAAATAGTTTGCAGTTGTTCTAAATCAAATTGTTTGTTAATACAAATTTCCCTGTTATTAAAAACCCTAATGGCAAATTCCAAACATTCAAATCCAATCAATCTTATTTATCATATTTTCAATGTGGGTTTAAAGATTAAAATTTGGCAAACAAATTAAATCAAATAATGTTGTATAATTGCTTGTGGCTTATTAAATAAAATTTGTTTAACTCCAAATTTCCAACCAAACCCTATTTGAAAAATCACCTAACCAATTAATATCCAATTACTATTTTTCAAGTTGTTGAAATTACCTTTTAACTACCTTGTTGTTGTTGTTTTGCAAAATAATAAAAATCTAACTATCAACTAAACACCCCAACCTTATTTTGGAATTTCAAATAACAAAATAGAAATCAAATCAACAATTTAAATTTTGATTAACATTACTTTTATGTGATGTTATGCAAAATAACCAAATGTATTTATAAACCCAAAAAAAATAAAACCCTAACCCTTTCTATCTCTCTCTCCTCTTATTCTTTACAAAAAAAAACTCAACTAATAGAAAAATAAGCCAAGGAGAGGAGACATGCCCTTTTCCCTTTCCTTTCTTTTCCCAGCCCAATTCATTTTCCCCTAAGCCCACCTATTTTTTTCCCCACTCGAGCCCACGTTCTTCCCTGTCGCTGTCGTCCTCGTCACCTTCAGTACGAACGCAGCAGAACCGTGTGATTCCTCCTCCCCCCTCCAAGATGCTTGCCGTACCAAAGCCCCGATCCCCATAAGACTACCTACCCCTAGCCCTACCCTAGACCTAGCCCCTCGCTCCCGAGCTCGCGCCGCCGTCTTCCTTCGCTACCACCCCCTCCTCCTCTGTCTGCATCTCTGCAGACCGGAGACCACCGAAACCCCCACTTCCCTTCCCTCATCGCCGGTAGTCCAGCCACCTCGAGGAGCATCCGCGGCCGGGAATGGAACCGCGGCGGTCCCCGGATGCTCCCCGTCGCCTCGCCGCCTGCTGTGAGGCCCGGAGTGGGCCGCGCCGTCGCCGGCAAGGGCGCACCTTACCTGCACCTCGACAGCGACCTGGCAGGTACGCCCTGCATCTCTTCCTCCCCCCTCGTTTCTTCTCCTGTGCTTGCACCCGCACGCCATCACGCCCACGTCGCAGCACCCCGGCCACCGCGAGCAGCTCGCAGCAGCGATCGCTGTCTGCTTGCCGTTCATGTCCGTCCGCAGCCCTGCAGAGATGCAGAGTCAGGAAAAATTCAGTTAAGGTTTTACCTGACGAACGTTACACCATAACTTCCTTCGCTTCCGTTACCTGACACGAAACACACTAGAGCCGCACTGGCTATCGCCCTTTGCGCGGAAGCAGTAGCACCTGGGTTCGAAACCCCGAGGGTGCACCCAATTTTTTGGGATTTTCTCTTCTGCGCGCTGGGACCCACCCGCCAGTGACAGCCGCTGCCACCTCACCTTCCACCCTTGCCACGCTGGCCACGGGCCCACTGGGCAGTGGCTGGGGTAGGCCCAGTGGCGGTAACAAAGGACTAAAAATCAAATCTGTTTTTATTTCTAATATCTTTAATTGGCATAATAACACACTAACTTCAAAAATCCACAACTTTTAAACTATACACCCAATGAATAAAAGTTATATATGAATTCTGATCCAATTTTCCTAATCTTTCCAAATAACCTATTTGTATTCTGTTTTGAGTTTTCAAAATGCATTTAAAATTCAAATTTGAATAATTCAAATGAAATTTGTAATAATTCATAACTATTTCATACCAATTCCAAATAGGGCAAATAAAATATGTTTTTCCCACCTTTTTGAATGTTCTATTCAAATATAAAATTTGTTTCCTGGTTTGAACAATTTAAATTGCCTAAACATTTTAATTCTTGTTTAATTCAATTAAAACTTGTTTAATATTGTTTAATTCATAATTAAATAATCCAAAGTCCAATTTCAATATGTGAAACATGTAATCCAACTAAAATTTGATAACCTTTTCAAATATCAACTTTGTTATTTGTTTTGCACACTTTAACTTGTTGAAAACAACAATTTCATGTGTGACATCTTTAAGTAACCAAAACTTCAACTTAACAAATAATTTCAAAACTTGTTCCAATCCTTTTTTCACTTGCATCTATCATTGTTATTTGTTGTTATTCTGTTGTTTCATCATGCATGCATCATTCTAACTCACTTACACATGATGCTTAGTGTTAGAACAATTAATTCAACTATAAGGCATGGGTTTGCCATATGCAATCTTTGCATATGGAATCCATTTAAACTTGTGTATCTTATCCACTAGTTTACTTTGGTGCATCTATTAAACTTGTCATGCATCCATATCTTGATCATGCTGGATCTTTTGCCGTAGTAGTAATTGTTGCATCCGGTGTTTCTTTTAGTTCGTTGCTTCTTCCCGGATAGGACGTTGAGATGATGTGAGCAACGACAAGTTCTGCTACCTTGCGGGATCTCAGGCAAGTATACTCACTTGCATGCCATATGGCTGCCTTTCATCACTTGTTACCGATTCTTTCCGTTGTTCCTTTTCTGCTAGCCTTAGTGGTAGTTGTTGCTGTTACGAACCCATCACATGAATCCCTTAACCTTGATATTGCCTCACCTCCATACCTACAGCCTTTGTTTGTGCCTGTTCTTATCTAGCATGCTTAGGGTTGCTTTTGCTCGAGCCTGTTGTCGGTTACTTCTTTTACTATCGTACTGTTATTGTTGTTACCGTTCCGGGGGCTCGAAATATTAATCAATCAATCCTGTCCATGCTACTGTTATTGTTAAATAATAATTTGATGATAAGGCACCGGCGGGAGGCCCAGGGTGGTTTTGAGGCCCGCTAGTGTCGACCCCCTAATTAGGAAAAGGGTCTTGTCTACTGATCCATGATAAGCGCACTACCCGCATTTGGGGAGTATGGGCTCCCCCTCAGTTTGACTCGATTCGCATCTCGTCCAAATCGCCGTACTAGTTCGGGCTTTCCATTTGCTGCATGCATGATCTTGCGAGCCCTTGGCGCCCGGGTGGAACTTTCGTAGTCGGCATTTAGGGCGGCGTGGTCTTCCAGTGCTATGAGGGTCCCCTTTTCTTCGTGGGGCTCGATTAGCCGCGCACGCACAGCACGCGGTGCTTTGGGCTTGATGCGAAGAAGGGTTGGATTGTGTTGAGTGCCCCGCTTGGTGGAGTGGCCGCTCCATCTGGCGGGATATTCATGAGTGTCGGTTACTTTGGTGCACCCCTGCAGGGTAAATCTTCTCGAGAAGCCGTGTTTTCCGCGGTTATGGACTACTTGGTGAAAGTACTGGCTAACAAGTACTCAGGACAACTTCAACTAATGATTAATCATGTTTCACCTAATGATTAATAAATTGACTAGTAATAGGTTATTCACACAATAACTTGATTCACATAATAACAACGGTGTGAGTTATCCTCGGATTGCTTCTTCGGATAAGGGGCGAGATCCAGGATGGGTTTGTTTGACGTTATCTTTCAGTTGGTCACTATCACTCGATCTTATCTCCTTTCTGATAGTTGGAAGTAATAGAATCTCTGTAGTTGGTTAGTGCAGCCTGTTGTCGTTTATTTGCAATAACCCTTCTTCTCCGTTGATCCTAAAGTATTTGTATCTTGTGATGATTGGCTACGCCGGTATAACTTGTGAGTATGGGCCTAGTCCCCCTTGCCAGTACCTAACCGTACTGACCCACGAATCTCTTTCGTGGCTGCAAATTCCAACTTGCAGTCAACAGGTTTGAAGTCTGACGACGTTAGCTTGGGAATCCCTCCGGCTTGGCCTGGGCAGGGATTGGACGCTCTCGGTTATCTTCAGGACTCTTAGTCCAATTTGGATCTTGTCCGTAGCCGGACGTTTGTTTCTTCCGCTGTTATTTGGATCTTTGTAATGTATCAGTTGTAACCCTGGCTCGTTCGAGTCATCTTGTATCTATCTGTTGCTGTTGTAATTGTGGAATATTCGTGAACTATTGTAATGTTATCATAAATGGCAACCTGGAATCGGTTATTATGCGGATTTGGCGGGAATGCTGAAATCTGCATAGTGCCCGATCGCGGGGCGTCACATAGCCCGTCTTGAATCCATTCGCATCTTACTTGCTTATGCATCTCATCATAATTTCAAGTTACAACAAATGGATGTTAAGATTTCTTTCCTATATGGTCCCATTAATGAGTTAGTATATGTCAAGCAACCTTAGGGTTTTGAGGATCCCAACCACCCCGATTATGTCTATAAACTCGATAAGGCACTCTATAGACTTAAACAAGCTTCACGTGCGTGGTACAAGCACCTTAAAGAGTTTCTAGTGGATGATGGGTTTAATATTGGTTTAATCGATCCCACCCTCTTTACCAAGACGGTTGGAGGTGACTTGTTCATATGCCAACTCTATGTGGATGACACGGTTCTACTAACACTTTGTTCCATGAAGAGTTTTGCAAACTTATGACCGATAGGTTTGAGATGTCTATGATGGGAGAATTGGAGTATTTCCTTGGTTTTGAAGTGAATCAATATCACGAAGAAACTTTCATCAAACAAGCGAAATAGATACAAGACATGCTCAAGAGATTCAATATGCATGATTCCAAGCCTATGAAGACTCCCATGTCCACAACCCTTGACTTGAAACCCGACCCCAACGGTAAAAAGGTAGATCAAAAGGTATACCGCTCCATGATTGGCTCTTTGCTTTACCTTTTTGCATCTAGAACAGATATCATGTATAGCGTAGGTAAATGTGCAAGATTTCAAGCCTCCCCGAGGCAAAGTCATTTGGAAGCGGTTAAACGAATCTTTCGATATTTAGTTCATACCCCAAATTTTGGTCTTTGGTATCCCAAGGGTTCAAGTTTTCAGCTCATCGGGTATTCGGATGCGGATTATGCGGGAGAGAAGACGGATAGGAAGTCCACATCCGTGGGTTGCCAATTCCTTGGACGCTCCTTAGTGTGTTGGTCTTCAAAGAAGCAAAACTACATTGCTCTCTCCACCACCGAGGCCGAGTATATCTCCGCGGCAAGTTATTGTGCCCAATTGCTTTGGATGAGGCAAACCTTGAAGGACTATGATATTGATTTTGACAAGATGCCTCTTCTTTGTGACAATGAGAGTGCTATCAAGATCGCCTACAACCCGTTCTTCACTCCAAGATGAAGCACATTGAGATCCGTCATCATTTTATTCGGGATAATGTTGAGAAGGGTGATATTGATCTCTCATATGTGTCAACCAAGGATCAACTTACCGATATTTTCACGAAGGCCCTTGATGAACCAAGATTTCGAGCTTTGAGGAATGAACTAAATGTCATCGATTCTTCCAACTTCACTTGAAACCTTGCATACGTACCTTCATTATATGTGTTATTAGGTTTGGATGTAGGCATGAACATAGGGGGAGCGTCACTCAACTCATGAGTGTACACTCCTCTTATTATGCAAAAATCAATTCTTCATTGCATATCTAGTCATTTTGTGACTCATTGTGCTTAATTGTGAGTGGTACTATTGGACCCAAGATACATCTTCGCGGTGCCAAAGTACACACTCAAACATGGTGGCCACAGCCTTCAACCTCCTACTCACGGAGTTGATTTTATTTTGGCTTTTTCACACACATACTATTCCCTCTTGACAACTTGTGCGAGTTCGGCTTTTATTCCTTTACATCTTGCAAACTCACATCAAGTAATGTCTCTCGTATGACAGTTACAACTATCGAACCCAAGCTCCCTTTTCCCAAAAGACCATTTCCATCTAAATGCTCTCGTTTTTCTGATCTTGGTGTGCTGAGACTGGGTCTGGCGGAACCTTCGGTGAAACCACCGGAGGCTCCGTTGCGCCTGTCCACCGGAGCCCACCGGTACCTCCGCTGGTGCGAATCTCACCGAACGGACCCGTACCAAACCGCACCGTGTGGACAGGGGGCAGAACCTTCGGTGAAAGCACCGGAGCCTCCGCCCGCTGCGGTTCCCCGGGGATAAGGGTAGGGCGAGCGGGGCAAAGAGATCCAAGATCTCATTTCCCCACTCGCCCCCACTCCTCCTCCTCCTCCTCCAAACCGCCGCCGCCTCCTTCGTCTACGCCGCCGGTAAGAGCACTCCACCGCCGGGAGGACCTCCTCCTTGCCTTGGATTGCTCCGGGATCTTCTTCCTCCTTCACCTCTCACCATGGATGCGGGTATGTCGCTCTCTCTCTCTCTCTCTCTCCCATCTCGTTGACGGATGGGGAAGCACTAGGAGCCACATGTTCTTCACATCTAGATGAATGGAGTTAGGTTTTGGAGTAGGAAATCACGAGTACCAACCTAGAAACCTAGATTGTGAGTATTAGGCATGAATTACCTCGGTTCATAGGGTGGATTTGGTTCATATCCCCTACCTCGTTGTTATTCATCCCTAATATTCCTCATATCTTTGTTTCTTGGATTTGTGCGTCATATAAACTTGAGCATTATCTCTTCATCGTTCTTTTCTCTCTATTTTCTTTCATAGATGCATCCGATTCCAAGGGCAAGGGCCCTCGCACCAAGAAGATGGGCGGTCGCAAGGCACCAAGAGTTGATGAGATTTTGGAGACATTAGACCCCTCTCAAACCAAGCGCAAGCCAAGATTTCCGACCCCAGAGAAGACATTGCCTCGCAAGGATAAATCCGCCTCTCAAGTATCCGAGGGTGTGTTCTTGGAGACTCGTCGCGAGAACCTGTACATTGTTGACCAAGACCGCTTGATGCCACAGTTCCGGGGAAGGGACACAAGATTCCACATCGTGTTTCAAGCTCAAATCTATCATGTGATCCTTATGAGGAAGCCTAAGGAAAATGTTGCCCCTCAACATGCTATAAATTTGGTCATATGGAAAGGAAGCCCGACTACTTTGGAGAAGCCCTAGGATTTGTTGATGCCTTCGGTCTTGCTCCCATTATGCAAGTTCAACAAGACTACGATGAGGGTTTGGTCTACGAGTTCTTAGCCACAGTGCATCTTGCCAATGAAACTGAGCGTCATCTCATTTGGATGACAAAGGGACATAATCTCACTATCAAGTGGTCCGAGGTTGGAGTTCTTCTTGGTGGCTACCCGGATCATGGACCTTTTGCTGGTGGTCCCGAGTTTGACCGTGAGTGGTTCTGTGTGCACGCGCCCAATGCCTCCTCCATCTCCAAGGATCAACTTTCATCTCTCTATCACTGGAAGAAGTTTGCTGTTGGTTTTGTCAAAGGCCTCTACCCCACCTATGACATTATGCTTCGCATCTATCGAGAGACTATCAACCCCAAGGCGAGGAACATTGATGAGATACAAGGCTTCCTCAAGAACCTCATGCTTCTTACTCATGATAAGCGGCTCTACGGTATGACTCAGAAACTTGATGTGCTTGACTATCTTTGGAATGAATTGTGGCATGTCATTGTGCAAAGTAAGAATGCTTGCTTTGGGCCTTTCATTATGAAGATCATCTTGCATGTGTGGGAGAACAAGTTCCCAGAAGATCCTCTTGATGGCACTCATTGGATCCCACACACGGAGAAACGGCTTCTTATCAAGGACCATACTGAGCCTGTTGTGCATCCCACTCCGGCTACTCACAAAGGCAAGGCCAAGCCACGGGTCATTTTTGATGAGGAAGACGAAGAAGAAGAAGTTGGTTCCTCTCATCCTCCTCCTTCTGACAATGCCTTCAAGTGGATGGCTAGGGCTCTCAAGAAAGTGTTCTAAGTGAACAAGAAGATCGAGCAACATTAGTGGGAACTTCATTATGACAAGGAACTTAAGCACCGCAAGGCAGCACAGGTAGAGCGACAGCTTCGTCGTGATGGTGGGGAAACTGTGGAGTCTCCGGAGCAAGCTAGCATCACCAACTGGGACAAGTGGCAAGCCAAGGACTCCAAAGGGAAAATCATTGAGTGGTATGATCAGGAACCTGGAGAAGAGGTCACCAGCTCTCGCTGTCGCGCCCGTCCTCCTAGCATGGACAACTCCTCCGAGTGATCCTTGGGGCGTTAGCATCGGTTTTTTTCCGCTCTTTTGGTATCTTGATGCCAAAGGGGGAGAGATATCTACTTAGGAGCGTTGGGGCATTTGCATGGGTTCTCTCTCAAGTCGTGTTTTTGATTTGCGTCTTTCGTCTTTCTTGAGAGAGTTGGTTATTTGAAAACCTCGTTTGTTTAATTATTGTTCGATGTGAACTTAGTTATGCATTATGTGAGCCCGTGAACCTAGTACTTTAATTCTATCACATGTTATGTGCTCCCTATTATGTGTGTTTAGCTATCTTCCTTGTTTAAATTCTCTCAACATGAAGGGAGCATATCTCTAGGAGGAGCTCTGTCCATGTTGCTCGTGTTCTAGCTATGCAATTGGTTATGTTGTCATCAATTACCAAACAGGGGGAGAATGAAAGATCATCTTCCGTTTTGATAATTAATGACAACATAACTATCAGACTAATTTCTATTTAGCGCACCTGCAGGTTTTCTTTGACATCTATGAAAATGCCCAGGTTCTTCAAGTACACATTCTCAAAGGGTTATAGGAATTATTCTAAAGGAAAGGGCTCGAAGAGACAAAGCTGGGATGATGTTTTTACAAGCAGCGGAGGCTCCGGTGAAACCACCGGAACCTCCGCCCCGTTCATTTTCCCAGCTGCTCCCAGGCGCCAGCCTCCGATGCAACCTCCGCTAAAAACCCCTTCGGGTGCATAAGAGCGGAGGCTCCAACGGAGCCTCCGGTGGGCGGAGCCTCCGCCCAAACCACCGGAGCCTCCGGTGGTTCCACTGCCCTACTGTGGGGCTGGCCTCCGGTGGCACCTCCGGTGCTATCTCCGCTCAAAGTGCCTTCAGGCATATGAGCGAAGGTTGGGGCGGAACCTCCGGTGGGCGGAACCTCCGCCAACACCACCGGAGCCTCCGCCACTGAAGATACCAGGAAGGATGAAAAGAGCCACGTTGGTGCGTACAAGTGAAGACCACCGGAGCCTCCGGTGCTGCGTGGGCTGCTCAACGGTTGGATTGGGGAAGGGGTATTTAAAGACCTTCCCCTACCTCATAAATGTGAAGCTTTGCCCATTCTCTCTCCTAGCCATTAATGAAAGCTTCAACCTCCTAGATCTCCCTCTCCAACCACCCAATCACTCCATAACTTTGTGGAGAGCTAGAGGAGACCTAGATCCGTGATTCCACCAAAGGAATTGCAAATCCATCCACCACATCCTAGTAGATATAGAATCCTACTTGAGGCCTAGAAATCTTAGTAGATCTTGTGCTTGTAGCTTCCACCTTGTTGCAAAGAAGTTTCGCATTGTTTGAGAGCCTCCATCCATCTTGTCGAGTGTCCTCAAGCTCGTGTAAATGTTTGGTCAACGCCTTCAAGTCGACCTCATAGTGGAAACGAGAATATCCATCACCGGAGAAGCTCAAAGAGAATAAGGTGTGCACAACCGTGCTATTGAGGAGCTCCTAGGTGGCTCCCCACCTCTCCAACGTAGACGTACTTCTCTTGACAAAGAACTGCGGGAAACATATCTGTGTCTCCTTGTTTACACTTGTGGTTTATCTTGTTACTTTTTGTTTTACTTCCATTGCGTATCTTATCTTGTATCACTTAGGTTGCTCATCTAGTTGCACATCCAGAGAATCTTATCTTATCTTGTTTAGCCATAATTAAAAGGAAAATAAGAAAAATTGGTAGTCAACCTATTCACACCCCCCCTCTAGTTGACCATAGTGCACTTTCACCTATATCGTAGGTTTGCTTATTTTTTTACCCTGAAAGTCGAGGGTGGGGATAATGTGGCTGATGCACTTAGTGTAAATGTGCTTGGAGTAGTTATGTTTGTGCCTGCTGCTTGCTCAGTTTTTCATTCCCTTTGTGCTGCTTTTGCATTTACATACCTATTTATCCCAGATTGTTTTTTTTTACCCCGTGATATAGATGATGTATAAAGTAACTGCACAAGAACATTAAAGTTTACTTCAACTTCCACCTACGGTGCCATGGCTCCATGTGCCTGGTACTTCTCCTCCCTCATCTTATAAAATTTCATTCTGTAGCGCTTGCTTGTGCTCTTTGCTTGTAAGTACTCTAGTTTACTCTGTCCTTGTAAATAATCCAGTTTGCTTCTACTCTGTGCTTGTACGCCACGGAGTATATTGTTTGATCTTGCTTGGAAAAGATAAGAGAAAAAGAGAGCGTGGACCTGAGTGTACTCTGTGTGTTTCTCTGACTATTGCTTCTGTGATTTGAGTGTGGCCTGATACTAACGGAGTATCATTGTACAATGACAATTTGAACTATACGAGTAGTTGGGCTATGTAGTTTCAAAAGTGAACTGTAGGAGCACCAAAACTGAACTGCTAATAACTTGCTTATGTACTCCCTATTCTTAGTCATACATGTGTGGCACTTGTTTCTGTAGCACCTCCCAATATCTACTGCCAAACTGACCAACATTTTCTGCCCTATATCCATCCTCATTCAATGGCATCATCAAGCCTAGTTGAGACTTTACCTGAAATACAAAAACATAAAGGAGATTGTTAGGGTTCAAATGTAACCAGGCCAGCTACACAACAAATGCAGCCGCAACAAAGGAATACCACAGAACCCTCTTAGAATAAAACTCAAACCTCCAGGAAATTACATAGAAATCTGGTCCAAGGTTGACATGACATTGCATACAAATTTGGTCATTAATTAAGTCAAAGCAGCCCTAACCCAGAAAATAACAGCAACTGCACCGACAGGAAATAACAACAAGTCATTGGCTAAAATTACAGCAACATCTTCTACTTCTCGAAGGAACTCCGCCTTGTAGTTGCTATGTAGGTCATTGCACATTCCTGTAGAAGAGTGAGATTAGGGTCATCACATTGTTTCTTTCGAGAACAAGAAAACACCAGCTGAATCAAGCATAGCTTACCGTGTAGCGTGTTCCGAAGGTTCAGAGAATTATTGAATTACTGCAATAGCCAATTATCCCAAAAGTCCGAACTGATGGAAAGGGCTAGGCAATACATTATATTCTTAACACTCCCCCTCACGTCTAGGCCGGTGGACTTTTTCTTCACGGGCATAGGACGTGGATTTTGACTTCACGCGTGTAGCGCGTGGATTTTGGGGTGTCCGCACGTATTTAATTAAATATTGCGTTGGCCAGGATTTGAACTCGAGACCTCTGGCTCTGATACCATATTGAATTACTGCAATAGCCAATTATCCCAAAAGTCCGAACTGATGGAAAGGGCTAGGCAATACATTATATTCTTAACAAGAATATGTCCTTTTGATGCATCATGTTATATTTCCACATATGTAGTGCTTTATGGGGTAGTTTCTTCCTCTTGTAAAGCAGCTTACATAGCTTGTTGTCAGCAATTTGTTTTCTCATGTAGCTGTGCAAAGGAAAAATTTAAGTACATTGACATGATATATTTGTCTTTGTAGGTAAGAGTCAACTGAAACTTACTCATTGGAGAGCACTATTTGATCATCAAATTTCAGCATCGTATTTCTCATTGGTATCAACAAGAGGAGAACACTTGAAGTCAAAAAAAGGAAAGTATCTATCTATGCAATGAAGTAAAAAAAGAAAAGTATCATTGGTCCTAGTCATCTCTGCTAAAAGTAGCTAGCTAAAAACTTGAAGTAAAAAAAGAATCAAGATTTGAACGATGCAGGATGGCATCCTGTTTGACAACATTCTTGTTGCTGATGATGAGAAGGTAGCCACCTCTATCCCGGAGAAGACATGGAAGCCTAAGTTTGATATTGAGAAGGAAAAGCAGATGGCTGAGCAGCTTCAAAGGGTTCGTCAGAGGACCTTTCTGAAATCCAGGTAATGCATTATTTTGACGTTGTCAGATTAAAAAAAAATCTGCATGTTCAAGATATTGTTTTTGTTTTGTAAACTTCAATTATCACTGTTTGCATGTTATCGCTAACTGATTCAGTTTGCATACTGCAGAAGAAGATCTTTGACATCTTGTACAAAATTGCAGACATTCAGTTCTTGGAAGCTTACAAGACCAAGATCATTGTAGGACTCCAAGAACCATACTTATCTCCTCTCTACAAAAAACTCGGTATCTTCTGTGGAAAATGACATGATCTCTCTTTTTTCCACAGGATCATATAGCCTTGCAGTTGTGCATCTCTATCAAGAAATAAGTGCCATTTGTGAAGGGGGTCTACTGATTCAGTCCATTTCAGCCGCATATGCATCAATCAAAGGATACACATCTACTCCAGGTGGCATGCCAACGCAGGCACTATCTAGCCTCATAATCTTTTTATGAAAATAATAATAACATAAGGCGATTTTGTTGACGAAGACAAAGGGGGATTTATTAAAGAGGTACATGCAATCTGTTCATCGGTATTATATGCCTGATACACCTGTGCTGACCACTAACCACCGCGCGGAATGATGATTTCACGGTTGATAGCTATACATTTCCAGTAGGGTATGCAATATGTTGGACCAGGAAATTTTTTATGTGCGAAAAAGATTTGATGGACCTTACCATTTTGAATGCATCCAAGCAAGCATCCTTTTCTTCTTGGGAAGCTCGAGTTTGGATATCTGGTAGCTGATACTTGTGCTAATATTTAGCCTTTGCACCACCTTATACGTTATTGTGGATTCTTTCTGGGGAATATAACTTTTTTCCGGGAGATATTTTGTGGGGGCATATAACCTGAATTCTTAGAAATAAAACCATAGAGATGCACAACTGCAAGGCTATATGTTCCACAGGATCTAATTGAAAATGACATGATCTCTCTTTGTTCCACAGGCTGATGATGTCCATGTGTGGAATTTGATGCTAGGCACTAGACAGTTCCTGCCATTTTCTCTCTGCTACAAAATCAGAATATAAGTTCCCCTGATTGCTCTAATTTCTTGTAACCTGATGTCCTATTTAAAACTCGCCCTGCAGCGATAAGATTTTTTTTTCTTGTGGAACACAGAAACATTCAGAACTAATCCTGAGCTTAATTTTCAGTTTTAGTTTCAGTTTCAGGTGCAACACAGAAACACAGAAACACTCATGTGAGTTGTTTTCCTCGCTGGAACCAGTATAAGTAATGACTGCTGACTTGTTTTGCTTCCTGTAACCCGTGTAATTAGCACGGAAGCATTAGTTTCTCCTGCATATGCTTAGGGCATCTCCAGTCGTCCCCCCAGAGCCCCCAGGACGCAAATTAGCGCCGTTTTGGGCGAAAAGTGCCGTTTTTTCACCAGTCGACCCTCCCAGGACCTGAAAAAGCGCCGTTTCGGCGGAAATTAGCGCCGCCGCCCCCAGGCGGAACCCAGCCCGTTGGGTTCGGCCTGGGGGGGGGGGGGGGAGAGGAAAAGCGCGCGTGGGCCAGCGCTGTCGGCGAGGGAGAGCTCTTTTCCCCCTTTCTCCACCCCCGAACCGTCTTTTCCACTCGCTCGCCTCGCCGTCGCCGCCCCACCCCCGCACCCACGCCGCCACCGTCGGCCACCATCGTACAACAGCGACGAGGCAAAACCACCACCGGCTGGTCCGCCACGTCGTCGCCGCCGTTCGAGCACGTCTCCGCCGCCGAGGAGGCTGCGACCCAGTGATCCACGTCCACCACCCGCAAGGTGTTCGACGCTCTGTCCGAGGCATGGACTTCGACGCCGAGGAAATGCTCGCCGAGCTATTCGACGAGGAAGACCAGGCCGCCATCGACGACGAGGAGCACCTACTCGTCCTGAGCTGCCTGGCCGGGATGCTGGCCCAGGACGCCGCGCCGCGCCGCGCTGGATC
Source organism: Alopecurus myosuroides (assembly GCA_028641055.1). Classification (NCBI taxonomy): domain Eukaryota; kingdom Viridiplantae; phylum Streptophyta; class Magnoliopsida; order Poales; family Poaceae; genus Alopecurus; species Alopecurus myosuroides. The sequence goes on along the minus strand of CM054063.1, from coordinate 250,741,994 downwards.
GAAGCCCGGTCGCCGGAAGAGCAGGCCGAGGCAGCGGTACGAGGGCTACTGCATCCTCTACTCCGACTACTTCGCCGAGGATCCCACCAACGACGAGAAGGTGTTCCGGCGTCGTTTCAGGATGAAACGCACGCTCTTCCTCAAGATCATGCATGCCATCCGGGAGTTCGACACCTACTTCAAGTTGAAGAAGAACTGCACCGGCACGGTAGGGTTTACCTCTATCCAGAAGTGCACGATGGCCATGAGGTTGCTTGCATACGGTGCTCCCGCAGATGCACAAGATGACTACCTGCGCATGAGCGAGTCCACGGCCCTCGAGTGCTTGAACAAGTTCTGCCGGGCAGTGGTTGCAGTTTTTGGCCCAATATACCTGCGATCACCCAATGCGCAAGACACTGCTCGTCTCCTCGCAGAGAATGAAGCAAGAGGGTTTCCGGGGATGCTTGGCAGTATCGACTGCATGCACTGGGCATGGAAGAACTGCCCATTTGACTGTCAGGGGATGTACAAGGGAAAGGAGGGAGAGTGCTCGGTGGTTCTCGAGGCCGTGGCTTCGTACGATCTATGGATTTGGCATTCATTCTTTGGCATGCCTGGAAGTCACAACGACATCAATGTCTTGCAGTGCTCGAATGTCTTTGCTGATCTTGTCGAAGGCCATGCCCCCCCTGTGAACTATGAGATCAATGGACACCAGTATACAAAGGGGTACTATCTTGCAGATGGCATCTACCCGAAGTGGGCAACATTTGTGAAGAGCATCTCCAACCCTATCCCATGAAGCGCAAAAGCTTGGTTTACCAAGTGCCAGGAGGCTTGCAGGAAGGATGTTGAGCGGGCATTTGGTGCGCTGCAATCTCGATTCGCTGTTGTCCGGTACCCAGCTATGACTTGGTCGAAGTCCAACATGTGGGAGGTGATGCAGTGTTGTGTGATCTTGCACAACATGATCATTGAGAGTGAGCGGGATGACCCGGTGCCTGACAGTGAGGCAAGCACACCATACTACCGGCAGGGCCCTCTTGCAGATGTTGATCACCAGGTGCCGGCATCATGGACAGACTTCCTCACCAAGCGACAGGAGATTCGACACGCTGCAACACATCATGCTCTGCAGGATGACCTGGTGCAACATTTGTGGGCGCGAAAGGGGAATGTCAATGTTGAGGACGATGACTAGTGTTCTTTTTTTAAAATTGTTGAACTATTTATTTGTGTGGCCAAACTCTATTTATTTGTGTGGCAAAACTCTATTTATTTGGTGGAATTTTTTTTGATTGCCCAAATTTGGCCGAGTCGCCGCTGGGGGGCGGCCTGGGTTCACGGCTGGGAAACGCGCCCCCCCAGTTCCGAGAATAGCGCCGTTTCGCGCCGCGGCGCAAAAAAAGCGAGGGTTTTTGCATCCTGGGGGGGCGCAACGACTGTAGATGCCCTTACATAATCACCTTCTTAAGTTGTACTCCTAAAACAATTAAACAAAGCTGTAGTAAGTTATTTACTCCATATTGCAAGGAATAAGCTGGAGTTTTTCAGGAGTAGTAGCAAGTCCATATTGCTTAATTATGTTCAGATGAGAGAAAGTAGAGTTTGGTCTAAATTTCAGATTAGAAATGATTCAGATGACTGAACATACTGATTTCCTGAAGTTCTTGCAGGTTCAGATGAACTCCAATCTTCCTGAGCTTGTACGTGCAAGGACGAGGTCGACCTCACTCCAATCTTCCAGAGCTTGTACGTGCAAGGACGAGGTTGACCAGAGAAGAGGCACGACCAGTCTCGCCGATCACGTTTGTTGTAGTATTGGCTAGTGCCATGTTGAGTCCTTCCAAGCATTTCCATGGCTGCTGTTTGACAGTGCGGGCTGCGGAATAAAGTGCCAGACTGAACAAACAACACGACCATTGTGATCCGTAAGCACTGCCCCCGTTGCTCCATTCCCAATTTCCCATATTCTTTTAATAAACTAGCATCAACAATTGGAGTGTGGAATTCGGGCTCCCTTGTTATAAAAAGAAAAACATATTTACAAGTTTTTTAAAAAAATGGAAAAAATATCCAGATGTAGCCAATATTACTATACCCTGCAAAGTAGCTAAGTAGTATTGTAAGAAACATGTAGAATTCTCAATGGAAGCATCATCTTTATAGAAAATGATATATCATTTGGGTGATGTAACACTCTCTACCAAATATTCTGTAAACGTCATCTAGTCTCTCGTATCGGTGTTTAGTTTGTCTAGCAACCCTAGTTTCCATTCGTTCGTGTATAGAGCAAGTCAATCTAAGGTTCCAGGTTTCAACGAAACCTTGCCTCATCGCAAGTGCTCTACTGCAGCTCATCATAGCATGGAACCCAATCTCCTCCAAACAACAACTATTTCAAGTAGGCGCGCAGCAGGTCAGGTTTGGTAATCGGCAAACTTCTGTTTGCCAACAAGGCTACTGATAGCCAACTTCCGTGAATTTTTATACTTTTGGTGCTATCTTGGTGTTCGAAATAAGTTTCCATAAGGTTCTATTGCCATTCATGATTCCACTTCAATTGGGAGGGCTCTGTTGCGAAGCTCTATGTCCAGAGTATAGGCAGAACATGCCGTTTCACTTAGGTGTCCAAGGGATGAAATCATCCTTGCCATAGCTTTGAAGCTGGATCTTAAGAATTTCCCTCTGTTTCGTAGAGCTTACTCGGTTGTACTCGGCTCATGGCGGTCGTACGGACTATCTTTAATAAGAGTGGATGGTCACACGCTAGACCACTTTACAGATGACATTGCACAAACTAACAGGTCTAAAGTGTCATTTATCTCAGGGATGTGAACAAGTGCCATTTATCCCATCGTGCGCAGAGGAGCTCAATTCGACCAGGCGGAGGGAATTGTTTCGTCTTTTATCCATGCAGAGGTTTGGATATCTTGTGTCGGATAGGTTGGTAATCCATGTGTTGCATCGAAGAATAAGAAAGTGATATATCGAGGTAGACGATTGGTAAATTCTTGGTTGGACAAGGTAGATCCCCAATGGCCGCCGTCAACATCTCATCAGAGCAACAAATTGGTGTGGCAGCACTCTTCTGCCAGTTATCTTTGAGTCCGTCACAACTGTGGAGGTTTCCGGAAGTTGAGAACGGGGCAGAGGCCCAGTGGTTGTGGTAGCAGTGCCTCGTCCAACAACCAGAGTTCGAGCCCCGTCGGAAACGATTTTCCGGAATTCTCACGAAGTGGCATTTCTACTATAAAAATATGCCACAAAGGGCTAGTCCTGCTTGGTTTTCATTTTTGGAAGTTTCCGGAAGCTTCATGTTGTAATGAAATTCCGAGGTCGTGGCATTGATGAAGACGACCATACCATCGACATGAAGGGAGGCACGGGCGGAATTCACATGCCACCGATATTGTGCATGACCTTGTGAGTCCACGGCGACGACGAGCATAAATGGTGAGAAGGGATCGTCCTGTTGGAGGCCACGAAAGTGGGTTATGAACTCAGAAAGATCACCATTAACGAGGAATTGAGTCATCGGCGTGTCAAGCCGTGTAGCTAGCCAATTTCTCCATTTGACGTTGAATCCTCGCACGGTAAGCAGGACCATAACATATTTTTTTGAAACGAGAAGCTGGACCATACCATTGACAATGTTGGGAACAATTAAATGTGTAGAGTAGCTACTCGAACAACGATTGCAACGATCAAGATAGTTTAGCAACGGTATAAAAAAGAGTTTGGTAGCTGGTTTAGGAAAATGAAGCAGAAGCTGAGGATACTGGTTAAGTAGGACCAGAAATCAAATGTCTTTAATATTTTCTTTTTCATTTGCTCGTCACGACGACAGGAAAACCGGGCATGTGGAAGGAGCAATATCTTGGTGATTTCCAGAACAGTACGCTGACCAAGTGTCTGCACGCGCCCGGAAATCGGAAGGTGCACGGCCGTACGTTTTGTCCGCAACAAAGTTGGCGCCACTGTGTAGCGATCTCAGCACGCAAATCATTACGCAACGTACCGGCCGTCGATCTTAAACAAACACAGGTCGCCAGCGAACGGTCACCCATCAAATTATTGTTGCCGCCTCCACGAGCAACACGTCGAGTGCCGCCAATAGCAACCTGTCAATTAGTGTCCGCTTTCTTTCCATTCCCCCGGATCTTCCCGTGCGCGATCTCCTGAACAAATTCCCAGGAGAAGACGAGGAAATTTAGACGGTGGGAAATGAAATCATCATTGGTAGTTCATCATGGTAACCTGGTAAGAAATGCGGAAAAGTACAGAGAAAACGGTGTACGCCGACTGGTAATTATTTGCTCGTGGACGAACAGGACCGGTGGCAGATTGCGGTGCCCCACGGATGTGCACGCTTCTCTATGGGCTCAAGACATCCTGCCTTGTCTCCATTCGCTCCTCCTCATCATTGGAATAGTTTGCGTGCTCCCTCCCTCCTCTGCCCCCTCCTGGCTAGCCTACCCTACGCTTGCTAAAAAGCTTGCATGCTCGGCTCATAGGAGTACAAAAATACAGAATTTTCGTGTAGAGAGTACATAAATTTCCCAACAGTTTGTGTTTTGGTTTTGCGCAATAGCATGTTGATCATCTAAAACGACCGGACTCACATCCCTCACAACCTGCCGAAATTAGCACTAACCGTTGGAGGCAAAGGAATTACTAGTAAGCAGGTGATGACTGGGATATCTATAGGGTTATGCACTAGGAGGGTGAGAGAGGCAGCAGCAGATCGACGGTGAGAGTGACGTGCCAATGTGAGCGCACCTGTTTCCCCTGTGGGATTCATGATTAGTCGATCGCGTGCTTGGATTCGCAACGCTCGCTCCTGTCACTTGTCACCAAAACCTATCAGGTGTCAATCCAACGGGAACAAGTCACGGATGCATCCTGAAAAGCTCCCGCGGCGTGCCTCCGTTTCAGCAACCATGCTACAACGACGCAATGGGGTGAAGAAAAAGAAGGTAAAATTGGTTTCTTTTCGAAACTTCAGCGTAAGCTATGGTGGAGGGCGCCCTCTACCAGGGAACCATGGTATGGATGGTGGAAACCCATTTTGGCTCATAGTTATAGACGCACACACTAACAAAAAAAAGCATTTTAAAATTTGAAAAAATCCTGATTTTTTTATGTACGTTTGGACATTCTATGATCGGGCACAAGAAGTTTGCGAAAAAAAAAATACTTTTTCTGTAGCCTGTGTAAAAAAACGATTTCAGTGAGATTTTATTTTGTCTTTTAAAAAAAAATCTTCTTGTCGCAAAACTTTGTGTGCGAACACAGAATATACGGATGTTCACCATGTTTTATTTTCAGTTTTCTTGCATATTTGCATTTAAAATGCATTTTCCATGACGATTTCAGTGAGATTTTATTTTGTCTTTTCCTGTGTAAAAAAACGATTTCAGTGAGATTTTATTTTGTCTTTTAAAAAAAATCTTCTTGTCGCAAAACTTTGTGTGCGAACATAGAATATACGGATGTTCACCATGTTTTATTTTCAGTTTTCTTGCATATTTGCATTTAAAATGCATTTTCCATGACCATTTCATCATGGTGTAAAAAATAAAATCTCGAATGGGCGATTGGTCAAATCCGTATAAATTTTGTGCACGTGAGTTTCTAGGCTGGCAAGGAACTGGAACACCCGAGGTCTTTAATATAAACATCAATTTGTGTAAAAAAAAACATCAACATAATAATCAGCATATGTGTATATGAAATGTTACTAATATAAACACTGAAATTTCTCCCAAAAACAATATTCATATATTACCTTAATATTCATATTAAACGTGTTGCCAATCCTCCAACTCACCCTATCAGGTTCCTCTATTAGATTCACTTCATCAACCATTCTCTTCATATTACCCCATCGCTCTCCAGCTTCTCGCCATAAAATTCTCCTAAACTTACTACAACCCCCAACCTTCATCATTGACTCTTCTAACAATGTTTCTCTTTGAGATAGTGATATTCTATAATCTTGGGAATTGGGCTGCTAATAGTGAATTGTTCACAATGAGTCCTCCTGGAACCAAGTTTTCTCCTCATTGTTTGTAATCATGTTAGAAAATTGCTGCAAAGTATGGTTAACCCCATCAAACCTTGCGCAGAACAAGAACAACTAGGCCCAACAGTAGCTTGAGATAGATCTTGATTGTTAGATATTTCTTAGGTATTAACTTCATTTTTTTTACTCCGCATATTAGGTTTGTCCAAAATCAAACTTGCTAAAGTTTGACCAATTTTATAGGAATAAATGTCAACATTATCAATACCGAATCAATATTATGCGATTCATCATGAAATATATTTAATATTTTAAATGTTCATATTTTGCTCTAAAAAATGGTCAATCTTTACAACGTTTGAGAGAGTATAACTTCTTGCTAGCTACCATCAGCATTCTCCAATTTCCAATGCCATTCGTGAAATAAGTGTTTATTCATAGTTGCAAGATCCAAAAATCCTAGACCATCATAATCTTTAGGTAAACAAAAAGTTTTCCAATTGACTAAGTGGTATCTCTTCATGTCATCAAGCTCATGCCACACTTACCTCTTCAAGTGTGCATCCATTTTCTTAACTGCCCCATTAGGTGCCCCCAACCACGGGCGTACCTAGGTTTTAGCTAACAGGGGTCACAAGACATCGGGTTTAAACCAATTTTCTTTGATACAATACATGTATTTGTAGAGAGTGACACCCCCAAAAATTTAAGTGAAAAACATGCATGATCTATTAGAGGACACTAGCATTTTGGCTCTAGGTCCGCCCCTCCAACAAGGAGAGCATGTACTACTATGAAAGTGGGAAGCCCCCCGGGTAGGCTCAAGAACCCATGGTGGAACAAGTCAAACGTGGCAGCCCAATATGTTTTGGGTGGACTAAGTCTAATACAGCCTCAAGACGCGGTAGAGTATTCTCTCGTAGACAATGCTACTATCGCTGTTTCTTCTACCGTGCGGACTTCGAAATTTGTCAGTGTGGATTAATAGTCGTAGTAGTAAGGAGAGAATGAGCACCACAACACCGTCAAAAGATGGTTGAATTTGGCCCAATCTTCAAAATTTGTGGCTCCATTTTTTACCTATGTGATAATTTTCTTCCTTGGGGATCCGGTAGAGCTCGCAATGGCTAATGGCCGTCGTTTTTTCAACTTTGATGTATGCATGAGTACCCTTTTGCTCAAACTCAGCAAGCATTTCCAATTTCTCAACCGTGCGAAATTGAATCACAAAATCTTTGCCATTAGCCACCACTATCCACGTCCAGTCCGGCCGGGATTGTTTGGTTAGCCCTAAAAAAATCTGATACTCCCTCCGTCCTGGTGTATAGGGCACATATAGCAAATCTCTAGGCCCTAGGTAATCATTCATTGGGGTTTAAACATTACATGCATTGGTGGAGAGGGGTGGAGAGAGACAACCACCCACTAATTAGAAGAGAATTAATGCAAATTGTGCCTAATAGATGGGACTGCATGTTTTTGATATTGTGCCCTATACACCAGGACGGAGGGAGTAGTATGGAAAGTCAGGACGAATCGCCCCCACCTTCTGTGACAACAAATATGATCTACTCCCTCCATCTCAAATTAATTGTCACAAAGATGGACACAAATGGATGTATCTAGTCACAAAGATTGACAAAAATAGATATATTCAGTCATAATTTACTATTAGATACATTCATTTTTGTCAAACTTTGAGACAATTAATATGAGACGGAGGGAGTAAGTACGGATCTCACACGGCCAACGAGCATAATTGTGTACGCGTTTACGGTGCGGCCGTCTAGATCCGTTCATCCACTGCATGCAGCATGCATGCATGCGTGCACGAACGTACTTAAGTTGCATGTCTCGCGATGCATCGGCAGAACGAGATGCGCTCCACGCTCTTTCCTCCGTACCGTCCGGTTTACCGAAAGGCTGCCTTTCGCGCGGGCGGGGACGGACGTGCGCGCATTCGATTGCTTGTGTGAACAAACGGGCAGCTATCTGACTAGGACAACACGATGCTCACGATCCAGTCAAATCCTGTCTTATCCATGGGTTCCAAAAAGACAGCCACGCATGTGAGTGCGAGAGAACCTGCTTCGGCCGGGGAAGCCAGGAAAAACGCGGGTGCAGCAGCTGCCATGACCCCGACGCGTGGGATCCAATGCTTCCGCGCGCGAGCTTGCCCGGGAAAAACCGGTGGCCGGAGCCCGCGCAGGCTGTGTTTGAGCTGAGCGGCCAGTGGTCACCAGAGAGCGAGCAGAGAAGTATGGGTGATTGATCAGTTCATGGGCACTGGGCAATGCTCAGCAACCAGCAGCAAGCTAACCAAAGCGCAGCAGTACGTACTGGTGCAGTGGCACGTACCAGTAGCTAGTGATTAAAAGAGGAAACAGAAGTGGAAATCACGGCCGGCCCTACCTCCACTCCACCTCGTCTAGTCACTGTCCCCCCATCATCTCTCACCGCGAAACCATCCATCCGACTCCATGTCTCTCTGCCATGCAGCGGAGGATCGGTCACAAGCGTGCACGTACGATCGAGGCATCCGGCACCAGCGACGGAGACACGGAAAAGCACGAGCGCTAGCCGCACCTACACGGACAGATCAACCGGTCGCGGAAGGCCACCACGCCTACAGGCTACAGAGCGCCCACGGACGGCGTCAAGTTCATCAGGGCCGAGCCGAGCTATAGCTCTTTTTAAGGTTTCCGGGCACCGGCCAATGCACACACTGCAGCACCAGCACCAATAGCTGGCATGCCCCGCCTGCTGCCCGGCCATGCCAAAGCGTGTGCACTGTGGCCAATGCGCGCTGCACGGCCGGAGCACGTAGTAGTACTGGTGCGTGCGTAGTGGTACTACGCTGCACGGCACATACCCCATACAGTTTGTTTTGTCTTCTTCCTCAACCTCTCTTTACATGCATCTCTCTGCCCCCTCTCTCTCTCTCGAAGTTGAGGACATCTGTAGCTCGCGCTGGGGCTAGATGGCCGGACTTTGTGTAACGCGTGTTAGAGTACAATACGTATAGGTATAGGAGTATTCTAGAGTTAGAGACAGACTCGGTTTAAACCTTGTAAGACTTGACTTGTAATCCAATCCTCTATCCCTCGTACCTCCTTTATATTTCTTCATACGAGGGTCAAATCAATACGACCGAAATATTAGGGATCCAAGAATTTTCACAACGCGGTCCTGGAACGGGTAGTACGATGGTACGTCTTCGACGGCGGCTAGCGGGACACGGCTGTGGTCGTGGACGTGACCACGGACAGTTCGGTACATCCTTCTCTTGATCCATGCATGCATGGTCTGAAGTAGGAGGGTGCACATACGCAGCTGCTGCTGCTACTAGTGGTGAAACAAATAATGCATGTTAAGGTTGAGGTCCGAAATTCGATGCAAAGCCATATCCGTGCATGTGATGAACATGGGGATGGGGCGCTGAGGAGGGCTAGTCATGTCGACCAACGTTTTGCGCCCTATTTACTGACACAAGAAACATCAACTCAAAATGACCCATGCATGAGTACGTAACGTGTACTCAGCGAGCCCTAAATGCACGGCAGGGCATGTCTCGCTGTACTTGGCCAGCCAAGTTAGCTTTGGTTCACGCTTTTTACACGCACACTGCTCCGTCACCTCAGCAGGAACCACATGTAAAAACTAGTGCTTGTCACGACTCGCGCCACGGTACAACCGTACAATACAAAGACTACGCGTAGTCTTTTACTCTCTCTCGAAAAGTTAGACAAGGCTGACAAACATTGTTTGTGGCCCTTGTTTTGGCAAAAGTGACGAGAATAACGTAAATATATGCTGACTAAATAGAATATTATTTGTCGACCCTCGGAGGAGATGATCGAGCATTTGTTTATCTCGTATCCTTTTGCTAAATTAATATCCCATGTGGTGTTTTGACTTATAACACCACACCTCGGACAAATATAACGAATATGTTTGGGAATTGGTTCAATGGGATTGATGGGAATACCAAAGATAGAATTCGGATAGCAGCTATCCGTTGGTTAATTTGGCATTATCGGCGAAACAACATGCATTGTCTTTTTTTAATAGATCAAAATCATTTCATATTTTGCAGGTTATCCCTTCGGTGGTGCATTTCATTCAGCTTTGGGCGATGCTTCTCCCGGTGGGTCAAAGAGAGCTTATGGCTACTTGATTCCCGGCTCCCGATGGTCGCTCACGATTTTTTTAGCCGGGTTTCGTGGCAACACACTAATCGGCTTCGGGATGTGTAGTCCTTTTAGTGTGCTCTTTTTGAGATTTTTATTTCTTGTCGCAAACTTGTGCGAACAGATTATTGTAAGTTGATAAAGATTTAAAAGTCTACAAATAAAAGCCGTGTGGACCGAATCGATGCATAAGCTGGGTTATCACCTCCATTTTGGAGAAAAAGACCGTCAAACATAACCAAACAAAACGACAAAAGGTCATGTTTCGCGACGGTTCATGTTTTGTTGGAGGTTTTTGTTTGGAGAAAGTGCAAAACAAACCTTGAACTTATAGACGAATGTTAAATGGAACCCTGAACTCCGAATCTCGGAAGTTGGCATTCCAAACTTATCGATCCCGGTCTATTTGCACTTCAGATTTTTTTTTAATTTATTACTCTCGCTGACAGCACTAGCCCACTTGTCATGATTATCTTCTATCCCCAATTCATCCTCCCGTGGTCACTTTTCTCCTTCCGCACACGTTCCAGTCGCGTTCGTACGTGCGTCCACCCGCAGACCTGCTGTTCTCCGCGTGCTCAAGCGAGCCATGGCAGCTCCTGCGTACGACGCAGGCCAAAATCCATCTTTTCTGTTGCCTAACATCTTTTTTGATCTACTATTATATTATCAAAATTTTGAGTGTGAACGAGTGGCTCTCTGGCGCACACCCTACAGGATGCTACACGGCAATGTATGCTGCTATTTTGCAAGCATGGCGGCAAGTCTGGATAGCACGCTCATGGATACGCCATATGGGCCCAAATCGTAAGTGAGAGTAGCACGAGGTTTCGAATAGACCGGGATTGGTAAGTTCGGAGTGCCAACTTTCGGGATTAGGAGTTTAGGGTTCATTTTAGCTTTGGCCTACATGTTCAGGGTTTGTTTTGGACTTTTTCCTTTTTGTTTTCCTCTGTAGATACGAACTTATGCACGATAATCCTCGAGCAAAATGTGAGGGCCGTCGGGCCGCGATGGTTGGCAAAAGTGTCCAGCGAGCGAGATGAATCGGCATTTATTATCAGTGGGAGATTAATGGCACACGAAGCGTGCGACGAAACAAAGAGTACTGATGCATAGAGCCAAGAACACGGTATGGTCTCCCTCCCCTCCTGGCAGGCGCGTCACGTGATCACCGACGAGCATACGGTTGTTGCCTCCTGCATGCACTCTACTCGATCCCAGAGGCGTGTAGCCGCAGACCCAACCACGCAGCATGCACGCACCAGCGGCAGAGAGAGAGACAGTCCATTTGCTCGTCTCCACTTCCCATACCAACACTCGACTCCAACCAGCCCCACCGTCTGATCGGGCCGGCTTGAACTTATCATTGATACACACGCATTGATGCGTATATGACTACTGCAACTGATGGGCGAGCTCTCGCCTCCATCGACCGGCCTGCACTGCCACGCCACATGCAGTGCAGTGCAGTGGAGGCAGAGTGGCTAGCTCTTGGTTCATCCGCATGCACTTCGAATATTACGAGAACTAGTTGAATGCCCGTGCGTTGCTACGGTCAATCAAGATTTCTACATTCGCTACACTGTGCTCTACGGTCAATCGAGATTTCTACATTCCCTACACTGTACTTCACTGTCATCCCACCCAACAACGAGACAACATGTCACTCATCCCTGTGCGCATGTGTTTTCTTAAACTATAATAAATCACAGTGGGTGTTTTCTTCAACTATAGCAATCGCCGTAGAAACTGGCATCGATCAATATATTCATCATTGGAGCCTGGTAGTCTTTCACATGGGGAATACGTTACAAGCTCAAGCTAAATCGTAAATTCTTAGTGGGGATTAGAGCAGCTACAGAGTGGGGCGTCATCTCTAGAAAACGACTCTTGCAGCACAACTTCCATTTCAAAGTATGATAAGACCCGGGATCCTCCCTCTACTTGATCATATATCATCATCGTCAGCATTTTGTACTATTTGAATAAACTTATGTTCTTTGGTCCTTCCTTTTTGTTAGAAAACATTTCATGCATCATCCAACATGCATGGCAATATAGTAGACCATTTGATGATCAATAGACTGGTTGGCCTTGTCGAAAAAAAAGTAATCCATTTAGACAACTATCGCTGCAGCAGAAGGCTTAGCTCCATAACTGCAAGAAAGAAGTTGAAAAGAAATGACCAATTTATTTCAATGTACAAGCTAAACAAGGATATGTGGAAACAATAAGACTAATGACAATACATAATTATTCATCAGTCAAGTAGTAGTGTTGTAACGAGATCCCTAAACACCAATTCAAAAACTGTAATGGCTCTTATACAAATCAGCTTGATAACTCCTCCCTCATGATCTCTAACGGCCAAACCTCTCCAAGCCTATTTGTACCATCTCTACAGCATGTCCTTCCCAACTTAAACATATCCTGCCGACAAAATTCAATCCATTCAATCCATTGTCTTGATAACCCAACCGACCGCCTCACATTCCAACAAGCAAGAAACAACCAAGCACAAACAGACCTTTGGGAATTAAGAATATGTAATACAATGTCTTGACAACCCAACCTACTTCCTTACAATCCAACAAGCATGAAGCAACCAAACACAAAAGAACTTTGAGATTAAGAGCATGTAATCCAATATCTTGACAACCCAACTGAGTGACTTACAATTCAATCCAATGTCTTGTTCAGAGATGTCCAAATAAAAAGACCTCAAAAGAATGGAATTTACAGGAAGGAAGGCATGAAGCAAGGAATTAATATACCTTGTCCCGCTTCTCTGGGGTCCATCTAGACCTTAATTCGCTGATCTCTGGATGTAGTTGCTACGTATGCATGAAGTCTTCCATCGGCATCCTCTCGTGCAGGAACTTTCACAAGTGCTCGTCCATGCCCGTGTTATTGATGCATTTGGTGCCCCCCACCACCCAGTGTCGGAACCGTTATTGTCATTGTCATTCTTGCCGGTTCCAACATCATCAAAGCAGTCCTTACTCGTGCTGCAAAATAGAGATACGATGTTACAACATTATCACTTTTTAACTAAAAACCAATCAACCATCAAAGAGATTCCAAAGAAATCCAGGTATAATCATTATGCAAATATATATATATATTATAAAAAAGGACCTCTTCGCAATCAATTTTCCTTCACAGCTTGTATATGCCAAATAATATCAACAAGCAAAAGTTCTTCAAATATGTTCTTTAAATCCCAACATTGTGCCGATTTGTTATTCAGCTTCAACAACTACCCTCTTGCCATAAGAACAGTCAGAGCATGAAAAAACAACAATTTAAATTATGTATCAGAACAAATGTATTTTTCTTTCAAGGTAGTGAAAAAATGCTAATGGGGAGTTGTGTTCAAGAAAATTAGGCCATACAGATTACTTGATGCAATAAGAACAACCAGAACATTTATTTTCAGTCTGGCAGCAGAACAAACTTATTTTTATTTCAGGGTATTGAAAAAAATCTAATGGAGATATGTGTTCAACAACATTAGGTCGGACGAAGTGACAAACATCGGGCTCATCTATTGTTCACGAAAGTCCTTGAGCGATAATAACAAAATCTTCTCATCCTCAATAAGAACTTTCTATACTACCTGAATAAGCTGATGTTCTTTGGCCCTTCTTCTTTTCTGTTACAAAAAGATCCAAGCTTCGTCCAATATAGCAATATGGTAGGCCTTTTTTATGACAACTGAAATCCACTACTACCAACTTGCCTACTAACGAACATAAACACAACCAAATAATTTATTCTTCAGCTTTGTTCTCATATTGAAAGGATGCTGGCTAGTAACAATAGATGTCTTTTATTCCAACTGCTACTTACTGGTCTAGAGGATTGCCAAATCAAAGAGCAAATAGACAATGAATTTAGAGAGTACAGATAAAATATATTCTACTTTAGAGCAGAAAACAGGTATGGCCTCCTTTACATTCTATAAGCTCCTACATCCTCCGGTACGATGTCTGTCTATCCCGGGCTTCCAACTGAATAAAAAATAATAATGAACTTTGATGAATACACTACATTGCAACACTTGTGTCTTTGACAAAGACTGACTGAATTTTCAAGATCTCACAGATGATAATATGCTAGAGGACATTAGTGTAAGTTGGTAGGCACCGAAGTATGATCTCCTGACCTACTGCCTATACAGAATAGCAAACTTGGCTGTAGCATTTTCTTTGAACAGCCTATGACCACTAATAGCAGAAAGTACATGCATGTTTAATAGCAGAAAGTACATGCATGTTTACTGCTCAGAGCGCACCTTTTTTTTTTATCCCAAGCGAGGTTTAGCCGGATCGATCCCACAGCCGTGAGCATCTGAAAACCAACACGAGAGAGTTCAGAGGTGACATGGACTGGATTTCACAAAGGAAAAAAACATGCCAATCAGGCATGCCCTGCTTGGTCACTCGATTTTTCTTTAGAGATCATAGCATAGGGGCACCAGAAGCAGCTGTCGGCTGGGGGAGGCGACACAGACCAAACTCGACGAGAGCATCTATCCTGCTGGAGCCGGAGTCCACAAGCAGGCGGGCAAGTGGTGGCAGCATCCTCCCGTCCTTCATGAGTTTCAGATCTGAGCAGCGGCGGGCTTGGCCGTAGGACAGCGACGGCCGAAAGGCGGTGGCCGTGGGCGTCGGGATGGCGATGAGGACGGGACGGCGTGGCGGCGTGCAGCACAGCGGGATCGAGGTGGCTATGGACTGCGCATTAACATGAGGACGAAGCGGAGGTTGGACGTTCAGGCTCAATGAATCAGGTGAGGGCGCAGCGGATCCCCATGGCGGCGTCGGCGATCTGGTCGAGAGGTGGTGCAGCCTGAGCTAGATGGGGGCGGCGGCGTGAGAAGGGGAACGGTGCACGTTAGGACGGCTGCGGCGTCACGAGGAGACAGGGTATTGGAGGGATTGGTGCGTTGCCTGCGTGGTTTCACAAGCGTACAGGGATTGGTCCGTGAGGAGCAGAGGAGAAAGATGTGATGTCGCGGCTATGTCGGCGGCAAGACGCGGGGCGGCGACATTAGCTGCGCGAGGCGGCAACGTACAGGCGAGGCAGTCTCGTCGCTGCGGCGGAGTGCGGCTGTGCAGAAGGAGGAGGAGAGATGTGTTGGAGGCGGCGGCTGCTGGCGGCGGCGAAGCGAACCCTAACCTCGCGCTCGTTCGCGTGTGTTCGTACGAACGGGATGAGGAGATGGGAAACAGGGTCGTGCGTGAGTTGGGAGTGCGGGTTGATTTCAAACTTTCCAGGGGGTCAGATGCAAAAGCACGAGGCGGACGATCGGCAGACCACGGGGACGGACGTACCAACGTACGTCCAACTCCCATTTAATAGTAAAGATTCGCGCTCGCCAATGGGGCGCCCTGAGCGGCGGATCCAGGGGGGGCGAGCGGGGGCCAGGCCCCCCCTAACGCTCGGCCACCCCTAACAACATGCAACAGGGGCCAGCAGTATGTAGCTTATAATTATTCCCTTAATACTCTGCTAATTAGGATAAAGCCCACCCAGCCCAGCTGAGCGACTAGAGTTTCTAACATTGGTGGCATGTTGATTTCATGAGGCAAGCCCAAATCACGTAATTACTAACCCAGGTCCTAGGGAACGGAATCGATCCATGATTGATTCACGTATACCGTACCGTATACACGAGTTGCTCTATATATGCGCTAGATTCGCGCATGTCACGCGGCCGGCACCAATCTCATCTACAGACTAAATCGAGTTACCGATCTTCCCATGTGACGCCGCTCCGCCGGCCGCTGCGCCGCCGGCCGCCGCCAGTACACCGGACACAGCCACACGGTTCCGATTGACTACGACCTGCCGCCTTTCCGTGCACCACTCGTTTCGACCATTAAGGTCAGTATGCGCTTGGTACATTCTAGTTGATCGAATCCAATAGTTTCTAGTTTCTGGTTTTATTCGATAGGCATCATAGTTTAGTAATTATTTTTATTACTATAGGTGCTTATCATGAAGAGGAAGGCGATCCAATTAGTAATTTCTTCATGCCAATTGGTTGGAACTACAACTCTATGCCTGAAAATAGAAATCCAACCGATAGAATATTAACTTGTTTGATAGGTCCAGGCATGATCTAGATTCAAACTAGTGAAAATGCAGATTTTTTCAACTGCAAAACCAAATATTGTTAAAATTTGATGTCCTTAGTTTATTTGGAAGACTTGATGTATTTCGGTCAATGTCTTGTTCGGCCCCCCTATGATCAAATCCTGGATCCGCCCCTGGCCCTGTATGCTCCTATGTGCCACTGGCTTGTTTTCTTCCGGCCTTGTCGCCCCAACTCGCCTGCTCATGCCTGGCCCTCGCCTCTGCCGCTAGATCCGTGACCATGAACAACTCCATCGTACGGCTCCGTCGCCTGTTGCATGCGTAAGTGACCCGTCCCTTCCATCCATCAGCTGATCCCCGTTACTGTGGGTGATCCGTACATGCACATAGGAAGGATGCATGCATGTTTTACGTAGGCTTTTGGCTCTCCGTTTTCCTCCGCTCCGCTCTACCTGCATTGCCCACGGCTCAACAGCAACTCTAGCACTACCCGTAAAAATGCATAAACCCATGAATATACAGTTTTGGTCAAAATAAAGTAATAAACACACCGAATAGACCTTATAAAATGGGGTAAACTGAAAAAAACGTTTTCAATTCCACGATAAGAAGACTCGATTCCGACGTTAATCTTCGAATGCCGACGAGGAGGTTCTATTCTGGCCGGTTTTTTGAGTAATCGTGGACCATGGAAGCACCTCCACGAGAAGAGGTGGGCCAAGGCAGGGGAGAACAGCGGAACAAGGGCCAAACGAGCACCGGAGCCGAGCTAGGTTGGTTGTGCTCATAGCCTCATGGAAGCACATCCATGGCCAAACTCCAAATCGGAGCACATAGATGGGGGGAGGCGGGTCGAGGCAGGGGAGGCCGGCACTAGGAGGGTCAAGCGAGGGTTCAAGCGGGCAGGGGCGGCGAAGGGAGCCGGAGCGCTTCCTCCTGCAAAGCTCAGTTTGTAACATACTAACTCGTTGGGAAACAAGAAGATCATGTTTTCAGTTCCACGATATACACGTTTTCTTCCGTCGCGTCTGATTTTAACCCGTAAAACACATTTTTCACGAATTGAAAACCGCGTTTTCAGTTCCAAAACGGGTTCTGCTAGAGTTGCTCTAAGGGGATGAAAAAAACACAAAACTGACCTTGTCAGAAAATTTAAACACAAAATGAACTACTTTTAAAAATATTTTCAAACTAACCCAAAATGGTTGCAAACCGTCGTCGCAAAAAACCTAAGTCAAAAGGGTAGCGGCCTCACTACGCTCTTGAGAGTAGCCCCCTTGTCAGGGGCTCTATGCCCTATAATATGCAATTTCAAAACCTTGTAACTTCTATTTTAGAAATCCAGATGACATGATGTTTTTTTCTATGGGTCATAAATTAAATTATCTTTTTCTGACGCAAATAATAGTAGGGAAGGACCCTACCGCATTATTTTTTAATTATAAAAATTAAGTTATTTTTTCAATGTCAATGGTCTCATGATGGTTAGACAAGTATATACTATTTTGTGAATTATTTACTTATGTTGGTTTTTCTATAATTTTTAGAAGATTTCACAAACAAGGCCGTGAACGAAGATTTCGTCCAAAATCCAGAACAAGAGGAGCAATGGCAGAGCGCCACCAAAGTAATAAGAGGGAGCCGAGAGAGATTAACTAAGAGATGATGGGGCCAATCTAAGTTTTAGTCTCATATAGTCATATGTATGGTAAAAAAATCTAAATATAAGTAGTAGTATGAAATTTTTTCTACGAGTGGGGGAGGGGGGGGGGGGCATGACCCCCCTTGGCCAGAACCAAGCTCGGCAACTAAAGAGGAGTACCTTGAAGAGCAAAAGAAGCACCCAATTGGACCATGGTTCACCCATATTTTCAAATATGAATGTTTACACGCAATTTACAAATTACGTCATACTTTCTTAAAATTAATAAGATGCTTAGTGTTGATCAAGTGGATTCCTATGCTATGGTAGATGATGGTAATACTTTGTTAGCTTAGTCCTTGTTAACTTTAGTTACTATATGAACCCGATAGTGTTTTTACTCATGGCTTACTAATGTATATTAGTTGTCATGCAAAGATATGCTTATTAAAATGAAATCATGACTTGGGAGAATCTCCTTGATGAATAAATGTTTTTTGGAACCTTGTGAGCCACGCTAACCAAAGATGTTTCTGAAAATGCTGTTTATGAGAATAATGGTGATGACATGTGAGTTTAGCAAATTTCTTAAAAGCGTGTTACCGCTGATAACTAATCTTCCATGTGTATTTGATTTTTTTTATAAACCAATATGTGTATTGGTAGTAAATTTCACTTTAACTCCAAGTGTCTAACATGTTGGATTAAGGAGAAAAGTGTCTTCTCATGATAGAGAGGTGGAAATTATATTAAGTTAAGATTGCGAATCTTTGGAGTAAGGATTGAATGAAACAGACAACCTCTCAAGCAACCCTGCAATTACGATATAAGAAGTCTCTTGTGTCCCCAACACACCTAATACAATTATCAGTTGTATAGGCACACTAGTTCGGCGAAGAGATACTAAAATACAAGCAAAATGGATGATTATAAGTGATAATAGCAATCTGAAAATGCTTCAATGCTTAGAAAAGAGAGACCGATGCTAGTAAACATGTAGCAGAACTAATTGTAAATGGTGTTTAAATGCTTAGAAACAAGGACTAGGGATCATACTTTCACTAGTGGACACTCGCAACAATAATAACATAACTGAATGCATAAATATTATCTCTTCACTATGCTACTCCGAACCACTCTCCGGTCGGATAACAAACACCAATCATCGCGTAGGGATATATGAGCACTCCTTCGAGTTCGCATTTCCCCATCCAGGTAACCCCTATGCTATCACCATGAGACCTAGATGGTTTCAAACAAACACCACAATTTCATAGGGTCATCCAACACAAAATATAAAAATATCATGCTAAACCACACGATGCACACACTGTCACCATTACACCGTGATCAAAGTGTCTACAGAGATCTCATAACAAAACCACTTGAGTAGCATAATAGATGAAGAGTATCATCTACTTATTCAACTAGATTATAAAGCTCATGATCACATAAAGATCACACCATGGGAGAGAGAGATGAAACACATAGCTACTGGTAGAGCCCTTAGCCCCGGGGGAGAACTACTCCCTTCTAATCATGAGAGACAGCAATGTCGATGAAGATGGCGGTGGAGTCGATGGAGATGGCTCTAGGGGCACTTCCCCGTGCCTGCAGGGTGCTAGAACAAAGATTTCAGTGCCCCAAAACTTGTCGGCGGCGGTGGCGGAGCTACGGAACTTTTCGTCGAAGGGCGCCGATATCTTTAGGGTTTATGTCTCAGGGGGACTTTATGGCGATAGGGCGATGACAGTGGGTGCCCGAGGGGTCCACACCACCTGCAGGCGTGACCGGGGGGGACCCGCGCCCACCCATGGTGTGGCTCCTCCTCTGATCCCTCCCGGGTCTCTTTTGGACTCTGTTGACATGTCGGAAATTCTAAGATTTTGGCTTTTGTTTCATCCAGAATATTTCCAGAACAACTTTTCTAAAATAAAAAACAGCAGAAAATAGGAACTGGCTCTGTGGCATCTTGTCAATAGCTTAGTCCATGAAAACGTCCGGAAAACGAAGGAAAACATGTGAAAACATAAAGGTGTTGGATAGAAAAAAAGCATGGAGCATCGAAATTTATAGATATGCTTGAGACGTATCAATCATCCCCAAGCTTAACTCCTTCTTGTCCTCGAGTAGGTAACTGATAACAAAATAATTTTTGAGGTGACATGATACCAACATAATCTTAATCATCTAAATTGTAAAAGCATATGCAATATGAGAACATAACTTGCCGTGGGAACAAAATGAACCTAGGAAATGGGAGTGAGAATAACTTATAACGAGGTCCACATGTCTTATACCATGCATGGGTTCAAGAGCACGAAAGATAAAACAAAGTTCACAAGCTTAGAAGAACAAATATGAAGATAAGCGAGCTTGTGACTCCACATGTGCAAATCCCGATAAACCTAAGAGATACCGCTTCCCTTTGGCATCAAGATACCAAAAAGAGAGACCGATGCTAGTATCCTAAGAAACCCGGTAGCTTTAGAGCGTGTGTAGCGTGTGGATTGAACTAAGCAAAAAAGTCAGATTCGAGTCTAACGAAACAAAATTGCTCCATGTCGAGACATCGTAGTAGTTTTCATAGACGGGGGTGCCATGAGACTACGGGTAGAGACGTGGGGGACGTGGTTGTGTGAAGGACAAAAACACAGGGTTTACCCAGGTTCGGTACGTCGCAGCAATGCGGCGTTCCTACTCCTGCAATCTCACTAATCAGGGCTAAAGCCTGTGTATACGAGTACAACGTGAGATTCAGTTTAGCTATTCGTTGAGGATCAACTTCTCGGCGAGTTAGCCTATAGCTTCTTGTCTATCTATCATATCCCCCGTCCGGCTTTATATAATAGCCGGGTTAGGGCATACAGAGTAGGAAACCTAGAAGACTACGGCAACTATTAACTTGGAAAGTAAGGAACCTGCCTTCTACTCCAAGCCAGATCACGTGGGCCGTGATCCGGGTCCTTCTAGAATCCGGCTTCTGTGCGTCAGCTTACTGGGCCGCCCAATGGACCGTAGCCCACTACCATTTGGGCCACCCGGGTAATCCGGCACTTTAGACTACCATCAGATATACCCCTATTCGGTATATATCCGACAGTAGCCCCCAAGAAGGATCGAGACTCCGTTTTCGCCGTCTTTCGCCAAATGCATCTTTTCCGAGAAATATCGGCCTGCAGTCTTGATTCTTCTTTTTCCCCTTAAAGGAGGTGGTAACGTGAAACTCGGAATCCATAAAATCCGGCTTTTCTCGCACGATCCTTCACGGAGAAGGAACTTCCTACGTCAGCGTTTAAAACTTGCTGACATAAGGGACGTTTGGGTTACAGGCGAGAAAACCCAGAAACATCTCTCTGACAGATTCTCGCGGGAAACGAGGAGATAACCATAATCATCCTGTCGATTCATTTCCCGAATTTTCAGGTGAGTGACACGCGTTGGACATCCAACTGTCAAAAGAGCCGTTAGCACGCATCGTGACGGAATTCCGGCTATAAATAGCCGTCTTCGTCCACCGTGAAAATCTTCCGCTCTTCACTTCGCACGCCATTCCCAGTGCCCAAGCTCACAGCAAGCAGCTCCCGAGCACACAGCCGCGTCCAGGACCTCACCGGAATCGACCGAGCGCCGCTATCCGATGGCCTCTCCGTCGTCTTCACCAGCCCGCACCATCGCCCAAGAAATCAACGAGATAATCAACACTATGGATCCACAACTGGATTCCCTAGTGCACACCACCGGCGACGAGCCGGCGAAGACCACGGGCACCGCAGCGGGCGAAGGAAACCTCTCCGCCACCACAGATCCTGCGGGTTCCTCCTCCGCGTCCACTCCGCCGTTTGCTCCCGAAACGGCGGAGGTAAAACTTACGCTCGTTTGGCGACGAGCTCGCAGCCGCGGAGGCCGTCGCTTCCGCCGCCGCCGGAGCCGAAGAGGAGACGGAGTCTGCCGGCAACTGGAGTGCCTGCAGCATTCCGTCGTCCCTCCTTCCGACAATGGAAAAGGAGGGGCTTGTTCTGAAGGGAAAATGGCGGCTCCCGGAGGACGAGACCGAGCCCATGCCGAATGACGGAGAACGGGTTCTCCTCTCCTCCCACCTTCTTAGAGGTATGGGTCTCCCACCTTCTGCCTTCTTCCTCCAGATCCTCTCCCACTACAACATCCAGCCACGCAACCTACCACAAAATTCCATCTTGTACTTGGCCGGATTCCAGGCCCTTTTCGAGGGTTATATAGGTATAGCGCCTAGGCTGGATTTCTGGCTGTACTGTTTCGGGGTTAAGCGGAACTCTTCGGAGGGCGCACTCCCAACTTGCGGAACCATCTCTTTTACTCTTCGGAGATTCCGAGAAGATTGGTTCCCCAAGATTAAAACATCGGAATCCGTCAAGTTTTGGACGGGTTCCTTCTTTTATCATCACGACATTTATTTTCCTGGAAAAACGTTCGGGGTTCCACCTTTTTCGAACACCACTGCTGTTCCCCAAGAAAATTGGGGAACTGAGGCAGTTCAAACCCTGCCGCCCGATCTTCTAAGGATCAAGAGGCGCATCGCCAAACTCGTCACTTCTGATCCGCCTTTAACCGGCATGGACACAGTCCTTTGCTGGTTGAATAGGCGGATCCAGCCCTTGGCCAATCACGGTGCTCGCCTTCTCTGCGAGTACACAGGAGCCAGCGATGAAATGCGGACATCCAACAAGGACTGGTCCGCAAAAGATTTGCGGCGGCGCGTGAATCAGTTGGTTGCATCACGCGACCAATATGAAGAAAGCCGGCCAATGTACACGGCCGAAAATCCGGCTCAAAGGTAAAGTTCTTCGCCTTTTGGGATTTGAATTCTTTCCCGTTTACTCGGTTTTTGTTTCTTTGACTTAGCTTTTTCTTTTCAACAGATCGCTGATCTTCCCGAGTCGGATCTTGCTTCCGACGCTGAGCTGGAAGCGTTGCGTGCCACCTTTGCTGGTGGGCGAAAGCGCAAGAAGATCACCTCTTCCCAGGAGGTCATCGATCTTGACCGAATTCCCGTCGCTACTTCCAGGTTTGAACATCTGGGTTATTTTCCTTTGTCGGAGTTTTTCTTTCATCTTCGGAGTTTTAACTTTTCCGCCATTTTGCTTTGTTTTTTAGCCTACCTGTCGTGGGATAATCACGGCAGACGTTACCGGGGGTAACTTGTCTTGGGGCAATTCGACTCTGGTGTTTGGGAGAGGGTTTAGCTCAAGGGAAACCATGGTGATACACGATCTGGTAGCCGGCAATCAAGTCGCCGAGTCTCCGATCTGAATATATTATCTCAACTCTCGTGTTACAAAGGATACTCGAATATCTCACAATTGTATGATCTCTTCTTGGACACAAGGATTATCCTGGTTCGGCCTCTCCATTGGAGATAATAGCTTACTTCCAGCTGGGATCTTATTAGTTATCGATCTTGAGGCTCGGACTGCAATGTCGCCGAGACCCCAAATCTTGGGTTACAAATATCGCCGAGACCTGGAATTTGGCTCGGGCTGACTCTCGCCGAGACCTGGAATTTGACTCAGGCCGACTCTCGCCGAGACCTGGAATTTGGCTCGGGCCGACTCTCGCCGAGACCTGGAATTTGGCTCGGGCCGACTCTCGCCGAGACCTGGAATTTGGCTCGGGCTGACTCTCGCCGAGACCTGGAATTTGGCTCGGGCTGACTCTCGCCGAGACCTGGAATTTAGGGTTTCTACTCGAAATCTCTCTCTCTCTATGACCTAGGAGCCTGCTTATATGGGCGGCTGGTCTCCTGGTCGTACAAGGTAAAAACTGGGTCATACCATATTAAGAGTCCTAATCTAGGTCTCCTGCGTGACCTCCAAGTCTTGCGTCTCCAACTTGTACAAGGTTTCCGGGTCTTCCAGAATCTTCCTTCTATAGCATCTTCCAAAGCTGAGTTACCCCCAGACCAGGCTTTGCCTCCTGACCGGGTCTCCCCCAGACCAGGCTTTGCCTCCTGGCCGGGTCTTCTTCCAGACGAGGCTTTGCCTCCTGGCCGGGTCTCACTTCTGGCTGGTCATACTTTCTTCGTCCTTAGGGGTACCAGGTTATCTTTCCCCCAACAGTAGCCCCCAAGTTTAAGCTGGATTCGAGCTGGTCTTGTTCTCCTTCATGATCTTGATTTTAGGCGTCATGTTTCAGGTGAAGCAGCAAGCTCGATCATCCAGGTTAAACTCCTGAAATAAGACAAATAATATATAAAAGGATAAAACCCGGTTATTCTTCCTGGGTTCGTACGCCTCCAGGTTTATCTCAATAACATCCCATAAATCATGTTTCTTCCTTGGTTCTTATGCCTCCAGGTTACCGAGGTGGGTCCTCTCAATATGTCGATGGTTTAGATGACCCTTTTGCAAACCTTTAACTGTAAGCCGGCTTTCGCATGGATTATCACTGCTGTACTCACTCTGTAAAACAGGGCCAGTTAAGTCCCCATGGGCATCATAACTGATTGAGATTACAGGAGAACAAACAGGCCATATAAGTGCGAGTCACATCGAGCTTAAGCAAGATAGGCAAGAATTATACTGGCGGCATAAAAGCCAGGTCTTAGGATTGCAGCTACAAACTATTCAAGTAAGAGCCCCCAAGACCCGGATCAATGTTTATAAAGTAAAGTCTTAATTGTGCAACATTACCCCATTGATCCGCATACTGTTGCGAAGAACTCTTTGGGCAACACTAACCGAAGTTGTGAAGCACTCTTGGACTAAGCTTATACTAATAGGATATTTCACAATATTGCGAAGCACTCTTGGGCCAAGCTAATATATTTTTTTGCGAAGCGCTCCGGGCCATGCTAACCGAAGTTGCGCAGCACTCTTGGGCTAAGCTAATATAATTTTTTGCGAAGCGCTCCGGGCCATGCTAACCGAAGTTGCGCAGCACTCTTGGGCTAAGCTAATATAATTTTTTGCGAAGCGCTCCGGGCCATGCTAACCGAAGTTGCGCAGCACTCTTGGGCTAAGCTAATATAATTTTTTGCGAAGCGCTCCGGGCCATGCTAACCGAAGTTGCGCAGCACTCTTGGGCTAAGCTAATATAATTTTTTGCGAAGCGCTCCGGGCCATGCTAACCGAAGTTGCGCAGCACTCTTTGGCTAAGCTAATATAATTTTTTGCGAAGCGCTCCGGGCCATGCTAACCGAAGTTGCGCAGCACTCTGGGGCTAAGCTAATATAGAATCATACTCAAAATCATCGGGGATTGAACCGGACGTACATACCATGCCGATGAAGACGTTGACCCGGCCGATTGTAACGACAGATCCGGATTCAAGCAGATCCGACTCTGGCCCCTAGCCAAAATCGTCCACCATCTTCTCTCCTTCGGGGTTGGTGTAGATCTCGCCAATGACGAGGCTCTTCATGTTCTCCCGAGCTTCTCCCGTGATGTAAACACCCTTGGATGTAGGCCCCACGGTGGGCGCCAACTGTCGTGGGATAATCACGGCAGACGTTACACCGGGGGTAACTTGTCTTGGGGCAATTCGACTCTGGTGTTTGGGAGAGGGTTTAGCTCAAGGGAAACCATGGTGATACACGATCTGGTAGCCGGCAATCAAGTCGCCGAGTCTCCGATCTGAATATATTATCTCAACTCTCGTGTTACAAAGGATACTCAAATATCTCACGATTGTATGATCTCTTCTTGGACACAAGGATTATCCTGGTTCGGCCTCTCCATTGGAGATAATAGCTTACTTCCAGCTGGGATCTTATTAGTTATCGATCTTGAGGCCCGGACTGCAATGTCGCCGAGACCCCAAATCTTGGGTTACAAATATCGCCGAGACCTGGAATTTGGCTCGGGCTGACTCTCGCCGAGACCTGGAATTTGGCTCGGGCCGACTCTCGCCGAGACCTGGAATTTGGCTCGGGCCGACTCTCGCCGAGACCTGGAATTTGGCTCGGGCTGACTCTCGCCGAGACCTGGAATTTAGGGTTTCTACTCGAAATCTCTCTCTCTCTATGACCTAGGAGCCTGCTTATATGGGCGGCTGGTCTCCTGGTCGTACAAGGTAAAAACTGGGTCATACCATATTAAGAGTCCTAATCTAGGTCTCCTGCGTGACCTCCAAGTCTTGAGTCTCCAACTTGTACAAGGTTTCCGGGTCTTCCAGAATCTTCCTTCTATAGCATCTTCCAAAGCTGAGTTACCCCCAGACCAGGCTTTGCCTCCTGACCGGGTCTCCCCCAGACCAGGCTTTGCCTCCTAGCCGGGTCTTCTTCCAGACCAGGCTTTGCCTCCTGGCCGGGTCTCACTTCTGGTTGGTCATACTTTCTTCGTCCTTAGGGGTACCAGGTTATCTTTCCCCCAACACTACCTCCCTCTACCCTAAAGCCAAAAAAGCTGAAGAGGCATAAGGTTGTGTCCAACAGAGGCCCTCATCCTTCCCCTGCTACTGCTCCGAACACGCCGATCACAATAACAGAGGATCATGCCGCAGCCCCCACCACCGAGTCTCTAGAGACCAGCCATCCCATTGTGCCGGAAACGGACACGAGGGAAAGGGCGGCTCCTGAGGTGGGAGGTCCTTCTCGGATAACTAAGGAGGAAATCCCCATCTTTGACAAGGACTTCAAGAACATCAACGATGGCCTTAGCGCGGCCGGGACTCTTTTTGCTGAGTATGCAAAAGAGTTCACTGAGAACTTAACAGGGTTACAGCGGAAGAGCCAGGTATTACCCTCAGCCCCCAAGCATTAAGTAAAATGTCTACTTTTCACTTGATGCTTTTCAATATCATGATTTTTTCATTTCCGTGTTCCAGCAAACCGCTGAAACCATTAACATGGAAGTTTTCAACAAACTTTCTGTCAAGAATAAGGAGGTTAGAAACCTTCTTTCTATTCTTGACGCTAAAGACGCAGAGCTGGCATCATCTCAGCTAAAGCCGTCGGAAACAACAGGTATATTTCGATTCTCTGAAGATCCTTATCCAGTTTTTTGTCTAAGTACTTTCCCAAGTTTTTCTAAACTCGGAATTTTGTTCCTTGCTTTCCAGCTGCTTTGGCTAAGGCCAAGGAAATAGCTGAAGATGCCGGCAATGCCGCGATTCTCCGACAGGAGAATTTGGACCTTCATAAGGATCTTATGAAGGCTCAAAAGGATCAGGAGGCCAGCAACATGGCCCTTGGGATTGCTCAATCCAAGGCCTCCCAACAGGCGGACAAGGACAAGGCTACTATCCAAGACTTGAAGAATGCCTTAACCCTGCGCCTTGAAGAAGGCTCCGAGATGGACAAGATTCTCGGTAAGTGTCGAGACATCGTAGTAGTTTTCATAGACGGGGGTGCCATGAGACTACGGTAGAGACGTGGGGTAACGGGATAGCATAGTAACACAGAACACAGGATTTTACCCAGGTTCAGTACGTCGCGACAGTACGACGTGCCTACTCCTGCACTTCTCACTAATTGAGACTAAAGCCCGTAAACAGGGTTACAATGTGAGGGTTTGGATCTAAGCTACTCGACGAGGATGAGCTTCTCAGCGAGTTGGCGTAGAGCCTCTCTGTTTCTTCGTTGTTTTGTTTATCTCCCGTCCGGCTTTATATAATAGCCGGATTAGGGCTTACAGAATAGGAAACCTAGAAAACTACGATAACTTGTAACTTGGAAAGCAAGGAATCCGTCTTCTCCTCCAAGCCAGATCACATGGGCTGTGATCCGGGTTCTTCTAGAATCCGGCTTCTGCGCGTCGGATTACTGGGCCGCCTAATGGACCTAAGCCCACTACCACTTAGGCCACCCTGGTATTCCGGCACTTGTCCTACCATCTTCTATACCCCTATTTGGTATATATCCGACAGTAGCCCCCAAGAAGGATCAAAACTCTGATTCTCCGCTATTCGCCAAATGTTCTTTGTCCGAGAAATATTGATTCAGCAGTCTTGATTCTTCTTATTCTTCATTTGAAAAAGATGGTGGCATGAAACTCGGAATCCTGAAAATCCGTCTTTTCTCTCATGATCCTTCGTGGAGAAGAAACTTCCTACGTCAGGCACTCAACCATGCTGACGTAAGCGACGTTTGAGATTTACTCGGAAAAACCCAGAAACATATCTCTGACAGATTTGCGCGGGAAACGAGGAGATAATCATCATTACTCCGTCGTTTCATTTCCCGGATTTTCCGGCGAGCGACACGCGGCAAACACCCAACGGTCAAAATAGCCGTTGGCACGCATCTAAACGGTTTTCCGGCTATAAATAGCCGTCCTCGTCCTCAACGAAAACTTTCCACACTCCCCACTGCCCACGCCATTGACGCGAACGAGCTCGAGAGCAAAGCACTGTCCCAGGCGCACTTAGCATCCAAGCACGCCGGAACGCAACGCGCCACCACGAGATGGCCTCCTCGCCGTCCTCGCCGACCCGCGCCGCCATCAACGAGCTCATCAGCGATTTAGATCCGCAACTGGGATCGCCCAAGCACACCGGCGGCGAGCCGGAGAAGACCACGGCCTCCGCGTCGGGTGACGCAAATTCTTCCGCCGCCGCGGACGTTGCGGGATCGAGCTCCGCAGCCTCCCCGCCGTTTGCTCCAGAAACGGCGGAGGAGGAGATCCTGTTTCAAGTCAACGAACATACTGCGACTGAAGAAGTAGAATTTGTCGGCGACTGGAATCCGAGTAACTCTTCCCTTGTCCTCCTTCGACAAATGTCAAAAGAGGGATTAATAGTTAAAGGGAAATGGCGAAAGTCAGATGGTGAGCTCGAGCCCAGACCAAAAGACAGAGAGTGTGTCCTCCTTACATCTCACATTACGCGAGGTATGGGTTTACCTCCTTCTGCCTTCTTCATAGACATCCTTAACTATTACGGCGTCCAACCGCATAACCTCTCTCCAAATTCCATCCTCTATCTAGCTAGCTTCCAAGCCCTTTTTGAGGGATATCTCGGAATAACTCCTAGTCTAGCTTTTTGGCAATACTGTTTTGAAGTAAAACATAACATCACAGAAGGTATTTCCCCTATCTGTGGAACCATATCTTTCATTCTTCGGAAAAATAGAGAGGATTGGTTCCCGAGAATACAAATGCCAGAACCCACCAAATCCTGGCTGGGTTCTTTCTTTTATCATCAGGACATCCCATTCCCTGGCAAGGAAATCGGGATTCCTTCATTCGTTAATTCCGCCGCCATTCCTCGAGGGAGTTGGACAGTTGAAGCAGTTGAGACATTGCCGGAAAATTTAATGAAGATAAAGCGCCGTATTGCCAAGCTTACTTCTTCCAAACCTTCCTTAACTGGGAAAGACACTGTTTTATGCTGGTTCGGACGTCGCATTCAACCCCTTTCATTTCGTTCCCGGCTTCTTTGCGAATACCAAGGGCCAGAAGATAGCATGAGGGGAACAGATAAAGCCTATACCAAGAAAGATTTTATAAAGCGACTTCATCAGCTGGTTGCCTCAAGCGCCCAAATCGAAGAAAACCTAGCCATTTATCACGTGGAAAATCGAGTTCCTAAGGTATTTATACTTTCCTTGTTTCCGAGTTTTCCTCAGATTAACTTGTATCTCCGCCTTTTGATCATGTTGTGAATTCTTTCCTAGTTCAACGAACTCGGAGGAAATGATCTTGCTTCCGATGCCGAACTCAGCGAAATACATGCTAGGTTTTACAACAACCGGAAGCGCAAAAGGCAGGTGACTTTCGAGAAAATGGTAACTGTTGACGGAATCCCTGTCGCCACCTCCAGGTATTTTACCGGGATATTCCTAGTTACCATCCTCCTTCAGTTCTTCGAGATTTTTAACTCTCGGATATTCTTCTTTCAGTCTTGCCCCAACTCCTTTGAAAACAAAGAAGCTGAAGAAACATAAAGCTGCTATCAAAGAAGAATCTTCTTCCGCAGCCATCGGCCCGAGGAATAGAACGGAAGCACAGACAGGCGAAAATCTCCGGACCTCTGCTGGAAACGAACCCGTCTCCAATTTGGACAGTAACATCCGGATAAGAGAAGAACCGTTCGACGATCTCGGATATATTCGTCCGGAGGCTAAAAAGTTCTTCGCT
The DNA here is from genome assembly GCA_028641055.1 of Alopecurus myosuroides. NCBI lineage: Eukaryota > Viridiplantae > Streptophyta > Magnoliopsida > Poales > Poaceae > Alopecurus > Alopecurus myosuroides. The sequence continues at coordinate 250,711,991 of CM054063.1, read as the reverse complement.
CCTGCCCCTCTAATTCGTCCTTGGCCACAGGGCGGATTAGTTGTTCGCAATGATATTGTATTTTCCCCTCGCCAGGTCTTACAAGATGGCCTTCATCACGTTGGGATTCTTTTTACTGAATATGCCAAAGAATTCAACGAGAACTTGGCCGATTTGCGAGAAATGAGCCAGGTGATACCTCTAGCCCCCAAGCATTAAGTTGAAAATCTGAATTCTTCTTAATGTTTCATTATATGCTTGTTCATACTTAAGCATTTTGGCTTTCATTTCCGTATTCAGCATTCCGCAGATGCCATAAACTTGGAAGTTTTTAAGAAGCTTAATCTCAAAAGCAGAGAAGTAAAAACCCTTCAATCTATGATTGAGTTGAAAAGCAACGAGCTGGCGTCATCTCAGCTACAATTGTCTAAAACAACAGGTATGTATTCTCTGCAGTTTTTATCCGGATAACATTTGTCCCGAATTTTCATAAGCTCGAAATGTTTTTGTGTCCCCTAGCTGCTTTAGCAAAAGCCAACAAAATAGCCAAGGACGCTAGCGATGTATCTCGGCTCCGTGCAGAAAACTCGAGCCTTCGCAAGGAACTTACGAAAGTTCAAAAAGACCTGGAAGCCAGTAATCTGGCCCTTGGGATTGCTCAATCCCAGGCTTCTTTGCAAGCGGCGGAAAATAAATCTATTATCCATGATTTTGAAAGTATGCTATTCCCGCGCATGAAAGAAGGCACCGAAATTGACAAGGTTCTTGGTAAGTTAGTTCCTTTTACCAATTTCTCCATGTCTTACTTTCTTTTATTTTGTGGCCTAAACTTGTTTCTGCCATCAAAACAGGGAATATTCCAGGCATTTCTCGGATTGAGAAAATCCGAGCTTTTGGAGAAGTATGGAACGCGATCAGAAATGCAGGAATGCAATTGATTAATAAATTCCTTCCCGCAAGTACTATAGATTTCTCGGAAGTTTACAAACTCCCGGGTGCCATCATGGAAGTTGCGGGATCGAAGGAATTCATCCTACGCTCCGCTGCACGAGGTGGTGCGCGCATGGCACTAGGCCTTATGCGCCTGCACTATCCTGATGCAAAATCTTGGCGCGTGGCCTCTGGTGTCCCTCAAGGGTATACAGAGGATCAGCGAACCGCCATCTTTGATGAAGTCAAAGGCCACGCCACCAAGATTGCTTCCATGGTTAACATTTCTATCACTTATCCAGAAGAAGAGGTTCCCGCGGTCCCCGAAGATGAAAGCAGCGAGGAAGACTCGGATGCTTGAAGGACTGCCTTTAACCTGGATGATGGATTTGTATAATAGGAGCGCTATTTACACTATAATTCATACTGTAACGCTTCTATTTCATTTGTCGAAACAAGATCTCCGCCTTTTGCAGCTTTGAATTATGCAATTCCTTGCAAGTTTGTCGGGTTGAATTGCTCCCTTATCTACTAAGTTCTCTGGCATATGTGTTTTGACTGTCTTTAGTGTTTTAAATGACTCGATAGTATTATGATCGTCATGACGAGTAACTGGGTATAACCAATCAGTTAGAACTCGAAAACATGGACCATACTAAAGGCATTTGTACTAACCTGATCCAGTGACCCAACATATATTCGATCAGGTAATGCTTAAAGATTTGTAAGGAACTTTCTTGAAACTTGGGCACGCAGGCACAATCCGAGTTTCCTTTAGCCATTAACATGCTGAAATCTTTCAGTTTTTTAACGCCGAGCACGCAGGCACAATTCGGGTTAACATTGAGTATTTTGTAAGATCATTGGGAAATAGAAAAGGTGGAAACATGCTTTTACTATAATGAACTTGTAAAAAACATGGATATCAGAATTCCAATGACTTTATTTCATGATCTCAAAAGATGTTTACATAGATATTGAACTAAGTATAGAAGGGACGTAACTGCTGGATGCTCCAAGGTCTCTTTGTCTCTCCTAGCTCATCATCTATCTTTCTCTTTCTTTTGCGATTCGGTTTCTCGGGATCGTCTTCCGTATCTCGAATGTCAACAAGATAGTATGATCCATTTTTCATGGCTTTACTTATGACAAATGGCCCTTCCCATACCGGGGCTAATTTGTGCTTCCTTTGCTGCACCAACCTCAGCACTAGGTCACCTTCTTTAAAAGAACGATGTCTGATTTTCCGACTATGGTAACGTCTCAAACCCTGCTGGTAAATGGCGGACCTTTGAAGCACAAGCTCTCGTTCCTCTTCTAGGAGATCAACAGCATTTTGTCGTGCCTCTTCGGCGTCTAATTCGTCAAAATCTTGCACTCTTGGACTATCATGGATCATATCTGTTGGGAGAATAGCTTCCGCGCCGTAAACTAGGAAAAACGGGGTTTGCCCGGTTGACCTATTTGGCGTCGTTCTTATACTCCAAATCACGGAAGGCAACTCTTCTACCCATGCTCCGGCCGCTCTGTGAAGAGGAGTTTCGAGTCTTGGGCGTATTCCTTGCAGGATTGAGCTATTCATTCGCTCAACCTGTCCATTGGATTGCGGGTGTGCCACAGATGCTAGATCTAGGCGAATTCCCGTTTGTCGGCAATATCTTGCCAACTCTCCAATGGAGAAATTTGTCCCGTTGTCGGTTATTATGTTGTGTGGCACACCGTATCTCATCACCAAGTCGATGATGAAATTTCTAGCAGTTGCACCATCCAGCTTTTTGATGGGTTTGGCCTCCACCCATTTGGTGTACTTATCCACTGCTACTAGCAAATGAGTAAGTCCACCTCTTGCGGTTTTGAATGGTCCCATCATATCTAGCCCCCAGACCGCAAACGGCCACGTAATGGGGATAGTTTTAAGTGCTTGGGCCGGCAAATTGGTCTGCTTAGCGTAATATTGACATCCTGCACATGTATTAACTATATGCTCGGCATCTGTCTTGGCTGTTAGCCAGAAAAAACCCGCGCGGAATGCTTTTTTGACTATGCTTTTTGATTGAGCATGATGTCCGCAATCGCCGGCGTGGATTTCTTCCAGTATTTCTCTTCCTTCTTCTGGTGAGATGCACCGCTGAAAAATTCCAGAAATACTGCGTTTATATAAGCAGCCATCAATTACTGTGTATCCTTTGCATCGACGCTGTATTTGTCTTTGCAAGACTTCGTCTGCTCCTTCCGGGTACTTCTGATTGACTAAGAAGTTTAAGTACGGAATTGTCCAGTCCGGTTTAACGATCATGACTTCAATCGATTCAGACGCCAGAGGGTAATCAACGTCTCCACCTTTTATGGATGGCTCATGTAAGTGCTGAACGAATACTCCTGGCGGTAAGGTTTTTACCCTTTCTGATCCCATGCGAGCTAACGCATCCGCGTTCCAGTTTTCCTCCCTTTTGATGTGAAGGACCTCGAATCCAAAGAAACAGATGGCGAACTCGTCTACCGTTCTCCGATATTCGGCCATTATAGGGCTTTTTGCATCCCAGGTTTGGTTGAGCTGATGCTGCACCAAATCCGAGTCGCCATAGCACAGGATGCGCTTCACTCCTATTTCTTTTGCGATATGCAAGCCGTGAAGCAAAGCTTCGTATTCTGCCACGTTATTACTGGCGTTGAAGTGTATTTGCAACACGTACTCCATTGTGTCTCCCTTAGGAGATTTTAAGACTACGCCAGCCCCAGCTCCTTCCTTCATCTTGGATCCGTCAAAATGCATGATCCAGTACTCGGACTCCGGCATTGGTGTTTTTTTCATTGCTTCTGTCCAGTCGGCAACAAAATCTGCCAAAACCTGGGATTTTATGGCCGTCCTTGGCTGGTACTTAATGTCGAAGGCTGCCAGCTCAATGCCCCATTTGGCTACTCGACCGGTTGCCTCTGCATTGTTTATAATGTCTCCTAGTGGTGCTTTACTAACCACTGTTATGGAATGCCCTTGGAAGTAATGGCGTAGTTTTCTAGATGCGAAAAATACACCATACGCCAGTTTCTGGTAGTGTGGGTACCTTTGTTTTGACTCGGAAAAAACTTCGCTTATGTAATATACCGGATGTTGGTCTGGTATGCTTTGTTCTTCCTTTAACCGTTCCACAACGATTACCGCACTAATAACCCGATTTGTAGCCGTAAGGTACAATAACATGGGCTCTTCGTCTTTTGGGGATGCCAAAATCGTAGCTTTCATCAAGGTTTCCTTCAATTGAGTCAGCGCCGCATCGGCCTCTTCTGTCCATTCGAACTTGTCGGATTTTTTCAGCAGCTTGTAGAGTGGTAATGCTTTATCCCCCAACCGACTAATAAATCTGCTAACGGCAGCTGCGGAACCCGTCAATCTTTGGACATCTTTGACGCAGGTAGGTTTTGTGATGTTCAAGATTGCCTTGATCTTTTCCGGGTTAACTTCTATTCCTCTGTGAGAAACGATGAAACCCAGAAGTTTTCCTGAGGGAACCCCGAATACGCACTTAGATGGATTCAACTTCATCTTGTAGGTGCGTAAGTTTTCGAAAGTTTCTCGCAAATCCTCAAGGAGTGTATCTTTTTCCTTGGTTACGACAGCAATATCGTCCACATAAACATGGACATTTTTTCCAATCTGACTATGCAAACAACATTGCATGCAACGCTGGTAGGTTGCACCTGCGTTCTTCAGGCCAAACGGCATGGTTACGTAATAATACGTCCCGTATGGGGTTATGAAAGAAGTCTTAATTTGATCTTACTTTTTCATGCGTATTTGGTGGTACCCGGAGTATGCATCCAAAAAGCACAAAAGCTCAGAGCCTGCTGTGGCGTCTATTATTTGATCGATTCGTGGTAATGCGAACCTATCTTTCGGACACAATTTGTTCAAGCCTGTGTAATCTATACACATTCTAAGAGCAGTAGTGTCTTTCTTCGGTACTAATACCGGATTTGCGGACCAGTCAGTATGGATCACTTCCTTGATGAAATCCGCTGCTAAAAGCCGGATAATTTCCTTGCCAATAGACTTCCGTCTTCTTCCGTCAAATTGACGGAGACCTTGTTTGACGGGTTTTGATCCAGGAATAACCTTAAGTTGGTGCTCAGCAAGTTCCCTGGGTACACCTGGCATGTCAGCTGGACACCAGGCAAAAATATCCCAGTTCTCACGGAGGAACTTGATGAGCTCGCCTTCCTATTTATCAGTCATCCCAGTCCCTACGACGACAAATTTTGTCGGATCTTTGGGATCTAGGATTACCTGTCTTGTATTCTCGGATGCCTTGAAGCTGTCTGTTGGCTTTCGCGTTTCTTTTCCTGCCGGCATTTCTGACGGCGATACCTCCTTGGCTAATTCCTTCAGTTCTTCCTTTGCTATAACTCTCTGAGCGCAAAGGGCGTTTTCTTTCTCCAACTCATTTGCCAGCTTAAAATCACCAGCTATAGTGATTACTCCTCCCTTGGGTCCTGGCATCTTCAGCTTGTTATAAATATAACAGGATCTTGCCATGAATTTGGCGAAAGCTGGACGTCCGAGTATTGCGTGATACACGCTTTCGAACGGCACTACTTCGAAGGATACTTTTTCCTGCCGGAAGTGATCTTTATCTCCGAAGGTGACATCTAGGGAAATTTCTCCTAGGGATCGTGCTTGCCTGCCAGGGACGATACCATGGAAGCGTATATTGCTGTAGTTGAGCTGAGACTCGGAAATCTTCAGGTGCTTCAGTGTATCCAGGTACATTATGTTAATGCTGGATCCTCCATCCATCAGCACTCTTCTTAGCCTAGTATTTTGAACAATAGGGCTTACAACAAGAGCTTGTGTGCCGGGTTCAGGGATATTTCCGGGATGATCAGACTGATCCCAGATTATCGGTGTATTGGAGTACTTCAAGAATTTCGGGGTTGTCGGAACAACCGCGTTTATTTCTCGAAGTGTTCTTTTTGCCACCTTTGCTGATGGGGTTGCTAAGAAAGTTAGCATTGCTTCTCCATCAACTCTCGGAAACTTGGGTTCGCCTTTACGCTGTTGTTCCTGGATTTTTTCGTCAGTGTCCGATTCACTGTCTTCTTTGTCAGCTTCTGGATTTTGTTTGGCGGGTTTCCTTTTGGAACCCTTCCCTTTATTTCCGGACCCTGCACTGCCTTTCATGTGCTTATTCAGCCGGCATTGCGCGTTTGTATGGGTGGGTTTCCCAAATTGCGAGTGGTGAACGCAAGGTTCCGACTTAATCCTTTCCCATTCCTCTGGAGTGTAATTGATTGGATCTGGGTTGCGTCCTTTCCACTTATTTCCCTTTTCTCCTCCAAAGGCTATGTTCACCTCTTTGGGCTTTGTCGTTGTTTCTGGAGTGGCTTTTTTGTCAGAACGAGGAGTTTTCTTGGCGAGTATCAATGATTCAATATTGCCTCCTCTTGCTCTGATGTCATCCTCAGCCGCGGCATGCTCATTGGCGGTTGTAAGCATGGATTCTAGATCCTTGTGCTTTTTGGAACCAACCATGAACGGTACAAGTCCGGGTTTTAGGCCATTGACGAAAGCATGCATTACTTGTACGTCAGTTACTCCAGAGCAACTATTCTTCATTGCTGTCCATCTGGAGATGAAATCCACGTATGGTTCATCCTCAAATTGCGTGCAACGGTTTAGCTGGTTGATGCTATTCGGGCGTTTGTATGTTCCCCGGAAATGCTGGGTAAATACTCTAGCCATATCGTCCCAGCTGTCGACTGTTCGTGACGGTAATCCATTGATCCAATCTCTGGCTCCGTCCAGCAGCATTAGGGGAAGAAACTTGACAGCTTCCAAGTCTGTCCCATTGTTGATCTGGACGGCTGTATAGTAATCCGAGAGCCAGGTATCCGGGTTTGTGCTGCCAGTGTATTTCTGGTACGTTGGACCGACCTTGGCAAAGCCAGAATGCAGCATTATTCTTCGGATCCTGTCGGTAAAACATTTAGGACCAAAGTATAGATCATCTTTTTCTGCTCTGTCAATGTGTGCAGAATATCTTCCGGCTGAATGGACAGAAGGGGATCTGCTCCTTTCTCTTCCATTGTTGCGCGAACGCGCTCTTCCGGGATTGTTTCTATCTCTTCCGTGTTCACGCCCTTTTGGATTAGGCGGAGTTCTACTCCTGTGCCTTTCTTTGTCCTTAGGCGGTGTCCGGGATCTCTCACGCATGTGAGATATATCGTATCTTCCAGCTTTCTCAGCTGGGTTTCTCGGAGGTGGCATTATTTTGCCGTCTTTCCGGTGTTTGTCTTCCCGATCATGGGGTTTATACCCATCTTTCGGGAGATGGGATCCGGTTTTAGACGCTGCATCCCGGTTGTCGGGGTTTTTCTTGTCTTTTCTCGGATCCTCTTTTTATCTTTTGAGTTGTCTGAATCCCCGGGTTCTTCCGGTCCAGGTGCTCCAGCAGCGCAAGTGGCTGTCTTGCATAGGGCGGAATTATCATGCAGCCTCCCTGATCGCTCTTGAGCGCGCTGTTGTTGCTGCAATGCTTTTCCTAGGAAAGCATACACCCCTTGGAGTTTTTCCCCGTTGGAATATAGATCGTTATTAAGAATCGCGAACGCTGCTTCCGCGTTTTCTGATGCGGTCTTGTATATTGGTTCGCCCTTGGCATCTTTGCCGTTTACCTGCTTTTGCCAAGACGGGTTATGGAACCTTTCTTTTGGCGGCAGTTCTTCCGGTCTTGCGATGCCGGGTAACCTAGTAGGTTTTAACGCGGATCTATTCTTTCTCTCGTACTCCTCTATTTCTTCCTTCATGACCTTGATGTCATTATGGGTTTGTTGGAGATGTTGCCGAGATCTGAGTAGATGTTGCTGTTGCCGTTGGAAAGCTTGTCTCCTGGCTTCCAGCATCTCAGGGGGTTCATCTGGTCCCACTGGTGTTTGCAATAGCTCTTGCTCTTCCTGTTCCGTCATTGGTGGAGCAGTGATTTCCTTAGATTTCTTCTCCGCAGGCTTTGTTCCGCTAACATCTCCAACTTCCAGGTTTTCATCAGCGAGATCAGCTGATTTTTTCTTCCGGATTTTGTATTGGAGTTTTTTAGAAGCACAGTGCTTTTTCTTGGAAGAGGGAGGTTTTTTGACAGGCTCATCTTCTGTCATCTCCTTGACACTGGGGAATATCGGAGAAGTTTCTCCGTCTTCTCTCTCTTCCACTGGCGGAGGTGTTTTAGGGCTTTCCTGGCTGCCGGCGTCCGTGGTATCAGCCGGTTTCGCCATTAAGACTTCATGGAATCCCTCTTGAAAGGATTTAACCTTTCTTACGAAGGCGTCCTCATCTTCGTCTTCAGAGTCGAAGTTATCCGATCCGGTTTCCGACTCCAACCTCGCCTCAATGGCGGCAAGCACGGATTCTGCTTCCGAGTTCATCGTCTTGTTGATGGATGTCGGATCTTCCGCCTCTGTGACGGGTATTTGATCTTCCGTCTCCATGACGGGTGCGTTGTTGTCTGCCTCTTGCACGGGATTTCCATCATTCGTGTTTTCGGCGATTTCGGATTGCACCATGCCGATAAAGTGTGTATCACTTTTTTGTCGGCGATCTGAGCAGAATCCGGCATCATAGTCATCTTCGACTGGGTATAGGGCGGGTGGGATAAATTTGCTTCCACCGCAAAACCCCATTGCTTCTGCAGTTAGCCCGATAAAGATGTTAGCAGATCCTATCGGTAGCACGCAGGCACTTACCAGGTGGTTTTGCGCCGGTATGTAGGATCCGTTGTCGAGGAAGCGCCCGACGTCGTTGTCGAACTCCAAGCTTCCGACAGTGATTGATCTTCCGATTCCGCCAAGTATCCCAGATCGGAATCTTACGCCTGACGTCGTTTGCCCCACGGTGGGCGCCAACTGTCGAGACATCGTAGTAGTTTTCATAGACGGGGGTGCCATGAGACTACGGTAGAGACGTGGGGTAACGGGATAGCGTAGTAACACAGAACACAGGATTTTACCCAGGTTCAGTACGTCGCGACAGTACGACGTGCCTACTCCTGCACTTCTCACTAATTGGGACTAAAGCCCGTAAACAGGGTTACAATGTGAGGGTTTGGATCTAAGCTACTCGACGAGGATGAGCTTCTCGGCGAGTTGGCGTAGAGCCTCTCTGTTTCTTCGTTGTTTTGTTTATCTCCCGTCCGGCTTTATATAATAGCCGGATTAGGGCTTACAGAATAGGAAACCTAGAAAACTACGGTAACTTGTAACTTGGAAAGCAAGGAATCCGTCTTCTCCTCCAAGCCAGATCACATGGTCTGTGATCCGGGTTCTTCTAGAATCCGGCTTCTGCGCGTCGGATTACTGGGCCGCCTAATGGACCTAAGCCCACTACCACTTAGGCCACCCTGGTATTCCGGCACTTGGCCTACCATCTTCTATACCCCTATTTGGTATATATCCGACAGTAAGTTGCTATCATTTACCGGTTTTTCCATGTCTTGATTTCCTTCTCTGTTTTTTCGCTAACCTTTTGGTTGTTTGTATGAAAAAACAGGAGATAACCCAGAACTTACTCGGATTGAAAAAATCCGAGCTTTTGGGAAAGTATGGACTGCGATCAGGGCTGTAGGCATGCAGCTGGTCAACAAGTTCCTTTCCTCAAGAACTGGGGAATTCACGGAAGTTGAAAAACTTCCGGAAGCTATCCTGGAGGTGGCGGAATCCAACGAGTCCACATTGCGCTCTGCAGCACGGGGTGGTGCACGCATGGACTTAGGCCTTATGCGTATGCATTACCCTAGTGCCAAATCTTGGCGCGTGGCGTCCGGTATCCCTCTTGGATACTCGGAAACCCAGCGGACCACCATCTTCGACAAGATCAAGGGTCATGCCACCAAGATCGCCTCCATGGTGAACATCTCCATCACCTATCCGGAAGAAGCGATTCCCGAAACCCCCGAGAACGACAGCAGCGATGAAGACTCGGATGCCTGAAGGATTCTGCTTAACCTGGATGGTAGAAGTAGAAAATAGGAGCATTACTGAACTTTACAATGTAAACTTATATTGTAATGCTTCTATCCTTTTGTATAAACAAGTACTCCGCCTTTTGCAGTTTAATTATGAAATCCTTTGCAAGTTTTCCGGGTATTTATATTCCTTTATCTTCTAAGTTCTCTGGCTTATGTGTTTTAACTGTCCTTAGTGTTTGAAATGGCTCAATAGTATTATGTATCGTCATGCCGAGTTACTGGGTGAAACCAATCAGTTCAAACTCGGAAACATGGATCATACTAAGGGCATTTTTACTAACTAGCTGCAGTGACCCAACACACAAACAATCAGATAATGCTTAGAGAACAGTAAGGAATTTTTTGAATGAAACTTGGGCACGCAGGCAGAATCCGAGTTTGCTTTAACCTTTGGTAGGCTAAAAATCATTCAGTTTTTAAACGCCGAGCACGCAGGCACAATTCGGGTTAACATTGAGTATTTTGTAAGATCATTGGGAAATAGATAGGTGGAATCATGTTTTGAACTATAATAAACTTGTAAAAAACATGGATATAAGAATTCCGACAACTTTATTTCATGATCTCAAAGATGTTTACATAGAATTGAACTAAGTATAGAAGGGACGTAACTGCTGGATACTCCAGGGCCTTTTTGTCTCTCCTAGCTCATCATCTATCTTTCTCTTTCTTTTGCGATTCGGCTTCTCGGGATCATCTTCCGTATCGCGAATGTCAACAAGATAATATGATCCATTCTTCATGGCTTTACTGATGACAAATGGTCCTTCCCATACTGGGGCCAGTTTGTTCTTTCTTTGCTGCACCAAACTTAGCACTAGGCCACCTTCTTTAAAAGAACGATGCCTGATTTTCCGACTATGATAACGTCGTAAATCTTGCTGATGGATGTCGGATCTTTGAAGCACAAGTTCTCGTTCCTCTTCTAAGAGATCGACGGCATCCTGTCATGCTTTTTCGGCATCCGAGTCATCGAAATCTTGCACTCTTGGGCTATCATGGATCATGTCCGTTGGAAGGATTGCCTCCGCACCATAAACTAGGAAAAACGGGGTTTTCCCTGTTGACCTGTTCGGTGTTGTTCGAATACTCCAAAGCACGGAAGGTAGCTCTTCTACCCATGCTCCAGCTGCTCTATGAAGAGGAGATTTGAGTCTTGGACGTATTCCTTGCAGGATTGAGCTATTCATTCTTTCAACCTGTCCGTTGGATTGCGGGTGTGCCACAGATACGAGATCTAGGCGAATTCCCGTTTGTCGGCAATATTTTGCCAACTCTCCAATGGAGAAATTTGTCCCGTTGTCGGTTATTATGCTGTGTGGAACGCCGTATCTCATGACTATGTCAATGATGAAATTTCTGGCAGTTACACCGTCAAGCTTTTTGATGGGTTTAGCCTCCACCCACTTGGTATATTTGTCCACAACTACAAGTAGATGTGTAAGTCCGCCTCGTGCAGTTTTGAATGGTCCCATCATATCTAGCCCCCAGACCGCAAAGGGCCATGTAATGGGGATAGTTTTGAGTGCTTGGGCTGGCATATTAGTCTGCTTGGCGTAATACTGACATCCTGCACATGTATTTACTATGTGCTCAGCATCTGTCTTGGCTGTTAGCCAGAAAAACCCGGCACGGAATGCTTTTTTAACTATGCTTTTTGATTGAGCATGATGTCTGCAATCCCCGGCATGGATTTCTTGCAGGATTTCTCGTCCTTCTTCTGGTGAAATACATCGCAGAAAAATTCCGGAAGTGCTGCGTTTATACAGGCAATTGTTAATTACTGTGTATCATTTGCAGCGACGCTGGATCTGCCTTTGCAACACTTCGTCTGCTCCTTCCGGGTACTTCTGATTAACTAAGAAGTTTATATATGGGATTGTCCAATCCGGGTTGACGAGCATAACTTCAATTGACTCGGAAGCTAGAGGGTAATCAACATCTCCACTTTTTATCGATGGTTCGTACAAGTTTTGGACGAATACACCTGGTGGTAGGATTTTTACCCTTTCCGATCCCATGCGGGCTAACGCATCTGTGTTCCAATTTTCCTCCCTTTTAACATGGAGTACTTCGAATCCAAAGAAACAAATGGCGAACTCGTCCACCGTTCTCTGATATTCGGCCATTATAGGGCTTTTTGCGTCCCAAGTTTGGTTGAGCTGATGCTGTACCAAATCTGAGTCACCGTAGCACAAAATGCGCTTGACGCCTATTTCTTTTGCAATATGCAAGCCATGAAGCAGAGCTTCGTATTCTGCCACGTTGTTGCTGGCATTGAAGTGTATTCGTAATACATACTCCATTGTATCTCCTTTAGGGGATTTTAAAACTACACCAGCTCCAGCTCCCTCCTTCATCTTGGATCCGTCAAAGTGCATGATCCAATACTCGGACTCCGGCATTGGTGTTTTCTCCATTGCTTCCGTCCAGTCGGCGACATAATCTGCCAAAACCTGGGATTTTAATGCCGTCCTGGGCTGATACTTAATGTCGAAGGCTGCTAGCTCGATGCCCCATTTGGCCACTCGGCCAGTCGCCTCCGCATTGTTTATTATATCCCCTAGTGGTGCTTTACATACCACTTTTATGGAATGTCCTTGGAAGTAATGGCGAAGTTTTCTGGATGCGAAAAATACGCCATATGCCAGTTTTTGATAGTGTGGATACCTTTGTTTGGACTCGGAGAAAACTTCACTTATATAATATACCGGATGCTGGTCTGGTATGCTCTGTTCGTCTTTCTTCCGTTCCTCAACAATTACTGCACTGATAACCCGGTTTGTGTCGTGGTGGTGTCACGGCAGATGCCATGGGATGGCTAAAGATGTGGGGACGAAGGACGCTGGAGGTGCTCGGGGAGAGATCACGCGACGAGTAGCCGCGTGAGGTACGAAGTAAACACTGCAAACAACACGATCTACCCAGGTTCAGGGGCCTCGTGAGGAGGTAAAACCCCTACTCCTGCCTTTCTTTGTGTATTTTGGTGTCTCACCGAGTAGCCACAGTACAATGTTCTTGCTACCGAGTAGCCACTCTCCTCTCTAGGTGATGAACTAGGTCAAGAAACTAGGGTTTGCTCCGTTCCAGTATGCGATGCCTCACGCAGGAGGCGGCGGGGCACCTTATATACACGGTGCCCAGCCGGATACGTCCAAACATGGACAAGTGTCGACATAGTGTGCACATCGTCCTTCTTCCGGGTTCCCGCTGACAGCTTTGGTTCCTAATCTTGGCTGCATCTGGAAAGTCGTTGGGCAAAACAAGGGGACAGACCGGTATCACTGTGCCAAACACAGAGTAGGGCCCCCTTATCCTGCGACGGCCTGCTTCCATGCTGTCACTGTCAGGCAGGCCGGTCCCAGATGAACAGTAGTTCGAATGCTGCCAAGTACGGACCCAGGATACGCGGGATCCTGTGTCAGAACGGCTCCTTTGACTTTCTGGCCCGAGTAGGTTCCCGCCAATTTTACTCGGGCCAACTCTTCTACTCGAAAGGACAGAACTTGATTGATATCTCCTTCTGGTCATCTTGAGGTGAGACCGAGTAGCAGTCGACCGGGTAGCGGGTACCGGGTAGTCGGCTACTCGACCAAACCTCTCTTCTGTAAGTCGCCTTTACCACTTGCCTTTACCCTACTCGGGGTAACCCCCCGACAGCAGTCCCCGAAGCTGGTTGAGTCTTGCGAACTCGTTCACTAGGCTCTGCCAGCTTAAAACCAATCTTTGCCTCGTAGCCCTTGAACCTCAAGATGCCGAGTAAACGACCTCCGAGTAGTACTCTAGAAAGTGCCTTGAGTTTCCTGTCTTCCGAATAACACCTGCTTTCTACTCTGTAACCGAGTAAAAAGACTTAGAGAATTTCTCCTCTGGCGTCTTTGCAGCGCAGAGCACGATCCAGCCTTCCGCTCGGCAACTGGACACGTGTCAAGCATCCGTGACCCCGTCGTTTCGCTGCCACGACACGACGTGCCACGCGCCCAGTTTTCACGGGGCGGGCCCACTGGCTCGTTATGTCCCATCACGCGCAGTAATTGGCCACGATCTGGTAGTGGGATCTGCTGCGGCCGTTACGCGCGCGCCTCGCGCGTGCGTGCGTTTCCAGCCGGCCACAGACCCCACCACACGCCACGATCGATCCCACTTCCCCGATGGTAACGGTAAACCGCGGAGAGGATATAAATACCTCCGCCGGTAACTTCCTTTTCTCCTCCCTTCGCACTTTTCCCCTTTCGTCTCTCTATTCTTCTCCGCCGCCGAGCTCTCCGCCGCCGCGCAACCTTTCGCGCCCCTGCGGATTCTTTTCTTCCACCCAATCTCTCCGACTCTCCACCATCCGCGCTCCCCTTGCCATGGCTGCTCGCGCCGGCTGGGCTGGTTCGCACATCACCGCCGAGGATTGCGCCTGGCTCGTGAACACCCGGAGGGTTCCTCCCGGTGTTCAGTGCCGGCCGTCCGACGGCGAGCTCGTGCCAACCCCGCAGGAGGGCGAGCACGTCGTGTTCTTGTCGCACTTTGAGCGCGGATTCGGCCTGCCGGCCTCCGACTTCCTCCGCCGCTTCCTCGACCACTTCGGTCTCCAAATGCACCACTTGCCACCAAACGCCGTCGTCTTCCTCGCCTACCATGCCGTGGTGTGCGAGGCCTTCCTTGGTATCCATCCCACGACGGATACCTGGCTGAAGTACTTCCACCTTCGCCAGCAGACGACCGGGAAGAAGGAAGGCGCGGGCGTGCCACGCGCAACTGACACCGGCTGCGCCATGATGGTGCAGCGGTCAGGAACTAACCATCCCCGTATCAAGGGGTTGGAATCCGTCCGAATGTGGCAGAAGACGTTCCTCTACGTCAAGAACATCCCCGCCACCGAAGGAGGAAAGGTAACTGACCGAATCAATCTTCCCGCTTGGAGCAATCGTGCTCCCACCGGGAAGAACTGGAAGTCGAAGCCCTCCAATGACCTCAACGCGATGGAGATAGAGGCGCGGCTCGGGGTCCTAATCAACGAGGGCCTCAAGAGTGATGATCCCGCGGCGTGCTGGATCAAGAATCGCGTTCTGCCTCTGCAAGACCGCTGTCACCTGATGTGCTATATGGGTGGCCCCCGCGACTGCACCAGAACGACCACCATCGAGCTCGACAACGCGGATGTTCCTGAGCACGCAAGGGCCATCCTGACGACGAACCTCGGCGAGCACTGGCAGTATGGGTTCATCCCATTCAGCCGCACGAAGCCGATTCCGCGGGTACGCTCTTCTTTCTCTGCTTTCTGTATATGTATTCCGAGTAGCAAACTTCCTCTTCTCGCCGCGACTAGCAACCGCATTCGGTACCGAGTAGAGTACTTAGCTGAATTGCTTAGGCTTAGTGTGCTTCGTGCCTGCACGCCTTGTCGGGTAACCTACTCGGGAGCCATTTTTAGGCTTAATATGCTTGATGGCTGCACGCCTTTTCGAGTAGGATGTTTAGTAAGTTTGCCTAGGCTTAGTGTGCTTTGTGTTTGCACGCCTATCCGAGTAGAGTGCCTTCCTGCTACTCGGCTAATATGTGATATTTCTTTGTTCTTCAGGTCCTCAATCGCCAGCTCATGGAAAGCTGTGAACGTTTCGAAGGCAATTGGTTTGCTGATCGAACGGAGGACGATGATGCCTCTTTTGAGGCTGCAGATCAGATCAATCTCCCCCACTCCCCCACGATGGAGAGGCAGCGCGCAGAATCGTCTCTCCGCGACTGGCCTGAGGATGAAATCGAAGGTAACTGCGTACTCACTTTGCTTGTTCTCGAGAAGCATCAATCCATTGTTTGCTGTTTCTGATTCGATCCTCTTCTTTTCCTGAATCCGCAGACGACGTTGATGAGGAGAACGAGAATGAGGACGAGGACGAGAACGAGGGCGATAGAGCCCTTGAGGTCAATCCTCTTTCTGTCGCTGCACCCGCTACTCGCAAGCGGACTGGCAGCGGCGCCGTAGAGCCCCCCGCCAAGAAGAAGAAGCTGACCGAGAAGGCGACCAAGAAGGTCGTGAAGAGACCAAGGCGAATAATTTCCTCCACCACCGCGTAAGTTTCTTCTCGGTTGCATGTTTCAGTTTATCCTGCTTTTCTCGGTTGCCTCCCAATTCTTTTGCTTCACTGTTTTCTCTCGTTTTTCTCTGCCCTTTTCTTATCTCTGATTCCAATTTCCCTTTCAGTGCCCCCTTGAACGCGGATGCCGCTCTTGCATCCAGCGAGACTCAAAAGAAGACTGCCATTGATGTCGACAAACTGATCGACCTCGATGGCGACGAGAACAATGCCGCCAATGCATCCACCGAGGGCGCTGATGCCCAAAACGCTGAGCCAGAGCCGCATGATGCTGCTCATCAGGAGAAACCACCTTCCCCTCCAGCCGCCGAGGGGAACCAAGACCAAGATACGGAGATGCGCCACGATGCCGCCGTCGAGCGGCCAGGAGCAGAACAGGAGCAGCCAGCCACGGATGCTGCCGGACAAGGGGATCCCGCTGACGAGCAGCGGGTAGAAGATGCCGCCATGACTGAGGAGTATCCCCTGAGCAGTGCGCAACCAGGCGCTGCTCCGAGTAGCGCCCAACCAGATGCTGCACAAGGTGACGGATCCGTGGCGCCACCCATTGATCAAGGCACTGCACCGCCAGATTCCTCCTTGGTGCCGCAGACCAGGAAACAAGCCCTAGATGCTCTGAAGGATGCAGTCGAGAAAAGAGCATCCGAGAAGAAGGACACCGAGACTCAGAAGTCCGAGAAGCCAACCTCTGAGAAGCCACCTGCTCAGAAAGAGACAGCAAAGAAGAAGGCTGCCGACAAGCCGCCGTCGACATCAGCTGGCCAGTCCAAGCAGCTGGTTATCCGCAACCCTAGTGCGGTTCCTGCCGCCGCTAGCGTAGCCGATCAGGCCCTCTACCCGGATTATATGGTGAAGGTCAGCCAACAGCGCCAGATTGGCCTTTCCGTCGAGGACCGGAAGATTGCTCTTACCAAAGGAAGGAAAGCCGTGGCGACGGACTCCAGGCCCCCGGCCCCCGTCTCCATTGCTTCTCGGGGAGCTCAAGACCAAGCGATAACATCCCAGAGCCTCGAGCAAGTACTCGACCTTATTGGCTTCATCGACGCCAAATGGGATAGCAAGATTCTCGGCACCCCCAACTGGAATGGCACCGATTTAGGCGACATCGACCACATGCGCCAAGACTGGAATAAGGTGGACTTGGGTTACAAACCCATGACCGTCTCGACCACCTCTGCAACTCTGGCTGCCAAGATGTTCGTGCATCGCAAGAACGCAGAAGATCTCGAGCAGTCCTACGCGGTAAGCCTTAACTTATCTTTTCCTCTTTTCCTCTTCGCTTCTTTTCTTCTCTTCCTCTTTTCCTTATCCATCACCCAGTCCCCGAGATTCTGGCCGAGTAGGCAGACACTCCTCCGAGTAGCCGCCTTCTCGGGTGGAATCTCAAACACTTTGCCTGACACTTGTTTCTTTTGCTTTTCAGAATAGTGTACTGAAGCGGACCCATCTGCACCGCCAACTTCTCTGGAACCACGCCATTACCAAGAGGCGTATTGCCGCCCTTGAGAAGGAGAAGGTGATCGCCGAGGAAGCCGACAAGGAGGTCATGAACAGTACCATGAGGCTGTCCGAGGTGGAAGGTGCGCTTCTCGCTTACGCGGTTCTTGCGTTTTTTGTTTACGCCCGCTATTGCTTTTTGCGTTAACCATCTCTACTCTGCAGGGAAACTGAAGGCCCTTGCTGACGAACACGACAACTGCCGTGCCTTTGTTGCGAATGCCGAGACCACCATCAAGAAGCTTGAAGGTAAACCTCTGTCTACTCGGTTTTCCTTTGCCTGTTTCTTCCTTTGCTTCTCTGCTAACCGTGCTTTGCTCTTTTCAGAAGATCATAAGAAGTTTGTCCTAGAGCATCAAGATTGCCTCAAACCTGCAGAGGTGGAGGTACGACTAATAAGCCAGTCTGCAGCTCTGCAGAGTACACACACTACCGAGATGGAGACGCTGCAACTCCAGCTGCAGAAGGCACTTCAGGATGCGGTCAAGCTTGGTGACGAGAGGGACAGAGCCATCGCCGAGAAGGCAAAAGCCGAGACAACTTTTAATGCCAAGATAAAAGCCCTCGAGCAGGAGTGCGAAACGCTGAAAAAAGCCAACGCCGGGTACTTTACTCAGCTGGATAGTCTGCGCTTGCTTGAGGAGAAGCACATTTCCAATGAAGAAACGTGGAAGATCCAGTTGCAGCAACTGCGCCACGAGCTCCACAGTGCCTCTTCTCGGATCTTGTGACTGAATTTCTCACTTGCTTTTGTGCAGAAATCTTCCCTGATCTCGTGTCCGCTTGCGCGCCAGCTTTGGCCAAGGCCCGAGCGGCTCGCATTGAGAAGGGCGAGGACGCGGATACCAGAGCCGAGATCGAGGACAGCCTGATGGTGATGCGAGGGCACTTTGAACGCCTAGCCGGCGTGGGCACCGACTTGGTGCGCGTCGGCTTCGAGCTCCACAAGCTATTCTGGCCTGAAGACTCCGCGCCGACAACCATTGATGGCCTTGCTCTGAAGCTGCGCAATGTGAAGGCCGAGTTGAAGAAGTGGCGCGCCTCGGGAGCTCGGGCAGGCGCTGATCTGATGCTGCTCTGCGTCGCCTCTTGGTACGAGAATCTGAACATGCAGGTCATCCGCGGGAAACGCGCCAATTCCAAGTGGGAGATGGATCCCAGCTGCGTGACCACGCGCAAACTCATTGCGTATGAGGTTGCCGAGTGCGCGGATACGGCCACCTTCATCGATGGCCTCCCCGAACCCGACACCGAGGTGGAGGAGGACGAGGACGCAGATGAAGAGACAGACTCCGAGCTGGCATCGGGCTTCTTCGATTCTCCCCAGAGCAAGGGGAAGGCTGCAGTCATCGCGAGTAGCGATGAAGAGACCGAGGAGATCGACACCGCTGCCCTCGAGTTCGGCACCTCATCAGGAGCCGCTCTCGACGACACGGTACGCCCCCAAGGCCAAGCCTCTGGTCCATCCGAGATGGAGCAGTCCGCCACCGTCCACGCGGAAGCGGAAGCGACCAACACAAGCGCCGAGGAGGCAGCCGCGAAGGCAGCTGCAGCGAGCTCGGAGGCGGAGGCCACCAGACCGCCACCGAGAATGAAGCAGCCCAGGCCGGCACCGACAACATCGCTTCTTCGACATGATCTTATCCTGCAAGCTTTTTCACTCAAACACTTATCAGATCCCCGGGATGCCGGGTGCAGATGTATCAGACTCATTTACATTTTCTCTTGCTACTCAATTTTATTTCCACTTGTTATCTTTAATTTAATCATTTTGAGCAGCCCTGGCTCAGTGCCGGGTTGCGTTTCCATGCGAGTCCCCGTGTTGCGTTTCTTATTCACCCTCTCTTTTCATCTCTGCTCTACCCGCAACTTGTTGCTTTTTTGGTATTCGAGTCACAAGAGTCACAGAGTAGAGCTGCAAATACTTAGCCACTAGAAACAATCATAGTAACGCAGCCCACCACTTAGCCGAGAAGACGAAACAGAGAACGAAAGTAACAAACACTCTACTCGGTTCCTGCACTTTTTCTTCCTTAGCGATTTTCTTGTGCTCATTGACCTTTTGCTTGTTCTCTTGCTTGCCATGAAGCCGGGTTTTGGACAACAGCAGAATCGAAGAGTTGGCATATAGGTTTAAACACAGTACTCAATACACTTATGAGTTCTGAAGTGAAGCAACCGAATAGATGAACAGTAAAGCCGAGTAAAAACACTTAGAGCGATTTTGGACGAGGGCAGTCCCCGAGAACAATTTCAGATTGCAGAGTAGAATTTCAATTCGGATAAGAGGGTACATACACATCTTTGCTTACGAATGAAAACGACGGAGTAGAGCTACATTCCAAGGGCGCTTGGTTTCCTCTCCAGATTTATCTGCCCTGTTCGCCTGTGGTGGGCGCACATCTACAAGATAGTAAGCATCATTGTGCAGCGCTTTGCTCACAATGAAAGGCCCTTCCCATGGAGGAGACAACTTGTGCATCCCGGCTGTGCGCTGCACAAGCCTGAGGACCATGTCTCCTTCTCGGAAAACCCTTGGGTTCACCTTTCGGCTATGATAACGCCGCAGGTTTTGCTGGTAGATAGCCGAACGCGACAGAGTCAGCTCTCTTGCTTCTTCAAGCAGGTCAACGTCGTCTTCTCGAGCTTCTCTTGCCTCCACCTCAGTGTAGAGGGCTACTCGGGGGGAGTCATGCTCTAAGTCTATTGGCAACACGGCCTCAGCCCCGTATACCAAGAAGAATGGCGTGTAGCCGGTTGACCGGTTAGGGGTAGTCCTTAGACTCCACAACACCACTGGCAACTCATCTAGCCAACACCCAGGTGTTTTCAGTAGTGGCTCAATTAGCCTTGGCTTTATGCCTGCCAGTACCATACCATTTGCTCTTTCAACTTGCCCATTGGAAGCAGGGTGCGCGACTGATGTAACGTCTAGTCGGATATGCTTATCTCTGCAAAACCGCACCATTGCTCCCTCAGCAAAGTTTGTGCCGTTGTCGGTGATGATACTGTGCGGGTAGCCATATCTCAGGATTATATCCTTCACGAATTTCACAGCTGTGGCCCCATCACACCTCCGAATAGGTTTCACTTCAATCCACTTGGTGAACTTGTCCACCATGACCAAGATGTGAGTCATGTTGCCTCTAGCCGGCTGGAAGGGCCCAACCATGTCCAAACACCAAACAGCAAATGGCCATGTGATAGGAATTGTTTTCAACTCGGAAGCAGGCATGTCAATCTTACTTGCGAACATCTGGCAGCCTGTGCACTTCCTCACGATATCCTCAGCTTGCTGCAGTGCTGTGAGCCAATAGAATCCATGCCGGAAAGCTTTCTGGACCAGCGCCCGAGAAGAGGCGTGGTGCCCGCATTCTCCTTGGTGTATCTCTATCAGGATCTCTTCTCCTTCTGCTGGATCCACACAACGTTGCAGCACGCCAGTGGCACTTCTCTTGTGCAGCACATCTCGGACAATAGTGTAGCCCTTGGATCTTCTCTGAATCTGCCTTGCCGTCACCTCATCTTCAGGTAGAGTACCGTCCCTTAGAAAGGATAATATGGGAATAGCCCAACTCGGTGTCTCCCGCGTGGGAAACACTGGTTCGTCCAGTTCCATTGGGACAGGCTCTTGTGGTTGCTCAGGGGGAGTAGGAGCGCTTCTCTGAAGCCCAGACCGATTAGCAAGGACTTCCTCAATGAATGCGACAGTCCCCGGGTTAAGGACAGCAGTCCCCGAGTAAGGAGTGGCAGTCCCCGGGTAAGGAATGGCAGTCCCTGGGTAGGGAATGGCAGTCCCCGAGTAGGGAACGGCAGTCCCCGAGTAGAGAACGGCAGTCCCCGGGTTTCCTGCAGCACTCTCCCAGTCAATCTCCATTGGATCAGATTCCTCACTTGGCAGAGAAGGAACAAATATGGACTCCGAGTTGGGAGAAGGCTTGATGGATGGCTTCCTCAAATGTTCCAAGGCGATTCCCGCCGGGATGGATTGCCGAGAAGATCCCAACTTGGATAACTCATCTGCTGCTTCGTTCTCTGCTCGGTGAATGTGCTGGAACTCACAACCTTCGAAGAACCCAGTCATAGACTGCACCAGGAAGCGATACGATGCCATGTTGGCATCCAAAGCATCCCAAGTGCCCGAGACTTGCTGCACCACCAGATCTGAATCACCATAGCATATAATGCGCTGCACGCCAACCTCCTTTGCTACTCGCAAACCATGCACCACTGCCTCGTACTCTGCTACATTGTTGGATGCCTTGAAGTGAATCTGCAACACATACTTGAGCTGATCTCGCTTGGGTGACGTTAGCACCACACCAGCACCAAGGCCTTCCTTCACCTTCGAGCCATCAAAATGCATCTTCCAGTAGTTAGAAACTGGAACAGGGGGTTCATACTGCACCTCGGCCCAGTCCACAAGAAATTCCGCCAGGATCTGAGACTTGATGGCGTCTCTTCTCGCATGCGCGAGAGCATACGCGGCTAGCTCAATCGCCCAGTTGGCTACTCTGCCACTCGCCTCCTTGTTGCCCATGATATCCGAGATGGGAGCAGAGCTCACAACTGTGATAGGGTGCTCCTGGAAATAATGCTTCAGCTTCCTGGCGCCCAGGTACACGCCGTAGGTCATCTTCTGGTAATGCGGGTAGTTTTGCTTGGAACTGGACAACACTTCACTGAGATAATATACTGGGTGCTGCACACTCTTGCCTTCTTCTTCTCGTTCCACCACAATCACCACGCTGACTACTCGGTTAGTCGCAGCAATGTATAGCAGCATTGGCTCCTTGGGTAGGGGACTAGCCAAGATGGGAGCACTAGCCAGCATTGCTTTCAGCTCATTGAATGCCACGTCCGCTTGCGGAGTCCAGACAAACTTGTCACTTTTCTTCATCAGTTGGTACAGAGGCAGGGCCTTCTCGCCCATTCGACCCAGAAAACGGCTCAGAGATGCCAAACAACCTGTGAACTTCTGCACATCTTTCAGTGATCTCGGTAAAGACATGCTCTCAATAGCTTTTATCTTTGAAGGGTTGGCTTCAATGCCCCGACTAGAAACCGGAAAACCGAGTAGCTTTCCAGCCGGTACACCAAAGGTACACTTACTCGGATTCAGTTTCATTTTGTACTTGCGTAGGTTAGCAAAGGTTTCCTCCAGGTCGGCAAGCAGAGTATGTGTTTTATTCGTTTTGATGACAATGTCATCTACGTACACCTGCACATTCTTGCCGAGCTGGTCGTGCAAGCATTTCTGCATGCATCTCTGATAGGTTGCACCCGCATTCCTCAAGCCAAAACACATGACACGATAGCAATAAGCCCCGTACGGGGTAATGAAAGCAGTCTTTATTTGATCAGCAGGATTGAGTGCAATCTGGTGAAAACCAGAGTAGGCATCTATGAAAGACAGCAGTTCACA
Source organism: Alopecurus myosuroides (assembly GCA_028641055.1). NCBI lineage: Eukaryota > Viridiplantae > Streptophyta > Magnoliopsida > Poales > Poaceae > Alopecurus > Alopecurus myosuroides. The sequence goes on along the minus strand of CM054063.1, from coordinate 250,689,066 downwards.
ACCAGCAGTGGAATCGATCACCTGATCGATGCGAGGTAGCGGGAAAGGATCCTTGGGGCATGCCTTGTTCAAGTCGGTGTAGTCGACACACATGCGCCACGCAGTGGCAGCCTTGGGATCCTCCTTCTTCTTCTCGACCATGACCGGGTTGGCTAGCCAATCCGGATGCAGCACCTCCATGATGAAATTGCTTATCAGTAACTTGGTGATCTGGTCACCAATGGCCTTCCTTCTCTCATCTCCGAAACGACGCATAGCCTGCTTCACTGGTTTGGCGTCAGGACGCACATGTAATGTGTGCTCAACCAACTCCCTCGGGACTCCTGGTAGATCTTCATTGGACTAGGCGAAAACATCCCGATTCTCACGGAGGAAGTGGATGAGCTCGCTTTCCTATTTCTCCGCCAACCCGGAGCCAATGATGGCTACGCGGTCGGGGAACTCGGGGTCAACCTGGACCTTCTTTGTCTCCTTGGCAGCTTGGAAAGCGGTACCATGCTGGGTACTCGGCACACCTTGTGCACCGGCTTGTGCGGACTGAGCCATGGCCACCACCTCGTACATCTTCTTCTTCTCGGCAGCAATCACCATCGACTCCGCCAACTGGGAGCTAGCAGAGGCACACTCCATGGACTTCTTGTAATCTCCAGAGATGGTGATGATGCCATTGGGACCAGGGATCTTCATCTTCAGATATGCAACATGGGTAGAGGCCATGAACTTGCTCAGAGCAGGCCTGCCGAGTAGAGCATGGTAAGGACTCTGATGATCCACCACCTCGAACTGCAGGCGCTCTGTGCGGCAGTTTTCCCTGGTGCCGAATAGCACATCGATCCACACTCGGCCAATCGGGTTGCACGAGATCCCGGGCACGATGCCATGGAATGTGGTCTTGCTAGGCAGCATCATGTTCTCGGCCAGGCCAAGCTTCTCGAGTGTGTCCTTGTACACAATGTTGATGCTGCTGCCGTTGTCGATTAGCACCTTGCTGAACCTCACATTCTTCTCGGGACCCAGGAAGGTAGGATCCAGCACCAAGGCATAGCTACCCGGATTGGGCATCACCTTGGGATGATCTGCTCGGGTCCACCTGATCTCCTGGTCACATCAATACATGTAGTGAGGGACAGCAGGAATCACTGCATTGACCTCCATGGCCCGCCTGTGCTGTGATTGCTTGTCGACTGGCTCAGAAGTGAAGATCATGTAACTCTCGTGGTGCTCTTGGTACTGATTGGAGCCTCCGCCCCCATTGTTGCCGTTGTTGTTGTTGCCCTGGTAGTTGTTGTTGTTGCCTCTGTTGTTGTTGTTGCGGTTGTAGTTGTTGTTGTTGTTGCGGTATCTCTCATTGTTGAAGTTTTGGTTGGCTCCTAAAGCCACCTGGTTCACATTCTCTCTTCTCGGGTACACTGGCGGCCGAGCTGCGGGTGCGCGAGTAGGCTGCACATTGGCATTGGCCGCTGGCAGGGGAGGAGGAGGAGGTAAGCCATCACTCTTGATCGCCTCCCACCACTCGCACTGCCGAGTAGTGTGGTTAGCAGGCCTCGAGGGGTGGTGAGTGTGAAAGCTGCATGGGCCATCCTTCATGTCATCAAAGACAAACTTCTTCAGCTGCTCGGAGTTCCCGCTACCCGACTGAGAGGTGCGAAATGGCTTCTTGTTGCCTTGGCCCTGGTTCTGGTTTTGCCCGTAGGCTCCAGCAGGTTTCTGCCTCTGGCTGCCGCCAGCTCCAACAGTCACTGCATTCACCTCTTCGGGATCATACCGATTATCTACTCGGCGCTTGTTGCGGAACTCGTTGCGCTTGCTGTTGCCGAAGTTTCTTCTCGGCTCAGAGGAGTCCATCAGTGGCTGAGTAGGATCACCAAGTGCGTACTGATCCGCAATCTTGATGGTCTCCGCCAGAGTGTTCGGCATCTCCCTCTGCAATCTCTGCCATAGCATGCTGCCATGCCTGCATCCCTGCGCAAACCAAGTAATGGCCTGTGCTTCATTCACACCCTCACAGGTGTTCCTCAATGTGCTCCACCGAGTAAGATACTCGCGGTCTGTCTCGTCTTCTCGCTGCCTGCAAGCTGATAGCTGCTGTGGCCTATTCGGCCTCTTGTATGTGCTAGTGAAGTTGCTGATGAAGGCATCCGAGAAGTCCAGCCAGCAGTTGATGCTGTTCTTGGGCAAGTTGTTGAGCCAAGTGCGAGCTGGACCCTCTAGCATCTGCGGCACATAGCGCACAGCCCATCTTCTGTTGCCATTCGCGATATGAACCGCGGTGACATAGTCATTGAGACAATCTTCGGGCTTGGTGCTGCCATTGTAGCTCTTGGTCCCCCTTGCGAGCTGGAAGTTCTTCACGGATGGCTCGTTCATGATGCGCGGGCCAAAGCACTCGGGGCCAGGAGGACCCGTTCCTTCCAGCCGCGCCGACAGGCTGATCCGGTCCAACTGATGCCTCGCATCTCCAGGCGCCAGCATGCGCTCTCCAACACGGTCATGGACATCATAGCCAGCCATCTCCATGGCCGAGTAGCCATCATCATACCTGTCCACCTGCACAGCTGCAGGCTGCTCCACCGGGTTGGCGACTGGTGCCACTGCGCGCGGCTGCTGCCTCTGCCAAGTAGGCTGAGCTGCGGGTTGCCGAGAAGGACCTGGGCGCGCAGCATCTCGGGCACGGCTTTGAGCTTGATGGGCTTGAGAGCCTGCTCTTGCAGCGTTGTGTTCCTGCCCGGGCTGCTGCGGCACAGCGAGCTGTTTCGCGGCAGCAGCCGGGTCATACACCTGCATTTGCCTATCTCTGCCCGAACGACCGCTGCGGCTCTTCTCGCGGCTGGGATGCGGAGACGAGGCCTGATCGTTAGATCTAGCCGCGTGCGAGTGAACCACCTGCGAAGCCCCAGCACCCGGGTTGGCCTTCCGGAACTCCTCATTCTGCCTAGCAGCCTCCAACACCAACTCGTTGAGCCTTTCCTGCTGCCTAAGGCGCGCATCGCCATCTAAGCGAGGCAACTCGGCAGCTACAGCCTCTGCAGCCCTAAGTGTCTTGGCGGGTGTACTGTATCTGGGCCTGGTGGAGGTGTTTGCGGTGGCGGACTGAGCAGGAGCCTCTACAACTGTCGCCATCTCGGCACCAAGATTGCGCCGAGTGGCACCTACTCTGCTAGGCCTCCTAGCGACTGGCGTGAAGCCGTGAGCCTTGTTGTACTCGAGCTGATCTAGACTCAACTCCAACCTTACCTTATCCAACTCCGCCTGCTCGGCAAGCAGCTCCAGGCGTTGCCGCTCGAGCTCCTCCCTCATGGCCAGGAGCTTGATGTCGGTGGGAGTGGACATGCCAGGTCGCGTAGCTGATGCGGGAATGACCGTAGACGTGGAAGGCGGCAAGTTGCTCTCCTTCTCGTAGGGCCGGTGAACCCTGCCACCAGCCGGTGCATCAATCTCCTCGACGACGGCCGCAGCGCCTGTAGCGGCTGCGCCAGTGTTTGCCGCCAAGCCCGTCACCATCACCTCAGCGCAATTCGCAGAGCGGCACGCTGGCCTTCCGCGAGCAGCGATCATCGCAGGAGGATCCTCCGCGTCATGCACCAGCTCGGGATACGCGTGTCTGGCGATGGTGGCGACGTAGACGAGGTGAGAGCCGAAGGAGATCACCGCGCCGCCCTCCGGCATGGCCCTGCCGCCGAAATCGCCGGCGTTGTCGGTGACGAAGTCGAAGGAGCCGAATCTGTGGACAAGGCCACAGACCACGCGCTCCGCTGAAGAAGATCCCGTCCGAACAGAAACTCCAACCAGCGCCGCTGGTTGCCCCACGGTGGGCGCCAACTGTCGTGGTGGTGTCACGGCAGATGCCATGGGATGGCTAAAGATGTGGGGACGAAGGACGCTGGAGGTGCTCGGGGAGGGATCACGCGACGAGTAGCCGCGTGAGGTACGAAGTAAACACTGCAAACAACACGATCTACCCAGGTTCAGGGCCCTCGTGAGGAGGTAAAACCCCTACTCCTGCCTTTCTTTGTGTATTTTGGTGTCTCACCGAGTAGCCACAGTACAATGTTCTTGCTACCGAGTAGCCACTCTCCTCTCTAGATGATGAACTAGGTCAAGAAACTAGGGTTTGCTCCGTTCCAGTATGCGATGCCTCACGCAGGAGGCGGCGGGGCACCTTATATACACGGTGCCCAGCCGGATACGTCCAAACATGGACAAGTGTCGACATAGTGTGCACATCGTCCTTCTTCCGGGTTCCCGCTGACAGCTTTGGTTCCTAATCTTGGCTGCATCTAGAAAGTCGTTGGGCAAAACAAGGGGACAGACTGGTATCACTGTGCCAAACACAGAGTAGGGCCCCCTTATCCTGCGACGGCCTGCTTCCATGCTGTCACTGTCAGGCAGGCCGGTCCCAGATGAACAGTAGTTCGAATGCTGCCAAGTACGGACCCAGGATACGCGGGATCCTGTGTCAGAACGGCTCCTTTGACTTTCTGGCCCGAGTAGGTTCCCGCCAATTTTACTCGGGCCAACTCTTCTACTCGAAAGGACAGAACTTGATTGATATCTCCTTCTGGTCATCTTGAGGTGAGACTGAGTAGCAGTCGACCGGGTAGCGGGTACCGGGTAGTCGGCTACTCGACCAAACCTCTCTTCTGTAAGTCGCCTTTACCACTTGCCTTTACCCTACTCGGGGGTAACCCCCCGAAAGTTTGTAACCGTAAGGTACAATAACATAGGTTCTTCGTCTTTTGGGGATGCCAAAATCGGAGCTTTCATCAAAGTTTCCTTTAACTGGGTTAACGCTGCATCTGCCTCTTTTGTCCACTCGAATTTGTCGGATTTTTTCAGCAACTTGTAGAGTGGTAAGGCTTTATCCCCCAGCCGGCTAATAAATCTGCTGACGGCTGCAGCGGAACCCGTCAATCTTTGGACATCTTTTACACAAGTAGGTTTGGAGATGTTTAAGATTGCTTTGATCCTTTCTGGGTTAACTTCTATTCCTCTATGAGAAACGATGAAACCCAGAAGTTTTCCTGAGGGAACCCCGAATACGCACTTTGATGGATTTAACTTCATCTTGTAAGTGCGCAAATTTTCGAAGGTTTCTCGTAAATCCTCAAGGAGTGTATCTTTTTCCTTGGTTACGACAGCAATGTCATCCATGTAAACGTGGACATTTTTGCCAATCTGACTATGCAAACAACATTGCATGCAACGCTGGTAGGTGGCACCTGCGTTCTTCAGGCCAAATGGCATGGTTATGTAATAGTACGTCCCATAAGGGGTTATAAAAGAAGTCTTAATTTGATCTTCCTTTTTCATGCGTATTTGATGGTACCCGGAATATGCATCCAAAAAGCATAAGAGCTCAGGGCCTGCAGTGGCATCTATTATTTGATCAATTCGCAGTAACACGAACCTATCTTTTGGACACAGTTTGTTTAACCCGATGTAATCTATACACATTCTAAGGGCAGTAGTATCTTTCTTCGGTACTAATACCGGATTTGCAGATCACTCGGTGTGTATAACTTCCTTGATAAAGTCTGCTGCTAAAAGCCGGATAATTTCCTTGCCGATAGCCTTCCGTCTGCTTCCGTCAAATCGACGGAGATCTTGTTTGACGGGTTTGGAGCTTGGAATCACCTTAAGTTGGTGCTCAGCAAGTTCCCTGGGTACGCCTGGCATGTCAGCTGGACACCAGGCGAAAATATCCCAGTTTTCACGGAGGAACTTGATGAGCTCGCCTTCCTATTTGTCGGTCATCCCAGTTCCCACCACGACAAATTTTGTCGGATCGTTGGGATCTAGGATAACCTGTCTTGTGTTCTCTGAGGCCTTGAAGCTATCTGTTGGCTTCCGGGTTTCTTTTCCCGCCGGCATTTCTGTCGGCAATACCTCTTTGGCCAGCTCCTTCAACTCTTCCTTTGCTATGATTTTCTCGGCGCAAAGGGCGTTTTCTTTTTCCAGCTTGTTTGCCAACTTGAAGTCTCCCGGTATGGTGATTACTCCTCCTTTTGGCCCTGGCATCTTCAGCTTGTTATAGATATAACATGATCTTGCCATGAATTTGGCGAAAGCTGGACGTCCGAGTATCGCGTGATACACGCTTTCGAACGGCACCACTTCGAAGGATACTTTTTCTTGACGAAAGTGATCTTTTTCTCCGAAAGTGACATCTAGGGAAATTTCTCCTAGGGTCGTGCTTGCCTGCCAGGAACAATGCCGTGAAAACGTATGTTGCTGTGATTAAGCTGGGTCTCGGAGATTTTCAGATGCGTTAGTGTATCCAGATACATTATGTTAATGCTGGATCCACCATCCATCAGCACTCTTCTTAGCCTAGTGTTCTGGACAATAGGGCTTACAACAAGAGCTTGCGTGCCGGGTTCAGGGATATTCCCAGGATGATCAGACTGATCCCAGGTGATTGGTGTGTTTGAATACTTCAAGAATTTTGGGGTTGCCGGAACAACCGCGTTTATTTCTCGAAGCGTTCTTTTTGCCACTTTTGCTGATGGAGTTGCCAGGAAAGTTAGGGCACACTCTCCATCAACTCTCGGAAACTTGGGCTCACCTTTTCGCTGTTGTTCCTGGATTTTTTCGTTAGTGTCCGATTCACTGTCTTCTTTCTCAGCTTCTGGCTTTTGCTTGGAAAACTTCCTTTTGGAATTCTTCCCCTTATTTCCGGATCCTGCACTGCCTTTCATATGTTTGTTCAGCCGGCATTGTGCGTTGGTATGGGTGGGTTTCCCAAATTGCGAATGGTGGACGCAGGGTTCCGACTAAATCTTTTCACATTCTTTCTTGGTGTAATTGATTGGTTCTGAACTACGTCCTTTCCACCTATTCCCTTTTTCACTTCCAAAGGCTATGTTAACTTCTTTGGGCTTTTGTGTTGCGTCTGGAGTTCCTTTTTTCTCAGGGCGAGGATTCTTTTTGGCATGTATCAGTATGTCGATATTGCCTCCTCTAGCTCTGATGTCGTCTTCGGCTGCAGCGTGTTCATTGGCGGTTGTAAGCATAGATCCGAGATCTTTGTGCTGTTTGGAACCAACCATGAACGGTACAAGTCCGGGTTTTAGGCTATTGACGAAAGCATGCATTGCTTGTACGTCAGTTACTCCAGAGCAGCTATTCTTCATTGCAGTCCATCTTGAGATAAAATCCACATATGGTTCGTCCTCAAATTGGGTGCAACGGTTTAGCTGGTTGATGCTATTCGGGCGTTTGTAGGTTCCCTGGAAATGCTGAGTAAATACTCGACCCATATCATCCCAGCTGTCGACAGTTCTGGAAGGTAATCCGTTAATCCAATCTCTGGCTCCTTCCAGTAACATTAGGGGAAGAAACCTTACAGCTTCCAGGTCTGTCCCATTGTTAATCTGGACGGCTGTATAGTAGTCTGAGAGCCAGGTATCCGGGTTTGTACTACCGGTGTATTTTTGGTACGTTGGACCAACTTTGGCAAAACCAGAATGCAGGGTTATCCTTCGGATCCTATTTGTGAAGCACTTAGGTCCAAAGTATAAGTCCTCTCTTTCCGCCCTATCCATGTGTGCGGAGTACCTGCCGGCTGAATGGATGGAAGGGGATCTACTCCTTTCTTTTCCATTGTTGCGCGGACGCGCTTTTCCGGGATCATCTCTGTTTCTTCCGGTATCACGCCCCTTTGGATGAGGTGGAGTTCTACTCCTGTATGTTTCCTTGTCCTTGGGGGGTGTCCGAGATCTCTCACGCCTGTGAGGTATACCCTGTCTTCCGGCTTTTTCAGCTGGGTTTCTCGGAGGTGGCATTGCTTTGCCGTCATTCTGGTGTTTTTCTTCCCGATCGTGGGTGTTAAGTCCACCTTTCGAGAGATGGGATCCGGTTCTAGACGCTTCATCCCTGTTATCGGGATTTTTTCCTGTCTTTTCTCGGATCCGTTTTCCTCTCGTTTGGATCTCTCGGCTCCTCCGGTCCAGGTGCTCCAGCGGCGCAAGTAGCTGTTTTGCATAGGGCGGAGTCGTCATGCAGCCTCCCTGATCGCTCTTGCCCCCGCTGTTGTTGTTGCAATGCTTTTCCGAGGAAAGCATACACCCCTTGAAGTTTTTCACCGTTTGAGTACATATCGTTGTTGAGGATGGCGAACGCTGCTTCCGCGTTTTCTGCTGTGGTTTTGTATATTGGTTCGCCTCTGGCATCTTTGCCGTTTACCTGCTTTTGCCAAGATGGGTTGTGAAACCTTTCTTTTGGCGGCAGTACTTCCGGTCTTACAATTCCGGGTAACCTTGTAGGTTTTAAGGCAGATCTATTCTTTTTCTCGTACTCCTCGATTTCTTTGTTCATGAGCTTGATGTCATCCTGGGTTTTTTGGAAGTGTTCACAAGTTCTGAATAGATGTTGCTGTTGCCTTTGGAGAGCTTGTCTCCTGGCTTCTAGCACTTCAGGGGGTTCGTGCAATCCCACTGGTGTTTGTAGCAACTCCTGTTCTTCTTGTTCTGTCATTGGCGGAACAAGGATTTCTTTTGTTTTCTTCTCCGCAGGTTTTGTTCCGCTTGCATCTCCTACTTCCGGGCTTTCATCAGCTAGATTAGCCGACTTCTTCTTCCGGAGTTTGTATTGGAGTTTTTTAGCGGCCTTGTGTTTTTACTTGGAAGAGGGAGGTTTTTTGGCAGGTTCATCCTCTGTCAATTCTTTGACATTGGGGAATATTGGAGAGGTTTCTCCGTCTTCTCTCTCTTCCTCTGGCGGAGGAGTTCTAGGGCTTCCCTGACTGCCGGCATCCGTGTTTTCAGCCGGTTTTGCCATCAGTACTTCGTGGAATCCCTCTTGGAAGGATTTAACCTTTCTTTCGAAGGCGTCCACGTCTTCGTCTTCGGAATTAAAGTCATCTGATCCGGTTTCTGACTCTAATCTCGCCTCAATGGCGGCTAGCACAGAGTCAGCTTTCGAGTTCATCGCTGTATTGGCGGATGTCGGATCTTCCACTTCTGTAGTGGGTTTGTTGTTTTCTGCCGTTTGCACGGGGTTACTTTCATCCGTGTTTTCGGCGACCTCGGATTGCACCACGCCGATAAAGTGTGAATCACTTTTTTGTCGGCGATCTGAGCAAAACCCGGTATCGTAGTCATCTTCGACTGGGTATAGGGCGGGTGGGAAAAATTTGCTTCCACCGCAAAACCCCATGGCCTCTGCAGTTAGTCCGATAAAGATATTTGTAGATCCAATCGGTAACACGCAGGCACTTACCAGATGATTTTGCGCCGGTATGTAAGATCCATTGTCGAGGAAACGTCCAACATCGTCGTCGAACTCCAGCCTTCCGACGGTTATGGAACTGCCGATTCCGCCAAGTATCCCAGATCGAAATTTAACGCCTGACGTCGTTTGCCCCACGGTGGGCGCCAACTGTCGAGACATCGTACTAGTTTTCATAGACGGGGGTGCCATGAGACTACGGGTAGAGACGTGGGGGACGTGGTTGTGTGAAGGACAAAAACACAGGGTTTACTCAGGTTCGGTACGTCGCAACAATGCGGCGTTTCTACTCCTGCAATCTCACTAATCAGGGCTAAAGCCTATGTATACAAGTACAACGTGAGATTCAGTTTAGCTATTCGCTGAGGATCAACTTCTCGGCGAGTTAGCCTATAGCTTCTTGTCTATCTATCATATCTCCCGTCCGGCTTTATATAATAGCCGGGTTAGGGCATACAGAGTAGGAAACCTAGAAGACTACGGCAACTATTAACTTGGAAAGTAAGGAACCCGCCTTCTACTCCAAGCCAGATCACGTGGGCCGTGATCCGGGTTCTTCTAGAATCCGCCTTCTGTGCGTCAGCTTACTGGGCCGCCCAATGGACCGTAGCCCACTACCATTTGGGTCACCTGGGTAATCCGGCACTTTAGACTACCATCCGATATACCCCTATTCGGTATATATCCGACACTTCACTGTTTAGACTCAACTCGTGGGACCCGGTAAACAGAGCATGCACCCTTTTTTCGTACTGACCGACGGCTCATCTGCGAATGGAAATACTAATTTATTGGGCTAGTGTTGTATCTAGTACTAGACTCGATGGAGAGAATCTTTTCCTTAGCACTACATACTCCACCGTTTAGGCATATGTCTATGCCTTCTTAGACTAAGGATTTTCATCACGCTGCACACTCTTACTTGTCGAAGAGATAATCATTGGTTGGAGGCCGCGCACGACGACGACGAGAGTTTGTCTCTTCTTCCTCACCAGATTCATCCGAGATCAACCAAATAAGAACTTGACCCTTGGAGTCCTCAGTGTGCCATTTTCCATAAGTGGTGATACTAGGCTCATCCTCAACAACAACGTCTTCTCCGGCCTCAATGCGACGTTCAACGTCCTTTTGGCGAGCCTGAAGCTCAATGTCATAGCGAGCCTCCTATTGACGAAACTCAATCCTTTTCTCAAAATGGAACACTTTCTTCATGGTCCTAACCATCCAAGCAAAGGCACCCTTGGAAGGAATGTGAGAGGGGCCTTCTTCATCAACTATGTTCATGCCCTCGGACCTTTCACGGCGGCCCTTTGTTGGTGGATTAAGGGGCTCGGGACGATCCTTAATGCGAAGTCTATTTGACTTATGAGTGACCCAAGTTTCGGGATTATCAAGCTCCACACCGGGGAATTTGCCAAGAAAAACGATCTTCATGACAAAAGGACCATAACAACCATTTCTCTTCAAGATAAGAACATGCCACATCTCATGGCGAAGAAAACAGGCAGGGCCTGCTTGGATTGACTTGAAAGTAAGTCGGGTCTATATTTTCCTGCCCGTCCGGTCATTGTTTTCAGCAGGACCTTCCAAGCTCCGTTTAATTTTCCGCCGTTTTAACTGAAAAACAGGAGTCCAAGCGGGGCCGTATCGCAAATGTTTATTAGACCGTCATTCAGAGCGAGCGGAGTGCTGACTAAATGTAGACCAAGAACGACCCTCAGTATAACAGTACTCGCTCTTGTAACAATTCAAGAGTCTTGTTCGCGCCCGGCCGGCCGGCCTGGTAAAGTCGATGGTCAGTTGCGGTCTGGCGGATCCGGTGGTCCACGCGTCGTAGCGCAGCTGAATTGAATGAATAGATTGCTTGATGCTCCACGGTTTTTGTTGCATGCAGCAGATACCAGCTGTACTCTCCCTGAGAAATCACATTCACCGCAAGGCGACATCCTTGGCGATGGCGATAGAACTTCACAGGCCCACCAAATATCCCGATTTGGATTCGGTCCGGGCGGCAGGACAAACGTTCGCCCTCACACGCGCGCCGTGTCCACGTAGAGAGAGCTATATGCGGCCGGACCGGCGTGTCCACGCCGATCGAAAGCAACCGGCCGGCGGCTTCTCGCCACGGCCGCGCGCCCCCGGAGATTAGCAAGATTAGCAGCCTGTGGACCTGTGTTGCGTAGCTCTTATCACTCCAGATGAGGCATCTGCCGCCTTAATAATTCGAGGTCTATCCGCTCCTCTCCCGCCAGAATTAAATCCTTCCAGAAACGCGTGCGCACCGCACGCAGCAGCAACAGCCGGGGAGGGGGAGGGTGACGTCGTCGCAAGAGGCGAGACGTACATGCCGCGCATGCAGGCGCCCATGCCCGCGGGCGTGAACACGTGGTTTGGCCGCGAACGCACCTGGCGATCGACGCACGCACTAGCACGTAGCTTAAGGAAGCAAGCAAAGGCTTATCTATCTATCCATCTTCCCGGCCGCCGGCTAGCTAGCTTGTTGTGTACTAGCCGTGACATGGGCCGGATGGGACAAAGCGTGGCTTAAATGGGCAATTAAGTCGGCCGGAACCGGAGACCGGGTGGCGAGCGAGTTACTCCTACGCGGAGCCGAGAGAAACCGAAAGCCCCCGGCCCAGGCCCCGGGCAGGTCAACTCTGCGCCACCGCCGCGCGCGCCCGTGAACGAGACACCGTATCGCCTCTCAGGGCCTGTGGCTGTTGTTGTGACGAGGTGAATTGCTACTCACTGCCTGCCGGCGACGGGGACCAGACGCGTAGGATGTGGCTGGTCGTGCGTAGGGGAGGGACGGGGAGGGGGGTAGCCTGTTGGCTGCCGTTCCCGACGCTTTTCCCTATCCATCGGACAGCCAAGGCAGGCGCTAGCTGTGAATCCGACGCTGCCCGGCAGCGGGTGGCCGGGGTGGGGAAGCTACACGTTTTATTCCTCCGTCATTTCGCCGTCCCTACGAGCTTGATTTGGAACGAGGGCCTTGGAAGTGCATGCTAGTTTATGGTAGCGTCCTAAATTTGCCGCCGGGTGCATTGCATAGATGGTGCAACAAATTAAATGCACAGCGCTAGTGAGGAGTAATTTTTTTCCCGCTACAGGGATGGCAACGCACTGTGTGGTGTACAGCGAGGGGTTTGTACGTATCCATGCCATGCGGCGGGCAGATACTATACTGTATTAGGACTTCCAAATGAGGCGCTGCGCGTTTCGATGCTCTGGGAAAGGGTCTAGCCTAGTGTTGCTTACATCACTCGATCGAGCTGGAAAGAGATAACGGGGTGGTAGAGTAATTGTCTGACGCTGCCAAGAGGTTTTGTGGAGCATGGCCTTCGTCTTCATGATTTTCACCTCCCGGCAGCACAAGGGGATTTTGTGCTGACCAAGTTCATTTGACCAAAATAGTCATGCTTGTGAGGAAACATGTTGGCCAGCAATGGCATACGCAGAGATCCGAGAAACAAAGCGTGAAAAAAGAAAGACCAAGTGTCCCGATCAAGTGTTCGAAACCTCAATTAAAAAGGCATTGGATCCAAGCCCAGAGAGAGGGACAGCCACGGAGAGAGAAAGTGACGGCAAAGGCATCACAGCACCAAGCAAAAGAGCCGCGCGAGAGGGAGGTGGTGAACAGTGGAGAAAGTGAGTTCGCTACAGAGGGAAAGAGAGAGTTTACATCATCACATCACCTAGCTACCCGCTACCGCTAGGCTAGGCTAGGCGCTGCTGCAGGCAGGGCCGGGCGGAGGCGCGCCTTCGTGCAGCTGCAGATGAGCGGCGCGTCAAAACTGGCAGCTAGCCAGATGGTGTCCACACTCCAGCCTCCATCTCTTATCCCTTCATCCCGCTCTTAACCCTTGCTAAGCCTCTCTTAGCTTCCCTCCCAACAACACACGCGCAAACCCAACACCTTAGCCTACACACCAACAAACGCTAGCTGGGCGGCGCCAGGTCCGGCCACGGCGAGCATGGAGTTCGACGACCACGACGACGGCGACGAGGAGATGCCCATGTCGATGCCGATGCCCGTCAGCTCCAGCTACGAGACTCCCGCGCCCTTGTCCGCGGGGCTTGGGATTGCGCCCCACAAGTCTCCACCTGCCGACCTCGGCGGCCGTGCCAAGGCCGCGACGGCGGGCGGTGCCAGGTACCGCGAGTGCCTCAAGAACCACGCGGTCGGCATCGGAGGCCACGCCGTGGACGGCTGCGGCGAGTTCATCGCGGCCGGCGAGGAGGGCAGCATCGACGCGCTCCGCTGCGCCGCCTGCAGCTGCCACCGCAACTTCCACCGGCGGGAGTCCGACTTCCCCGCCGCCGGCGCCGAGGGCTCGCCCTTCTCCCCGCTCGCCTACGGCATGCCTCCGCACCACCAGTTCTCCCCGTACTACCGCACTCCGGCGGGCTACCTGCACAACCACCAGCACCAGCACCATCACCTGGCCGCGGCGGCGGCGGCAGCGGCCGGGCACCCGCGGCCGCTCGCGCTCCCGTCCACGTCCCACAGCGGGCGCGACGACGTCGACGACATGTCCGGGATGGCGGCGGGGCCCATGTCCGCGGTGGGCCCGCTGAGCAGCATGTCCCTGGGCGCCGGCCCGTCGGGCGGCGGGTACGGCACGTCGGGCGGGTACGGGTCCGGGTCCGGGTCCGCCGGCCGGAAGCGGTTCCGCACCAAGTTCTCGCAGGAGCAGAAGGACAGGATGCTGGCGTTCGCGGAGCGCGTGGGGTGGCGCATCCAGAAGCACGACGAGGCGGCCGTGCAGCAGTTCTGCGACGAGGTGGGCGTCAAGCGCCACGTCCTCAAGGTGTGGATGCACAACAACAAGCACACCCTCGGCAAGAAGCCGCCCACCAGCGTTTGATTCCATTCATCCGCGCGCACTTCCGCACACCACGCCACCAAGGAAAAAAGCCGCCCCGTCTGGCCGTGCGCGCGTGCATGATGAATGAATCTGGCATGCATCCTCACGATCCCGGCCGGCCCCAGAGCTGACCGATCCATCCATCCATCCGCCGTGGCTGGCTAGGTACCTGCCTGCATGCATGTGCTCTCTTGTTTAGCTTAGCGTTCGCCTTTGAACTTCCCTCGTGCCTCAATTAGGTTAATGGTCCCTGTAGCGAGCGTTCCTTGGTTCTTTTTCTTGATTTTACTGTTGCTAGCTCTTGTTGTTTAGGTGAGATCGAGTGTAATCCCCTAGCTATGGCGCCATGAATGGCCATTTGCTGATCAGTGATTTGGTTCTTCTTGGGAATGTGCTTGGTATTTGCAGCTGATCATGCATCGAGATCGGCTACCTGCCGAGGAATCGTACTTGGGGATCGGGGCTGCATGGCCATGGATTCCTTCCGTGTGTGTGCTTTTCTTTTCTTTCTTTTGATGTGTTTGGGACCTGCGCTCGATCGTTGCGACAAATTTAGTCATGGCGGGCCGTTTCTTAATTAGCCACGGCATGCCAGTCCTGATAAAGAAGACGACGACTGTTGCATCCCGGTCTCTCCCTACCTTGTCTTGTTTCTTCTCCGCTCCTCTCGCTTACTCTTCGGCAGAGAGAAGCTTAATTATGATCGATCAGAGGAGTAAAAGAGATCAATGCAGCATGTCCAGCACACGTCAAATTTGTCCACCGCCTGATCCATGCAGTACAACTGTAGCGCTACACGCCATGACGTGCTCTCCTGTCCTCGGCTCTACCCGGTTTTTTTTTTGGTCTCGATGAGTTAATACGGGCGCAACCGCTGGCTCGAGCCCTGCCAGCATTAACTCCGCTCCCTCCCTCCATTTCGCGAGCAAGGTTGACACGCGGGCAAGGCAGGCAGCGGCGAGGGATCGATGGAGGATGACGACGGTCCGGACGCCAGCACAGTGCGCGACGCCCGTGTCGTTAGAGCATGTCTAACAGGCCCCGTATCACGCGAGCGCCCCGTAAAATATCGGCGGCATACGGGGCGCGTGCCAAAACGGCCGTCTAGCAGGCCCCGTATGCCGCCTGGCCCGTAACAAAATTTTACGGGGTCTGCTCCACCGCCCCCTCCGCCCCGTACATATAGAGGGTGAGGGTTCGGGTGGGGGTCCAACCCCCCACCCGCAACCCTAGCTCCGCCGCGCGCCGCCGCCGCATTCGCAGTTCCGGCGAGCAATTACGCACGCTTAGCCGCAAAATTAGAAGCTCCACCACCGCCATGAGCTCCCCCAACGCCTCCGGCTCCTCCACCGCCCGCTCCAAGCGCCGCCGCGAGCCGGAGACGCTCGAGGAGGCGTGGCGGCTCCATTGCAAGCACTCCGTTGCAGGGAGCCGCCGGAGCGTGTGGAAGTACGTGGCGTGGCCGGAGGCCATGCCGGACACGCTGAAGGACTACGCACCGGGCGGGAGATACTACACCGATGACCCGCCGCCGCGCCCGATGAGCGGCCGCAAATTCGAGAAATGGCTCGCCGAGAGGGAGCTGCTGCAGTCGTGCAAGCGCGGCGGCGACGGCGCAAGCGGCAGCGGAGGAGGACGCGCGGCAGCGGAGGAGGAAGCGCTGCCGGCGACAGAGGAGGAGGAGGAGGCCGCCTTCGCGGCCGCGCTCGAGCTCTCGAAGCAGGAAGCAGAGGCGCGGGCGCGGGCGGAAGCGGAGGAGGAGGCGAAGGCCGTCGCCGACGTCGAGGCCTTCAAGGAGATGGAGGCGAAGGCCGGCCCCGTCGTCTTCCTCGACTAGTTAGGTTAGATTTCTAGCAGTTCTAGCAGTTCTTGTAATGGTGATCTGAGCAATGGAATGAAATCAAGCTTTATGTTCTCTCCCGCGTAGTTCGAATTTAAACATACGGGGCGGATTTAAGGGGACTGCTAGACGAACTCGAAAAACTGAGCAAGGATTTTCCTAATTTTCCTATACAGGGCCCTCTACACGCGATTTAGAGGGCGAAAGTTTACGGGTCCTGTTAGACATGCTCTTACTTCATTGATTACTTCTGGCTTCCTTCCATTTACTCCCTCCCCTGTCGCCTTTCCATTTTTACTCCCGTCGTCGACCAGCGTCCATCGCCTTTAATAACTGCATGGATCGACGGGGAGCCATGGATCGACGGATCCTGGAGCTCGCCCGAAGACACATTATGACGACGGCGTACTTTTGCTGAGTTATGGTGTGCGTCGGCGACGCTGTAGCAAAAGGGTATATGCTTGCGCCGGCCGGGTGGACGGACGTACCGGCGCGTATATCGAACGTAGCAACATGTTGGTGTAAGCTTTTGCCGTACGTGCTCGCACGCACACGCACTGCAGAAGGAACAAGACCGGCTGAACACGCGACGCAGGCAGCTTTGTTGGGCAGTTGCTATGTGGAAGTCCGGGCGGGGTCGGAAAGGGGAGAGAGGCCGAACACTGCGTTGCATGCATGCATATGACTATATGGGCTGCCGTGCCGGACGTCGCGCCCAAGGCGCAGCGGGTGGAAAAGGGGGCAGAGAGCTAGGCCGCGCAGCCAAATTGCAGATCGTGTTAAATACACCGGTGGTTATTGAACTAATTGAGCAAAATCAATTCTATCATCGCACAAAGTGAATACCATTTTACGGTAATGGAAGACGTTGGCACGCGTCGGAGACGGTCACCGCATCTGCTGGCCCTCTGTATTTGTCGACGTGGCAAGTTGCGGGCCCCACTGGCAGTGGCTTGGGAAGCGGCAGAGGCGCCAAATTTGCGAGAAACCCCCTCGGACAACATCAATGCGGAATATAGTCTTGTTTCCCCCAACCCCTTGTCTGCACCGATCAGTTCGAGGGAGAGGGAACGCCGCGCCTCGCCAGGGGTTTCTCGAGGCGACCAGAAGTTGGAGGCGGCGGAGTTCATCGACGCGCAGCTCTGGTGGTGCTAGTACGCGGCGATGTCGCCTCGTCGCCGGGCGGAAGGCTCCCCTGCTCCTGTCTACGGTAAGAGCCCTGCCTCGAGTATTCCGTAGTAGCAGTTGACCCAAAAATCAATGATTTTTTCGTGCGTTTGGTTTGTTACTAAGGGGATTTGGGTTCGGGGTCTAGATTTATTGGATGAACATGTAGGTTGTGGTTAGGGTTTTCGAGGGGATTTGAGTGTGGATTAGGAGGGGATTCTGGTAGGGTTTAGCGAAAAGATGAGAATTTTTTAAGTGAATTTTGAGAGGGGTTTGTGAGAGGGGTTTCTGGTGACTGATGGTTGCTGTATGTGGTTTGGGAGCACTTGTAGGTTGATTAATGGCAGCAGCTGTAGGTGGTTTGTGAGTTATTTTTGATGAACTGTAAATTGATTATGCAATGTTCAATTGGCAGGATCTCGCAACGCATTCTTCACAGTTGAAATCAACCATGTTTTTTTTTGTTGGTGAAGGAAATAACATGTCATATGTTGATGGTTAAGTTATCTGCTATGACCAAGTGGACACTCTGACTTGGTCTCCCCTGATGCTTGAGTGGTTAGCAGAAGAAATTGGGTATGAGATGGCTGGAAGAATGAAAGTTTGGTACTGCATTCCATTACTCACTATCAGTAGAAATGGATTGAGGGAGATCACAGATGACTTTGACACAAACATGATGTTAACCTTTGTGGACAATGGATATCATTTTATTAGTCTGTACATTGATCATGACAAGAGTATGAGCTCCAAATATTGGGATGATGTAGTACATCATCCAGTTACTTCTTTGCCTCCCGTGATAAGCCCATATAAGAATAGTAGCAGCAGACAGACTGAAGATTCATCTAGGGAGGCTTCTCTAGAACCTTTACAAGTGATCCCTACCCCAAGTAATGAAGAACCAGTACCTTTACAAGTTAAATCTCCCCCAACAGTTGCATAACCAAATGCAGAGTTTGTTGGTGCAAGAACAACGCAGAGAAAGAGGAAGAGAAGTGACAGTGAAGCTGGTAGGCAAGTAACTGAAGAATTGCAAGAGGGATGATGCAGGTTCTGACAGTGATGATGATGAGGACTCTGATTTTGATTTTGTTGACTCGGATAATGCTGTCAGTGATGGTGATTATGATCTACATGCTGATAACCTGGATGATGAGGTGGATGATGACAAGAACAAGAGTGGAAGTACAAGTGGCCATACATCAGCCGAGTAAGGCAAACAAAAAGTGGAGCTTAAAGAAGAGGATTCAGAGGAAGAGGACCTTTGGGGACCTGATTCTGAAGATGAAGAAGCAAATTTCAAATTCAAAACATTTAGAGAGGATGATTTGCATGATCCAAAGTTTCGTGTAGGCCAAGTGTTTGGTTCTGTAGAGTTTCTTAGGAAAGCTATTAGTACCTACAGCTGCATCCACAGAAAAGACATAAAGCTTCAAATTAATGACCAACAGAGGGTTAAAGCAAAATGTGTGAAATCATGTATTTGGTATCTGTGTGGCGGCTATGATTCTAGGACTAAATGTTTCATGATCAAGAAGTATGTGCCTGAGCACACTTTCTCTGGGAAGTGGAATGTATATGCTTTTACAGCCAAATTCATTGCTGAGAAGTACTTGGAGAGTTTGAGAGCTGACCAAGATATGAATATGAGGAATTTTTCAAGGGTGTTTCAGAAGCAGTGGAACATGACCCCTTGCAGGCCTAAATTACAGAGGGCAAGGAGGTATGCAATGAAGATCATCTATGGGGATGAAGAACAACAATACAAGATTTTGTGGGATTATGGCAATGAGCAGGAGATGGTGTGTTTGCAGTTGGAGAACTAGTTTCTTCTAAACCAGTGGAGTATGTTGTTGATCTGAAGCACAAGACTTGAAGTTGTTACAGGTGGCAGAAAACAGGGATTCCATGTTCCATGTGATATCATGCTTGAGGCATGAGGATGTTGACCCCATTGATCTAGTTGACAAGTGCTATTCAATTGAGATGCATAAGAAAGCATATGAAAACATAGTCTATCCTTGCAAAGACAGGACAGAGTGGGAAAAGATGAATGACCCTCCTATTTTACCACCAATGTTCCAAAAGTATGTTGGAAGGCCAACCAAAGTCAGAAAATGACAAGGCATGGTGTCATTATGCACTGCAGGCATTGTGGTCTCCCAGATCATAATAAAGAAGGTTGGAAATTTCTAAAGGCAGGTCTTTCTGGACCAAATGCACCTGAAACAACTGCAGTGCCACCTCCAGACACTTCAAATGCACATGACAATGTCATACCTCCTAAGTTTTCACAATCCTTTGCAATAAGTACACCATCTGTAACATTACCTTTCTGTTAGTGAATTCTATTATTCCCTTAGCTTTCTGCAATTACCACCTGTTAGGATCAAAACAATCTTGGTACCAATGCACCTGGTAACACACAGGAGGAACTGCTTGTGAACACTATGCTGCATCAGGTATATTTGTGGTGATTTGTGAGATTCAATTACTTCACATCTTTCATTCACTTTATATCCACTTGTACCACTGTTTGTAGATGCATGTCCCAAGAAACATTCAATCCAGGGGGGTTCCCGATTCCTCTTTCATCTCTGCTGCCCAAGCCATGGTGAACCAACCAGTGTCCACTTCTACCACTATAAGGCAGGGTGATCTTGCTCAAAGGTTACTCCAGATGCAGGCACAGAAGGACAAGGCCAGTGAAGACAGAAAGCTTGCTATTCTTGAAGCAAAATATGCAGCTCAAGTTCAGAAGGCAGAGGAAGCAGCTAAGAAGAGGCTGGAGAAGGAAAAGATTAAGGCTGAGATAGCACAGGCCAAAGCTAGAGAAGCTGGAGAGAGAAGACAAAATAAAAGGGAAGATGCTGAGCTCACCAGGAAGGCTAAACAACAGGTTAAGGAATTTGTTGCTGGAGTTAAGAAGGATGCAGCTGAGAAGAAAAGAAAAGAAGCTGCCCTTAAGAAGCAAGAAGAGAAGCAAGCAGCAGCTGTAACAAAAGAAGCTAACAAACAAGCACAGAGAACTGCTCAGATTGAAGCACACAGAGCTGCTCAAGCTGAAGCACACAGAGCTGCTCAACTTGATGATGATGACCATGTTGCAGTTGTCACTCAGAGGCAAAAAAAGTTTGCATGTTTGATGAGTTTAGGTGCCCCAGGAAATCTGTGTAGATAATGTAATCATTCCGGCAAAACTTGATGACATATATTTTGTGGCAAAACATGTAATGCGAGCTGCTAGACTATGTAGTAGACTATGTACTGCAAGACATAAGGCACC
Organism: Alopecurus myosuroides; assembly: GCA_028641055.1. Lineage (NCBI taxonomy): Eukaryota > Viridiplantae > Streptophyta > Magnoliopsida > Poales > Poaceae > Alopecurus > Alopecurus myosuroides. The sequence continues at coordinate 250,668,674 of CM054063.1, read as the reverse complement.
TCTTTTGCTATGTTATTGCATCTTCAGTTCTTAAATGTGATCATGAGTTCATCCTCTCAAATTACTAAATGCTAGTCAGCCCACTATTGATATTGTTTTATCTTCTCAGCTACAATTCATTTGTTTTCTATCATACAATCAAATTATTCAATGCCATGAAAGAAATCCTCCAATACAGTAGTTTTCTGACAACAGAAACATCCATTCCATTTGTTCATTAACCAACAGTACCATAGCCATTGTTCATTACATAGACCATACCTAAACATACTATAAAACACTTCCACAGATCACACAACCATTGCACATAACAGAGTGGACAACATTACATGATTCACTACTGAACCTAAGAGTTCAGTACTACAACATAATTGCACAGACCTCATCACTTCTTCACAATGGCCACAACACACATAATTGACAGTAAAACAAGCCCAATCTTCAAAAGAAACAGCACTTGCTGCACTTCATGAACCAATACGGTGATTTTCTTGAGGATCAAATCCTCAATGCTTGCTGCTCCTCCTCCAGTCACTTCCTTCTCCTCCTTCCGCAACAACAGCTCCTCCCTTCTTTCATCTTCCCACCCGATTGGATCAACGACATCATCTCCTCGGAGATAGTTGTTCTCCACCAAGAACTCCACATACTCATGTTCCTAGTGCCAAAAATTACAACCATACTGTCAAATCGAAACCAAATCTAAGAAGATCCTACGGTACTGTCAAATCACCAAGAAACCAAATTTGCGCATAAGTAACTCGAGGAAGAAGACCTACCCCATGCTTCTGGCATCTATAGAAGATCCATCTGTTGTGCTTTGCAGTCAACGAGGTCTTCTGCTGGACCATCCTCCCGCATGTCGGGCAGTTCACAATGGGGATAAATGGACGGCAACGGAACACGGAGGAGCTCACACTTGTGCTGGCCATGGCGTAGCAGCGAAACGACCTCCTTCCCCACGACGGTGGAGTGCTCCGGTTGATCACGGTGGAGTTCTCTCCCTGCAGAGGTTGGGGAATTTTGTCGCTAGGGATTGGAGATGGAGCAAACATAGAGAACGGCGTCCCCCTCCTATACTTGTTGTCTTTTTTCACCTAGGCCCTTCTTAAGTTTCATCTATACGCGAAAACCCTCACACGCGCTCAGTAGTGGGACCCACAACTTGCCACGTTGACAAATACAGAGGGCTAGCAGACGCGGTGACCGTCTCCGACACGCGCCAACGTCTTCCATTACCGTGAAATGGTATTCAGTTTGTACGATGATAGAATTGATTTTACTCAATTAGTTCAATTATCACCAGTGTATTTAACTCTTGCAGGTCCCTTGCTCGATCTATTCTCGTGGAGCCGGCGAGCAATGCAAGTCCATGCCTCCATGGCCCGACACTTGTACACAAAGAGTTGCAACGGGTGGTTTTTGGATATTTTGCATCCGTGGCTCGCCATAGCAGCCTATCCAGTGAAAACACGGACTGGACATGTTCTACTCCCCCGTTAGGTTGCCCAGAATTTCTTGGTCAGTCTCGTTTCGCCCCGATCAAATTAGTCTCCACCCGTTATTTGGTTAACTATTTTTTGACATGGAGATAATTTTATGGTCTTTGGTTGCCAACACCAGCTAACGATGACGTATACCATCACCTCATTTCATTTCAGCACAAGTGTCGTGGACATAGATAACACAAGGAGTTTGTTTGAGCCCTGCCTACTAACAAGTCAGGGTTCATCATATTTGACCTACTACTAGCAAATTGGTTTATCGCACATACATTATAAGGTGGTGGTGGTGGTGGTGGGGGGAGTTTTTATCGTTACATGTAAAGAGAACAATTTTACCACCATAGCCATCATCTTCTACCTCTGGATCAGGTCCTGGTCTAAGCTCTGTTCGCCCATATTGCATCAGCCACTCTTGCCTCTTTGTCCTCCAAGCTTCCTGGTTATGAGATTCAACACCATGTCCTAAATCCAAGCCATCTGGTACAAATCAACCCCCAACTTAGGATCTAGTTATAAAAAAATGCAACATGCAAAAACAAACTTGACTTGTGTAGAAAATATGTTGAATGGATTTTTCTGATAAAAATCTTAAATTTGTTCTTTAAAGCAACAAATACCCTCTCCACAGTCACTCATATTGAACAATTCTTTAGGATTCTTAGAGAACTCGTTAAGATGGTACCTTCGGAACAACCCCAAGGACACAAGCATATTCTGCTTCACCTAGATAGAACTTGCCATTAGGTATATTTTTCCCATGTAGGCGACTCATGCTGTCAGCAAGGATGCTTGCATTATGGGAAGAACCTTCCCAACAAGTTAAGACATATGTGAACCTCAAGTCGAAGTCGACACCAGGTAGGACATTCTGCCTGGTGTAGTGCTTTCTGCCTCTATAGGCGAGCAGTGATATGAGTGCCATCAGTTGCGTAAATGCAATCCTGTTTTGTGGAGCAAGATAATATGTTACACAACAAATAAAGTAGACGTCATGTTTTGAAGTAACAAATTATTTTCTTAGCTTGAAGAATGGATACCAAATATGGATTTCTCGTATCTTCGGTGGATTTGTACCAAATGGTCTCTTGATCATCTCTCCCCGTAACTCTCCTACGACATACAAGACTTGCTTGAAATATCGGGATATTGTTTCGCTGGATCACCTGAATGTGTTGTGGATAACTCTGAACCTATGGTAACCTACGACATGTAGTATCATTGCAACTTTCTCTTCCACCATGGTGTGAATGCTACCTTGTAATAGCCTCCTATGGCTGAATGTCTCCACAAGCTTTATAAAAGGGGCTCTACCCATTCGCAACATGTTCACAGCCTCTACATTGTTTTTGTTGTAGATGTAGTTCAGGTAGGTAATCATTTCATGATCTCGGATACACAATGAACCGTATTTAATAACGCCTCTGTAATTACGATGCACTGATTTATGATCCACTAAGAGCATCTAGGCATGCATCACTGCAATGAGTGCTGCTGTTTGAACGATTAGCAGTGGTCGGTGGTCCTAAACCGTTAGGATGCGTAAGTAACACACATATCTAGTTATTAGTGCAAGTGGTGGTGGGAAATGGTGGATACTCCATAGAGAAAAGGGTAGGGTGACTTTTCCGACGAGGTGAATGGTCCTTGTCGTTGCTGCCTCTGAAGACCTCGCCTATTAGTAGATCCAAGCCCCCACTGTCTCCATTGTAGCCTTCGACGTCGCTGACAACTCCTTTGGTGACACATATCTAAATCGCTTTCGCCATCGCAGCCTCCTCCTACGGTACCAAAATAATGTAGGCTTTCCTCCCACTTGAAGCGACCGAGTAATAAGGGGGTGAGGCTAGCATTGGCGCCATACGGTAGCATCAATTTTGTGTCTCCCGTCATCTCTATGGATGCATCCTCACGTATCCGCACGCACACAGCCCCTCTCGATTTGCCTATTTTTACCTGGCTGAGGGGAAATGACGGAATAATCAATTGTTCCCCTCGGGCCTAGCTAAGATGTCCTTTAAGATTTGTCCGTTTGAGCAGCGGCCCGGCAGGGAGGGGGGAGGGGGACACGGGAAAAATAGAACGCGCCCTACGGGGCTGATTACTTCGGGGGGAGGGGGCAAAAATATCCAATTTACATTAAAAAAAAGGAAAACATAAAACCCCAAAACTAGGGCTAGGCTAGGGCCGGCTACCGCTCGCCGGAGCTAGTCCTCAAGCATGACGTAGTCTGGCTCGCTGTAGAGGTGGTCCGTCAGGCCAGAAGGGCGCGGAGGCGTAGCCGCCTGGGTTGGGGCCGGTGGCGCCTCCGGCAGCTCCAGTGGCGGCCCGGTCCACTCCCAGGACTGCCCGACGAGTGGCCGGAACCACCTGGGGCAGCGCCGCAACGCCTCCTCCTCCTCCATGGCCAGAGCGGCCAGGGCGTCCTCCATGGCGCGCACCTCCTCCTCTTTGTCCGCCGCGTCCGCCGCCGCCACATCGGCCACAGCCGCTGCGGCCTCGCGGTCCTCCTCCTCCTGCCGCTCCCTGGCCTCCATGGCGGAGTCGTGGAGGGCCGCGCCTAGGCCCTCCCACTGGGATATGTCATCGGGGAGCTTCTCCTCCTCCTTGACCGGGAGGCGTGGTGGGCAGCCAATGTGCAGCTTCCCACCAGCACGGCAGCGTCGGGGAAGGGCCGCCAGAGGCACCTGCAGGGAACCCCGCGCGGTGCATGCCCTGAAGAAGGCATGTCGGCGGAGGTCATCCTCCTCTGCGAACCAGGTGTCCTGATACTTCCATTTTGCATCAACGTTTTATATTGTTATTCATCGATATATTTCATGTTATGATGCATCCCTTATGTTATTTTATCTTATTTTGCATGTTTCATAATTTTTGGAGAATAAACACCGGGACCAGAAATCTGATGCAAAAAGCACCATCGAGATACCATATTTCAGAAGATCAGAAGAAGAAGGGGGACACCGGAGGTGTCTTATAAGTTCAGAGGAGGACTCCAGCCAGAAGGGGAGCCAGAGGGGGGCTACCAGGAGCCCACATCATGAGGTGGCATGCCGCTCCCCTGGCCACGCCGCCACATGGTGTGGCCACCCTGTCCCACCTCTGGTTGATATCTTCCGCGTACTTGACACCCAGGGAACCCTAAGCCCCAGAAAATCATCGAAGAATTATTCCGCCGCCGCCTCGGGTAGAAAACACCCAAGAGAGAAAAGCTCTCTCGCAGTGAGAAATTTGTCGGGGAAATTCCTCTCCGGAGAGGGGAAATCACCGCCATCGTCACCATCATCGCTCCGAGCATCATCAAGATCGTCATCATCATTATCCTCATCACCAGCACCATCTCCCTCATCATCCACCGTCATCCCGCTGTAATAATTAGGGGCTCCTATCGTTGTTTTACGTTAGATCTCTCTCCCGGTGTGGATTACTTGTTAGTAGTTGATGCTTGTGAGATTTATCGATGTTAGCACTTTATGACCATATTATTATCATCCATTATGTAACCTCTGATTATGATCCATATGATGTCTTGTGAGTAGTTCGTTTAGTTCTTGAGGACATGGGAGAAGTCATGATGTTAGTAGTGAAGTTATATTGAAGTAATATCTCGTGGTTCAGTATTTAAGTGGTGGATGCTTACGAGGGGTATAATCACAAGTATGTATTAGTCCTATTTGGGTGGTGCATTAGCATAGGTTCACCCACACAACACTTTACGAACCAATGGATATTAATCTACCGTAACAAAGCAAAAACACTTGACGAAATTCTCATGTGTCCTCGAGAACGTTTGGTAGTCATAAGTAACACAACCGGCTTGTCCTTTGCTATCAAAAGGATTAGGCCACTCGCTGCAATATTATTTACTGCTCTTTATTTACACGCACTTTATTTATCTGCTATATCCAAAACAAAACAAAAACCTGTTTACTAGTGTGTACAGCGAATCCTCTATCCAACCTGCTTGTCAACACCTTCTGCTCCTCGTTGGGTTCGACACTCCTATTTATCAAAAGTACTACGATACACCCCCTATACTTGTGAAGGGAATATGCCCGAGAGGCAATAATAAAATGGTTATTATCTTATTCCTTGTTTATGATGAATGTTTATTTCTCATGCTAGAATTGTATTAACCGGAAACATTGATACATGTGTGTTTAATAAACAAAGAATGGTTCCTAGTAAAGCCTCTCTTTTAACTAGCTCGTTGATTAATAGATGATCAAGGTTTCCTGATCATGAACATTGGATGTTGTTAATAACGGGGTCATGTCATTAGAAGAATGATGTGATGAACATATACCCAAAGTGAATATAGCATTGTGATCAAGTCATTAAAGTTTACATTGTTATATCAAACATACAAAGTAACTTATTCCTTAGACCATGAGATCATGTCAATCACTGATACCGGAAGGGTGATTTGATGTCATCAAACGTCACACCGTAACAGGGTGACTATAAAGGTGCCGTTAGGTATTCGGAAAGTATTAGTTGAGGATCATGGATCAAGAGTGGGATTTGTCCATCCAAAATGACAGAGAGATATACCCTGGGCCCTCTCGGTGATATCACATCGACACCGCTTGCAAGCACATGATATGATCACAAGGATGTTATATCATGGGAACGAGAAAAGAGTACTTGTCGGTAACGAGATTAAACAAGGTATGGTTGATACCAATGATCGAATCTCGGACAAGTAAAATGTCGCAAGACAAAGGGAATAGTTCACGACGTTGTTGGTTCACACGATCACGAGAGTCATCGTTGAATATATAGGAGTCATCACAGATCTCCAGATCCCGCTATTGATTATTGATCGAAGAGGATTCTCGATCATGTCTATCTTATTCGCGAACCGTAGGGTGACACACTTAAGGTTCGATGACGCGTTTGAGAGGATACGGAATATCGAAGAATATTTTGAGCAGCACCGAAATTGTTTCGGGGAAAATTGAAATAGTTTAAGGGGTTTTTCGTTGAATGGTTGTTAATAGAATTAACGAATGATTCGAGGTGCTATACGCAAATGTTTGTTAATGGAATTAACAAATATAAATAAAGAAATAAAAATGTTTTATTTATTTATTAAAAGAAAACCTTTGGATTTTCCAAGTGGGAAATAATGAAAAAATGAGTGGGTGTGAGTGGAGTGTCCACTCACATGACGAGGGAAGAGGTGGGGGCACCACCATGGGCTGGCCGCACCCACCCCTTGGCTGCCTCCCCTTTCCCTATAAAAGGAGGGTGAGAGCTCTCCCTCCTCCACACACTTGCCCACCTCATTTCCTCTCCACCCGCTGCTCCATTCCATGGTCTCCGGCTTGGCGAAGCCCTGACCGTGGGATTCTTCACCACCACCACGTCGTCGTGCTGCTGGAGTTCCGAGGGATCCTCTACTTCCGCGCCCCGGTGGATCGAGGGAACAGAGGTCGTCATAAACCGTACGTGTGACCGATCACGGAGGCACCGCCGGATTGCGGTGCACATCTTCTCGCTATCGGGATCAGTGTGAGTACGACTACGCCAACAACGAGATTTGATCTCGTAACGCTTTGTGTCTTCGAGGGTATGTGTTCTCCTTAACCTTCTCTTTGCCCGTTGCACTTTGTCTCCTATATTAGATCTTGGCCTTTCGGGTGTCTCTCGCGTAGGAAATTTTTTTGTTTTGTATGCAACGACCCCTTCAACTTGTGGGTCATCAAGACTATTTTCTGGCGCCGTTGCCGGGGAGTGAAGCGCCATTGTTAAGTGGAATTGGTAAGAGAAACTTTTACTGTGAGTGTTGTTTTTATTTCTGTCTGATGTTTTATTTCATTATGGAGAATACTTTTGGTTCTCTGTTTAGGGGTACTTCTACGGTTGCTACTAGGGTAGTTGGTAACCCGTCTTCTGCTGAATTAGATCCTTATAAAATACCTATGAAAATTGTTGGACGTGTTATGGATAACTGTTATTACGGTGATGGAACTGTCCATCCTGGTGATCATTTGCTCTTTATACATGAATTATCCGAGTTATTCAGGTGTGCAGGTATTACAATGGATCAAGTTAAAAGGAAATTACTTTCCTTATCGCTGAAAGGAAGAGCCGCTGAATGGTTCAAATTACTGAAAAATGGTGATTCTATTGGATGGGAGGAAATTGTTCCTCTCTTTTATTCTAAATTTTATCCTCCTAGTGAGATTCATAAAGACCGGAATCAAGTCTATAATTTCTGGCCTCATGAGGGAGAGAGTATTGCCCAAGCATGGGGGAGAATGAAGTTATTAATGCTCAAATGTCCCGTTCATGAACTCCCGCGTAATATTGTTGTCAATAATTTTTATGCAAGGCTTTCTCTTCATGATAAGGATTTATTGGATGCTTCTTGTTCTAGATCATTTACGCGTATGAAGGAAGAAGCTAAATGGGATCTTCTTGATCGTATTGAAGAGAACACTGAAGGATGGGAGAACGACAAAGGTAGAAAGTTAGGTATGAATTTGAATGCATTAAATCTTTTATGGGAACCAATGATTTCTATGATGTTAGTGCTGTTTGTGGTCTTTGTTCTAAATTTTTTGCAAACTGTCTTAAAGCTTTTGCCTCCTATCTTGATATTCCTAAAAAGAATTATCACAAGTATCATGCACCTTATAAAGATATTGTTCATGCTAGTAATATAGAAGTGCATGCTATTAATCCTGCTATTCCTGAGCCTTATGTTGAAAAAATGCCTTTCCCTGCTAAGGTGAAAGAACACTCTATGGTGGCTTGTGTGGTTAATAAGAGTAATAAGAAATCTATTGAACCTGATGAACAAATAACTGTTGAACCTGCTGTAGCAATAGTGAAAGATCTTTTTTGTGGAAATGTGGAGGATGGACACATTGTCTTTTGTAAGTATGCTTCTGATATTGTTTCCCATCCTCATAGACCTAAGAAAAATAGTGTTCCTGTGCTTTCTGTTAAGATTGGTGATCATTGCTATTATGGTTTATGTGACATTGGTGCTAGTTCTAGCGCTATACCTTATGAGCTTTATAGAGAAATTGTGCATGAAATTGGTTCTTGTGAGCTTGAAGATATTGATGTGGTTATTAAGCTTGCTAATAGAGAAACTGTTTTTCCTAATGGTATTGTTAGAGATGTGGAAGTTTTATGTGGTAAGACTAAATATCCCACTGATTTTCTAGTACTTGGGAGGGCTGCTAGTAAGACTTGTCCTATTATTTTTGGTATATCTTTCTTGAACACTTGTGGTGCTATTATAGATTGTAAAAGAGATAAGATTTTGACTAAATTTGAAGGAAAATCTTATGAGTTCAATTTCTCCAAATTTGCTAGAGCACCTTATGAATCTAAATTGCCTGATGAGAATTTTAAAGTTGAACAACTTGCTTCTATTGCTCTTGCTCCTAACAATTCTTTGCAGCAATATATGGAGGACCATGAGAGTGATGTCTTTATGGAAGAGAGAAATGAGATTGACGATATTCTTCTTCGTCAACCGGTGATTCTGAAACATAATTTACCCGTGGAAGACTTGGGTATAACATTACCACCCAAGGAGGATCCTGTCTTTGATTTAAAACATCTGCCTGATGATCTTAAATATGCTTATCTTGATGATAAGAAAATATATCATGTTATTATTAGTGCTAAACTTTCACGTGAAGAAGAGGAAAGATTATTGGGAGTTCTGGAGAAACACCGTGGAGCTATTGGATATACTCTTGATGATTTGAAGGGAATTTCTCCTCCTATATGTCAGCATGCTATTAATATTGAACCTGATGCAAAGCCAGTAGTTGAACATCAAGGCCGTTTAATTCCTAAGATGAAGGAAGTTGTAAGAAACGAGGTATTAAAACTTCTTGATGATGATATTATTTTTTCTATTGCTGATAGTAGATGGGTGAGCCCTGTGCACTGTGTCCCTAAGAAAGGAGGAATGACTGTTGTACCTAATGAAAACAATGAGCTCATTCCACAAAGAGTAGTAGTTGGTTATAGAATATGCATTGATTTTATAAAGTTTAATAAAGTTACTAAGAAAGATCATTATTGTTTACCCTTTATTGATCAAATGCTAGAGAGGTTGTCTAAGAAAACTCATTTTTGCTTTCTTAATGGTTATTCTGGGTAGGGATGTGAAGGTGGGATCCCACTTATCCCACTTATTGTCCCACTTATACCTCATTTGTAAGTGTTTAGTTCAATTTTTTGTCAAAGCTTTTGAACTAACCATTCACAAATGAGATATAAATGGGATAAGTGGGATCCCACTTTGCATCCCTAATTCTGGGTTTTCTCAAATTGCGGTTAGGAAGCAAGATCAAGAGAAAACAACCTTTACTTGTCCTTATGGTACTTATGCTTATAGACGTATGCCTTTTGGTTTGTGTAATGCTCCTGCTACTTTTCAAAGATGCATGTCTGCTATTTTTCATGGTTTTTGTGAAGAAATTGTGGAAGTATTCATGGACGATTTCTCCGTCTATGGAACTTCTTTTGATAATTGTTTGCACAACCTTGATAAAGTTTTGCAGAGATGTGAGGAAACTAATCTTGTTCTTAATTGGGAGAAATGACACTTTATGGTTAATGAAGGAATTGTTCTTGGACATAAAATTTCTGAAAGAGGTATTGAACTTGGTAGAGCTAAAGTGGAAGCCATAGAAAAAATGCCCTGTCCTAGGGATGTTAAAGGTATTCGTAGTGTTCTTGGTCATGCTGGTTTTATAGGAGGTTTATTAAAGATTTCTCTAAAATATCAAAGCCTCTTACTAATCTTCTTCAAAAAGATGTACCATTTGTTTTTGATGTTGATTGTAAGGAAGCTTTTGAAACTTTAAAGAAGGCTTTAACTACTGCTCCTATTGTGCAACCGTCTGATTGGAATTTACCTTTTGAAATTATGTGTGATGCTAGTGATTTTCCTGTAGGTGTTGTTCTTGGACAGCGCATAGATAAGAAGTTGAATATTATTCATTATGCTAGTAAGACTCTTGATGCTGCTCAAAGAATTATGCTACTACTGAAAAGGAATTCTTAGGTGTAGTTTTTGCGCGTGATAAGATTAGTCCTTATATTGTTGACTCAAAGGTTACTATTCATACTGATCATGCTGCTATTAGATACCTTATGGAAAAGAAAGATGCTAAGCCTAGGCTTATTAGATGGGTGTTACTTCTACAAGAGTTTGATTTACATATTGTGGATAGGAAGGGTGCTGAAAATCATGTTGCTGATAACTTGTCTAGATTGGAAAAGATTACTTTTGATCCTATTCCTGTTAATGATAGTTTTCCAAATGAACAATTGGCTGCAATAAAAGTAAAATCCCAAGATAGTCCATGGTATGCTGATTACGCTAACTTTATTGTTTCAAAGTATTTTCCTCCAACATTTACAGCGCAACAAAGAAGAAAATTCTTCTATGATTTGAGGCATTATTTTTGGGATGACCCACATTTATATAAAGAAGGAGCAGATGGTATTATGAGAAGATGTGTTCCAAATCATGAACAGCATGAAATATTGAAGAAATGCCATAGTAGTGCTTATGGAGGACATCACGCTGGAGATAGAACCGCACAGAAGGTTCTACAATCAGGTTTCTATTGGCCTACTCTCTTTCAAGAAATCAAGAAAGAATTGGTGTGATAAGTTGAATGATGCTTTATGGGCTTATATAACTGCTTATAAAAATCCTATGCGTATATCTCCCTATAAAATGGTTTATGGAAAAGCTTGTCACTTGCCTTTAGAATTAGAACACAAAGCTTATTGGGCAGTGAAAGAATTAAATAAAGATTTTAAACTTGCTGGTAAGAAAAGAATGCTTTATTTGAATCATCTAGATGAATGGAGGTGTGAAGCTTATGAAAATGCCAAACTCTTTAAAGAGAAAGTTAAACAATGGCATGATAAAAGAATCCTTAAAAGAGAGTTTCATGTTGGTGAGAAATTTCTATTGTATCGGTCTCGTCTCATATTTTTTGCAGGAAAACAACTCTTCCGATGGGAAGGACCTTATATTATTGAAGAAGTGTATCGTTTGCGTGCAATCAAAATTGCTTCCCTAAAAGATAACACTACACAAGTGGTAAATGGGAAAAGACTCAAACATTATATTTCTGGGGATTCCTATGATGTAGATGTTGATGTTATTCAAGTAATGACTCCGGAGAAATTCATCGGAGGGAAGATTTCAGAATCTGCAGAGTCGGTTTTGGAATAGGTAACAGTTCTGTTAAGAAAAAGTCCGCGAATTGCCTTTCCAGTTATTAATTATTGATTTTTGGAAAATATGAAAAATACCGAGCCGAACAGGAGTCGGAGAAGGTGCCCGGAGGCACCACACCACCTGGTGGCGTGGGCCCACCCTTGGCCGCGCCAGCCTATGGTGTGGGCGCCTCGAAGCCCCTCTCCGACTCATTTTCGACTTGGAGTTTCCTTTCGTTACTTATATTTTTGCTATATAATCCCCCGAATCCCTCGAGGTCCATATATCATTTTCTCGTTGTGTTTCTGTTTCGAGCTGTTTTTGCCAGGGTCTTTTTTGCATTTTTAGAAGCACCATGGTCTCCACCAACAACAACAAGGGGAAGGTACCGAAGGAACAAGATCCCCAAGACCGGGAGCCGAAGAAGGAGATTGATAGTGGAGCTGAAGGAGATGTAGAAGAAAACCCGCGGGTGCGTCCACGAGTCACCATCGCAAGCATTGGAGTGGTTTTAAAACCCTGCAAGCAAACAACGAGGATGAGTACTGGAGGAAAGGCCCCACGTCACTGTTTAGCCTCAAGGACACCAGTCACAGGAGAAGGAAGTTCTCGATCCAAGGAAGAAAGGAAGGAAGACCTGTCTGGCCGGGATTCACCATCTGACAAGCAAGCAAACCAAATTGAGCTCAATACGGAGGTGATGCATAGGCTTATGCACGCATTGGAAGATTTGAAGGAATCAGTTGACAATCTCATTGTGAAGGATTCACCACCACCACTCAAGAATTGATTCGTCATTGGTAGTGGCATCCCCTTGGCTCGTTCCAAGCTTGGGGTAGTGCCGCAGTATCACCTTTATCTTTCACTCCTTTTTACCTTTTAGTAGAGTCATGTCATGAGTAGAGGAAATATCATATAGTATGGTTTGCAGTATGGAAGTGTTGCCCCTTACTTGGTTATCGTTGTATCCCTTGGTTTGAGTTGCCGTAATCAAATATTAATGAGAAGTTTCATCATCTACTTGTTCTATTTTATTTTAGTATGCAATTTTTGTTATGTGATTGATCTTGTTATTAGTATTGGTATCAATTTTGGAGCTTCTACATAATCTAGTTGGTTTTGGCAAACTTAGCATTGGTCAGTAGCAACAATTAGTTGAGACTTAAGTAGAAAAGAGGGAGTTTCATGTAGATATATTAGTCCATGATCTCTATTCTTGGTTAGCTCATAAGATTAGTATTCTGAAATAAGTTTGTTTGCACCTTCAAGGAAGATTTCATGATTGGCTTTATCATATATGTTTTTGTTTGTTTTACTTCAATTCTTATGCTTGCTACCCAACCTTGCTAGCCAAAAACCCGTACTGAGAGGGAATGCTTCTCGTGCATCCAAACCTTGAGCCCCAAAACCTTTACATTTGAGTCCACCATACCTACCTATATGTGGTAATTCACCTCCACTCCAAATAAATTGCTCATGTGTTACCTTTAAAACCTTCAAAATTATCCATTTTTGTGTTCCTGTTTTAGCTCATGAGGACGCAAATAGAGAATCTTTATCTCACTTGTTGATTGGACTCACACATCTGGACTAGTGACTTCTTCCGCTTATCCGAATGCTAGAAGAGCTGGCAGTGGGGTGCCCAGCCCCAAATAATAATACAAATTATCTTCACTCTTTTTGCCCCTGATTTATCAGTCAAACCATAATTGTGTAAACAAAAGAGAAAAAGAGATGAACTTCTATATCAGTTGCGTCCTTCAATGGGAGCCGCTCTTGTGAGTCTAGTTGACTTGTGACGTACTGAATTTTCTGTTTGCCATTCGTTGACATAGACACAGCTCTGTAGGGATACCCGGCATATCGCTAGGCGTCCAAGCAAACACATCCTGATTTGAACGAATAAACTCCACGAGTGCTTTTTCCTGCTCATCGTCCAGGTTAGATCCTATAGCAAATTGCTTAGAGGGATCACCCTCGACAAAGGCCACCGTCTTGGTATCATGTGCTGCTTTGAATTTTTCTCTCTCATCCTCCGTAGTTGGCCTCTTCAGCGCTGTCCTATCATCCGGGTCTACTTGAGACCGATAATACTTGAGCTCCTCCTTTCTACAGGCTTGTTCTGCCATCGCCGCATCTCCTTCGTCACACTCAGCTGCTATATCCCGGCTCCCATGTATGGTGATGGTATGCTTAGGACCCGGGATTTTTAGCTGTAGGTACACGTAACACGGCCTGGCCATGAACTTGGCGTAAGCCGGCCTCCCAAATAGCGCGTGGTAAGGACTGCGCAACTTCACAACTTCGAACGTGAGCCACTCCACCCGGAAATTATCCTTTGATTCCCCAAAAGCAACCTCCAGAGTGATCTTTCCCTCAGGGCACGCCGAGTGACCCGGCACAATCCCGTGAAAAACTGTTGAACTTTTCTGTAGCTGAGACTCCTTGAGACCCATGCGTAAGAAAGTTTCCCAATATAGGATGTTGATGCTGCTTCCACCGTCCATTAAGACCTTTTTCAGCTCATAACCATTAACCTGTGGCGCAACCACCAATGCTAGGACTCCCGGGTGTTCTATTCTTTCCGGGTGATCTCTTCTGCTCCACGTTACATCTTGCTCGGACCACCTCAGGTATCTCGGGACAGCCGAGGAAACCGAGTTTACTGCCTTCTTTAGTATCTTTCTATCCTTGTTACAAGTTCCTGTGGTGTGAACGTGGTATTGGCCCAATTGCTTGGGGTTGGCTTGGAAACCTCCAGCTCCTCCCTGGTTATTACCCGGATTTCCAACTCCCGGGTTACCTGCTGGGGGTGGGCCGTTGCCCGGGTTTCCACCCGGATCCGGTCCTCCTCCCCGTCCTGCACCTCGCATAGCCTTGTTCACTTCCTCGTTCTTCCATCTCTGCAAATCCGCACATTGCTCCAATGAGTGGTTAGCCGGCCTTCCGTTCCTGCTGTGTTTCGGGCACACCATTCTGAAGATATCCCAGTTGTTACCCGGCCTTGGTGGCCCTTGATAATTTCCTCCGTTATGATTTCCTGCGTTGAAATTTCCTTCTGCTCTGGGCCTTGAAGACCCGGCTTCTGTGCTGGCGACAAACTCGGAATTCCCCTCGAACGGGCGCTTGTTCTGGTTATTCCCATTGTTACCTCCATGGTTACCCGGCGTAGATCCATTGCCGGTTCTTCCATTATTACCCGCATTTGCTTTTGCTTTCTTGTCATCAACATCCTCTTCCGTGGTATCCGTAGCAGCATGTTTGTTGCACGCATCCATTAGTTCTCCCATCGTAACTTCTGAAGCATTCCGACTGGATTTCATGCGAGTTAACTTCTGCACTAAAGGCGTATACTTGCATGTCTTGGCCATAGCTTGCAACGCGTCCTTCGGCTGAATATCTGTAGATGAATGCAATATCTCCATAACCCGGCGCACCCAGCTGCGCGCCGACTCTCCCTTCTTTTGCACACACCGTTCTAGATCGTCAACAGTAAACAACTTCCTGCATGTTCCGCGAAAGTGCTTGATAAACGCAGTTTTCAACTCACCCCACGACATAGATCCTTCCGGTAAATTGTTGAACCACAACTTTGCTGCTCCTTCCGACATCATTAAATACATGAACTTGGCTTGAAGATTTTCAGACGCGTTGCGAATCGACATAGCCATCTCATAACTGCTCAACCATGTTTCTGGATCCATAGTCGGCTCATAATTCACTACTTTACCCGGTTCCTTGAATTTATCCGGGTAAGGCTCAGCCCTGATGTTATCCGTCAGACACTTGGGCCCAGCGAGATTAGTCGGTACTGGCCTCACCCGGGAAACATGCGATCCTGCGGGGGGTACGGCTGGACGTGGCGCTACTGCTGGTCCGTGCACCGCAGAACCGGCCGCGGCTCTCCTGGCTCTGGAACTATCCACAATAGCTTGTGCTGCTGATACTGCTGGTGCCGCTTGAATGCGGGGAGGAGGCGGCATTTGCTGCTGCTCTGCCCTCCGTCGCGCTGAACTTGTTTGCATATTGCCGGCATTGCCATGTTGCTGGCTGATGTAAGGTGTTCCATGCATTCCACTCCTATTATCTGGGTAATTAACCTACTGAGCCACTGCCGTATGCAGCAAATCGATCGCCCGCCGGGTCTGCTCCGCATGGGGTGACTCTCTTACGGGTATTTGATTCAATGCTAACGTTGCGGCATAGACGTTATCCATGGGGTTATTGAAGTTACCTGGTGGTGTACGAAATCGTGATGGTGGTGGTGGTGGTGCTGCGTTGCCGACAGTGACCCCAGTCTGTAATGTGGGTAACCCGGCCTGCACGTTTGCCGGCTGTCCTGCTCCAGTTGTCGGCTGACGCACAGTTTCCTGATTCACAGCCGGAATCGGCTGATCCTGGGGTGTAATGAATAGTGCGTTAGGGTTTATGACTCCACCCATCGCCGGTAATCTTGTCTGGTATCTCTGATGCACCCTGCTTGTCTCAGCCCGGAGCCGGTTTTCCAGCGCTTCCAGTTCGCGTTGGCGCGTGGCTACCCCTTGCTTTTCTGCTTCCACATCCCTTCTTTGTTGCTCCAGCGCGCGGCGTGCTACCTCCAAGTCCCTGGCACGTGCCGCGGCGGTTTCCGGGGTTATCACAGTAGCTAACACTGTTGGGTCCAAGACAATATTGTTACTGAACAGGGCCGGGTGTTGCGGATTCGAAGGACCCGCCCCTGGCGTCCTGTTAGCCAGGAACCCAAACATATTTTCCTGCAGCTCGCTATCCGCCGCTCGGCTGGTAACTGAAGCCGACTCTCCATCAACCCGGGTCATGACCGGAGTTCCGTCAGCCGGATTTTGCTGCTGGGCCAATGCTTGCGCCGCTCCGACCGCGGCCGTAGTCACGTTCCCCTGATTGAGATTGGTTGCAGGGGCCGTGTAGACCGCGACCTGGCGCGCAATGCTTGGCGAAGACTCATACTCCTCCTCATCGCAGCTATCTTCCTCGTACCGGTCCTCCAGCAAGTGCAAGATAGACTCGGTATCATCCTCTCTTATGACCCGGCCACGCGGGGTCCATGCCGGCTCCTCCGGCTGTTCCCTCTTCGTGGTGGGCTCTTCTATCGGATCCACCGTCCCGACCGATTCTTCTCCGTCCGACTGAACGTGGGTGGCCTCTCCTGACACAGAATCAAGTCCAAAATCGTCAGGGATTGAACCGAACGCACGTACCATGCCGACGAAGACGTTGACCCGGCCGATCGTGACGACAGATCCGGATTCAAGCAGATCCGACTCTGGCCCCCCAGCCAAAATCGTCCACCATCTTCTCTCCTTCAGGGTTGGTGTAGATCTCGCCGACGACGAGGTTCTTCATGTTCTCCCGAGCTTCTCCCGTGATGTAAACACCCTTGGACGTAGGCCCCACGGTGGGCGCCAACTGTCGTGGGATAATCACGGCAGACGTTACCGGGGGTAACTTGTCTTGGGGCAATTCGACTCTGGTGTTTGGGAGAGGGTTTAGCTCAAGGGAAACCATGGTGATATGCGATCTGGCAGCCGGCAATCAAGTCGCCGAGTCTCCGATCTGAATATATTATCTCAACTCTCGTGCTACAAAGGATACTCGAATATCTCGCGATTGTACGATTTCTTGTCGATTTAACCCCAGGGGCCGGCTTATATAATATCCGGACCCCCTGGCTTACCATCCAAGGCATACTCGGAATCCTACCCGGACACTGCTTACAAACCCTAAGTTTCCCTATCGGAACCCACAAACCGGGTTAGCCTACACTCTTGGGCCTTCTAGAAACTCCCTTTCCTTAAGCCGGATCTTGCGCAGCACCCTTCGGGCCGAGTTACACCTTGGCATTAGCCTACCGGGTTATCATCCCTCCATCAACACTCATCCACGATATGTGATTGTTGGCAGGCACCCGAGGATTTGGTTAGCCATGGTTTGTGTAAGAAAGGTTGGGAGGAGTGTCAAACTTTTATACTTCTGTTTTAAAAAATAAAAGCTCTAGCACATGAGTGATCAATGCTTCCCTTTGCGAAGGTCCTATCTTTACATTTATGTTGAGTCAGTAAACCTACTTATTTTTGTCTAAGCAAGCATTTGAGTTGTTGTGATTCATCCAGCTACATGTTAATTTACTCAATCATGCTCTTTATTCTTCTTTGTTTCTGCAAATGCTTTTATCTGCTTGAATACCACTTTGAAAGTTACCAATGTTTGCAAAGAGACCGTTATAATTGATCATGATAAACTCTGCAATATAGCTCTAGTATAAAAGACTCTGATTGAAAGATAAGTACACTGTTAATTGTTCTCTGACCAAGAACGAAGTTTTCCTTCACCAATTTTGATTTACCGTTTGCACCTTTATTGTTACTTTACTTGTTTCAAGTTTGATTATATGAGATGAGTTGTTGTCTAAAATGACTTGTTCTTTGTAGATGTGATGCCTCTTGTACGTATTTTGTTTTATCGACACCTCACTGCATAAACCTGTGGTCATGTTTACTGAGTTCAGTTTCGCTTGGGGACAAGCGAGGTCTAAGCTTGGGGGGAGTTGATACGTCCATTTTGCATCACCGTTTTATATTGTTATTTTCTGTTATTCATCGATATATTTCATGTTATGATGCATCCCTTATGTTATTTTTATCTTATTTTGCATGTTTCATATTCTTTGGAGAATAAACACCGGGACCAGAAATCCGATGGAAAACGCACCGTTGAGATACCATATTTCAGAAGATCAGAAGAAGAAGAAGGGGGACACCGGAGGTGTCTTAGAAGTTCATAGGAGGACTCCAGCCATAAGGGGAGCCAGAGGAGGGCCACCAGGGGCCCACACCATGAGGTGGTGCCCCCTTGGCCGCGCCGCCACATGGTGTGGCCACCCTGGCCCACCTCTGGTCGATATCTTCCACGTACTTGACCCTAGGGAACCCAAAGCCCCAGACAATCATCGAACAATTATTCTGCCGCCGCCTCAGGCGGAAAACACCCGAGAGAGAAAACCTCTCTGGCTGGGAGAAATCTGCCGGGGAAATTCCTCCCCGGAGAGGGGAAATCACTGCCATCGTCACCGTCATCGCTCCGGGCATAATCAAGATCGTCTTCATCATCATCCTCATCACCAGCACCATCTCCCTCATTATCCACCGTCATCCCGCTGTAACAATTAGGGGCTCCTATCATTGTTTTACATTAGATCTCTCTCCCGGTGTGGATTACTTGTTAGTAGTTGATGCTTGTGAGATTTATCGGTGTTAGCACTTTATGACCAGATTGTTATCATCCATTATATCCCCTGATTATGATCCATATGATGTCTTGTGAGTAGTTCGTTTAGTTCTTGAGGACATGGGAGAAGTCATGATGTTAGTAGTGAAGTTATATTGAACTAATATCTCGTGGTTCGGTATTTAAGTGGTGGTGCTATTCTTCTAGTGGTGTCATGTGAACGTCGACTACATAATACTTCACTTTATGGGCCTAGGAGGATGCATTGTGTACTTGGATACTAATTGTGGGGTTACCGGAGTGACAGAAACCTAAACCCCCGTTAGGAAGCCAATGCGCGAGGGAGCGTAGAATCCCGGAGTTTTAAGGTTGTGGTTAGTTTTATCTTAATTACTTTCTTGTATTAGCGGATGATTATGAGGGTATAATCACAAGTATGTATTAGTCCTAGTTGGGTGGTGCATTAGCATAGGTTCACCAACACAACACTTCAAGAACCAATGGATATTAATCAACCGTAACGAAGCGAAAGCACTTGACGAAATTCCCATGTGTCCTCGAGAACGTTTGGTAGTCATAAGTAACACAACCGTCTTGTCCTTTGCTCTCAAAAGGATTGGGAACTCGCTACAATATTATTAACTGCTCTTTATTTACTCGCACTTTATTTATCTGCTATATCCAAAACAACCAAAAACCCGTTTGCTAGTGTTTACAGTGAATCCTCTATCCAACCTGCTTGTCAACAACTTCTGCTCCTCGTTGGGTTCGACACTCTTATTTATCGAAAGTACTATGATACACCCCCTATACTTGAGGGTCATCATGTCCCATCACCTGGAGTCGAGGTTGAAGGCCGGATGCCCGAGGAGGTCCTCCGGCAGCTCCTCCCAGCGGCGGAGAATCTCGTTCTCCCGCTCCAGGCCGTCCTTGTTGACAGGCGGCACCAGAATCCCCTCCGAATTCAAGTGCCAGCCTTCCGCGAGGTGGATGTCAGGCCAGGGTACTGGGATCGCATTGTCCCAGTACCACTGGCACTTGTCCCAGCTAAGGTAAGGACGGCGCCATACAAGGCGGTCCTCATCCTCCTCTACAGACTGGTGCGTGGCCGGCGGGGCCAGTTGGAACGCCGGTTGTGGTGGAGGCTGGGGCGCGGCAGGGGTGGAGTATGGGGTGAGGGCAGATGCGACACGAGGACACTCCCTCGTGGTCGTTCTTGGCCCCACTCCACTAGCGGCGAGGCATCGCGGCGGCAGAGAGGAGGCTGGTGCGCTAGGGTTCTGTCGTCGGCCGACAAGGTGGGGACACAGTGGAGTGGGGGAGTGGGGGCGGTGGAGAGGAGACATGGTGACGCGTGGCCTTTAATAAGGCCGGGAGGGGAGGCGAACGGGCGGTGTGCCACTGACGGGTGGGCCACCCGTGTTGACTACGCGAGTGGTGAACGGATAGTATGGGCACCGAGAGGGGGGGTGAATAGGTGCTACAACCAATTTTAATTTTTCTTCAAGATTAGGCTTGACCCGAAGGTAAATTATCTAGATAATGCAACTACGGTGAATTTACCTATATGACAAGAGCAACAACAAATACAATACAAGCACAAGTAAAGGGGGAAGGAAGGAGGTAACCGATATGAAGCACGCGGAGTCACGATGTAATCCCAAGTTCCTCCTTGTTAAGGGAGTACGTCTCGTTGGAGGGTTGTGAGCTTTGCCACCAAGTCCTACTCAATGCCACAAAGGCCTCGCCCTATTCTCCGATGAACCCCGCCACAAAGGCCTAGTCCACTTTCCACTATTGATCCCATTTGAGGCGGGAATCAAATCCTTTACAAACAAGCTTGGGGCACACACCCACAGCCAAATTGGGGGCTCCCAACACCAAGAATCACCAAGTGTAGCAAGATGTCTAGGTTCTCCAAAAATGGAAACCATAGACTCAAATTCCTCAAGTGAATGAGGGGGAAATGAAGAACGGCTCGGTGAAGATGTAGATCGGGGCCTTCTCCTTCAATCCTCCGAAGATCAACAAGTTTGGGTGGAGGGATTGGGAGTAATTGAGGATTTGGTGAGCTCAATAAATGGTCTTAAATGCAATGGACAAACTAGATCTCAAGGAGGAAGAGGAGGAGTATTTATACCCCCTCCCCAAATAGAGTCGTTTGAGCAGGAAAATGCAACCGGAAACTCCGGTTCAAACTTGAACCAGAAATTCGGTTGGCTTCAATCATTCAGATCTGATTTTCGACTACGTTGACTTCTATCGGAAATTCTGGTTGGAGCGAATGATCCGGTTTGAAATATCCGGCTAGCTTCTGTCCCGAACAGGCTCCTGAATCAGAAATTCCGGTTGATATGGAAATTTCCGGTTGGCTTCTACGTCTTCAACTTCCAGTCCTTAGACATTTTGAGCCCAAACTTCCACAACCGGAATATCCGGTTGTTCCAGAAATTTCCAACGGCTAATCTCTGTCTCAAACTGGGCTGGGATTTTCCTAACCGGAAATTCCGGTTGCCCTGGAAATTTCCGGTTAGAAATATCCGGATCCTCTCTGTCCCAAACCTCAGTGATCTATCTTCACCAATATTTTGGTGATCGATGCGGATGTTGAAACTAACACCTGCACACTCAACACCTTGATAAATAATGTACTTAGTATTGTTAACTAACACACAAAACCAATGGGAAAACAAAATGCACTTTCAATCTCCCCTTTTTAGTGTTAGATGACAATACTAAGATTCACAATAAGAACTCGACAATATCATGTTTGCAAACAATATGGAAATTTATCCCCTACACATATGCATATCTTGTGTTTGCCTCATATGCAAAAATACAGTATCCACGAGGAGAGTAATTTCCAACAAGTAATACAAACATGACAAAGGAAAGAACACAACCAATATGTTGAGGAAGTTGAATGAAATACCTTGTGCGTAGATATAATAGCATAATTATACCGAAGCACAATAATATATAATCCTCAACATGGAGCATAGATAACCATAGTCTCACAACACATAGTTCAAACGAGAGAAATAGAAAATAGTTCACGAAACAAACTAAATGGACACAAGATCTCAATAAATGATAAAAGCATATGCTTGTGCCCGAACCCATGCAAATCCCGTAGGCCTAAGACTACTTCTCCCCCTTTGGCATCGAGACACCAAAAAGGAGATAGGTAGTGGTGCTAGCGTCCCATAGACAAGCTAAGCATCCGAGTGCTCAGAGCACTCTCCAGCTGACACCTCGGAAGCACCCTCGGTGTCTCTCTCCTGATATTCATCCACTTCCTCATCATCCTCATCATAGTCATCATCAACAGAAGCACTAGATGAAGCAACAGTGACACGAAGAGCCTCTTCAATCTGTTCCCAAGGGGTACAGTCTCTAGAAGCCCACTGTGAGTATGAGCCAGGAACCAAGGAAGCAGGGATATCACCAGTTGCACCACTCACATGATGAAGTATCTGACGCTGAGAGCTGGACATAGCAGTGTCCCTGCGGTAAGCCTGATACTGCTCCTTGTGGATATCCACCTTCATTCAAAGCACATTGCGCTGGAACCAGGAAAGCTTCCTGACGTTGCGCACAATAGTGGGGGTGTCGGCCTTGCGGGCACTAGAAGGGGGATATTCCATAGAGGAACCACCCTCAGGAGGAGGGGAAGGAGCAGCAGCAACAGACTTCCTCTTCACATACAGCTTCTTGAAGGCATGTTCTTGCATAGGCAGCTCACGGAAGTCTCTCCCCATGGTGTCTTTGAACAACATCATGATGTATGGTCCATATCGGATAGTGTTCCCACCAATCATAGCATTGAGGAGCTCGTGAAATATGAAGTCCATGACATCCACCTTGTATGACACAGTAGGGTCCTCGTCCTCCATGCATTGCTTTGCCAGAATCAGAAAGTTGAAAAGCAGACTCGTGAGTGCATCATTGTTGCCACCACTAGGAGCCAAGAAAGACCGAAAGATGCGTACCAGCTGATCATAGAACGGGAGGAGCCGTTCCACTTTACCAACCACATACCCAGGAGAATACATGCCAGCCATGGTCTTCTCACGCTGAGGTATGTCCACATCATGCATACGGTGACCAAGTGGAGGATGAGAGCGGTACTTGTAGCCAAGAACCTTACCCATCTTGAAGAACTGAGCCTCACACGGGGTGGTCTGAGTCATCCACTTCAAAGAACAGACATCACTCGAGTCAAACACCAATGTGGACATGAACTGGACCACGATATCGGTGTTGTATGGGCAGCGAGTCTCCATGAACTTCACAAGATCAAATCTCTCAAGAATACTAGCAGCATCAGCAAATACTTCCTTGTCCTTGATGAACTAGAACTTGGTGGGATTCATCTGGAGGACTGGGAACTTATAGTCAAAGTAGATGTCAGCAAAGATGAGGACTGCTCCAAGCACCAGAACCGAGCATCATCAATCTCCATATCCCTTGGAGTGTTGTACTAGTCCTTCTGACGAATCTGAGAAAATTCTTGAGTGGTCACATCATTCTTGTAGTTCTTCCTGACTTCCTTGACTTTCTTCTTCCTTGATTGCTTCGAAGCAACAAACTTTGCTTTCCCCTTGGCAATAGCTTTCCTCGGGGGCCGAGAGTCACCGGGATCCCCATCGCTAGTGTCGACGCTTGCGGGTGCTTAACTTGTCAACCTAAGAACCACCTATGAAAGAAGCATATAGACGGTAGCAAGGGGGTAAGTGCACACAAGTCGATGATATAGGAACATACAACAAGATAATAGAGGAGCATCCGCAAAATGATCAAGTGAAGATCCTAGAGAAAATAAAAAACAGTACTGAAATTTGGGACATAACCCAACCGGAAATTCCGGTTCAGTTATGAACCGGATATTCCGGTTCCATGAAACAACACTAGATTGATTTTTCCTCTAGGTTCAAAACTAGATCGGAGACTGATGTGTATGCACGCTTCTATTCTTGTAGACAGTGTTGGGCCTCCAAATGCAGAGGTTTGTAAAACAGGAAACTGGCACTTGGCATCTTATTAATAGGTTAGTCCGGGAAAACGTGTAAAAATGCTATAAAGAAGGGAGAAAACATGTAGCAATTGGCATAATATCAACATGGAACATCAGAAATAGATACGTTGGAGACGTATCAAGCATCCCCAAGTTTAGTTCCTACTCGTCCTCGAGTAGGTAAACGATAAAACAAAATAATTTCTAAGGTGACATGCTACCACACAATCTTGATCATAATATGTAAAGCAGAGCATGTAAACTAGGATCAAATGAACTAAAGTTGTGATCTATATTTGATATCAACAAGTAATGCATAAACAAATAAGAAGAAAGAAGCAAAATTTTAATGAATCAATACTAAAAGAATATCAACCATGCAAAGTTTATTAGAGATGATTTAAGCTTTCAAGAACAACAATATCATGCACGTCAAACGATCTTCACAACCCCTGTTAGGATCAAGTCAAGGTTTCCACACGATGCAATGCTTGAATCTTAAAATATTTGCGCACTAAAAACAAGCAAGTGTTCTGCGTTGGTCCCTGGGACCGGGATGTTATGGCAAGGAGAACATTATGGGGGGTTTGGAAGGTTAATGGAAGAAAGGCTCACAAAGCTGAAAGTGGTCATTAGAAAAGAGAAAGTCTTACAACCGAAGCTATGCAAGGAGTAGGGATTGCCACACAACAGATGCACATAGAGCTATAAGTGTATGAAAGCTCTCCAATGGAACTAGTGGGGGTGCATCCAACTTGCTTGCTCACGAAGACCTAGAGCTCATTTGAGGAGGCTCATCATTGGAATATACAAGCCAAGTTCTATAATGTAAAGTTCCCCACATAGTTATGAATGAATTATAATATGAAAAAATCCTCCAAACTGAAGTATTGGTGCTAAACATGAAGCACAAGTGTGGTATAAAGGATAGTGATGCGCCATCTCTCTCTTTATTCTCTCTTTGGCCCTTTTTTCTTTTTTTTTTCTTTTTGGGCCTTTTCATTTTTTTTATATATCCTCACCGGTAGGCGAAACATCCTATATTACAATGAATCATCACACTTTTAGTACTCATAACTCATAATGGAATATCTCTGATGTATCCAACTGCATGCTCCTGCCAATGTTGCAGTATGCATAAATAACCATGAAGCTCATCATCAAGTAACATAATGGAGGTGGATGTTGTGCAGCAATATATCTCAGAATGGCTATGAAAATTCCATGATAGGTAGGTATGGTGGATGTTTTGAGGAAGAATATATGGGCTTATGTGTAGGAGAACAAAGTCCTCCCACGGGATTTGGATGCACTGGCGAAGTTTGCACCAACTCTCAATGTGAGAAAGGGCAATGCACAGTACCAAAGATGCTAGCAAATATGGATGGTGGAAGTGCCAGGAACCGCAACATAGACTCACGAGTTAAAAGGTTGCAGCAAGCAAATCATCTTTACAAGGCACAATGCAAATCACTCCAAGAGGGTCCGTCGCAGTGACAAGTCACTCTTAGCTACCCCGACCGTAGCGCGGAACAAAAGGCCGATCGGAAATGTATCACTTGTAGAAATCATATACCATTGTTTCTATCAGCTGGTAATTTAAGTGTGGCACAGCTTCAAGTTTTTTAGACCAACCATTAAAAGTTTCTACTTACTAGTTCTTCCCGTTTATCCATTAAGCAAATTAATATCTCAAAATAACAGCAATGATTCAAGTGAGGCAGTTTAGTGATCTACAAGACCATGCGAATTTTTTCCACTATACCAACTATCACATAAGCATTTCTATTCCCAACCAAGCACATATATGAGAACCACCTAACTACAAAATCTAACAGCTCTGAACAAAGGATGCATGCAAAACAAGAGCTGGAAGCACTAAAATATCTAAGCATGAATACTCAACAAATATAAGTGAAGCACAAGTGTATTCTAACGAAAAAGCGGAGCGTGTCTCTCTACCAAACAAATATGCTAGGATCCAACTATTTATTACAGCAAAGAAAACCAAACAAACTGAAACCAAAAATATAAGACGCTCCAAGTAAAGCACATAAGATGTGACTGAATAAAAATATAGTTTCACTAGAAGTGACCTGATAATTTGTCGATGAAGAAGGGGATGCCTTGGGCATCCCCAAGCTTAGACGCTTGATTCTTCTTGGAATTTTATGGGATGTACCACCGGGGCATCCCCAAGCTTAGGCTCTTCACTCTTCTTGATCACGTCATATCATCCTCTTCTCTTGACCCTTGAAAACTTCCTTCACACCAAACTTCTCACAATCTTCATTAGCAATGTTAGTGCAATCGAAATAATAAATTCACATGGTTCAGTTTCAACACAAGACTAACACTCATAAACATATTAGCTACTGTCACAACTTCTTTTAAAACTCTTTTTCTCAAAAGAACACCAAAAGAAAGAGATTAAGATGCAAATGCAATTATTGGCAGAAATCTGTCAAAACAGGACAACAAGTAAAGATGATTTTTTTCGAAAATCTTCTGTTGCTCAAATCAGAAAGTGTTCAACTAAGAAAAGTTGCGTATATAGCCTAGGTTTACGCACAAAAAAACTCAGGTCATTTTGAATTCATTTTATACGATTTCAACAGTGGACAACAGAAATCTGTTTCATGCGCGGAAATCCGAAATATAGTCTCAACTTTCCACTAGAGGCTTAACTTGGCTCAACAAAGACACAAAAGAAAAGATGCAGCGGTATTTCTAAGTAAATAGACAACACCCAGGTGCAAAGAAAACAAAAATAAATGATGGAAAACGGGTTGAAAACGGAGAAATAAAACGGGTTGTCTCCCGGAAGCGCTTTTGTTTTAATGCCTTTCAGCTAGGCACAATGATTTTTAACAGATGCTCACATAAGAATAAGAGTTGAAGAACAATAAGAGAGCATCAAGAAGCAAATATAAAACACATTTAAGTCTAACCCACTTCCTATGGAAAATAATCTTGTAGAAAAACAAGTCAACGAAGCACAAAGTGACTAGAATAGGAACACAAAATAAGTGCAACATCAAAAATTTCAACATAAAGAGGGGAAACTTCATATTGTTGAGATGCATAAAACCATGTTTCCATCTCTCATAATAACCTTCACTAGCATCATGAATAAAATTAACATTATAGCTATCACATAAAACATTCTTATCACGAGCCACATGTATAAAAGAACTAATACTCTCCACATAAGCATAGTCATTCTTATTAATAGTAGTGGGAGCAAATTCAACAAAATAGCTATCATTATTATTCTCATCACCATAATCATCAAATATAGGAGGCATAATATCATCAAAATAAATTTTCTCCTCAATAGTAGGTGGACTGAAAATATCATATTCATCATTGTAATCATCATATATAGGAAGAATAATATCATCATAAGAAATAAAATAGTTATCCTCCAAAATGTGTTCATTTGTAAACATATCATCATTTTACTAGGAAATAACTCCGAGCACTCACACCCGAGGATGTGAGTACCTTTTACCTTACCTCCCCTGCAATGGCGCCAGAAAAGAGCTTGATGTCTACGCACGCTTCTATTCTTGTAGACAGTGTTGGGCCTCCAAGTGCAGAGGTTTGTAGAACAGCAGCAAGTTTCCCTTAAGTGGATCACCCAAGGTTTATCGAACTCAGGGAGGTAGAGGTCAAATATATCCCTCTCAAGCAACCCTGCAATTAAGATACAAGAAGTCTTCCTAACATCTTGATCACCGGCCCAATCCGAGTCTGTGTAGCTCTTAAGAGAAAATTGTGCCCCCTTTGGCTCCACAAACCAAACCTTGAGGTATGAACCAAATACGGAAAGATCATATGGACCGCCACCAAGGGACTTTCCTTAGGAGCCGATTGATACCTTGCACACACACCTACACTCAAAACAATATCAGCCAAGATGCACAAAGGTAAAGCAAAGAACCAATCATAGAACAATACAAATTTTGTTCCATATCATTACCATCCGGGTTGCGCTTGAGGTGGGACTTGCATAGGAGATGGCTTCTCTTTTGCACCTTGGAAATTAAACCCATTGAGCATGTCTTGGGTGTACTTGGATTGAGAAATGAAAGTCCCACGAGCTAATTGCTTGATCTCAAAGCGAAGGAAGAATTTAAGCTCTCCCATCATGGACATCTCAAACCTGTCAGTCATAAGCTTTGAGAAGTCATTATTAAAAGCTTGGTTAGTTTAGCCAAAGATAATATCGTCCACATAGAGTTGGCATATGAAAAGCTCTCACTTTACCCTCTTTGTGAAAAGGGTGGGGTCGATCTTCCCAACTTCAAATCCACGGTCTTCCAACAACTCTCTAAGGTGCTCATACCACGCACGTGGTGCTTGTTTAAGTCCATAGAGCGCCTTATCGAGATTGTAGACATGGTTATGGAAGTTGGGGTTCTCGAACCTCGGAGGTTGCTTAACATATACTTCCTCTTTTAGTGGACCATTTAGAAAAGCACTTTTGACATCTATTTGTTGCAATTTGAAATTATGCAAAGATGCATATGCAAGAAGGATATGGATGGAATCAAGGCGATCCACGAGAGCATAGGTTTCATCAAAGTCAACACCTTCCACTTGAGTGTAACCTTGAGCCACCAATCTTGCCTTGTTACTTATGAAAATACCATGCTCATCTTGCTTGTTCTTGAATATCCACTTAGTGCCAATAACATTATGGAAATCCTTGGGCTTATCAACTAGCTTCCAAACTTTATTGTGCTCAAAGTTATTTAGCTCATCATGCATAGCTTCCACCCAATCGGAGTCCGCAAGAGCTTCAAACACTTTCTTTGGTTCCACCATGGATATGTGAGCTTAATGCTCACTAAAGTTTGCCAATTGCCTTCTTGTGTATCTTCTAGTTTGAACATCTTCCAACACTTTGTTGTCGGATGCATCAATACGCTTTAATGCTCTTCTAATCCTTTTAGCACGATGGGCTTCGATCTCCTCATTATAGCGAGGAGGAATCACTTGATCATTTGGGTCCCCGTCTTGACAGAATTGTTGGCCTTGATCATCATCATCATCACTTTCTTCAACTTGAGGAGAGGAGGATGAGGAGATTATATCTTGGCATTGCCTTGGCTAGCTTGAATGATAGGAGTGGTTGCATTTTGTGTAGTAACTTGGTCAATAAGAGGAGTGTCTTAAACATGTTCTTGGGTAGGTGCATCACTTGGCTCCTTGGCTTGTTCTTCTAGTGTAGAGGACGGCTCCACGTGAGTGTAGCACAGTTATTCTCGAGTTTCCATAAGGTGTCCCTCAATGGGGCGGAAAAATCCCACACCCATCCTTCCTATGGCTTCTTGAGGCATTTCAACATCTACATTAGAAACATGAAATTGCGCCACTTGGGAGCCATCATTTTCCTCGAAAACCACACTACAAGATTCCATGACACTCCGTGAGGCTTTGTCAAAGACTCTATAAGTGTGGGATTTGGCACCGTAACCAACAAATATACCCTCAATAGTTTTAGATTGGAATTTAGACAACCGAACACCCTTGATCAAATAGAAGCACTTAAAACCAAAAACACGAAAGTAGGAGACGTTGGGTTTGTTGCCGGTGAGGATGTCATATGGAGTCTTGTCTAAGCCCTTGCGAATGTAGAGGCGGTTGGAGGAGTGGCATGTGGTGGATATGGCCTCGGCCCATAGATATCGGGGAGAAGAATACTCTACCAACCAACAGAGTTATATTCTTCCTTTCGGCTACACAATTTTTTGAGGGGTATAGGTAGTGGTATATTGATGACGAATACCCTCTTCACTAAGGAATTCATTCAAAGTGTAGTTCTTGAAATCTAAGCCATTTTCACTCCTAATAGCCAGGATTTGAACATTGTGTTGATGTTGCACTTGGTTGGAGAAGTCGATGATAGTTTGCTGGGTCTCACTCTTACACTTGAAGAAATAAACCCAAGTGTATCTTGAATAGTCATCGACAATTACCAAGCAATACTTCTTGCCCCCAAGACTTCCCTCGGGAACGACACCAAAGAGATCAACATGGAGAAGCTCCAAGATCCTCTTTGATGAGATAATGGTCTTGCTCTTGTGAGGGGCATCATGCATCTTTCCTTCAACACACGACCTAGAAACACGATCTTTGGAAAAGAAAACATTTTCTTTTAGTCCGAGGATAAGGCCACCTTTGTGAAGACTTTGCAAAGTTCTCATATTGAAATGGGATAAGCGGCGATGCCACAACCACCCCACGTCCGCCTTTCCGAAAATACACATCGATTGAGAGTTGGCAGACTTTGAAAAATCCACCACGAACAACTCATTTTCTACATGTCCCATGTATGCGACGTCAAGAGTCTTGCTCCTCAAAAGGAACACAATATCAGGATCAAAGAAGACGGAGAAACCCATCTTCCCTAATGAACGAACTGAAAGTAAATTGTAACCGAGAGATTCAACAAGCATGTCGTCCACAATAGTGATATTAGGAGCAATCACAACCTTGCCAAACCTCGATACCTTAGACTTGGACTTGTCTCCATAAGTGACGGTTGCATCAATTGTATTTAGGCGCAACTCCGTCACAAGTTCTTTGCTTCCGATCATATGACTAGTGCATCCACTATCAATTATCCATTTAGACCCACCGAAAGCATAGTCCTCCAAGAGATCATTGACTAGAGTTAGGACCCTAGGAGGGTCCCCTCATGTTAGCAACAAGGGTATTTGGAACCCAAATGGTATAGTCAATGAATCCTTCAATTGGACCAACATATTTAGCTTGCACAAAACCATAATAATCAACATATAAGAAATGGTGTGGATTGTTAGTTCCCGTGGGGATGCTACGAGTAGTGTTGTTCCTAATGACAATACTACTCGAAGTAACATCGTTGGCCTTCTTATTCTTCTTCTTCTTGTTCTTGTTCTTCTTCTTGGCAACATAGCCAAGACCTTGTTTGACAACTTGTGGCCTAGGAGCACTCACTTGTGGTCTAGGAGCAACCACTTGTGGGCTTGAGGCCACAACCTTCTCAACTTGAGGGCTCTTTCCCTTGAGCCTTGCTAGCTCATCCTTCAACCTAGCATTTTCCTCCATAATATTTGCATGATCACAAGAAGTAGAGGTGCTAGGGGTGTTGAATTGATTACGTTGAGTTTGAAGTTTTTCATGTAACTCTTTGAGAGTGTTGACTCTCCAAAGCCTTGTGAGACTTGGTGAGCTTCTCAAACTCCTCGGTTAGTTTATCATGACCAACCCCAAACTCAACCTTATCATTTTTAGCCTTTTTATATTTAGCAATTTAATGGTCACATTCTTTAGTGATATTAGCAACAAGTTTATTATGTGACTCTTAAATAGATTCAAGTTCCTCCTCAAGAGAAACTCGACCCTCATGCTGTTCCTCAAGGGTCATAGAGAGAGATGCATTTTCATCCGGATCTCTTCTTTCAATCTCACCTTTTTCTCAAGAGCTTCATGGGCCTCCCCCAATTGGCTCATGAGGAGATCAAAGTACTTCTTGGTCTCTCCTTGCATGTTATACATAAAACGGTCCAAAGAGGCAATTTCATCTTCTACTCTAAGACTAGCATGGTTAATCAATTCATTTGGAGTCTTAGATTTGGGAGAAGGTGATGCCTCCGAGGTCTTAGCCATGAAGCACTTGGCATTGGGTTGAGGAAGATTCTCATTGGGGGATTCAAAGAGTGGTGAAGATGAAGGAGTTGAAGCAATAGCAAGAGCTGCCACCTCACTTGTGGATTCTTCCTCTTCTTCATCACTTTCGGAATCATATTCCTCTTGAGTCACTAGCACGAACTTGGTGGGAGACTTATTGTTGAAGGGTTTCCTCTTGAAATGAGGCTTCTTGTACTCAACCTTGGACTTTTCCTTGCGAATGAGTTCTCCACCATGATGTTCCCTATTCTCAAAGGGGCACTCCACAACGAAATGGTGATTGTCTTGACAATTGTAGCAAGTCCCCACTCTTTGAGTCCCTTCTTTGCCATAGCTAGACTTGGTCTTCCCCTGAACATATGCCTTGGCCTTGGATGGATTCTTCCAAAACTTTTCACGGCTAGAGCAGACATCTTTGAGCACGGGGTCATATTCTTGATCCTTCAAAGGATTCAAGTCCCAAATGCAAGCTTCTTGATACTCAACATCCCTTGCCACTACCTTGGCCTTCAAAGCAACATATGCTCCTCTGTGCATTGCTATGGATCTAGCACGGTTGTCAAGAGCATTTTTTGGTTTGCACTTGATAGGAGCACATTTCTTGCATCACTTGGGATGAGGTCAAAAATGCAAAGTCATGTCTTCCTTGAAGGCTCTTCAAGTTCGTGGGCTCAAAATGCATAAGAGCAATTATGTACTTCCTCTTGATCCACGCCTCACCAATATACTTGGAACCAACATTGTTGAATGCGGTGGCAAGAGTCTTGAGCCTTCGGTACATGTCTTCCTGATTCTCACCATCATGCATATAGAAACCTTCGGCTTCATTGATCAAGGAATCATACCTATTCCTTTGCATGCTCTCATTGCCCACAAACATGATGACAAGAGCGTCCCACGTTTCCTTGGCGGTGGAGTATTGTTGAAGATGAGGCATGTGGTTTGGACCCATGGCTTGTTGAATGATGAAATGTAGTTGAGTTGACAATCTACGACTTCTCTTCTTATCAAGTTCTTGGGGTCATGTGGCTTGTATCCATCTAGAGTGACCCTCCAATGTTCAATACAAGAAGAGTTCATGCGAGTTTCCATGTAATATTGCCACTCACCAAAAGAATGTGCATCAATTTTAGGGGGTTCTCCTCTATTGATTATGTAAGGGTGTGGGATGGGAGGATCGGGAGAGTAGTGCCCCTCGACGGAGTGGTAATCTCCTTTTCCTTCCATACCCTTATCGGTGGAGTTCTTAGCGGAAGCATGTTTGGGTGGTTCACCATTAGCCCCATTCTTGGCACCCTCCGGATTTTCATCCGAAGGAGATGAAGTGGAGGTCTCCGATTCCTTGGCTTTCATGAATTGCAACATGAGTGTTCGCAACTCATCCATTTTGCCCTCCATAGATGAGGTCAAGGAATTTTTTAATTCCTTGAGATCATCCATAGTGACTTGTGTCGCGGTATCGGTGACAACTGATACGTTGAAAATGTATCTCCTTTTCCGAACACTTTTCTTATCGTTTTCCTCTCAACTTTTGTGTTTTGAATACAACTAACACAAACTAACGCTGTTTTCAGCAGAATTACTTTGGTGTCTTGTTTTTGTGCAAAAAAATCAACTTTCGGGAAATTGCCCAGAAAAGACCCCACTGGTGTTTTCACACCGGAAGACCCCGGGAGCCAGAAGGGGGCCAGGAGAAGAGCCACAGGGTGGCCACACCCCCCTAGCGTGCCCCCTTGGCCGCGCCAGAATAGGGTGTGTGCCATCCAGAGCCCCTCTCGGACTCACCTTTCGACTACAAATACCCTTCAACCCTAAAACGCGAGGGGGTTCATCATATTCCACAGAAACACAACAGAGCACCGCCGCCACCCCGAACCTCGATTCGGGATCAGAAACTCCGTTCTGGTACCCTGCCGGGACGGGGAATTGGAGGAGATCATCGCCATCGTCATCACCAATACCTCTCCATCGACCATCCATGTTTCCCCCATCCATGTGTGAGTAATTCCCCACTGTAGGCTGAAGGGGATGGTAGGGATTGGATGAGATTGTGCATGTAATAATGCCGTGATTGTTAGGGCATAGTGCCTAGTATCCTCTTTTAGTGCTATTTGTTAGGGCATAGTGCCGTCATTGTTGCAACTTGTTATGCTTAATGCTTTCCACTTTGGGCCCGAGTGCCATGATCTCAGATCTGAACATGTTATTGAATCACGATGATAATTATTGTTTCTTGATCATACCTGCAAGTTGTTTACACATTCGTTGTCCGGAACCCGAGGCCCCGAAGTGACAGAAATTGGGACAACCAGAGGGGATGGTTGTGATGTGAGGATCACATGTGTTCACGGAGTGTTAGTGATTTTCTTCGATGTTCTATTAAAAGAAACACCTTAATTACCAGTAGTTCCCTTGAGACCCCGCTGAAAACGGGCTGGTAAGACAAAATATGTTATGCAAGTTCTCATTGTGAGCACGTATGACTATTTACAGAACACATGCCTATGTTTACTTAGTGCTTGGATGCTTTATCATATTTATATGCAATGCCCATGAATTGATCATTATATGAACTATCTTATCCACGCAACGCCCGTTCATCCATCCCTATGCCTACAATATTTAATTCCGATGTTTACTTCAAACACTGCTGCTGTTTTTTCATTCCACTACTGCTATTATTTCACTACTGCTGCTACTATAAAACTGTTACTTTTGATAAGCCACTGTGAACAAAAGTACTTTAAGGTGCAGGTGAATTGAAAACTCACTTGTTAAGGCTCACAAATATTCTTTGGCTCCCCTCGTGTCGAATCAATAAATTTGGGTTTTACTTCCCTCGAAGACTGTTGCGATCCCCTATACTTGTGGGTCATCAAGGCTATTTTCTGGCGCCGTTGCCGGGGAGCATAGCTTTATTTGCGAGCTCACCGGAGAGTACTATTATATACTCCCATAATTCATCATGGGTAAGACTCATGATGAAAAGTTTCCTATATTACCATCCACTACAAGAAGAGGTACAACTCTGAACACCTCTGTTGCTCTTGATTCACCGTCTGTTATGAGTAAGTTGCTTACACCACCACATGCTACTTCTGCTGAATCTGAAAATACTTCTAATACTTTTGATGATGCTTCTACTGTGCTTGACGAGATTGGTTCTCTCGGTCCTTTCTTAGATGCTACTATTTCTAAAGCTAAAAATATTGCAAACACTAAAACTCCTGATAAAAATCCTGTTACTCCTGCTTTTTCACCTGAGTTTAGAGAGAATCCTAGTGATGATTTTGATGATTCCTATATTGAACTTAGTGATGATCTTATTGATGAAATACAAGATATGAGGGATAAAGATGATGTTATACGTCTTATTGAAAGTCGTTCTGTTAAATATAAATTATCTCCTCATGCTAAGTTTGCCACTTCTCCCGTTAATATTAGGGATAAGGATTATGATTTCTCTCTTGATTTATCTTATATATCTATTGTTGAGAAAGAACCTTTTTGTGGTACTG
The DNA here is from genome assembly GCA_028641055.1 of Alopecurus myosuroides. Lineage (NCBI taxonomy): Eukaryota > Viridiplantae > Streptophyta > Magnoliopsida > Poales > Poaceae > Alopecurus > Alopecurus myosuroides. The sequence goes on along the minus strand of CM054063.1, from coordinate 250,633,493 downwards.
AAAATGAAAGTGCTATGAAACATATGAATGAGATCTCCTGTCACGACCCCGGACCCAAAGGTATACATACTGTTATGCGCTCCTAGTCATGGACCCACAAGGGCTTCAGGGATACCAGCCCCGGCCGCAACAAACAATGGCAGGCAGACCGGATTCATCGGCACGCAGGCCGGATCACCACGATACTACTACTCCTTGTGTCCATGCTAGTCATAACCAACTATGCATATCAAAGAGTCCATGAATCGTATGAAACTGAAGGTACGGGACCAAAGCTATACAGAGATGCTATGTGTCCGGAAAGTGTAACAACAATCGAGGGTTACCGGGGTTACCAAGCCCCAGGCCGAAACACATCGGCAGGCGTGCTCGGAAATGGATCATCGGCTCCACAACCCCTCGACTGCGACAACTATGCAGGCATAGCCAAAACTGTATAACAATGAGCTCGAAACCAACATTTGATCAAAGCAGCACTCTAGACATGGAAGTTGTATCAAATAGGTGTTACTAGAGTATAGCTTCACAAACAGAGGTCACATGACCCAACATTACATCAGACAACGGAAGACAAGTTATGTTGCTAATCAACAAGAACCAAAAAGACCTAAGAGGCCGCAACATAAGGCGACGTCCCAGCCCATAGATTCCAGGCTGCTACCTGAGAACCCCAAACTACTCGTCGATGTCCACGTTGAAACACCACCGGAGTGACGAACTTCACTTGAACCAAAATTAAGCAAACCTGAGTACGGGAGGTACTCAACAATACTTAGTTAACCTATTATATATCTGCTATCTTCAGAAAGGGTTTTATGAAGGCTATTTGCGTAAAGCAAGATTTATTTCCAAATCGAGGAAGAATAGCACGTCTCGAGGAGTGTTTTCAAAACAGATGAGAAAGCTACTCAACTACTGTAATCATCATCTTTTCATCCACCAACATCATTTCCCGGCATCTCACATGCTACAAGGATCAGCCCTCTCGGCATCTCCGAGGAGGCACCCTTCAATCATGGTTAACAAGTTTTAGCCATTCCGTTCAGGTTATCTATGATCACAGAATCCGTTGCCAAGTCGTCCAAAACCATGGACACGGCTTCTCGATGAGATTTATCCATGCAGGGGGTATACTTTACCCACACGTACCGTCCGGCTCTTAACGCCACATGTACGCTCCTCCATGGAGCGCGGCAGAGGGTGGCTGGCACGACCTTTACCTTGCTCGACCCTATCCATGAGTCAACCCACACAGGGCCACCCCGTCAACAAGGAGTTGGCCACCTCCTGACGGCACCTGTTCTGTGAGTCGGGATCAAGATCCGTGTACATCCATCACTTGTCCCGGTCATGCCCTAAGTTTTCTCCAAATCGTTTTCTGACTCACACGCAGATGGAAAGATCAAACTACGTGACTCATGGACGTGGCCAAACAAGTTAGTTGGTCTAGCGGTCTGTTAGGCCCCGTGTGTGGTTGCACGCTCAGTCTTGGCTTTGAAGGCGAGAACTCGCTCATAGGGGCATGAACAGGACAAAACACTACAACCCATTGTGGCATCACATCCATGCTGTTATTTAGTCAAGTTATCAAAGATAATTCAAGACACAACAACCTGAGATAAAAGATTCACATATTGACCAGATTCATCAACCGGATGGATCAGATCACAACTAGGCATGGCTAAGAAAGACTCACAGGCTTTAACGAGGCGCGCACAAACAAACCTATTGCTGCTAGGAGCAGTGGGTCAGGATATCTAGGCGATGCAGCAAGTATAGGAGAACTCTATCGAAGACCATAAGTACTTTGAATCGCATGCAATATACGAGATTCCAAAACACTTCGAAAACCAGACAAAGTCTTCTGGAATAAGTGCTTGACTTGTCTGTTAGGATCAAGTATTCGTCATTGAAGTTGCTGGCCTTCACCTCGGAGTCGCGTTCTACCGAGGAGGAACAACACCGAAAAGAAGAACAACAATCAACACATGGCATCGATGCGATGTACAACATGTATGCACGAGCAAGTTAATGCATTGAAATAAAGCCCTAAACATGTTCGTTGGGTTGCTAGGGCTCGCATGTTAGTTATGCAGTTTAGCAGAAACTATCCCGAAATAGACCCTGGAGGGCAATTCGGGCAATTTTGAAAGCGAGTACAATTTTAATTGCTCAAATGGGTTTAAAAACATCATAACTAGGTTGCATTTCTCATTTTGAGCATTTTGGTATATAACTTTTAATTTTCTGATTTTATTGAATAAAAACTTATTTTTATTCATTTTAAAATGATTAAACAACATTAAATAAATGCTCATTTTTGAACTTTGTCACACATGTATGAAAATGACATGGACAGGTAGACTTTATTTTTTCTGGTCACTTCCATACTTTCATTTTATTTTTCGGATTAATATTTTAATAGTTATTCAATTATCAATTTTTATTCCTTTTTTCTGGAATTTCCTCGAATTACTAAAAAAAAGGAGTTATGACGTCATCGTGATGTCACTGTGACATCACAGGGAGATGGATCCTCTCTGTGAACATGCAATCGACGAATTGGTCGCAAATTCGACGAATCGAGGTAGTGAACCAGATGGAGTAGGTCATGGGGAACCTAACGGTGGCGGCAGTTGACCTAAAGGTCGCCAGAGTTAGCCGGCGGCGACCTTAACACGGCAGCGGAGCACGGACATCAGCGACAACGAGCTACAGAGAGGGAGGGACAAAGAAGAAGGCACTGGGAGACTCACCACGACGCACTGAAGCTCGTGGGGGTGGTCGGGGTGGCGAGGAGGCGCCGAAATCCGCGGCGGCGTGAGGATTTGGCCGATGGCCGGAGAGAAGAACGACGGCGAAATTGAACCTCCCAGGGCTTCCCTGCTTCTCCGTGAGCTCGAGGAGATAGAGGAGGTCGAGGGGAGGACGAAGGGATGCTCATCGTGGACGGGGGCAGCCGGAGACGACGGCGGCGAGCGGCAGTTTTCTCGGCTAGGGTTCGGTTTCCGTAGGGAGACAGAGGAAGAGAGAAAGAGAGCGGAGGGGAAGGCTTCGAGGCAAACAAGATGGGGATGGAAGAGAGGGAGGCATCCGGGACTTCTCCTCGTCGTCGAGCTGGCCAACAGGAAGTTGCAGGCAGCGTCGGCAGTGCAGCCACGCAGCTGCTTGCCTTCTGTCTGAAGGTTGAAGAAAGCCAAAAAGAAAAGGAAAATTACAATAACCCCCTCGAAAACAATGAAATTTCATTGAGGTCCTTTTCTATTTCAAAACAGAATAGAAAACTAGAATTTGAGGGCCTTTTTGTAAAAATAAAAATAGTCAAATACACATTTTGGAATCCTCACAAAATTTCCAACAAAACCATACCTTGTTTTGCCAAATTTGAAAATGTTTTTAATTCAAATTTTGGGTGACCACTTTAAGTGGTTTTTGGTCAATTCTTATTAAATTCAAATTCAAACTTGATTTAAATTTTACATGCATGCTATGCCATGAACACAACACCAGAACACCCTATTGTAGCAAAAGTGGGATGTTACAAATCTACCCCCCTTACAAGAATCGCGTCCCGAGATTCCCGAAGGAGAAGAAAGAAGGAACACCGGTTTTGAACGAGCTTTCGAACCTTACGGTTCTCTTCTTAAATAGGTTGATTTGTAGCACTTGCAAAGATATCCAACGACGACACCTTAGGTAGAGGTAAAACTCTTAGGAAATGATCTTCACGAAGATCGAGTATCTCATAGGTAACTCATGAAAGGAACATTCATAAAGAACTCTTTGAGTTAACATGCATGAAACACATCAAGGTAACGGAGGGAATAGGAGAAGGTTTCAAGTTTGTGGACGATGGTTCTTGAAAGGATTTAAAATATGAGCTTTGCACAAGACTTTAAATCCTTCTGGAAAAGAAATGTTGAACAACTTATGACACCAAGGTTTCCTCAAAATAGGATACCAAGATGGAAAGAATTTTCTTGGATACCACAACGTAACATCCATAGACGAGGGAGAACACGAGGAAACACTGTAATTCGTGCATGTGAGAAAATTTGATACGGTATCAGGTTCACTCTTTGGAGTGGACACAGTAGATAATGGAACTTTCAACCATTCCATAACAATTTTCTTGAAATCCTTGTTAGGGATCGGGATGTTACTTCACTTCAGAAGATGAGTAACCCAAAGGATGTTGGAACACCGTAATTAAGGAGGAATTCTTGGTCACACCATAAAAATGGGTAACCAACGGGGATTGGAACAAAGAGAGGAATAAGGAATCTATTTCCTATTGTTGTTTAGACGTAGCAATACATATATCACATGGTTAGGACCCCATAGCTGAAGTGACTGACAAATTCACACAATGCGTGAGATGAACAGAACTTCAAGTACAAACAACTTGAAAAAGGGAACTGATAAATGATGGTTACAAAACACCACTACATGGTTCTCATGATGCACTACTTTCGATTGAAAGAAAGGTTTTGGGGGTTCAACAGAGAGATATTGGAAAGATCAACTTCCAAGTTTTCATTGATGTTCTGAATACCGACAGCACAGGCTCACGACAAGCCTTGTTTAGGTCATCAAGTGAATGTAGAACTCTGGTTTGGAAGAACGGAGAGGGAAACTTTTTATAATGAGCCACACAAGAATTCTCACGGAGAGTGGATGTTCTTACGAATTCAAAGAGATATGGCATTAGGCCTTCCGGCTAATTATGTCAACCACAACATCAACCATGTTGTATTTTCAAATGAACCTAATTCAATACTCTTGAGGAAACACCAACCATCGTTGCTGCTTGAGATTCAGCTATGGTTAATGAGTTGATAACTGAGACTCAGTATGTTTGATCACAGAGGTTGCACCGGTTATCAATGAGATACCTTTACTAGATTCTCACGATATGGACTATGATGTCAATCTCAAGAAGATGAGCGATACAACAGAACTGATGTATTGGCAACTTGTGAAAGACGGTTGCACCTACATGGTTTACTTGCAATGAAACACATCGGAGTCCATGTTGGGAAGATGAGTGCGAACATAACGAAGTTCTTAAACTTCTTCTCTTTTACGAACAATCAGTCAGTCTCTTGGTGTGGGTGTAAACTTCTTCAAGTAAATTGAGGTAACAACCTACCATCTCAAGAATACTCCACACATGCATGACCAACTTGGGATTATTCCCGAAGGAATATAGAAACTCTACTCGCATACATGGAGACAACTTTCACCATAAGCACACGAACCCGAGAAAGTCACTTCAAACATCGAGAACACAACTTCGTGATGACACAAAGATGGTTCTCAAAAGTTTCAAACATTATTGCCATTTGTTCAGCATGAACCTCTTGCAACTTGGAGAAAATACGATTGTTATCGATGGTCTCTACAACACGCTTATCAGAACACTCCAAGAAGAAGGATTCATATGATACATGAACGAGGCAAGGTATTGGTCAGACCAAAGGACATAAAGGTATCCCCGAGGAAACACCATGAGTAGAAGCACCATCAAGATAGTCCTTGGAGCTGAACTTAATTTGACGATAGCCCAAATCAAATCAAGGTAGGATGATAGCATGTCCACTACGGAGATGCTATCCTGCTTCAACGCAAAGGAACTAGACATCCCTTAACAAAGGAACAAGTTGGGAAGAGTTCGTGTCTTTAAACTCTCCAAATTATTGTTTAAGCTCAAGCATCTATTCTAGGGTATCCAGCACAGTTTTCTTGGAGTAAGGAGTAGTTCAAACTACCCTTTGTTTAGACATCACGGTCAGGTAACAACCTGGTGATACATCTAGAAAGACAACCAGAATACCAAAACCTACCGATGTCTTGGAAGTCGAAAGGAGGCATGCTTTTCAAAGCAACCGATATGGTCTGGAGAGTTTTGGCATGAACGAAACTCTCTGACGAAGAATGTGCACCGAAATGAACGGATTTGGTAACACAGTCAACTTCAATTAGAGACTGGGTGACCAGTAGTGCTAAGAAGGATATAGATGTTTCTTAGATTTTTCAAAGCAATAAGAATTGCTAGGAATACCTGATACACGCCTCAATGCACAACCATCATTCATGAGTATTCAAGCTTGAAGAAATGGTGAGTGAAGACGTGTAGGAGCATCACTTCATCAATAAGGTCATGAAACTCAACACGACCTCTTGATATAGAAGAGTGTGTGATACGTGCATTTTATATCATCATTTATACCCTCCATATAGGCATTATTGGGATGTTTTATCAATGTTATGTCATTGTTTTGCATGTTTTAGATGATTTTATGGGACTTTTCTACAAAGTCCCTATTTTTGGTATTTAATTTCTGGGTGTCAGAAAACACCTGTTTTCATGTTTTTGATGTTTCAGGAGCTACAGGTATCCAAATTGCGAAAGGAAAGAAACCCTGTCAGTTTTTTCTTCGGGAGAAAGGCCGTGGGCACAAGACACAAAGGAGGAGGGCCAGGAGGCCCAAAAGGGGGTAGCCCACGCGGTCAGATTCCCTGGCCGCGTGTGGGGCCCCTAAATGGGCCCACAACACCTCCTCCCCGAGGTCTTTTTGCTGACGACTCCGTCTTCCCCGAAAACCAACACCCTAAGTTTCCCGAGACGAGACGGAGCCGCCAGGGCGACGAAACTCTCGAAACTCTCCGCGGGGGAGACAGATCCTGCTGCTCCGGAGCTCCGGAGAAGGGGGAAATCATCCCCATCTTCATCCCCATCTCCTCCTTGGAGTGGGAGGAGGCATCTCCATCACCATCCTCACCAGCACCTGCATCTCCACCATCACCATCACCGTGATCCACTCCATTCCCCTCATAGTTTGATCATTGCTACACCCTAGATACGTGTTATTGTACTCCGTTGCATGTTTGGGATTGAGTACTTGTCATTATTTGGTGGTGGATCCATTGTTTCAGATTGTGTTGTACCACATATGTCACCATACATGATCATGTTTGCATGTTGTGAGTAGTTCCCGCATGTTCCTGAGGGCATAGGATGAATTGGCAATGATTTGTTACATGAGATGAGTTGTTATTTGGTCTAGTATTTATCTTTTATGTGATTCTATGATGGTGTTGTACGAACGTCGACTGTACAACACTTCACCTACATGGGCTCATAGGAGAAAACCGTAGTGTAGTGACGTGATGATGTCTTTAGGTGACAGGAACTTGAGACAGAGTTGTTGAATTGCATTATGAGGGTACTTGTATCGGGGACCTTAGAGCATAAGGCTATGGTGGGACATCATGTCTTAATAATTCTCGTGTTGTCATTTAATTGGCCACGTGATCCATCATAAGGGGTGATAGTTTATTTATTTAGCTATTCCTATTTGTGGCTCCGTCCGAAGAAGATTAAAACTAGACAAGATATACAAACATGTTATGCAATGAATCACTAAGCCAGCTAAATCCGTGCAACCCTCGGGAACGTTTTCCACATATAAGACACAAACACACACTTGAGCTTGTCCTCTTGCGCATTAGAGGATTGGGCTTTGTATCTCATTGAGACCTACTACTTGCTGCATTTTACTTTCCGCATTTTACTTTACTTGCACTACACAATTAAAACACAAAAACACCTGTTGCTTTTATTATTCCTTTGCTATTCTACTTACCAGTTCCTTCTGCTCCTCGTGGGTTCGACAAACTTTCTAATTCGAAAAGTACTACAATTGATCTCCTGCACTTGGGAGCCATCAGTGTGATACTCGGAGGTAGAACAAAATAGAAGCTGATGAAACTTATTTAATTTGCGGATTACAAAACTTTGACCTGGTCCTAGAGATGAACGAGGTACTGGAGTTTGTTTCTTCTGACATTCCAAGGTGGAACATTCTGATTGAAAACAAGAGCAAATGCATTGGAAGAATCCACCACACATAAGCAACTTGGTATCCAAAACAACGGATGGAGGTTTGAGAGCAACTGGAAGATAGAAACATGCATAGGAGAACTCCTAAGATCACGTTGAATGCACAGGGTAATACTCATTTGTAAAACCCATGCAAAAGACTTGATATAGCTGAAATAAAAACGAAGATGTGGAATTCATAATGACCACTCTTGTTGTGATCCCCTTTGATTCCAAAGAAACCCTATGGATGTTAGAGTTGGAATTGCCTAGCCACCCTGAGGTGGAGCAGATTCCTTCAGGATCCAAACGAACGGAACTTGGGTTAAAGGTAAACATCCTGTACTGATAGAGTGAGCATCACATGGCTAAGCAACCACACGATTTAACCCATCACAATTAAGCACATTCCAGGATCTTCGGTTCAAGTCCAAGGTTGAAAACTCAAAGGAAGGAGTAACTACTATCTGAGTGCCGTAAAGGACACTATGAGTACCAATCACAAGGTATATTTCAAAAGCCAAACATAACTCCGGAAGAATTGGACCGAGAGATCAGGGATACATTCGAGATGGAAGGTAATCTCGATGTTATGGATTTGAGACTCTAGAACATGTGAAGGTGGAGTTCATACAACTTTGAGAGATTATGAATGGAAGGAAATCTCCCAGTTTGAAAGATAACGGAATATGGAACAAACACGACTCTAGAAACTATAATACTAGGTCAACTTGGGTAAAAGACGTCCTTGCCAAAGAAGGCACCTAGGTTTTGAGTGAATAGAACCTTTTCAAATCAAAACAGGTAAGATGACCCAGAGTTAGAGCGATACCAGATAAAGAGTAAAAAGAATCCTAAGAAGGTTTTCACAACTCATTTTCAGGTTTCAAAATAGTTTTCACAATCTCTAGACTCAACATCGACCAAGCAGTAAGGTTTTCCTATAGGAAGTCCTGCTCTGATACCATGACTTGTCACGACCCCGGACCCAAAGGTATACATACTATTATGCGCTCCTAGTCATGGACCCACAAGGGCTTCAGGGTTACCAGCCCCGGCCGCAACAAACAACGGCAGGCAGACCGGATTCATCGGCATGCATGCCGGATCACCGCGGTACTACTCCTCCTTGTGTCCATGCTAGTGATGACTCCCAAGTGCAGGAGATCAATTGTAGTACCTTTCGATAAGTATTTGAGTGTCGAACCCACGAGGAGCTGAAGGTAAGCTATCTATTCTCTAAAGCCCTATAACCCTCTTATATGGTTGTTTATGCAAAGCAATAAGTTTGATTAAAAGGAACTAACTAATTAAAAGCAAGTGACGTGGAGTGTGGTTTGTCTAGTAACTAGTGAAGCAAGTTTAAAATGCAAGTAATCCTAGAGCAAGTTTCTAAAGCAAGTTTCTAAGAAAGTTTCACAAGTAGCAAGCAGCAAATATCTCAAGTATCTCAAGGGATCAAGTGTTCTAGCAATAGGTGTTTCGTTCGTGTGGTTGTCACAATTAGTGAAGCACATGCTTTAGTCTTAGTTGTTTCTTCTAGGAAGGAGCCATGAATAGGTATAGTCAAGTAAATGATCTACAACCCCTTATGATGGATCATGTGGCCAAGTAAATGACTGCACAAGATTGATTAAGACATAAAGTCCCACCATAGCCTTACGTTCTAAGGTCCCCTATATATATCCCCCAATAACTTAACTTTGTGGCTCGGTCTCAGGTTACTGTCACTCCCAAGTCACCACCACTCCATTATGCTACCGGTGATCACCTTACATGCATTCCCCAACATATGCGTGCACTCATATATTGTACATAAAGACAATCATAGAAGATAACAAACTTGTATGCAACCAATCAACGAACTATTTCACCATTACCAAGAACAATTCACTACTCAAACATAGACGGGGAGACACAATACATCAAGGGAATATAGTATTGCATCATACATCGTGTTTGCCAAGAGATTACAGTGGAGATATGGAGCTGATCTTGCTGTAGATGTTGATGATGAACACGCCGGAGGGGGGTGGAGCCCTCCGGGGGTGATCCCGGCGGCGTTTCCCCCCTCCGATCTTCTCCGGCGGCAGCCTTCTGTCTCTCTGTTTCGTGGTTTCGTCTCTCGGCTCCGCCTCCTTCTCGAAAACGCCAGGGGACCCTTTATATAGTCATTTTTAGGTCACGAGACACTCGGGAGAAGAAAGATAGACGGCATCGGAGCCACGGGGGAAAAAAGGGGGCCCCACACGCGGCCAAGGAATCTGGCCGCGTGGAGGGTCCTCTTTTCCACCTGGTTGGCCTTTTGGCCCTCTACTTTGGCCCATGGTCTTCGTCTCGAAAATTCTGAACCGTGCTCTTTGGCCTTGCCCTTTTTCGAGTCCCGAAGCTCCCGGAAAGTCTGAAACACTAAAAAGTACGTTTTCTGGAAAAACAGGGTTAGAACCAAAAGAAGGGGGATTGTTCAGGAAATCCTCCAAATCATTATAAAACATGAATATAAGTTGCTAATATGTAGGAAAAACAAGTAATAACATGCAAAGTTCATGTATGCATTTTACATGCATCAGCTAGTCATAACCAACTATGCATATCAAAGCGTCCACGAATCGCATGAAACTGAAGGTACGAGACCAAAGCTATACAGAGATGCTATGTGTCCAGAAAGTGCAACAAGAATCGAGGGTTACTGGGGTTACCAAGCCCCAGGTCGAATCACATCGGCATGCGTGCTTGAAAATTGACCATCGGCTCCACAACCCCTCGACTGCGACAACTATGCAGGCATAGCCAAAACTGCATAACAATGAGCTCAAAAGCAACAACCGATCAAAGCAGCACTCTAGACATGGAAGTTGTATCAAATAGGTGTTACTAGAGTATAGCTTTACAAATAGAGGTCACATGACCCAACATTACATCAGACAACGGAAGGCAAGTTATGTTGCTAATCAACAAGAACCAAAAAGGCCTAAGAGGCCGCAACATAAGGCGACGTCCCAGCCCATAGATTTCAGGCTGCTACCTGGGAACCCCAAACTACTCGTCGATGTCCATTTTGAAACACCACCGGAGTGACGAACTTCACCTGAACCAAAATTAAGCAAACCTGAGTACAGGAGGTACTCAACAAGACTTAGTTAACCTATTATATATCTGCTATCTTCAGAAAGGGTTTTATGAAGGCTATTTGTGTAAATCAAGATTTATTTCTAAATCGAGGAAGAATAGCACGTCTCCAGGAGTGTTTTCAAAACAGATGATAAAGCTACTCAACTACTATAATTATCATATTTTCATCCACCAACATCATTTCCCGGCATCTCACATGCTACAAGGATCACCCCTCTCGGCATCTCCGAGGAGGCACCCTTCAATCATGGTTAACAAGTTTTAGCCATTCCGTTCAGGTTATCTATGATCACAAAATCCGTTGCCAAGTCGTCCATAATCGTGGACATGGCTTCTCGAGGAGATTTATCCCTGTAGGGGGTACACTTTACCCACACGTACCATCCGACTCTTAACGCCACATGTACGCTCGTCCATGGAGCGCGGCAGAGGGTGGCTGGCCACGACCTTTACCTTGCTCGACCCTATCCACGAGTCAACCCAAACAGGGCCACCCCGTCAAGAGGGAGTTGGCCACCTCCTGACGGCACCTGTTCTGTGAGTCGGGATCAAGATCCTTGTACGTCCATCACTTGTCCCGGTCACGCCCTAAGTTTTCTCCAAGTCGTTTTCTGACTCCCACGCAGATGGAAAGATCAAACTACGTGACTCATGGACGTGGCCAAACAAGTTAGTTGGTCGAGCGCGGTCTGTTAGGCCCCGCGTGTGGTTCCACGCTCAGTCTTGGCTTCGAAGGCGAGAACTCGCTCCTAGGGGCATGAACAGGACAAAACGCAACATCCATGCCGTTATTTAGTCAAGTTTCACGTATTGACCAGATTCATCAACCGGATGGATCAGATTCATCAACATCCTAGGGGCATGAATCTGGTCAATACGTGAATCTTTTATTCAAAACACAACAACTGACATAAAAGATTCACGTATTGACCAGATTCATCAACCGGATGGATCAGATATAACTAGGCATGGCTAAGCAAGACTCACAGGCTTTAACGAGGCGCGCACAAACAAACCTATAGCTGCTAGGAGTAGTGGATCATGATATTTAGGCGATGCAGCAAGTATAGGAGAAATCTATCTAAGACCATAAATACTTTGAACCGCATGCAATATACGAGATTCCAAAACACTTCGAAAACCATATATGAGCAGATAAGAGGTTATGCTTGCCTTGGTTCAAGAAAACCAGATAAAGTCTTCTAGAATAAGTGCTTTACTTGTCGGTTAGGATCAAGTATTCATCATTGAAGTTGCTGGCCTTCACTTCGGAGTCACGTTCTACCGAGGGGGAACAACACCGAAAAGAAGAACAACAATCAACACATGGCATCGATACAATGCACAAAATGTATGCATGAGCAAGTTAATGCACTGAAATAAAGCCCTAAACATGTTCGTTGGCTTGCTAGGGTTCGTATGTCAGTTATGCAGTTTAGCGGAAACTATCCCGAAATAGACCCCGGAGGGCAATTCGGGCAATTTTGAAAGTGAGTACAATTTTAATTGCTCAAATGGGTTTGGAAACACCATAACTAGGTTGCATTTTTCATTTTGAGCTTTTTGGTATATAAGTTTTAATTTTCTGATTTTATTGAATAAAAACTTATTTTTTATTTTAAAATGATTAAACAACATTAAATAAATGCTCATTTTTGAACTTTGTCACACATGTACGAAAATGACATGGACGGGTAGAGTTTATTTTTCTGATCACTTCCATATTTTAATAGTTATTCAATTATCAATTTTTATTCCTTTTCTGGAATTTCCTCGAATTACTAAAAAAAAAGGAGCTATGACGCCATCGTGATGTCACTGTGACATCACAGGGAGATGGATCCTCTCCGTGAACATGCAATCGACGAATTGGTTGCAAATTCGACGAATCGAAGTAGTGAACGAGATGGAGTAGGTCATGGGGAACCTAACGGTGGCGGCGGTTGACCTAAAGGTTGCCGGAGTTAGCCGGCGGCAAACTTACCGCGGCAGCGGAGCATGGACATCGGCGACAATGAGCTACGAAGAGGGAGGGACCAAGAGGAAGGAACCGGGAGACTCACCACGGCACACTGAATCTTGTGGGGTGGTCGGGGTGGCGAGGAGGCGCCGGAATCCGTGGCGGCGTGAGGATTTCGCTGACGGCCGGAGAGAAGAACGACGGCGAAATTGAACCTCCCCAGGGCTTCCCTGCTTTCCCGTGAGCTCGAGGAGATAGAGGAGGTCGAGGGGAGGACGAAGGGATGCTCATCATGGACGGGGGCGGCCGAAGACGAAGGTGGCGAGCGGCGGTTTTCTCGACTAAGGTTCGGTTTCCGTAGGGAGACAGAGGAAGAGAGAAAGAGAGTGGAGGGGAAGGCTTTGAGGCAGAGAGGATGGGGATGGAAGAGAGGGAGACATCCAGGACTTCTCCTCATCGTTGAGCTGGCCAGCAGGAGGTGGCAGGCAGCGTCGGCAGTGCAGCCACGCAGCTGCTTGCCTTCTGTCTAAAGGTTGAAGAAAGCCAAAAAGAAAAGGAAAATTACAATAACCCCTTGGAAAACAATGAAATTTCATTGAGGTCCTTTCCTATTTCAAAACAGAACAGAAAACTAGAATTTGAGGGCCTTTTTGTAAATATAAAAATTGGCAAAAATACATTTTGGAATCCTCGCAAAATTTCCAACAAAACCATATCTTGTTTTGCCAAATTTGAAAAAAAAAATTCAAAATTTGGGTGACCACTTTAAGTGGTTTTTGGTCAATTCTTATTAAATTCAAATTCAAACTTGATTTAAATTTTACATGCATGCTATGCCATGAACACAACACGACAACACTCTATTGTAGAAATAGTGGGATGTTACATCTCCTCTCTGAGTAGTTTGTTCTCTGATAATCTTAAGAAACGTAGCTATTTTGGTACTAAAATATTCCCTTTCTCATTAAAAGATGAAGCTAAAACTTGGTTTAACAATTTGTCTCCTGGATCTATTGATAGTCCTATTGGTTTGGTTAATGCTTTCTTTTAGAAATATTTTCCTGCTAGTGCTCAACATGCTACTTTACAAAATATATTTAATTTCATGCAATTAGAAGAAGACAAATTGCCTGTATATTTGGCAAGGTTCTGTTCTTTAGTTAGGGCTACACCTGGGCATAAGTTAGAATATAATAAACTTCTTGATACATTTTATAATGGACTAACTGTTGAATCTAGGACATATCTGGATAGTTGTGCTGGTTGTGTTTTCAGGCAAAGAACTCCATAAGAAGCTGAGGATTAATGGCTAAAACAAGCAAAAATCATGATGATTGGACTATGGTTGAGCCTGAGCCGACTCCTACTCCAGTATCAACACCAACACCCAAGAAGAGGGGAATGATTGGATTAAATGATAAAGTGATGAGAGAAGCCAAGAAATCTCTTCAAGAGAGGGGTATTAACTCTGAAGATGTGAAGAATCTTCCACCTATAGAAGAATTAGGTAAGCCAATCCCTCACTCATCCACCATTGAGGTACACTCTCTCCAATATTTTGATAGTAGAGATATTCCCTATAACAAACCTCCTGATCAATGTTTAGATGAATTTGATGATTATGTTATCAAGCAAGATAATTTTAATATGAGAGTGCCAAATCACCTAATGGAAAACTCTAGAGCTATTGATAATTTGCGTGGTATTATAGAAAGAACCTCTAATGATGTTAAAATGCTTGTTAAACATTTTCAAATGGTTCAAACTCAAATTGGTCAACTTTCTAAAGTGCAAAAAGATTTGCTAGTTAATGCTTATAAAGAAAAACATGCTTATGAAATAAGAACTAGAAGTGGTATTTCTGCACAAGATCCTTTATATCCTAAGGGCCATCCTAAAAGAATTAAACAAGATTCTCAGCAAACTAATAATAATGTTATTCATACTAAGAAGAAAAAGAAGAAGAAACATAAAACTGTTGTAGAATCCCCTGAACTTGCTAAAGATCCAAATAGTATATCTATTTCTGATGCTGAAACTGAAAGTGGTAATGAAAATAATGAGTCTTCTGTTAAAGAAGAACCTGTAGCTGAACCTGAAAAGCAAACTAAAACTGCAAAGTATACTAAGGAAGATTTCATTGCTAATAAACATGGTAATGAGAGAAAACCTTGGGTACAAAAACCAATGCCTTTTCCTAATAAGAAAAACCAATGCATTAAAACTTTTATGTCATCTGATGATTTTCATAATGTTAGTATTGTTTATGGTCTTGATTCGCAAGTTGCTGCAAAATTATATAAGGCCTTTGCTTCTTATATTGATATTCCTATAAAGGAATGGGACAAGTACCATGCACCTTATAAAGATAATGTTAATTGTGTTCCTGCTGGAGATATAGAAGTTCATACCGTTGATTCTATTGTGTCTGAACCTTATATTGATAAAATTCCTTTCCTTGCTAAGGTAAAAGAACACTCTATGTTAGTTAGTGTGGTTAATAAAGGTGCATGGAAACCTGTAGAACCCGAGGAACAAATAACTGTAGAACCTACAGTAGCAATAGTAAAGGACCTTGTTTCTGGAAATGTAGAATAGGGACACATTATATTTTGTGAAGATGCTTCTAATATTGTCTCTAATCCTAGTAAATCTAGGAAACCTAGTGTTCTTGTGCTATCTGTTAGGATTGGTGATCATTGTTATTATGGTTTGCGTGATATTGGTGCTAGTTCTAGTGCTATTCCTTATCAGCTTTATAGAGAAATCATGCATGAAATTGGTTCTTGTGAACTTGAAGACATTGGTGTGATTATTCAACTTGCTAATATGGAAACTATTTCTCCAATTGGTATTGTTAGAGATGTGGAGGTCTTATGTGGAAAAACTAAATATCCTGCTGATTTTCTAGTACTAGGCACTTCTGCTAGTGATACTTGTCCTATTATATTTGGTAGACCTTTCTTAAACACTTGTGGTGCTGTTATAGATTGTAAAAAGGAGAAAATCCTTACAAAGTTTGATGGAGAGCTATATGAATTTAATTTTTCCAAATTTGCTAAAGCACCTTATGAAGCTGAATTACCTAATGAGAATTATAGAGTTGAACAATTGGCTGCTATTGCTCTTTCTCCTAACAATCCTTTGCAGCAATACATGGAAGACCACGAAAGTGATGTCTTTATGGAAGAAAGAAATGAAATTGACGAGATTTTCCTACATCAGCCAACAATGCTGAAACATAATTTACCAGTGGAAGACTTGGGTACCACATTACCACCCAAGGAGGCTCATGTTTTTGATTTAAAGCCTTTGCCTGACAATCTTAAATATGCTCATATTGATGATAAGAAATTATATCCTGTTATTATTAGTTCTAAACTTTCTGGTAAAGAAGAGGAGAGATTATTGGGAATATTGAAGAAACATAGAGGTGTTAGTGGTTATACTCTTGATGATTTGAAGGGGATTTCTCCTGCTATATGTCATCATGCTATTAATATTGAACCTGACGCAAAGCCAGTTGTTGAACATCAACGTCGTTTAAATCCTAAGATGAAGGATGTGGTAAGAAACAAGGTATTGAAACTCCTTGATGCTGGTATTATTTATCCTATTGCTGATAGTAGATGGGTTAGTCCTGTGCATTGTGTCCCTAAGAAAGGAGGGATGACTGTTGTGCCAAATGAAAATAATGAACTTACTCCTCAAAGAGTAGTGGTCGGTTATAGGATGTGTATTGATTTTAGGAAATTTAATAAGTTTACTAAGAAAGATCATTATCCTTTACCTTTTATTAATCAAATGTTAGAAAGGTTGTGTAAGAAAACTCATTTCTGCTTTCCTGATGGTTATTATGGGTTCTCTCAAATTGCTGTTAGGAAGCTTGATCAAGAGAAAACAACTTTTACTTGTCCTTATGGAACCTATGCTTATAGATGTATGCCTTTTGGTTTATGTAATGCTCCTGCTACTTTTCAAAGATGCATGTTTGCTATCTTTCATGGTTTTTGTGAAGAAATTGTGGAAGTCTTCATGGATGATTTCTCCGTCTATGGAACTTCTTTTGACAATTGTTTGCAGAATCTTGATAAAGTTTTGTAGAGATGTGAGGAGACTAATCTTGTTCTTAATTGGGAGAAATGCAACTTTATGGTTAATGAAGGAATTGTTCTTGGACATAAAATATCTGAAAGAGGTATTGAAGTTGATAGAGCTAAAGTTGAAGCTATTGAGAAAATGCCCTGTCCTAGGGATGTCAAAGGTAATCGTAGTATTCTTGGTCATGCTGGTTTCTATAGAAGGTTTATTAAAGATTTCTCTAAAATATCAAACCTCTTACTAATCTTCTTCAAAAGTATGTACCGTTTGTTTTTTTACGAAGATTGTAAAGAAGTTTTTGAAATTTTAAAGAAGGCTTTAATATCTGTCCCTATTGTTCAACCACCTGATTGGAATTTACCATTTGAAATTATGTGTGATGCTAGTGATTATAATGTAGGTGCGGTTCTTGGACAGCGGATAGATAAGAAGTGAAATGTTATTCATTATGCTAGTAAAACTCTTGATGCTGCTCAAAAGAATTATGCTACCACTAAGAAAGAGTTCCTAGCTCCAGGTTTTGCTTGTGATAAATTTAGGCAGTATATTGTTGATTCTAAAGTTAATATTCATACTGATCATGCTGCTATAAAGTACCTTATGGAAAAGAAATATGCTAAGCCTAGGCTTATTAGATGGGTGTTTCTTTTACAAGAGTTTGATTTCCATATTGTGGATAGGAAGGGTGCTGAAAATCCTGTTGGTGATAATTTCTCTAGATTAGAAAATATCCCTGATGACCCTATGCTTGTTAATGATAGTTTTCCTAATGAATAGTTAGCTGCAATAAAAGTGAGCTCTCAAGAGAGTCCATGGTATGCTGATTATGCTAACTTTATTGTTTCCAAGTATTTGCCTCCTACCTTTACAACTCAGCAAAGAAGAAAATTCTTCTATGATTTGAGGCATTATTTTTGGGATGACTCACACTTATATAAAGAAGGTGTTGATGGTATTATGCAAAGATGTGTTCCTAAAAATGAACAACGAGAGATATTGAGAAAATGTCATAGTAGTGCTTATGGAGGACATCACGCTAGAGATAGAACTGCACATAAGGTTCTACAATCAGGGTTTTATTGGCCTACTCTCTTTAGAGATGCTAGAAAGTTTGTTTTATCTTGTGATCAATGTTAAAGGGTTGGAAATATTTCTAGACGTAATGAAATGCCTATGAATTATTCTCTTGTTATTGAACCATTTGATTGTTGGGTTTTTGACTTTATAAGTCATTTCCCTCCTTCACAAGGCTAGACTCATATTCTTGTTGATGTTGATTATGTTACTAAATGGGTAGAAGCTATACCTACTAAAAGTGATGATGATGAAACCTCATTAAAAATGCTTAAAGACATTATTTTCCCTAGGTTTGGTGTGCTTAGATATCTTATGACTGATGGGGGCTCTCATTTTATTCATGGTGGTTTTAGAAAGACTCTTGCTAAATATGATGTTAATCATAGAATTGCCTCACCCTATCATCCTCAAACTAGTGGGCAAGTAGAATTATCAAATAGAGAAATCAAATCTATCTTGCAAAAGACTATTAACAAATCTAGAAAAAAATGGGCTAAGAAATTAAATGATGCTCTGTGGGCCTATAGGACTGCTTATAAAAATCCCATGGGCATGTCTCCTTATAAGATGGTTTATGGAAAATCTTGTCACTTGCCCCTAGAATTAAAACACAAAGCTTGTTGGGTAGTGAAAAAGACCTAAATAGAGATTTAAACTTGCTGGTGAGAAAAGGTTGCTTGATTTAAGTTCTTTAGATGAATGGAGGAGTGAAGCATATGAAAATGCTAAGCTCTTTAAAGAGAAAGTTAAAAGGTGGCACGATAAGAGAATTATTAAAAGAGAATTTCATGTTGGTGAGAAATTCCTATTGTATAGGTCTCGTCTCAGATTTTTTGCAGGAAAATTACTCTCGAGATGGGAAGGACCTTTTGTTATCGAAGAGGTATATCGTTCGGGGGCAACTAAAATTGTTTCCTTTGAAGACAATTCTTCACAAGTGGTGAATGGCCAAAGACTCAAGCATTATATTTCTGGAGATCCTTATAATGAAAATGTTGATTGTATTCGAGCCATGATCCCGAAGGAATTTATTAAGGAGCATATTTCAGAAACTGCAGAGTCAGTTTCGAATAGGTATCAGTTTTGGTAAGAAAAAGTTCGCGAAACATCTTCCAACTTTTATTTTTACTGTTTTAGGAAAATATGAAAAATTATGAGCCGGAAACGAGGTGGACACGGAGCCCAGAGGCTCCACACCATGGGGTGGCGCGAGCCCACCCCTGGCCGCGCCAGGCCATGGTGTGGGCGCCCCGGAGCCCCTCTCTGACTCGTTTTCGACCTGGACTTTCCATTCGTTATGAATTTTTTTGCTATATAATCCCCCGGACCCCCGAGGTTCGTATATCGTTTTCTCGTCGTGTTTCTGTTTCGAGCTGTTTCTGCCAGGTTGCATCTTCAGATCTAGAGCCACAATGTCCTCTCCCGGATCTCCCAAAGACAGTTTTTTTGAGAACGTCGTCAACCCGTACATGAACGAGTTGAAGATGCATCCCAAGGAATTGCTGCTCAAGGACGGGAAGGTGCAGATTGAAGATATTCGGGGCCCTAGAGGAGAAGGCAGTCTGGAAGCTAGGATGGAAGAACTGGAGCAAGAAGTCTTTAGGTACAAGAAGATGGCGGAGCATGAAGTTGAGATCATCCACAGGATAAAGACAGAACAGATCGCTGAATACAAGAGGGATAATTTGAAGCTCTGGGAGGAGATTTTCTAACTCACCAAGACCAACAATGATGTGCAAGCACAACTCTATGATGTGCAGAACCAGAACTGTGAGTACGAGAACATGTTTAAATGTATAAGCTCTGCTCGAGGACATCATTTGTGGATGGAGAGCCTTTACCTTGGAAGACCGAGGATGAGAAGGATTCACCACCACCACCAAAGAAATGATTCGTCATTGGTATTGGCATCCCCTTGGCTTGTTCCAAGCTTGGGGGAGTGCCGCGGTATCACATCACTATCTTTCATCTTTTTACCTTTTCACTAGAGTCATATCATGAGTAGAGAAGTTATCATATAGGATGCACTACTAGGGAAAAGCTTACCCCAGGCGAACAGAAAAGGCCTACCACAGGCGCATTTCGGTTCGCCTGGGACCATATCGCCAGCGGTAATGGCTTACCCCAGGCGAATAGTAAAATGCGCCTGTGGTAAGTTGACATACCCCAGGCGAATAGGCCTTGTGCGCCTGGGGTAATACTTTTACCTGTGGCGAACAAGCATTGTGCGCCTGGGGTACAGATGCGCCTGGGGTACCGTATTCTGTTCGCCTGGGGTATGGTTTTGCTGTATCAAAATATAAAAGAAACCAAAATAACAGAATTACAGGAAATTGATAGAAATAAGTATCAAAATGACAGAATAACAGCAAAATGACACAATTAAGTTTCATAACAGAAATATTCTCGATCATCAACACATAGTCTCGATCATCACCACATAGTTCAACAAAATTACATAGTCTCGAAAACAACCATAATACTAATAAATCCAGTAGTTAGTCAGATGGAAATGATTATTTGTTCTAATTTGAACAAACTCGTCATCTATCTAGCGCGGGCTGATGTAGTTGATGACCATGATCTTGTCCAAGTTGGGGATGTCACTATTCCTCATGGTGATGAGAATAGCTCGGCCAGCCTCCATACCAACTCTTGCGGAATGGAACTGCCTCCATGCTTGAGAGTTGAGGATGACGCGACCATCAGCATTATCCCTGGTGATCGGAACTGCGGTGACATGTCCTGATTCTCCACGGCGTACTCCAATGGTACCGGGCTCCATGCCAGCACTGTCCGCTACCGCCATAGGTATTTTCTAGAACACACAATTCCAAGAAAGAATAAAAGCACAATGTCACATACTGGCCACATTATAACATAAGCAACTATAGAAATAAGAAAATGTTAAGAAACATACCATGACATGTCCATTGGAGATGTTAGTGTTGGTGATGCGATGCACGAAAGGGAACCCAATGTAGCTATCTATCTGGGCAAGTTTCTGAAGGACACGGTCCTTCTCAAGCTCGCTAAGATTCGCTCTTTGAGCAACCACCACATGTTTCCATGGGTCCTCCTCGTCCATATCATCCTCAGTGTTCCCGATTTCCTCCTCACTCCCGCCATCCTCGCTCGCAATCCCGCCCATATACAGAATTTTGATACGAGGTTGCGGTCCTTCCATAGAGAAGTGAATGTAATCACCTCCGCTTAAATTGTACTTGGCGATGATAGCCTGCAATTGTTCCCCGCAGAAGTAGGTCTTCTTTCTTTCTTTCTTCACTCGAAGAATGTAAGTGGTCCCGTGAACATTGAAATCCACGTTATTGCCAACTAACTCGTCGAACTCTTCGCGAATATTGCATGGTAGAATCTAAAAAAGAAATATAAAGAATCTTTTGTTAAGAAACACAAGTCTCAAGCTAGATAGTAAAACGAAAGAACAAGTTAACATAAAAAGAATTGTTAATTACCAACGAATCAACGTCACCATCGTGGAGCTGAAGCATAAAAGAAGTCCCGGTGAATCGTCCTTGGGCACATCGGGACCGACATACTTCGCAAGCCATGTTCTATTAAATTAAGAAAGTACACATAGAGGTTAGAGGAGCATAGCTATCACAAAACAAAGACAAATGGCAGCACCTACCTATCACAAAACAAATACAGAAAGGCTATCTACTTTACTGGAATATCCAAAAACAATGTTGTGTGTGGTACCACCAGATTACTGTGTTCTAATTGCATGCTGGGGTTTGAACGCAGATAGAAAAAAGGATAAATGAGATGGAGACAAAAGTGATGGGTGCTTAGCCAAATAAAAAACTCCAGAACATGCTATCGATCCGAACGCTCGTTGCTATGGATTTCCTCGGTTTTCTCGTTCCTAAGTTTTGCGTTTACGTTCCTTTCCTATTCCCATATTCCACCCTATTCCTTTGTTTTAGGCACCTGTGTTCCGAACAGGCCCTAAATGAAAATTGGGGACATAGACCATTGATTTGTCATGGAAATACGCATTATCGAAAATTAAATGTTGGAGATATAATGCACTACAAAGATCCGATAAGAGCACTGAATCCTGGAGCTCAAAGAAAGCAAACATTCCTCTGGATCCACGACGACGGGAGCACCGCGGCCACCAGGAGCATGCGCACATCCTCTGGATCCACAACGACGACGGGAGGGCCGGAGTGGGATGGGATGGAGTGGGGATGGGAGGGAGGGGGGATGGGAGGGAGAGGGGCTGACCTGGATCAACAACGACGACGACGACGGAGTGGGCGACGACCTGCTCTGCTCCTCCTCGACACTGGCGACGGCGGCGGCGTGTGGGTGCGTGTGGGTGCGGGTGCGGGTGAGATCTGGTCACTTAGAATACTAAAGCATTGAGCTAAGCACATTGGCACCGGTTTGTTATACAAACCGGTTCTAAAAGGATCTGTCCAATGGGCCCCCCACCCTGCCGCAAATGGCCTCAAGGCCTTTAGGACCAGTTTGTGATACAAACCGGTTCTAAAGGTTCTGTCCCCTGGGCCCCCCTCCGCGCAGCAAATGGCCCAAGGACTTTAGCACCGGTTTGTGATACAAACCGGTTCTAAAGGCCTTCCGGCCATTTGCTGTGCAGAGTGGGGCCCAGGGGACAGATCCTATAGAACCGGTTTGTATCACAAACCGGTCCTAAAGGTTTTCTCATTTTTTTGCAGCAACAGCGAGGGCTTACCCCAGGCGCAGAGGTTCGTCTTTCGCCTGGGGTATGTGTTATACCGGAGGCGAACATGTGCTCTATTCGCCTGGGGTAAACGAAGAGTGCCAGGGTGTGGTGTTGGGTGGCCCTGCCACACTTTACCCCAGTCGCTTCCGTAGTTGGTTCGCCTGGGGTAAGGGATTTACCGCAGGCGCATGGTTCCGCTGTTCGCCTGCGCTAAGTAGCCCAGGCGCGTCTACTTTCGTGTTCGCCTGTGGTAGGATATGCTGCTATAAGCAAATCTCTAGTAGTGATGGTTTGCAGTATGGAAGTGTCTCTCCTTAGTTGTTTATCGTTGCATCCGTTGGTGTGAGCTGCCGGTTTGAAATATTAATGAGAAGTTTCATCATTTACTTTCTGTACACCTTATTTTAGTTTTCAATTTCTGTCATATGGTTGAGCTTTTTGTTAGTATTTGGTGTCACTCTGGAGATCATTAAGTTAATCTAATTGGTTTTGGCAAACTTAGCTTGGGTCAGTAGAAATGATATTTTGAGAAGCTAGTATAAGAAAGAGGAATTTTCCTATTAGCTCATAAACTTAGTATTCACAAGTTAAGATCGTTTGTGCTTTCAATGAAGATTGCATGATTGGTTTCATCATATGTATATTTTTTTTGTTTTCCCTCAACTCTTACGCTTGCTACCCAGCCTTGCTAGCCAAAAACTCTGTACTGAGAGGGAATGCTTCTCGTGCATCCGAACCTTGAGCCCCAAAACCTTGCCATTTGTGTCCACCATACCTTCCTACATGTGGTATTTCACCGCCACTCCAAGTAAATTGCTCATGTGTTACCTTTAAAACCTTCAAAATTATCCATGTTTTGTGTTCCTGTTTTAGCTCATGAGGACGCAAATAGAGAATATTTATCTCACTTGTTGATTGGACTCACACACCTGGACTAGTGACTTCATCCGCTTATCCAAATGCTAGAAGAGCTGGCAGCGGGGTTCCCAGCCCCAAATAATAAAACAAATTCTCTTCACTCTTTTTGCCCCTGATTTATCAGTCAAAGCATAATTTTGTAAACAAAAGAGAAACAGGGATGACCTTCTATACCAGTTGCGTCCTTCTATGGGAGGCTCTATTGTGAAGTCTAGTTGGCTTGTGACGTACTACATTTTCCGTTTGCCAGTCGTTGACATAAACATACACCTCTCTCAAAATTAGACACTCCTCCATGGTTTGTGATTGTTGGCAGGCCCCCGTGGACTCGGTTAGCCATGGTTTGTGTAAGATGGATGGGAGGAGTGCCATGCATTTTATATCTCTGTTTATTAAAATAAAAGCTCTAGCACATGAGTGATCCATGCTTCCCCCTGCGAAGGGCCTATCTTTTACTTTTATGTTGAGTCAGTAAACCTACTTCCTTCTGTCTCGAGCAAGCATTTGAGTTGTTTTGATCTCACCATCTATATGTTATTTATTCAATCATGTTTTCTATCCTTCTTTGTTTAGCACATGCTTTATTATCTAAATTAATATTACTTTGAAAGCTATGAATCACTGTAAAACAATTGTTATTATTAAACATGTTAAGCTCTACAATATAAGCCTTGTTATAAAGACTTCACCTAAGATAAGTATGATATCATTAAATGTTCTCTGACCAAGAACAAAATTTGCCATCACCAATTTTGATTTTCTCTTTTGCATCTTTATTTGTGACTCCCATTACTCGTTTCAAGTTAAGTTATACGAGAGGAAGTTGGTGTCTATAATGATTGGTGTATAGATAAATGTGATGCTTCTTGTCCGTATTTTATTTATCGACTCTTCACTCCATAAACATGTGGTCATGTTTACTGAGTTCAGTTTCGCTTGGTGACAAGCGAGGTCTAAGATTGGGGGAGTTGATACGTCCATTTTGCATCACTATTTTATATCATAATTTTCTGTTATTCATCGATATATTTCATGTTATGATGCATCCCTTATGTTATTTTTATCTTATTTTGCATGTTTCATAATTTTTGGAGAATAAACACCTGGACCAGAAATCTAATGGAAAAAGCACCGTTGAGATACCATATTTCAAAAGATCAGAAAAAGAAGGGGGACACCCGGGGTGTCTTAGAAGTTCAGAGGAGGAGTCCAGCCAGAAGGGGAGCCACAGGGGTCCACCAGGGGCCCACACAATGAGGTGGCACGCCCCCTGGCCGCGCCACCAGGTGGTGTGGCCATCCTGGCCCACCCTGGTGGATATTTTTGGAGTACTTGGCCCCCAGGGAACCCTAAGCCTCATACCATCGTCGAAGAATTATTCCGCTGCCGCCTCAGGGCGGAAAACACCCGAGAGAGAAACGCTCTCTGGCAGGGAGAAATCTGCTAGGGAAATTCCTCTCTGGAGAGGGGAAATCACCGCCATCGTCACCGTCATCACTCCGGGAATCATCAAGATCGTCATCATCATCATCATCGCCACCAACACCATCACCCTCATCATCCACCGTCATCCCTCTATAACAATTAGGGGTGAAAGTGCACTATGGTCAACCAGAGGGGGCGAATAGGTTGACTACCAATTTTTCGTCTTTTCCTTTTAATTAGGGAAAACCAAGATAAGATGAGGTTCTCTAGATGTGCAACTAGATGAGCAACCTAAGTGATACAAGATAAGATACGCAACGGAAGTAAAATGAAAGGTAACAAGATAAACCACGAGTGTAAACAAGGAGACAAGGATATGTTTCCCGTAGGTCCTTCTCAAGAGAAGTACGTCTACGTTGGAGAGGTGGGGAGCCACCTAGGCGCTCCTCAATAGCAGGGTTGTGCACACCTTATTCTCCTTGGGCTTCTCCGGTGAGGGAGATTCTCGTTTCCACTATGAGGTCGACTTGAAGGCGTTGACCAAACCTTTACACGAGGTTGAGGACACTCCACAAGATGGATGGAGGCTCTCAACGAATTCGAAGCTTCCTATAACAAGGTGGAAGCTACAAGGACAAGATCTACTAAGGTTTCTAAGCCTCAAGTAGGATTCTAGATCTACTAGGATGTGGTGGATGGATTTGAAATTCCTTTGGTGGAATCACGGATCTATGTCTCCTCTAGCTATCCACAGAGTTTTGGAGTGTTTGGGTGGTTGGAGAGGGAGATCTAGGAGGTTGAAGTTTTCATTAATGGCTAGGAGAGACAGTGGGAAAAGCTTGGCATTTATGAGGAAGGGGGAGGGCTCTAAATACCCCTTCCCCAATGTGGCCGTTGAGCAGTCCATGCAGCACCGGAGGCTCCGGTGGTCTTCACTTGCGCGCACATGCGCAACTCGTTTGCTCCATTCTGGATCCTTCAGGGCGGAGACTCTGGTGGTGCTGGCGGAGGTTCCACACACCGGAGGTTCACCGGAGGCTCCACTGCAGCCTCCGCTCTTATGCACCCGAAGGTGTTTTTAGCGGAGGCTACACCGGAGGTGCCACCGGAAGCTAGCTCCACAGTGGGGCGGTGGAGCCAGTGGAGGCTCCGGCGGATTCGGTGGAGGCTCCGCCCACCGGATGTTCACCGGAGGCTCCGCTGCAGCCTCCGCTCTTATGCTCCCGAAGGTGTTTTTAGCGGAGGCTACACCGGAGGTTCCACCGGAGGCCAACGCCTGGAAGTAGCTAGGAAATGCATGGGGCGGAGGTTCCGGTGGTTTCACCGGAGCCTCCGCTGCTTGCAAAAATGGCACCCCAACTTTTTTTCTTTGAGCTCTTTCCATTAGAAACATTTTTGTAACCCATTGAGATTGTATACTTATTGAACCTGTGCATTTTCATATATATCAAATAGGACCTGCAAGTACTCTCAGACATTAGTCCTATAGTTATGTTGTCATCAATTATCAAATGGAAGATGATCTTTCATTCTCCCCCTTTTTGGTAATTGATGACAACATTCCTATTTGCATAGCTATAACACACACAACATGGACGGAGCTCCCCCTAGAGATATGCTCCCTTCATGTTGAGAGAATTAAACAATATAGATAGCTAAACACATATGATAGTGGGCATATAACAGGTGATAGAATTAAGGTACTAAGTTCACAAGCTCACATAATGCATAAAGAGGTTCACAACGCACAATAATTAAACAAACGAAGTATCCAAATAAGAAACTCTCTCAAGCAAGACGAAAGAGGCAAATCGAAAACACGACGTGAGAGAGAACCCATGCAAATGCCCGCTCCTAAGTAGATATCTCTCTCTATTTGGCATCAAGATACCAAAAGAGGGAGGAGACCTATGCTAACTTCCCAATGATCACTCGGAGGAGTTATCCAAGCTCGGAGGACGGGCGCGACGGCAAGAGCTTGTGACCTCTTCTCCAGGTTCCTCATCATACCACGCGATGATCTTCCCCTTGGAATCCTTGGCTTGCCACTTGTCCCAGTTGGTGATGCTATCTTGCTCCGGGGACTCCACAGATTCTCTACCATCACGACGAAGCTGTCTCTCGACCTTTGCTGCCTTGAGGTGCTTAAGATCCTTGTCACAATGAAGTTTCCATTGGTGCTGCCCGACCTTGTTCACCTGGAACACTTTCTTGAGATCCCTTGCCATCCACTTGAAGGCATTGTCAGAAGGAGGAGGACGAGAGGGACCAACTTCTTCTTCTTCGTTTTCCTCATCAACGATGACCTGTGGCTTGGCCTTGCCTTTGCGAGCAGAAGAAGTGGGATGCACAATAGGCTCGGTATGATCCGTGATGAGAAGTCGTTTCTCCGTATGTGGGATCCAATGAGCATCATCAAGAGGATCTTCTGGGAACTTGTTCTCCCACACATTCAAGATGATCTTCATTATGAAAGGCCCAAAGCAAGCATTCTTCCTTTGCACAATGACATGCCACAACTCATTCCACAGATAATCAAGCACATACGGCTTCTAAGTCATACTGGAAAGCCGCTTCTCATGAGTAAGAAGCATGAGGTTCTTGAGGAAGCCTTGTATCTCATCAATGTTCCCCGCCTTTGGGTTGATAGTCTCTCGATAGATGCGGAGCATAATTTCATAAGTGGGATAGAGGCCCTTGACAGATCCAACAGCAAACTTCTTCCAGTGATAAAGAGGAGTGAGTTGATCCTTGGAGAGTGATTGAGCATTGGGAGCATGCACACGGAACCAACCATTGTCAAACTCCGGGCCACTAGCAAAGGGTCCATGATCCGAGTAGCCGCCAAGAAGGACTCCAACCTCGGACCACTTGATAGTGAGCCTATGTCCCTTGGTCATCCAGGTAAGATGACGCTCTGTTTCATTGGCGAGGTGCACCGTGGCCAAGAACTCACAAACCAAACCCTCATCATAATCTTGATGTACTTGCATAATGGGAGCAAGGCCAAATGCATCAACAATCTCTAGGACTTATCCAAAGTACTCAGGCTTCCTCTCCATATGACCAAAGTTGATAGCATGTTGAGGAGCAACATTTTCCTTGGGCTTCCTCATAAGAATCTTATGATAAATTTGAGCTTGAAACACGGTGTGGTATCATGGACCATTTCCCCAGAACTGTGGCATCAAGCGGTTGCGTTCAACAGTATATGGGTTCTCGCGAAGAGTCGCCAAGAACACTCCCTTGGACACTTGAGAGGCAGATTTTTCCTTGCGAGGCAAAGTCTGCTCGGGGGCTGGGAATCGTGGCTTGCGCTTGGGCTGAGAGGGATCCAATGTCTCCTCAATTTCATCAACTCTTGGAGCTTTACGACTGGCCACACTCTTGGTGCGAGTGCCCTTGCCCTTGGAACCGGAGGCATCTATGAAAGAGATATAGCAAGAAAAGCATGAAGAAGAGGTAATGCTCAAGTTTATATGACGCACAAATCCGAGAAACAAATATATGAGGAACATTAGGGATGAATAACAAGGGGGTAGGGCACATGAACAAATCCACCCTAAGAACCAAAGTGATTCATGTGTAATACTCACAATCTAGGTTTCTAGGGTTCGTACTCGTGATTTCCTACTCCAAAACCTAAATCCATTCATCTAGATGAGAAGAACATGTGGCTCCTACTGCATCCCCATCCATCAACTAGATGGGAGAGAGAGAGAGAGAGAGCTACATACCCGCATCCATGGTGGAAGGTGAGGGAGGAAGAAGATCCCGGAGCAGTCCAAGACAAGGAGGAGGGCCTCCCGGTGGTGGAGAACTCTTCCCGGCGGCGGAGACGTAGGAGGCGGCGGCGGTTTGGAGGAGGAAGAGGGAGGGCGAGTGGGAGAAAATAAGATCTTAGATCTTGTTGACCCTACTCGCCCTAGTCTTATCCTGCAGAACCGCAGCGGGCGAAGCCTCCGGTGGTTTCACCTGAGGTTCCGCCCCCTGTCCACGAGGCGTTGTGTAGTACAGATCCGCTGGGCGAATTTCGCACCAGAGAAGGTACCGGTGGGCTCCGGTGGATAGGCACAGCGGAGGCTCCGGTGGTTTCACCGGAGCCTTCGCTAGACCCAGTCTTAGCACGCCGAGATCAGAAAAACGAGAGCATTCGGATAGAAATAGTCTTTTGGGCAAAGAGATCTTGGGTTGGAAGATTGTAACTATCATACGAGGGACATTACTTGATGTGGGTTCGCAAGATGCAAAAAAATAAAAGCCGAACCCGCACAAGTTGGCAAGGGGGAATAGTATGTGCGTGAAAGAGCCAAAATAAAAACAACTCCGAGAGGAGGAGGTCGGTGGCCGAAGCCACCATGTTTGAGTGTGTACTTTGGCACCGCAAAGATGTATATTGGGTCCAAGAGTACTACTCACAATTAAGCACAATGAGTCACAAAATGACTAGATATGCAATGATGAATTGATTTTTGCATAATAAGAGGAGTGTATACTCATGAGTTGAGTGGCGCTCCCCCTATGTCCATGCCTACATCCAAACCTAATAACACCCATAATGAAAATACATATGCAAGGTTTCAAGTGAAGTTGGATGAATCGATGGCATTTAGTTCATTCCTCAAGGCTCGAAATACATATGCAAGGTTTCAAGTGAAGTTCGTGAAGATATCGGCAAGTTGATCCTTGGTGGACACATATGAGAGATCAATATCACCCTTCTCAACATGATCCCGAATAACATGATGACGGATCTCAATGTGCTTCTTCTTGGAGTGAAGAACGGGCCGGGTTGTATGCGATCTTGATAGCACTCTCATTGTCACAAATAAGAGGCACCTTGTCAAAATAAATACCATAATCCTTCAAGGTTTTCCTCATCCAAAGCAATTGGGCACAACAACTTGCCGCGGAGATATACTCGGCCTCGATGGTGGAGAGAGCAATGCAATTTTGCTTCTTTGAAGACCAACACACTAAGGAGCAACCAAGGAATTGACAATACCCGGATGTGGACTTCCTATCCGTCTTATCTCCCGCATAATCCGCATCCGAATAGCCTATGAGCTGAAAACTTGAACCCTTGGGATACCAAAGACCAAAATTTCGGGTATGAACTAAATATCGAAAGATTCGTTTCACTGCTTCCAAACCACTTTGCCTCGGAGAGGCTTGAGACCTTGCACATTTACCTACACTATACATGATATCCGGTCTAGATGCACAAAGTATACCTCTATACATTTAGGCTTGAGAGGCAATCATGGAGCGGTATACCTTTTGATCTACCTCTTTACCGTTGGGGTCGGGTTTCAAGTCAAGGGTTGTGGACATGGGAGACTTGGTAGGCTTGGCATCATGCATATTAAATCTCTTGAGCATGTCTTGAGTGTATTTGGCTTGTTTGATGAAAGTTCCTTCATGATATTGATTCACTTCAAAGCCAAGGAAAAACTCCAATTGTCCCATCATAGACATCTCAAACCTACCGGTCATAAGCTTGCAAAACTCTTCATTGAACAAAGTGTTAGTAGACCCAAAAATGATGGCATCCACATAGAGTTGGCATATGAATAAGTCACCTCCAACCGTCTTGGTAAAGAGGGTGGGATCGATTAAACCAACATTAAACCCACGATCCACTAGAAACTCTTTAAGGTGCTCGTACCACGCACGTGGAGCTTGTTTAAGTCCACAGAGTGCCTTATCGAGTTTATAGACATAATCGGGGTGGTTGGGATCCTCGAAACCCGGAGGCTGCTTAACATATAATAACTCACTAATGGGACCATTTAGGAAAGCACTCTTAACATCCATTTGTTGCAACTTAAAATTATGATGAGATGCATAAGCAAGTAAGATGCGAGTGGATTCAAGACGAGCTACGGGGGCAATGGTTTCACCAAAATCAACACCTTTGACTTGAGAAAACCCATGAGCCACAAATCTTGCCTTGTTCGAATTACGATACCATATTTGTCTTGATTGTTCTTGAACTACCATTTGGTGCCAATAACATTCTTGCAATCCTTGGGTCTTGTCACTAAATTCCACACTTTTTTGCGCTCGAAGTTATTGAGTTCATCATGCATGGCTTCAAGCCAATCTTGATCTTCGAGAGCTTCATAAACCTTCTTGGGTTCAATGAAAGAGACAAAAACATGAGCCTTGCTAAAATCCGCCAATTGCTTCCTAGTGACACCCTTCCATGAACTTGCCCAAGTATCTTGTCCTCCGTGTGACCCGCTCGTTCAAGATTCTCTAGCCTCCTCTTTGATCTACGAGCTAGTATCTCCTCCAAAGATTCTTTGGATATTGCTTGAGAATCACCTTCTTCATCGGAGACATGTCCATCTTCATCTTGGCCTTGATCATTAGTGGGTGAAGGATCACCACTAGGTTGAGCTCTCTGAACAATGATGGGACTTTGATCATGACTTTGATGAGAAGTTTGTCCTTGATAATTATCTTGGCCTTGATTACTTGCTTGACCTTGATCATTAGCTTGATGGCTTGGTGCATCTTGTTGGGTAGCTTGTGTATAAATGGGTGTAGTAAATGGATCCACTTGAGTGGGGCATATTGCTTCTCCCTCCGTCATCCGGTAACCCTCAATGTGAATTATTTCACCAATCCCCATTCTTCTTATGACGATGGGAGAAATTGCATCTCCTACAACACCATGATCTATACGCCCCCTTGGGAGCCGTTATCCTCATCAAACACCACGTCTATAGCTTCTTCAACTTGTCTGGTGGACTTGTTGTAGACTCTATAGGCGTGAGCGTTTGTGGCATAGCCAACAAAAATACCCTCATAAGATTTGGTCTCAAATTTTGACAACGTTTACCTTTCTTGCGAATGAAGCACTTGCAACCAAAGACCTTGTAGTAAGATACGTCCGGTTTCTTGCCCGTGAGAATCTAATAAGGAGTCTTGTTCAAGATCTTGCGGATATATAACCGGTTGGTAGCATGACAAGCGGTGGAGACGGCTTCAGCCCAAAAGTTATAAAGAGAAGAGAACTCTGCAATCATTGTCCTAGCCGCATCCATCAAAGTCTGGTTCTTCCTTTCCGCAACACCATTTTGTTGGGGGTATAGGGAGAGCAGTATTGATGAGAAATGTCCTATTCACTAAGAAACCCCTCAACGGTATAGTTCTTGAACTCCGTACCATTATCACTCTGGATGGCCAATATGGAAGCATTGTGTTGGCGCTCCACTAGAGTGATAAACTCGATGACTCTCTTTTGAGTCTCACTCTTCCTCTTGAATAAATACACCGAACAATATCATGAATAATCATCCATAATCACCGAGCAATACTTCTTTCCTCTGATACTATCATAAGAATATCTTGAATAATCATCCACAATCACCGAACAATATTCTTGTGGTGGAGATATTAGTCTTGGTTGGGTGAAGTTCTCCATGTTGCTTTCCAAAGGCGCAAGAACTACACACACGATCTTTAGCAAACTTAGCTTTGGTTAGTCCTAGAACATGATTGACACTTTGAAGTTCATGCAACATTCTCATATTGGTGTGGGCTAACCGGCGATGCCAAAGCCACCCCACATCAACTTTAGCCATTAGGCATGTCGCGGCACACGTGTCGCCTTTAGAGAAGACCACTACATACATGCCGTTCTCGACAAACCCAACAAAGGCTACTTTAAGAGTTGTTACCCAAGTGAAAATCACATTCTCTTTATTAAAGAAAGAGGTAAAACCACAATTTGCAAGTTGAAGAACAGACATCAAGTTATAACCAAGGGACTCGACAAGGAGAACATTCTCAATTGATACATCATTTGAGATAGCCACCTTGCCTCGTCCCAATACCTTAAGTTCGGAATTTTCACCAATAGTGACGCAATTGAGATGAGGTAATGGAGGTTCAATATTTCTCATTGCGTCATTGCTTCCGGTCATATGTTGGGATGCACCACTATCCACCGTCCATCTACCCGACCCGGAAGCACTTCCCTACAAGAGATCAGTTTCTTGATTTAGGTACCCATCCTTCAATGGGTCCTATTTTGTTAGTAACAAGGGTCTTAGGAACCCAAATAGTCCAATGATAATCATCACCATACGAAGTACCAACGTATTTAACATAAACATCACAATCTCTAGATTTCATAAGAACATAAGAGGGGTTATATTTCCCGGCAAAGTCGTTGTGAGTGATGCTCCCCCTAGAGGTATCATCACCCACCACGGTGTTGGTATCCTTCTCCTTGGTCACCTCTCCCTCTTTCACAAACACAACATTCCGAGAGGAAGAGGTGACATTCTTGGTTTTCTTCTTTGACTTGGGAACGAAGCCAAGGCCTTCCTTCCCTTTCTTGGCTCCTTGAGAGCTTATGGCGCCCTCTCTTCCTACAATGTTAGTAGTAGTAAAAGAGGTAGGCATGATAAAAATGATATTAGAGGAATAAGTCACTTGCTTATTAGATTTTTGAGCTAGAAGCTTATTTCGGGATATGGTGAGTTTGTCATGGATTTCTTTAAGAGACGTGAATTCCTTTTCTAGTTTTCCATGACGCTCAACAAGTTCCTCATGAGCTATTCCTAGCTTCAACTATTCTTCAAATATTTTAAGTAAAGCAAGATATTTTTCATTATCCTTCCTAAGATTGGAAACACTAATAGCATAAGTCTCTTCTAGACTAGATAGTCTTTCTTCAAGAGAGGCTCTCAAGGATCTCTCTTTCTCAAGATCTTCCACAAGCTCATTGTCATGATTCTCATGGCCACCACCATAGCTCTCCAAGGTCATGATGATCTCTTACTTCTCATCTATGAGAGAGTTAGCATCATCAAGTTGCCTCAAGAGGGCCTTTACCTTTTCCTTGGTTTCACCTTCAAGACTACATAGCCAAGAGCTAAGATTCTTGGTCTCCTCATCATCCACAATGTTTTCAACACAATCCAATAATGAGGGACAACTAGTAGCAATAGACTTGGAGGTGAAAGATATTACCGCGGTGGCTTTTGTCATGAGACATGTAGGTCGTACCAATGCCTTCTCATTGGGGGATTCGAATAGAGAGACCGATGAAGAGGAAGTCGTAGTTATGGCGACATGGGCCACACCTACGACTTCATATTATCCTTCATCTCCGGAGTAGTATGTTTCCAATGTGGGGCCTTCTTGAACATATAGATCCATTGGGACTCTTCTAGCGAGATTCTTCTTTTGTGGAGCTTTGTTCTTGTCCTTGCGAACAAGCTTCCCTTCATTCTCTTCTCTTGGCTTAAAAGGACACTCCTCGACGAAGTGATTTGCACTTCCACAAATGAAGCATGTCCTTGGCCGCTCCCCCTTCTTCTTGTAGATCTTGTTTCTTGAAGGTCTAGGAGAACCGGCCTTGTGAGCCTCCCATCTCTTCCAATAACCATGCATGGCAAGGGCAATGAACTTGTGAGCACCCTTGTATGTGTCTTCATAGTCCTCATCATACTCATCCACTTCTTCTATCCGAGCAACTGCCTTAGACTTCAAGGCGAGGTTGGGAGGCTTTCCAACTCCTCTTGAGCGAGCGAGAGCATCATCCGCGTTCTTGTGAGATAGGGATATGGCTATGAACTCACTAATAACACCAATGGAGTTGAGGGAGTTGTAGTCCGATCTTGTTCGAATACTAGTGGAGAGGTTCTTCTCGAAAGGAGTTATGGCCTTGACAAACTTCCTCTTGATCCACTCATCGGAGATTTCCTGTTTTCCAAAGTCCCTCAATTGGTTGCCAAGGGTGACAACACTTCTATATAGCTCCTCTGGACTTTCATCTTCAATCATAACGAAGTTCTCGGACTTGTCAAGAGCCACATCATACTTGGAGGATTGGATGCTAGAATTGCCTTGGAACAAGGTGTCAAGTTTATCCCAAGCCTCCTTAGCGGTCTCGATACCGCGGATGTGTTCAAGATGTTCTCTTGGGAGAGCCTTCTGCATAGTGACAAGAGCGGTCTTGTTGAGTTGAAATTCAACGTCTTCTCTTGGAGTCAAGTTGTATGCATCGTGAGGATGAAATCCATGGAGAACACTTCTCCACAAGGCGGTGCAAGACCCTGAAATATGAGACTCCATACCGAACTTCCAAGAAGAGAATTCGTTAGTGTTAAGAATGGGAGGAAGTCCAACATTTAGAATGTGTGGCATTGTAGCAATAGGATGGATAGTGTCATAATTGGGAGGTGGGGGAACTTTTGAGTTAGACCCCGAACCGTTAGCCAATTGAGACTTGGAGCCTTCGGAGCTCCCACCGCTCTTAGCCTTTTTATCGGCTTTTGCCTTGGCTTTCGCCTTGGCTAAAGAAATGTTAGCTTCCATTTCGGCGATGTATGGAATGGACTTATCATCCGAGCTAACATCATCGGCGGTGAGAGGTGATTCCTCGGACTCCTTGGTTTTCCCCATCATGGCCTCCAACATCTTCTTTATGCTAGAAACCTCCGAGCCAACACTAGAGTTAACCTTGGACAATTTGGTTTGGAGGATTCCAACCGTTTCCTGTAGGTTAGTTATAGTGTCGGACATTTTGGCGATTTCCGCACTAGAACCATCGGACTCATTTTCATTGACCATTATACTCTTAGGCGGTTAAGCCCTTAGCAAGTGCCGAGGCTCTGATACCAATTGAAAATGCACTGTGGTCAACTAGGGGGGGTGAATAGGTTGACTACCATTTTTTCTTCTCTTCCTTTTAATTAGGGCAAAGCAAGATAAGATGAGGTTCTCTATATGTGCAACTATATGAGCAACCTAAGTGATACAAGATAAGATACGCAACGGAAGTAAAACGAAAGGTAACAAGATAAACCACAAGTGTAAACAAGGAGACAATGATATATTTCCCGTACTTCCTTCTCAAGAGAAGTACGTCTACGTTGGAGAGGTGGGGAGCCACCTAGGCGCTCCTCAATAGCACGGTTGTTCACACCTTATTCTCCTTGAGCTTCTCCGGTGAGGGAGATTCTCGTTTCCACTATGAGTTCGACTTGAAGGCGTTGACAAAACCTTTACATGAGGTTGAGGATACTTCACAAGATGGATGGAGGCTCTCAACGAATCCTAAGCTTCTTGCAACAAGGTGGAAGCTACAAGCACGAGATCTACTAAGGTTTCTAAGCCTCAAGTAGGATTCTAGATCTACTAGGATGTGGTGGATGGATTTGAAATTCCTTTGGTGGAATCACGGATCTAGGTCTCCTCTAGCTCTCCACAAAGTTTCGGAGTGTTTGGGTGGTTGGAGAGGGAGATCTAGGAGGTTGAAGCTTTCATTAATGGCTAGGAGAGAGAGTGGGAAAAACTTGGCATTTATGAGGTAGGGGAAGGGCTTTAAATACCCCTTCCCCAATGTGGCCGTTGGGCAGTCCACGCAGCACCGGAGGCTCCGGTGGTCTTCACTTGCGTGCACACGCGCAACTCGTTTGCTTCATTCTGGATCCTTCAGGACGGAGACTCCGGTGGTGCTGGCGGAGGTTCCGCACACCGGAGGTTCACCGGAGGCTCCGCTGCAGCCTCCGCTCTTATGGACCCGACGGTGTTTTTAGCGGAGGCTACACCGGAGGTGCCACCGGAGGCTAGCCCCACAGTGGGGCAGTGGAGCCAGCGGAGGCTCCGGTGGTTTCGGCGGAGGCTCCTCCCACCGGATGTTCACCGGAGGCTCCGCTGCAGCCTCTGCTCTTATGCACCCGAAGGTGTTTTTAGCGGAGGCTACACCGGAGGTTCCACCGGAGGCCAGCGCCTGGAAGTAGCTAGGAAATGCATGGGGCGGAGGTTTCGGTGGTTTCACCGGAGCCTCCGCTGCTTGCAAAAATGGCACCCCAACTTTGTTTCTTCGAGCTCTTTCCATTAGAAACATTTTTGTAACCCATTGAGATTGTATACTTGATGAACCTTGGCATTTTCATATATATCAAATAGGACATGCAAGTACTCTCAGATAGACCTTAGTCCTATAGTTATGTTGTCATCAATTATCAAAATGGAAGATGATTTTTCAAGGGGCATCTATCGTTGTTTTACATTAGATCTCTCTCTCGATGTGGATTAATTGTTAGTAGTTGATGATTGTGAGATTTATCGGTGTTTGCACTTTATGACCAGATTGTTATCATCCATTATATCACTTCTGATTATGATCCATTTGATGTCTTGTGAGTAGTTCGTGTTGTTCTTGAGGACATGGGAGAAATCAAGTTGTTAGTAGTGAAGTAATGTTGAGTAATATTTGATGGTTTGATATTTAAGTTGTGGTGTTATTCTTCTAGTAGTGTCATGTGAACGTCGACTACATGATACTTCACCATTTATGGGCCTAGGGGAATGCATCGTGTATTTGGCTACTAATTGTGGGGTTGCCGAAGTGACAGAAACCTAAACCCCCGTTAGAAAACCATTACACGAGGGAACGTAGGATCCCTGAGTTTAAAGCTGTGGTTAGATTTATTTCTTAATTACTTTCTTGTAGTTGCAGATGCTTGCAAGGGGTATAATCACAAGTATG
Source organism: Alopecurus myosuroides (assembly GCA_028641055.1). Taxonomy (NCBI): domain Eukaryota; kingdom Viridiplantae; phylum Streptophyta; class Magnoliopsida; order Poales; family Poaceae; genus Alopecurus; species Alopecurus myosuroides. The sequence continues at coordinate 250,595,758 of CM054063.1, read as the reverse complement.
TATTAGTTTTGGATGAGATGGTACATTAGCATAGATTCACCCACACAACACTTATCAAAACATAAAGATTATTCAGCGGCATTAAACAAAAGCACTTGGTAGAAACCTCCCGTGTGTCCTCGAGAATGTTTGTTAATCATAAGTAAACCCACTGGCTTGTCCTTTGCTGAAGAAACGATTGGGCCACTTGCTGCAATTATTATTACTGCATTTTATTTACTCGCACTTTATTTATCTGAAAAATCAAAAACCCCTACAAATTTATTTTTCAGTATTTACAGTTATTCCTTCATCGAAACTGCTTGTCAACATCTTCTGCTCCTTGTTGGGTTCGACATTCTTATTTATCGAAAGTACTACGATACACCCTCCCTACTTGTGGGTCATCACGCACGCAGCACACACCCATACAATATGCCGACTGACAGGTGAGACCGCGTGGTACAGTGTGGTGACCCAGCACACCACTGCATGTGTAGTGCGCAAGTCGATGACATAATACTCACAGAAGGACTTATCCATGAATATTACATCCCTCAGAGTAGTACAACAGAAACACAGCGGGTCCAAGCAAAGCTATAGGATACAAACCTCATTACAAAATCTTGAGAATCTCCTTAACGAATCAAGAAGATCTCCTGCAAAAGAAACATCAGAAGAAGCAATTCGAAGCTCCAAGCCGGAGAAGAACTCTAGCTCAGAACTAATCCACTACGGCTGATGTCAGCCCTAATCTATGGCTTGTAACTACTAAGTCCAAGTAGGGACTCTACCTACACCTTGATAGCTTCTCCTCCACCAGCGTTGTTGATGACGATACTTTACCGACTAAGTAGTATGAGACTCCATCTAGCTTCAAGCGGTAAAGATGGCTTCACGATGACGACTTCCATAGGCTTCAACTCTAAGCAGGGGGTCAAACGGGATAGAATGAGTAACGAGCGTTACTCAGCAAGTTCATGATATATATAGTGGGTGGTTGATGCACTAACTACATCTTTAGACTCGAAAGAGTCATAAAGTAATGCAAGGTTTTGTAAAACTTTCTTCAAGAGGTTGCTTTTAATTCTGAAAACTATGCCCGCCATTCTTCACAGGATTAGAACTTTCATGGAGTTGCCTTTCCTGCGGCGTTCGCAGCTCCTTCCCGGAACAAGGGGTAACATGCCACATCCTTTTACACTCTGCAGAGGTGCGTTACTTTACCCATGGACGACCAAGACCATGTTGCACAACCAGGCGATCGTTCCTGTCCACGCCCACTCAGGTGTGGGGCCCGGTAGTTGGTCCAAGCCAAACCGTGCTTCTCCGCACAACGCATGCCCACCCATTTCTGCCAGCAGGTTGAACGCCTGATTCCACCCCTCACGATGGAGATCTACGCGCCCCTGGCAGACACTCATAGACCCCAGAGTCCGTGGGACGTAAGGGCTCCCACCCATGTGCATGTAGTCCCGCAAGACCTACAGCGTACGTCTCTGGCGCATCCGTTGACATGCGAACGAGAAAAGTATCACGGTTGACTTACTCCCCCCATAGAAGATCCATGGTCAACGCGAATTTACGGCGCAAGAATCCTGACGGCATTTGTTGTTAATTCCTAGGTAATACGTTCCCATGCAGATGGAACCTTCCTTTGACCTATTCATCTTACCATGGTTCCATCCGCCCACCAAACAGAACACTACCACTCGGGTAGTCATTCAATTAGTCATATTATTATAAAAATAGGATCATGCATTCTTTTGAGAGTAGGTGATAAGACGATAGGGTTTTTGCAATTAGTTTGTTATGAAGTACTGCAAAGGATATGAACAAGTGATGAACTTGCCTGAGATTGAAATAACAATAATAATCCAGGTCTTCTGGGTCAAGGGTCACGTATAACATCCTGACATCTGAAAGATAGCAAAGTAGTCCCGGTAAGGACTACAGAAACACTAGCAGCATGATACATGCATAATAATGAGATGCAATCGTGAAATACCCTGGAAAATACCCCAGCTTACGAGTGTAAGCTATGTTTGAAACGATAACGTATTCACACAATTGTTAGGTGACTTAGAGTTGTTTCATTACTTGTGGTGATGTTGTTATTTCTGGTTTTAGACTTACATGGGTTTCACTTACCACACCATTGTTATTATGTTTAGGTTATAAATAGTTATCACATGATTAAACTTGAGAACACTATTATATGGAAAACAACTACTGTAAACATATTAAACACATTTGATTTTATGTTATAAAGTGTAGAGCTAATGACATCAAGTTTATTTGAAAAATGTGGAACTAGTACATCTAACTCTATCATCATAATACTTTGCTAATGACTTGTGATGGTAGGTTTTATAGGTATGAAAATGTGTGGGTTTTACTAATAAGGAAAATAATGGTGTGATATCCATCTCTGGTTCTTAGTAAACATTTATAGATTTTCAATATACTTATAAAGGCAAGTTTAGAAATTAAGTAAAATGGAATTTCTTGCAGTACCCAATTAAATCACATGCTAGGTTTTAAGTGTAACCAGTGATCATCTTCTATTAAGTAAGAATTGCATTTATGAATTAAACCCTTTTGAAACTATTATTTGTAATCCTCAAATAATAAAATGAAGTTATATTCATTTCTCTAGATAAGGTTTTAATCATCGAAAAAGTATAATTAAATGATGTGCAATAAGGCACTTTGAATGATTAAGATTTAATTATCAATTACTAAATTGATTTGAATAATTTTGGATTTAAAGTCTTAAATAATATAATATTTTCCATTCCTATATTAACTTGTTTTATGTTGTTTTTCTTATTTTTCTTGAATAACCAGGAAACAGGGAATTAGCGAATTTATAAAAGAATAAGGTATTAAAGCTTTATAAGTTGGTATTTATAACAAAGATTTGAGGATAACATTATTCTTCCATTATTTAGTAGTGTTATTTATATTATCATAATTTATTTTAGATTTATAAGTTCCAGGTAAAATAGGTATTATATCATTTAATTTAAACTATTAGGGTGTTAGAGGGTTTAAAATGGTGAATTTATTTAGGATCTTATTTCATTTTAATTTCACAAGTTTTTGAGGATTTTATTGATATGATTTTATTGCTATTATTTTCCTTTAAAGAAAAAAAATGGTCAAAAAAATTCTCCAACCCTAAGACTGACTGGTGGGCCAACCCACCAGTGGGTTGGGTCAAACCCACTTGGGTCCAACCCCACACGCATCCGCTTCCCCTTCTCTCTGCCTCCTTTTCCTCCCTCGCAGGCGACACCGAGGCGATTCCATCGCCTCCCACCCCGCCGGCGATTTTTTCACCTCTCTCCGTCCATCCCCGCCGCCGTGAACTAGCGCCACCTCCTCTCCTCTCTGACCGCTGCCACGCCCCCCTCCTCGATCTGCTCTTCTCCCCGCGTGGCTCCCGTGGAGAACCACAAACCCTAACCCTAGGGTTAGGTATTCGGGAAGCTCCTCCACCTCTCCGGTGGTCGTGGCTCCTAGGCGTGGCTCCTGGGTGCTCTTGGAGACCGAGCTGCTGCTGCTGTTGCTTCTCCTCGGTGGCTATGTTTGCGGAAGATTGCGGTGTCGATGCGCCGCCGCCGGGACGGCCTTCTGGGCAACCGTGGCGTGTCCCTGTGCTTCGCTCCACCAACTGGCCGTGGTCACCACGAAGGTGACCATCTGTAAGTACTCCACTCCCTCTGCCCCCTGATCTCTCTCTCTCATCCCGATTCCTTCTTCCCCTTTTGCTCTGGAGTGACTATGATGCCTATGTGCTTACTGATGTACTCCGTTCATCAGAATATAAACATGCCTGTGCTCATGTGATTACTTGGTTGGACTCTCTCAGTGTGGTTAACTGAAGATTTTCTTCAGTTAGGTCATTTGGTGGCTGCAGCTATTCCTTCTCTATGTAGCTGATAAAATTTTCGGTTAAATGTTGTGGGTGCTCTGCACCAGTACTTAGTAGCTGCTGGCTGGTTGGTGTGTATGATTTCGGGTGGCTTTAACTGTTGGATCAAAATGATCCAATGATTATTTGATTTACTCCAGTGGTATATATTGGAAAAGTGGATGTGCATTATGGTGAAAACTGTCTTGCTTGACTCCTAGACATGCTTATGTACTGTTTTGGGCAATAACTCCTGATGTTCTGTGCCCATGTGCTTATCTGTGGAGTAGGATTTATCCCTGTGGTGCCTCATTGAGTGTGCACAGATATAAACCTTCTTAATATGATCTGGTGCTGTTGGTATACATCTGTGAGCAATTTTCTAGCCCAGCCCATGATAGATAATGTTCTGGAGGCTTTTACATGTTTTGATAAGAACAGATTATTACTAAATGGATTTAAATCTCGGTGATGAACTTGTTTCCAAGTCTGAGAGAAAAATAGCACTCCAAATACAAAGATGCTTGGTTTGTTTGCCAGATATTGTATCTCGGGTGTGCACTCCGGGCATCTAGTATTTGGTGTGTTTTCATAATGTTTCTTTGCTGGCTTTACTTCCTGGACAGATTTGGGATGTGTAACTAATAAGAACAGATTTATACTTGATGTCCTAGCTAGCCAATGATGCAAAGCCTGAGGCCCAAGTTTAAATAAGAACAGATGCTAGATTTGATAATTTTAATTTCCTGTGATGAATTTTAGCATAGCACTTCTATGCCTAACTGAGGAAAATAACCCGGCCTGCTCTCTGTGCATAATCTAGCAATTGTTTGCTAGATGGTGTGTAGTGATCAACCTGTTGGGTGTTGATGCTGAGATGGTGTTGCTGGCTTGTTAGCTTTTCTCAGCAGTTCCAGCTCTCTTGATCCTCTGGCTCCAGGCTTGGCCTTGCTTTGCCTTGCTCCAGGTATACCTTCCCGACTAGTGGCTTGGCCTTGTTGTTATACTACTGGATCTATAGTCTCACAGACATTTGATGGATGAGTTGAGTTGTGGTGCTGTGGTTTGTTGGTGGTGGATCTTGCTGTTCTTGCTGGAGCTGTGCAACTCGAGTTGTGAACAGGGAAAGTGTGAGGTGACTCCCTCCCCTTGCGGCTGGTGTGGTATTTATACCCCAGCAGAGGTCTTGACAGCACCAAAGGGTGCTGGTGAGTGTGCTGTGTGCTGGTATGCTAGCTGAGAAGATATTTTCTGGGATATACTCGGTTTGCACTTGATCTTATCCTGGTGCTATACTTATTTTTGGCTTGCCACTTGTATTACCTGATACTTGCCCATGATGCTGGTCTGAGGCAATTTTACTGGTTTGAACAGATACTACCTGGAATTTACTAAACCCAGTGATGTGATTAGCAGTGCATCACACTGCAAATCTGAGGGTACTAATCCCCACTAACCTTACTTTTTTACTTTTCTTTGTTTTCTTGATAATTTTGCAGGATCAAAAGATTAATTTGGAGACTGGAACTTTACAAGAATTAGATTAGGAATTTCATCTTACAATTAGTAGCTTGTAATAGATCTTGTAATTTCTATTTATTGAATTATTGTAAAGACTTTGTATTATGGTTATATTATTAATAAAGTTTATTATTTTCTTTTTCTTTTACACAATGGAATTGGAAATGTCCAATATTTATTATTTCTTAATTGTTTCCATTTGATTAAATTAATTGTATTTTCTTGTTTATTAAATTTGAATTCAAATTCAATTCAAATACTCACAAGTTTCTAATCAGTCAAGTTTGAACTCCTCAAATTCAAATTTAATCAATAGGTCATGTCGAAATTCCACTCCCCTCCCATATTGGTCTCACTCTCTCTCTCTCTTTCTCTCTCAATTAGAATATCGATAGAACTTCGATCACTTCGGTCTCGTATTTACAATTAAGTCTCCAGTTGCCACTAGTCTTCTGGTACGGTCTTTGTCGCTTGAAAAGTAGATCCACTCATGGCTTCCATCAACAACTATCCTATCCTTGAGGTGATAACAACCAATTGTTACCAGAGAATATTTTACTCAGATGATTATAAACATATGGGAGATTGTTATATGCCTCATTTAGCCTTAAGCATATGAAAAGAATCTGTTGACAAGTTTGCGGGCTTGTTCCCAAATTACTTTTCATATCCAGGAGACTGAGATGTAGTAGATTATTCAACCTTCTGTTTGTTTGTGTATGACACTCAATTGTTTGAATATACAAAAGTGTTCTGTTAACAAGGTAATTAGTCTTGTTTCCAAAATACTTTTACATAACACTAACATTGGAATGCCATACGGTTTCAAGAGTGTTAATAATATCATAACAAAATATAAGAGTTTCCAAATACCCTTATATTAGGGTGAAGTAGCACTTCTAGAATACTCTAAGCAATCTTCTTGGAGATCTTCATATGGTAGTTCTTCCTGTCTTGAGGTTTCTTCTTTTGAAAAATAACTTGGAGAGGATTTGGAAAACAGAATGATCTAGACAAGGTAGAGATCTTGAGTTAAGAGTTAGTTCATGCTTCTATTGTCTTTCTCATTCATAAAGTAGATCTGGAGGTGTGAAAATATCATATGTAATGATCAAGTTTAATAGTAGGTCAAGAATCTTTATTTAATCTATTAGGTACTTCTTCTCTTTGAGTTCTATATACCTAGTGAATTATCCCAAGTCACTTAAAGACTTGTGGTTAAGGTTGTTGAGGGTTTGTGTTGGTCACAACCCATCATGGTTTGGGTAACCAGATGATTTGGTTTCTTAAGATACTTGTTATAAAGATCACTCCAAATGCACTCTTGACTAGATGAACTAGACCTAGATCACATGTCAAGTGAAACTTTGGTCACTTTGATTCGTTTAAACTTTCGCGCCAAAATTTCCCGTATTTTTAGATGCATGCTTTGCAAATGCACAAATTATATTTAGATCCTTATAACTTCCCAAACACTGGGATGTTACAGTATCTCCCCCTTAACCAGAACTTCGTCCCGAAGTTCAACCTCTCTCACGTAAAGATAGGTAGGGAAAACTTTTGTAGAGCGTTGAATCTTCACACTTGTTTCCTTGTGTTGACCTTGGCATGTGGATCCTCTTGTCTTGACTGTTCACCATCCACTGTCTTGTATGATAAACTAATAGTATGCCAGTTGTTAGGACAACTCTGTCTTGTTACTAGACTTTCCTAATGGTCTCACGGAGAACACGTGGTACTTCCACCATATAGTGGATACCAGATTTCATTCTCCGGTGAATAGGTATGGTTTCCTAACTCTCACAACTTTCTGAAGAACAATTGGTACATCCACCAGGTGACGAATAACCAATAAGATTCTTCCGATACACTGGATATTGTCTATGGTTTGGTCTCCATTTGGTTCAATCTAATGGTCTGAAGATAAGGATTTTTCAAAGAATCTTGTACACGGTAGTGTACACTGACTTAGACTCTTCTAAATGGTAAAAATATCTTCGAGTTTCCTCGAGTTTTAACTCTTTCCTATAGGTTATTATAACTTATTCCACTAATAACTTCCTATGGTCTTTCTATGTCTTTGGGTTTTGACTTCTATGGAATGACCCTATGAGTTTATTTATCAAACTTCTACATGTTTCCTTATAGGATATAACTAATCCTGTGATTCTCTTGCATCACTTGTGGTAGCTCACCATGTGTTGATGAAGTAACTCACCAGGTCCAAACAAAATGTGGAATGTGGTCCATTCCCATCAGTGGCTTCACTGTCTTCTGCCTTCTTGACTTCCTGATCTTCCAGAACTTTTGTGGTTGTATCAGTCCGCTGATAACTCAGACCGCTCTCATACCACTCCTATATCCTCTAGACCAGTAACATCAAGCTAGAACTCAATGTTTGCACATGCACATGCACATCAAGTTCCAACTTCATGTACAGATCTAGTCAATCAAAGATCCAAATAAGATCCAATAAATCCCAAATGCAGTTATCACTCATGCATCAAAAGCCTGTGAAATAAAAGTACTTAGAGTAAAACATCTCAAGTACCAAGGCTCTTAAATGCTATACACTACAAGTAGGTATATATTACCTTGTAATCCTAGTCTACACAACCACTCTTTGCCTCGGAAATTACTCTAACTGCATGCCTTACTGCAATGGAATAAACCAAGACAAAATGATTCCTATAGTAGTTGTTGTCTAGCTTGGTTCCATATAGGACTAAGTATTGTGTAATTTAATTACTTCCTTTTGGTTTTGATAACTTCTCATGGCATCTGTTGATCCTTCATGGTGTTGATCACCTCGTAGGAGTATTAATGTAGCTTCCGTCAATGCTTATGCCTTCTCCTAATTCTATACTATACGATGATGATTCACCTCTAGACTTGATAACAAAGGATATGGTATATATCCCATAGTTACCATGGTCCAATGACTCTTCATGATTCTCAAATGTACCTTATTGATGCTTCCTATGCTTACTCTATACCGGGTTCTACTCCATCCTATTAATTCATAGAATGGGGTAATCATCACTTTGACTTAATCATCTCTGACTATGGCAGATTACTCTTGTTCTCAACAACACTAATACATGTTAGACTTCTAACTATTCATACCTAAGTATATAGAAATTGGATAAGTATATTTACTCACGTTGAGTAAGAAAATTCTATACAAGCATGATTATATCATTCTCGAGTGAATGATCATCATAGTTGTATGAAATATGGTTTAGATAAGATGGCTTCCTATATTATTTACCAACCTACAGATCTCCTAAAAGGTTTTAAACCTAAGGTCGCTTCGCTCTGATACCACCTGTGGTGACCCAGCACACCACTGCATGTGTAGTGCGCAAGTCGATGACATAATACTCACAGAAGGACTTATCCATGAATATTACATCCCTCAGAGTAGTACAACAGAAACACAGCGGGTCCAAGCAAAGCTATAGGATACAAACCTCATTACAAAATCTTGAGAATCTCCTTAACGAATCAAGAAGATCTCCTGCAAAAGAAACATCAGAAGAAGCAATTCGAAGCTCCAAGCCGGAGAAGAACTCTAGCTCAGAACTAATCCACTACGGCTGATGTCAGCCCTAATCTATGGCTTGTAACTACTAAGTCCAAGTAGGGACTCTACCTACACCTTGATAGCTTCTCCTCCACCAGCGTTGTTGATGACGATACTTTACCGACTAAGTAGTATGAGACTCCATCTAGCTTCAAGCGGTAAAGATGGCTTCACGATGACGACTTCCATAGGCTTCAACTCTAAGCAGGGGGTCAAACGGGATAGAATGAGTAACGAGCGTTACTCAGCAAGTTCATGATATATATAGTGGGTGGTTGATGCACTAACTACATCTTTAGACTCGAAAGAGTCATAAAGTAATGCAAGGTTTTGTAAAACTTTCTTCAAGAGGTTGCTTTTAATTCTGAAAACTATGCCCGCCATTCTTCACAGGATTAGAACTTTCATGGAGTTGCCTTTCCTGCGGCGTTCGCAGCTCCTTCCCGGAACAAGGGGTAACATGCCACATCCTTTTACACTCTGCAGAGGTGCGTTACTTTACCCATGGACGACCAAGACCATGTTGCACAACCAGGCGATCGTTCCTGTCCACGCCCACTCAGGTGTGGGGCCCGGTAGTTGGTCCAAGCCAAACCGTGCTTCTCCGCACAACGCATGCCCACCCATTTCTGCCAGCAGGTTGAACGCCTGATTCCACCCCTCACGATGGAGATCTACGCGCCCCTGGCAGACACTCATAGACCCCAGAGTCCGTGGGACGTAAGGGCTCCCACCCATGTGCATGTAGTCCCGCAAGACCTACAGCGTACGTCTCTGGCGCATCCGTTGACATGCGAACGAGAAAAGTATCACGGTTGACTTACTCCCCCCATAGAAGATCCATGGTCAACGCGAATTTACGGCGCAAGAATCCTGACGGCATTTGTTGTTAATTCCTAGGTAATACGTTCCCATGCAGATGGAACCTTCCTTTGACCTATTCATCTTACCATGGTTCCATCCGCCCACCAAACAGAACACTACCACTCGGGTAGTCATTCAATTAGTCATATTATTATAAAAATAGGATCATGCATTCTTTTGAGAGTAGGTGATAAGACGATAGGGTTTTTGCAATTAGTTTGTTATGAAGTACTGCAAAGGATATGAACAAGTGATGAACTTGCCTGAGATTGAAATAACAATAATAATCCAGGTCTTCTGGGTCAAGGGTCACGTATAACATCCTGACATCTGAAAGATAGCAAAGTAGTCCCGGTAAGGACTACAGAAACACTAGCAGCATGATACATGCATAATAATGAGATGCAATCGTGAAATACCCTGGAAAATACCCCAGCTTACGAGTGTAAGCTATGTTTGAAACGATAACGTATTCACACAATTGTTAGGTGACTTAGAGTTGTTTCATTACTTGTGGTGATGTTGTTATTTCTGGTTTTAGACTTACATGGGTTTCACTTACCACACCATTGTTATTATGTTTAGGTTATAAATAGTTATCACATGATTAAACTTGAGAACACTATTATATGGAAAACAACTACTGTAAACATATTAAACACATTTGATTTTATGTTATAAAGTGTAGAGCTAATGACATCAAGTTTATTTGAAAAATGTGGAACTAGTACATCTAACTCTATCATCATAATACTTTGCTAATGACTTGTGATGGTAGGTTTTATAGGTATGAAAATGTGTGGGTTTTACTAATAAGGAAAATAATGGTGTGATATCCATCTCTGGTTCTTAGTAAACATTTATAGATTTTCAATATACTTATAAAGGCAAGTTTAGAAATTAAGTAAAATGGAATTTCTTGCAGTACCCAATTAAATCACATGCTAGGTTTTAAGTGTAACCAGTGATCATCTTCTATTAAGTAAGAATTGCATTTATGAATTAAACCCTTTTGAAACTATTATTTGTAATCCTCAAATAATAAAATGAAGTTATATTCATTTCTCTAGATAAGGTTTTAATCATCGAAAAAGTATAATTAAATGATGTGCAATAAGGCACTTTGAATGATTAAGATTTAATTATCAATTACTAAATTGATTTGAATAATTTTGGATTTAAAGTCTTAAATAATATAATATTTTCCATTCCTATATTAACTTGTTTTATGTTGTTTTTCTTATTTTTCTTGAATAACCAGGAAACAGGGAATTAGCGAATTTATAAAAGAATAAGGTATTAAAGCTTTATAAGTTGGTATTTATAACAAAGATTTGAGGATAACATTATTCTTCCATTATTTAGTAGTGTTATTTATATTATCATAATTTATTTTAGATTTATAAGTTCCAGGTAAAATAGGTATTATATCATTTAATTTAAACTATTAGGGTGTTAGAGGGTTTAAAATGGTGAATTTATTTAGGATCTTATTTCATTTTAATTTCACAAGTTTTTGAGGATTTTATTGATATGATTTTATTGCTATTATTTTCCTTTAAAGAAAAAAAATGGTCAAAAAAATTCTCCAACCCTAAGACTGACTGGTGGGCCAACCCACCAGTGGGTTGGGTCAAACCCACTTGGGTCCAACCCCACACGCATCCGCTTCCCCTTCTCTCTGCCTCCTTTTCCTCCCTCGCAGGCGACACCGAGGCGATTCCATCGCCTCCCACCCCGCCGGCGATTTCTTCACCTCTCTCCGTCCATCCCCGCCGCCGTGAACTAGCGCCACCTCCTCTCCTCTCTGACCGCTGCCACGCCCCCCTCCTCGATCTGCTCTTCTCCCCGCGTGGCTCCCGTGGAGAACCACAAACCCTAACCCTAGGGTTAGGTATTCGGGAAGCTCCTCCACCTCTCCGGTGGTCGTGGCTCCTAGGCGTGGCTCCTGGGTGCTCTTGGAGACCGAGCTGCTGCTGCTGTTGCTTCTCCTCGGTGGCTATGTTTGCGGAAGATTGCGGTGTCGATGCGCCGCCGCCGGGACGGCCTTCTGGGCAACCGTGGCGTGTCCCTGTGCTTCGCTCCACCAACTGGCCGTGGTCACCACGAAGGTGACCATCTGTAAGTACTCCACTCCCTCTGCCCCCTGATCTCTCTCTCTCTCATCCCGATTCCTTCTTCCCCTTTTGCTCTGGAGTGACTATGATGCCTATGTGCTTACTGATGTACTCCGTTCATCAGAATATAAACATGCCTGTGCTCATGTGATTACTTGGTTGGACTCTCTCAGTGTGGTTAACTGAAGATTTTCTTCAGTTAGGTCATTTGGTGGCTGCAGCTATTCCTTCTCTATGTAGCTGATAAAATTTTCGGTTAAATGTTGTGGGTGCTCTGCACCAGTACTTAGTAGCTGCTGGCTGGTTGGTGTGTATGATTTCGGGTGGCTTTAACTGTTGGATCAAAATGATCCAATGATTATTTGATTTACTCCAGTGGTATATATTGGAAAAGTGGATGTGCATTATGGTGAAAACTGTCTTGCTTGACTCCTAGACATGCTTATGTACTGTTTTGGGCAATAACTCCTGATGTTCTGTGCCCATGTGCTTATCTGTGGAGTAGGATTTATCCCTGTGGTGCCTCATTGAGTGTGCACAGATATAAACCTTCTTAATATGATCTGGTGCTGTTGGTATACATCTGTGAGCAATTTTCTAGCCCAGCCCATGATAGATAATGTTCTGGAGGCTTTTACATGTTTTGATAAGAACAGATTATTACTAAATGGATTTAAATCTCGGTGATGAACTTGTTTCCAAGTCTGAGAGAAAAATAGCACTCCAAATACAAAGATGCTTGGTTTGTTTGCCAGATATTGTATCTCGGGTGTGCACTCCGGGCATCTAGTATTTGGTGTGTTTTCATAATGTTTCTTTGCTGGCTTTACTTCCTGGACAGATTTGGGATGTGTAACTAATAAGAACAGATTTATACTTGATGTCCTAGCTAGCCAATGATGCAAAGCCTGAGGCCCAAGTTTAAATAAGAACAGATGCTAGATTTGATAATTTTAATTTCCTGTGATGAATTTTAGCATAGCACTTCTATGCCTAACTGAGGAAAATAACCCGGCCTGCTCTCTGTGCATAATCTAGCAATTGTTTGCTAGATGGTGTGTAGTGATCAACCTGTTGGGTGTTGATGCTGAGATGGTGTTGCTGGCTTGTTAGCTTTTCTCAGCAGTTCCAGCTCTCTTGATCCTCTGGCTCCAGGCTTGGCCTTGCTTTGCCTTGCTCCAGGTATACCTTCCCGACTAGTGGCTTGGCCTTGTTGTTATACTACTGGATCTATAGTCTCACAGACATTTGATGGATGAGTTGAGTTGTGGTGCTGTGGTTTGTTGGTGGTGGATCTTGCTGTTCTTGCTGGAGCTGTGCAACTCGAGTTGTGAACAGGGAAAGTGTGAGGTGACTCCCTCCCCTTGCGGCTGGTGTGGTATTTATACCCCAGCAGAGGTCTTGACAGCACCAAAGGGTGCTGGTGAGTGTGCTGTGTGCTGGTATGCTAGCTGAGAAGATATTTTCTGGGATATACTCGGTTTGCACTTGATCTTATCCTGGTGCTATACTTATTTTTGGCTTGCCACTTGTATTACCTGATACTTGCCCATGATGCTGGTCTGAGGCAATTTTACTGGTTTGAACAGATACTACCTGGAATTTACTAAACCCAGTGATGTGATTAGCAGTGCATCACACTGCAAATCTGAGGGTACTAATCCCCACTAACCTTACTTTTTTACTTTTCTTTGTTTTCTTGATAATTTTGCAGGATCAAAAGATTAATTTGGAGACTGGAACTTTACAAGAATTAGATTAGGAATTTCATCTTACAATTAGTAGCTTGTAATAGATCTTGTAATTTCTATTTATTGAATTATTGTAAAGACTTTGTATTATGGTTATATTATTAATAAAGTTTATTATTTTCTTTTTCTTTTACACAATGGAATTGGAAATGTCCAATATTTATTATTTCTTAATTGTTTCCATTTGATTAAATTAATTGTATTTTCTTGTTTATTAAATTTGAATTCAAATTCAATTCAAATACTCACAAGTTTCTAATCAGTCAAGTTTGAACTCCTCAAATTCAAATTTAATCAATAGGTCATGTCGAAATTCCACTCCCCTCCCATATTGGTCTCACTCTCTCTCTCTCTTTCTCTCTCAATTAGAATATCGATAGAACTTCGATCACTTCGGTCTCGTATTTACAATTAAGTCTCCAGTTGCCACTAGTCTTCTGGTACGGTCTTTGTCGCTTGAAAAGTAGATCCACTCATGGCTTCCATCAACAACTATCCTATCCTTGAGGTGATAACAACCAATTGTTACCAGAGAATATTTTACTCAGATGATTATAAACATATGGGAGATTGTTATATGCCTCATTTAGCCTTAAGCATATGAAAAGAATCTGTTGACAAGTTTGCGGGCTTGTTCCCAAATTACTTTTCATATCCAGGAGACTGAGATGTAGTAGATTATTCAACCTTCTGTTTGTTTGTGTATGACACTCAATTGTTTGAATATACAAAAGTGTTCTGTTAACAAGGTAATTAGTCTTGTTTCCAAAATACTTTTACATAACACTAACATTGGAATGCCATACGGTTTCAAGAGTGTTAATAATATCATAACAAAATATAAGAGTTTCCAAATACCCTTATATTAGGGTGAAGTAGCACTTCTAGAATACTCTAAGCAATCTTCTTGGAGATCTTCATATGGTAGTTCTTCCTGTCTTGAGGTTTCTTCTTTTGAAAAATAACTTGGAGAGGATTTGGAAAACAGAATGATCTAGACAAGGTAGAGATCTTGAGTTAAGAGTTAGTTCATGCTTCTATTGTCTTTCTCATTCATAAAGTAGATCTGGAGGTGTGAAAATATCATATGTAATGATCAAGTTTAATAGTAGGTCAAGAATCTTTATTTAATCTATTAGGTACTTCTTCTCTTTGAGTTCTATATACCTAGTGAATTATCCCAAGTCACTTAAAGACTTGTGGTTAAGGTTGTTGAGGGTTTGTGTTGGTCACAACCCATCATGGTTTGGGTAACCAGATGATTTGGTTTCTTAAGATACTTGTTATAAAGATCACTCCAAATGCACTCTTGACTAGATGAACTAGACCTAGATCACATGTCAAGTGAAACTTTGGTCACTTTGATTCGTTTAAACTTTCGCGCCAAAATTTCCCGTATTTTTAGATGCATGCTTTGCAAATGCACAAATTATATTTAGATCCTTATAACTTCCCAAACACTGGGATGTTACATACAGTCTCCCGGCCGACGCCACAATGGTGCTAACTTGCACAACAGAACTGCGTGACATGAACTGATAAGAGCATCTCTAGCAGACACCATATTCCGCCAGCCTGCAAAACCGTGATGCGGGGCGCGGAAAATGGGTTTTCAGGTCCATTTTTGGTTGCGGCAGAACAGATACCGAATTGCCGACCTGCATACGTAGGGCTTTGGTACTAAAATCTCAGCAAATTCTAAGTCATGAAATAAAATTATTATAGAAACGTAAACTAAAATATGAATATTTATTTACTGTATATTAAAACAATAGTCAAACTTACAAGAATGGTTAAAATGAAAGAATAACAAATAATCCAATATATAAATTGTCCGGAATGGAAAGAATGGTTCAATTACACAACAATCAAGTCAAATAGATGAACATAGAAATCTCTACTTCCCATGCAACTGCTATATGTGCTCAATGAGATCATGTTGCACCTCGGTGTTCCCATGGGCGTCCTCTATGTGCCGGTAGGACTCCAGGAAAGGTTAAATACGGTCAGCGTTTCTGGATGGCTTCACACTGCTACCAACATCTGATGTCGATGGGCCGCGAGGAGGCTCTCCATATCCGAGTCGTCGGAGGAGGAAGAATCGTCGAGCAAAAATTGCTCGTCTTCGCTCAACCCCATGTGCCAAAAGAATGAGTATGAGAGAATGGATGGCGAAACGGTGTGGGGCGGTGGGGAAAGGAGGTGGCAAATCCGACCTGAGATTTTGCTGAGGCGGCGCGATGGGGGTCGGTCCCGACCGGCGGCACATCGGTGGCGGATCCCCTTCCGTCAGGGCTGGCTTGATCTTGGGCGGCAGAGACAAAGAGCCGGCTCCACCATCGGCGCCTGTGGTGACGTGAGGCGGAGGCGGAGCGGGAAGAATAGGTTTCGGCGGCCAGAATCTAGCGCGGCGGCGGGGTGGGGCGGCCGTGGCGGTTGGAAGGGGAAACGGGGAGGGAACCAGCCCGCGCGCTGAAATGTCCCTCCCGCCAACTGCTTCCGCGCAATACAGGGCACCCCGGGTTGCGTGGTGTAACCTCGTTTTCACAGTTCTGGGAGGAGGGGGAATTGCCGCACCCCTCAAAAAAGTTTGCATGCCGGTCACTTTTACGGGATCTGGTCTGTTAGTGTTTTCGGTCTGAAACGGCAAAATAGCAGTTATTTTACAATTTTGGCGTAAATGTGGTGTCGCCTGCGTAGCTCAAGTTCGGCTGCACTCGCCACGGCCGTCAGCCCGTCTCAGAGCATCTCCAATCGCGCCCCCCAAAGGCCGCCCCAAGCGACTTCTTGTCCGGACAGGCCCCGAGCGCGCCCACTCGCGCCCCCCATTGGGCCTTCCTATCCGGACGCCCCCTTGTTCCCGTCCGGCAAACCAAGCCCAACCCCGCCTCCCAGGGGCTCCCGTGGGGTGCCGGACGAGTCGTTTCGCGCTGCGGGCCCGTGCTGCCAGCGACCCAAGACGACCAAAAACTGGCCCACGCCGCCACGTCTACTTCCTCTGCTTCACAGCGACGCCGCTCTCGCCCACCGGCGCCGCCACCGAAGTAGGCGAAACTTGACAAAAAAAGGGCGAAAATTTGGCGGTTTTTACATAGGGGGCCGAATATAGGCGGTTTTTACATAGGATATAAAATAAAAAGGCTACTACATGCCTAGTGCCTTGTACATCATGGTGTAGTCGCCGCTGTCGTCGCGAGCGACTCCACCTTCGGGGCGGCGCTGCTGCTGCCCTGCCCTGGGTCGCCTACGTACGTTGGCGGTGGTGGGCAGGCGTCGCCGTCGTCATCACTGTCCGAGAGGAGGATAACGTCGCCCGACGCCTGTGGAGGAGCCCGCCCTTCCCTGATGACTTAAGGTCTGGCTGCGAGTCCGCCGGCGACGTGGCGCTTCCTCTGGCTCCTCCTTCACGACGGCGAGAGGGACGGGAGTGGGAGCAGGCGTGGCCGTGTTGCGGAGGTTCCTCTCCCGCCTCACCTGGCGCTCAAGGTGGGCGAGGACCCGGGCGAGAGTGCGCGCGGGCTTGCTCCACCAGATGCGGCGGCCGTCGGCGTTGTTGCGGCTCGACAGGGGGGTGTAGGTGGGGACGTCGGCGAGTTCCGCCTTGAAGCGGTCCTGGAAGAACGTCGTCCAGGCGGCCTCGTTGGCGGGATGCCACTGAGGCTGGCTGCGCATCGCCCGCGCCATCCATGCCCGGATCTCCTCGATCCCGGCTACGCGCTCGGGCCCGGTGGGCGGCAAAGGAACAGGCACGCCACCTGCGCTGAGACGCCAGTTCCTTGGCGCGCTCAACCCCGGCGGCGAGTGGTAGTTGGCCTCGTAGAGCAGCCGCGCCTCCCAGATGTGCAGGGTTCGGCGGCCCCGACGAGGTAGTTACGGTTAACCATGGCGAGGAGGAGGCGAGGAGAAGGCGGGAGGGAGAATGGCGACGGGGCCGGGTTTTGTAGCCGGGGCGGACAAGACGAGGCGGCGGCAACGCCATTACTTCGCCGCATGGGCGAATGGGCTGCTCCGCCGCAGCGTACCGTCTCGTCGAGGCGTCAAAGCGCGCGGCTCCCGAGGCGACGAGTCTCTCACTCGCTGACAGGACGGGTCCGCAGCCTGAAGAGTTTTGTTTGGGACGACGAGTGGGAACGGGGCGGCCCCATGGGCGCGGCGCCGTCCGGACGAGCCCTCAAAAGGTGGTCCCGGACGCTGATCCGGACGTCTATTGGGGGCGCGACTAGAGATGCTCTTAGCTTGTCCAAACATGACCAGTGTCCGGCGCACTACACTAGAGCAACGTATGTGGTCCCACTGAGCTGTACAAAATAAAAACTCGACAGTTTATCTTCGGAGCCGAGCGCTGTACAGCTTTGCATTCTGAAACTATGCCTAGCCTGCTGCACGCCTCGAAAGGTGCATGCGGCATATTTCTGTTTTGGGAGAGAGGTAGGATTGCTTCTTCTTACTGCAAATCATTGCAGGTGATATGGTAGCGTGTAGTATATTCCAGGTGATACATAATGAAAACAGTGTTAAAAGATACAGCTCCAACGTACTGCTCCTGCTTTGCCATCGATCGACGTTAACTTTTGGGGTAATGTTGAGATACAGTTCAACGTTAGCTGCATTTGTATGGACTCTGCTACTGTTTTGTGGGATCACATACGAGAAGCTAGCCTACAAGTGAGACAAGTTTCTGTTATTTTTAACACAATCTAAATTCAGTCAGAGAGATAAACGGTAACTTTTGCTGGGTCCTGGAGGCCCGTCGCCGAGAGGCTTGGGCGAGCGAAGCGGAGGCAGAACCCCAGTGGTATGGATCAGTATCGATTTAGTTTTTCGCCTCTTTGCAAGCCGCCGCACATAATAAGTCGTAAGTTGTAAATCCCGGCGTTGTAACCTCGTCCAAATATAGTAAAAAAATGTATGTTGGTGTCCATGAGTTTTTCTCTACATCTTTATAAGGGTTTCAGCATTAAAATCCCGTGTATCCTGTCACAGTCTTGCTTTTGTTCATCGTCTTGTTTGCTATCGCTTATAACAGTTACCCTGATGACTTCCTGATTAGACCGTTCTTGTTTAGGAAGAGACGTACTTGCTCTGTACGGCAATATTAACTGCGCCGGACCGGCCATTCGAACTACTCTGTAACAATTCATAGTTTCACTTCCACACAGTACAATTTTATTGGATGGGATCAGGTAGTCAGCGTGTCAACTTTACCAGCTTGTGTTGTGCTAGAAATGCACGTGTTCTGTAGCAAAGAAAAACGAAATACTGTATCAAAGAAGTACACTTTTGGTCTGAGCTTATCAAAACTAGATTCAAGGGTGTGTCTTGTTGCAGGATCTCCCGACTCTGTGTTAGATTTATATTATACGAGTGATGCTATACGTACGATGTTTTTCAAAGTTTGTACGGCGACGCATAGCGGCCGATGCGGCCCTCGGCTATCCCAGCAGAATGTACACGAGTCGTACGTCCATCGGACATCAAGTGTCGTACGTGAATCCCTTTTCATATTATATATAATCACTAATATAAATATGGTAACAAAAACATCAAAAAGTACTTTCTTACAGGCAGGTTTAAAAATTTATTTCTTGCTTATTCCACTTCTAAGTTATCCTCTAGATTGGTTAATGTTGTTAGTTTAGGAAGAAATGAGAAAGAAATTGTGGTCACGCATAATGCTTTAAATCACGTGGAGTATGAGAAAGGAAGCCGTGGGCCCCACCTTAGGCTGCCCTTCTAGCTCCTGGAGTTTTCCGAAGAATAAAAAATCCACAAAAATATTCAGCTCATTCCAAGTACTTTTATTTTTGACCTATTTCTGCAATGCACACACAAATAAACATGAACCGACACTTGACATCGTGTTAATAGGTTAGTCTAATAAATGATAGAAAACAAAATAAAACATAGGGAAAACATGTAGAAAACAAGCATGGAGCATCAAAAAATTATAGATACGTTTGAGACGTATAAACATCTCAAGCTTAACTCCTGCTCGTACTAGAGTAGATAAGTGATAAAAATATAATTTTTGAGGTGACATGAAACCAACACAAACTTGATTAATCATAAGCAAAAGCATTGTTAGGTGAGATCAAAACACTTTAACAGAGTCATGATAAATATTATTTGAATTATGTAGACTTAGAAATTGTGTTGCACATGAAAAGGAACATAAATAAATAACAATGAGTAATAATGTATTTAAATTGATACGTTTGTTTCGATCATAAAGAAAAACATAATAAAGTGTTATTCAGCCTGTACTTCGTGTGGTAGCAAAACATAAATGTTAGGACACCTTCAAAATTCAAATGAAATGGTGACTAGATACAAATAATTTGAGAACAGACAATATATAATCATGAATGAATCAATAATAAATTTTGGGACTATCCATATTATACTCAGAATGACAACTATACTCTTGTAACTAGTGCATAAAGTATGAATATAAAGACTCGGCATAAAAGTAAAAAAAAACTTCGCGGAGGGAAGCAGAGGTTACTCATGTGCTAGAGATTTTTATTTAATAAAACAAAGTTATTGAAAATAATTTTGAGAGAGGTGTATGTCTATGTCAATGAATGGTAATGAAAAACTTGTCATAATCAACGTCAAGACACGTGTTTAGACTTTTGAGAGCGGTTTCCATTAGCATTTTTATCTTATGGTTGACACTTCCCCCCATCTTGCCTTTCACAAACCAGAGTTACCCGTATCCATGGGTGCCCACCAGCATTCATCAAATCATGGAGAAGTGTCTTTTTTATATTATTTGAGTTCATATTATTTGGCACCAGCTCTCTGCAAATTTAGATGAGTATAGATTCCCTACTCATCAGGTGAAATAAGGGAGAAGAACCCTACTTGACATAAACCATGATAAACTTTAAATTACTTCCTTATGAGTTAAAATAGGAACATAAAACAGGTAAATAATTTTATAGGTTTAGAGGTAGCACACGAGAAATTTACTTGGAGTAGCGGTGAAATACCACATATAGGTAGGCATGGTGGAAACATTGGAAAACTTTCGTTTTTGGAGTTGGATGTTGATGTCTACGCACGCTTCTATTCTTGTAAACAGTGTTGGTCCTCCAAGTGCAGAGGTTTGTAGAACAGCAGCAAGTTTCCCTTAAGTGGATCACCCAAGATTTATCGAACTCAGGGAGGTATAGGTCAAAGATATCCCTCTCAAGCAACCCCGCAATTAAGATACAAGAAGTCTCTTGTGTCCCCAACACACCCAATATACTTGTCAGGTATATAGGTGCACTAGTTCGGTGAAGAGATAGTGAAATGCGAGTAATATGGATGGTTATAAGTAATAATAGCAATCTGAAATAAATATGACAGCAAGCAAACATGTAGCAGAACATGCGGAAAACGATGTTTCAATGCTTGGAAACAAAGCCTAGGGATCATACTTTCACTAGTAGACACTCTTAACAATGATCACATAATTGAATAACTAAATATCTTCTCTTCACTATGCTACTCTTAACCCTCTCCGGTTGGATAACAAACACTAATCATTGTGTAGGGCTGCAAAAATCATTCCTTAAAGTAAGCATTCTCATGTCTAGTTAACCCCACGCGGTCACTATGAGCGTCCCTAGAAGGTACTAGACAAACACCACAATTCATAGAGGAGACACGCACGATGTGCACACTGTCACCTTCACACCGCGGACAAGGTGACTCCAAAGTTCATATTAATAAAACACTTGAGTAGCACAAGATGAAGAGTAACATCTACTTATTCAACTAGATTACAAAGCTCACGATCACATATAGATCACACTATGGGAGAGAGAGATGAACCACATAGCTACAGGTAGAGCCCTAAGACTCGGGGGAGAACTACTCCCTCCTCATCATAGGAGACAGCAACAGCGATGGAGATGGCGGTGGAGTCGATGGAGATGGGTTCCGAAGGCACTTCCCCGTCCCGGCAGGGTACCAGAACAGAGATCTGTCCAACGAAACTTGTCGGCGACGGCGGCGGAGCGGCGAATGTATTTTATGGAAAAGGTCGATTCCTCTAGGGTTTGTGTATCGGGGAGTATATATAGGCGAAAGACCGATGCCGGGGGATGGCTAGGGGGCCCACACCACCAGGTGGCGCGGCCAGGGGGACCCGCGCCACCCCATGGTGTGGCCACCCTGTGGCCCCCTCCGGGGCTCTTCGGGACTTCTGGATGCTTCCGGGACTTCTAAGACTTCTGGCTTTCGAATTGTCCAATTCCGAGAATATTTCCGGAACAACTTTTCTGAAACTAAAAACAACAGAAAACAGGAACTGGCTCTGTGGCATCTTGTCAATAGGTTAGTCCCGCGAAATCGATAAAAATGACATAAAGTATAAGGAAAACATGTGGGAAACAACATGAGAACAACATGGAACATCAGAAATTATGGATACATTTATGACGTATCAGATGCACAAGTAGAGATCATACTCAGTACATGGTGGAGGCTGGCAAAAGACAAGGAGTGACCAACTAAGAGAGCAATAAGGGCTATAATCATGCATAGCGACAAAACATTATTAATGAAACCATGAAGTGATATTACAAGTCAAAAACTAATTGATCATCAAGGCTAAAAGTGAATGGTTTATAGTTATACATGGTGTCATCATTGCGCCAAGTCAATCCAAATAGATCATTCAAAGGAGAATACCATAATACCATGCTTCAATATGGGGAAACAACACATGATTTAATTTCAGTGGCACAATAAGCAGTCTCAACTAATTGAGACTAGTCATGATACATAATATATTGCTAAGCACACAATTAAAATCCTCTTCATCTCTATTTGGCGAGGAAATAGCGCCCTCTGGTGCGTCCTCAGGGCGGGCCCGCTTGTCGGTCGCTGGGACTGCTGTGCGCAGCTGCTTTCGGTTGTCGCCCGTCGTTGCGTGCTGCTGTGCCGTGCTATGGGCCCGCGCGTCAGCCTTTTGGAGTCTATTCTTCGCGTGTGTTTTGCTCGTATCCAACCAAGCATGGAATGCTGCGTTCTCCTTCGTCCTCAGGTTGGCCCCGCACGTCGGTGTCTGTTTCATCTGCTTTTTACAAAAACGATTCTCCACTTAGACGAATATGCAACTAGACCCCTCTTTATATGGGACAAACTACACAAAATCATTTACCCCACCCCCTTGACGGTTCTCCTCCCACCTCCACCTCCGTTCAGCTCCCACCGGCGGCGAGAAGGGCATCAGGGAGGAGCCGAGTCCGTTGACTTTCCGCGAGAGGCTGGCCGCGTCGGCAGAATGAAGGGCGGCGGGGACAAGATCCGGCCCGTGTACCTCTCGGATCTGGCAGTGGAGGGTCTGAATCCGTCTGGGGGGACAAGATGCAATTTTATGTTCTTGTTTTCTCTTAAATTTCTCTCGAAATTTCTCCATGTTCTTGTAGATCGGATCGAGATGATTATGTATGCACATTCTTTACTTCCTCTTTTATATCTGGAACAAATCCATTTTTGTTTAGAGATAAATCGGATCTGATGTTGTCTGTTGTGCAGATCCGAAATTTCTGTTATTTATGGAGATCAAAATGTATGCTTATGCATTTATTTTGAATTTTCTTGCGCGAGCTACTCCAAACCTAAAAGACACCCAAGCAACGTAGTAGTCCAGCCCAACATCTTGAAGTCAAGAGTGCGAATTGTAATATGGAAAGAGGCACGCATATATACCCCGTGTATATTTTGACTTAGATGCAAATATATGGTAGATGATCTCTATTCCCGTTGCACTGAAAGAAAGAAGCAAACTAATTATATCTGTATGGGTTTTCGTCAAGGCCAGAATCTGATGCATGGGAAACCCAAGCTCAGAGGCTACTGGTTGTTTCTTAACAATACCTCCCTTACAAAGTTAGATTGTGGGCATGGTAGGCTCACGATGCAGCTGAAGTGAGGCATGAATGGATGGACATGCAAGACTCCTCCTTTACACATTTCTATACTCAAACAAAATCAAGAGTCGATGTTCCTTTCTCATTCAGTGGATAAATTTGTACCTTTTGATCATGCTTGGAACGGTTTCTGTAGTGGCCATTCTGAAATTCCATGTGTATCGGTTAACCAGTTCAACGGAGCATTGTCAGTTTCTTCCTAGGCCGGGTTGATCTTGTTCTTGAATAGTATTAGTTCAATGAAGCATGTTTACACGCCCCTGCCAAAAAATGGAACATATGCATAGTATCGTTTCTGAATCACTGATTAGTTATACTCAAGTGTATGGATTTCTTGCATGTATCACATTATTTTTGTTCCTTAGGTAAAAATGATCGTCGGCGGTTTTGTTTCCTGGCAGGGATCGTCGGCGGTCTTGGCTCCTGGTGGTGTGCCGTTAGCAGCCGTAGCTGCAGCCTGCAAGTTGTCCACGGAGATCCCTTTCTCGGTTTGTGCTTCTTTGGCTAGGTTCTATTTTTTGCTTTGCTACCGTTGGGCAGGGAATTCGCTGACGGGGTCACCTTCGAGGATGCGGTGGTGCGCCATTATCACTGGGCGTATTTTCATTGGTTTTGGGGCGTTATTTTTTTTCCGTGCTTGCTGTTTCCTTTTGCACGTGGTTAGCTATTTTCCTTTTGGATTCGATCTATGCGGACCTGTCTTCGCTTGGCCTCCGCTTTGTGTGTTCCATTGCCGTCTGTTCACGAAGCGCTGCGTCGCTTGCCTGGTTCTGGTGTGGAGATGGTATGGGTAGAAGTTTATAGTTCTTTCGTCCTATATGATTGTGTGTGATGTTGTCCATTCAGTTAAGCTTGTTATGCTGGCCTGCTGGATGTCCCTTATTTTTTCTTGCAGTGTGGTTGATTCAGGTAGAGGCCACTTGCTTTTGCATTCTACTATCTAACAGGTCATTTAGTTGTTCGGTCGTTGCATCGCGACTGTCTGGATCGCAAGAATAACTGGCCATTCTACAAGCCACGGCAGATCGACAGGGGCACAGGGAACTGACTGCACCGAACGCTATTGCTACTGTTATCTTTCCCTGGTTTTTGTTAACTGTTTTCGCTGGTAAACCTGTTTGCAGAATAAGTCCTATATCTGCTAGCTTCTCATCTTTTTTGGCTGCCTTCGCTTGTATTATGCGCCTTTTTGTCATTCATCAAGTACAAAGGAGAAGTATCACCTCGAGGTATGTTTGTACGCGCAGATGTACATTTAGGAAGTTGATTTTATTTTTCCGATGAAGTATGATTTCTGAAGTAGATGGGATCGTCATCTGGGTTCGCTTTCAGGTTTTGTTTGTTTGCAACAGAACGGTTCACTTTACTTGCCACAATCCGCAACACAAAGATTTATTTTTTGCATAGTAGGCTCTCGACCTCTCGTGGAATTTCACTATAACTGCAACCAAAGCTGGCGAACGCGGCCAATGCCTGCTTTTCTGGTTAGTGATGATTTTTTACTCTTTACCTTATAACTTGATGTGGTTTCTATTAGGTGTTGCAAACCGTAGTTTTCTAATTTCGCAACCAAATGTAGAGTATCAATAACCTTATAATAGTCTGAAGCCGCACCTGCTGCAAGTAACTGATAAAATGTATACTCTCTACCTCTCACCTCATTTCTATTTTTTTTACATGTACAACACTACCACATGGAGAAAAGTCACTGCTCCTGTAAGGAACAAATTCTAGGTTAAGGCAACCCTACTACCATTGATGTATATAGTAGCAACTAAAAATCGATTTATCTTGTCTTGTTAAGCAATTTTATGGTAGAAACTGGTTAGTGCTAAATACAAATTGTTTCGCGTGACTGAAGATTCGTTTAGTATGGTCTGCTACTGGGAGTGGCATTTTGGCACCCGAGCACATATCCTCCTGTTAGTTTACAAAATTTAAAAAAATATAAAAACACATTAAAAATTATGAAAAAATCAGGGCCAAAAGTTGACAAGTTTGTACATACGCGTAAATTTTTGTAAAGAAATAACATTTATGCTACACATCTATGCTGCTCTGTACAAAAAAGACAAATTAAGTGCCATAAAAAGACATTTTAAAATCTCATGTTGGGCACTGAGTTTGTCTTTTTTTGTCTAGAGCACCACACATGTTATTTTTGCATGAAAATTTGCGTGTATGTGTAAAACTTGTATCAGTATATCTCTATCCTTTTCCATAATTTTTGGAAGTGTTTTTCTATATTTTTTTAAAATTTCGTACTTTAACAAGAGCATATGAGCTCGGGTGCCAATATGAATTTTTGCTACTGTTGTTAATTGCTTTTTACTAGCGCGAGCTCACGAACCATTTATGGTAGATTATTGCTACTAAAGCATCAATTATCTATAAATTTCAAACCCTTGGTACCATGTCAAATGCCCTAGCTTATTCCATTGCTGATTAAAATACTTAGTATATCTTAATCTTACTTCTTAGTGGTCTTTCATATGGTTGCATTAGTTTTGGCATTCTGGCAACTTAATATAGTTTAATCTCCTCCACGGCAGCTCAAATTTCATATCCCTGTACATCAGGATGCTCCACTCCTCGGCAACCTATAGTTGCTTTACCCCTGCCCATTGAAAATGTTTAGGCCTTTAGGGACATGATGGTGTCATGTGTCCATTATTCTACACTCTCTGGTTGTCCTTATTCTGCTTGCAAGGACATATTTATTTCAACCTTTCTAATTATATAGTTTGTGGAAAGTCGGTGAAACCATTCTCTATCGATTTGATAATTAAATCATGCGCATGTATTAGGATTTTATCTCAATCCATCTATTTTCTACCTACTTCAGAGATTCATTGACCTTGCTATCTTAAAAGGGAAATGATAAATGCAGATGGTTCTTTTAATTGTTATGTTTTTCTTCCTTGAAGGGCTCATGTTACCCAATGCTTATTTGATAGAATATGAGTATACATAACTAATGATTTTTTTCCCGTTGTTAAGGAGATATCTTTCTAATGAGGCATGAATGAGAGAATTTGTGTGCACTAATTATTATCAACTAGGCTAGCTAATTTTCTAATGTTGCATGAATGGTGAGATGCTATGAATAAACATGTAATGGTCAATTGTTTGTGGTCATTTTTGTGGTATGAATAGAACTATAACTTCCCATTGTTGTACAACTACTATTGCCTTTGAAAGTTTTGTAATGATTATCTTCTATATTTGTAATCACTTTTGGAATTGCCAACTTTGATGACATTTCAGTGGCATACGTGTTAGTATGTGGTGGGTATGAAGTATGCGTTGCTAATGCTTGTAGTGAATTAATCGGGCCAATTTTTTTACCTGGTCCAATAGATTAATGCATGCTAAGACTGAACCAGATGAAGAACACAATCCCTAACAAATAATTGCACATGTATGCATTTGGGCGCGGCAAAGCGCGTCTAACCCTTCTAGTAACATCTAATATGACATGGCAAAGTCTAATCCGTAGTCAAAACCACTGTTCAAAATATCATCCGATATGTCGATTTATCGGCCGATTTATCGCTTATCGGGTGGTGACCGATAAGATAAATGAATATCGGTGGATTTTATCATTCAGGCCATTTTATCGGTCTTACAAGCGATTTATCGGTCGATATGCCGATAAATTGGCCGATATATCGATTTTCCATCACTTGAACATGTGATTAATGACATCCATTATAGAACTTTTAGTATTATTGAATACAATATATCTATATATCGTAATTTGGAGATTTTAGTGCCGATATGATATATATTTATAGCATATTTTAGATTTTTTAGTGCTACAATTTGGCATTTACAAGAAAAATGGCCGATAAATGGTCGACCGATAAAATCGATTTATCGGCCGATAAGCCGGTATATCTCTTATCATGGGTCGACCGATAAGTTAACGATAAGCGATATCCTGAACATTGGTCAAAACAAGCTTCCTATTGCACCACTATAAGCTTCCTAAAACTTCTCACAATCTTCATTAGCAACGTTAGTGCATCAAAATAATAAATCCACTTGATTCACTTTCAAACCAAGCCTAACACTCCATTTAAAACATTAGCTATCGTCACAACTTATTTTCAGGACCCCCCCCCCCCAAAAAAGAATCTCAAAAGAAAATGATTAAGAGGCAAATGCAAATATTGGCAGAAATCTGTCAAAACAGAACAACAAGTAAAAAATGATTGTTTTGAAAATCTTTTGTTGCTCAAATAAAAAAGTGCAAAACTAATAAAAGTTACATAACAACGTGGGGGCATGTGTATATTTTTTCAAAGCAATCCGACGTTCTGGCTGAGAGAAATAATTTGTTTTGGTGGCAGCACAAAAATCTGTTTCAAGACAGGAACTTCCCCAAATCATACTAACTCGCTATTAGAGGTTACTATTGGCACAATAAACGAAAAAAAGATAAGGAGTGGTTGTTACATAGGTAAAAAATTTCAATACACAAAGAAAACAAAATAAAACAGAAGAAAACAAAGCGAAAACAAAGGAAAACAAAATGGGTTGTCTCCCACAAGCGCTTATCTTTAACGGCTTTTATCTAGGCATTTATTTTAACGATCTTTATTTTTATGATACAATAGAAGAAAACACGACAAACACATATTTTAATTTGAGAAGCTTCCATGATAAGATTTACATTGTTTCCATAGGCATGAACCACATAAGAAAGGAAAACATACCTCAAGCAGCTCGTGGAAGCGCCTAAATGAAAGAACATAAGTTCTAAATCCTGTTTTGAGTGTTTGATTACAACATATAGATGGACTAATGTGCTTTGCTAAGTGTACTCAGAAAATATCGACCCGTAAATATCATACAAAGCTAAGCAATGAGTGAGAAAAAGTTACGGGAAAAGATGAGGAAGAGGAGAAAAGAAACGTCGAAGAAAAGGGAAAAAGGAACGAAGGAAAGGAGGTGGCCGGCCTCCAGGCCGGCCTGGCCGGGCTCCTGGCCGGGCTGGCAGCGCCCCTGGCCAGCCCCACGCCGGCTCCCAGGCCGGGCGGTTCGGGTGGGGGGCCGGCCTCGCTCCTCTGCCCCCGCCGGCCCCAGGCCGGCCTCCAGGCCGGGGCGCCCGGGTGGGGGTCCGGCCTCCCCCAGCCCCACGCCGGCCCCAGGCCGGGCTGGCTGCGGCCACGCCGGCCTCCCCACTGGCTCCCACGCCGGCCCCAGGCCGGCCCCCAGGCCGGGGTGGGTTTGGCCCGGCCCCGGTTGCCTCCAGGCCGGCCAGGCCGGCCCCCAGGCCGGGGTGGGGCGCAGGAAGGGTGAAATGCCCCCCTAACGGCCGTTTTTCGACGTGGGTATAAATACATGGTCTCCACTTACCTCCTAGCTTTGTCAATCCCACCCACACTCTCTCTCACCACCATTGATTGACCAATCTCAAGCTCAAGAACAAGACCTCCACAAATCCCCAACCAAAGCTCGTGATACTTTGGGATTTGAAGGAGACACCCCCGATCTACAACTCCACCGAGCCGATTAGAAATCCACCCACTCATCCCATAGGGATCTTGTCATTCATAGTTCATTGGAGCTAGGAATCTTGTTGCTCTTAGTTCATCGGAGCTCGGAGCCTTGTTGATATCCCCGGTGCTTTTGTGCCCGTGGATCTTGCTTCTCGGAGTCTTGGCGGCTCTCGGGATTTGGTGAGGACCCTCCAATCTTGTGGAGTGTGCCTCATCCTTGTAAAGGTTCTAGTTGTCAACCTCAACGGCAACATAGTGATTCGAGCCTATCCACATCGGTGGAAGGACTCGAAGGAGATACGGTGTGGCATTTGAGGCCTACTCGGTGTTCCACATTGGTGGCACCACACCGCTCCAACGGAGATTAGCTTCCATTGGGAAGTGAACTTCGGGATAAATCTCCGCGTCATTATGTTCGGTTATTCCTCAACTTACCTTTACTTGTTACTACTAGCTTAGTCATATTGCTCACCTTGTGCTAGTTGTAATTGCTCAACATATAGGATTGTCCATCTAGTTGCATACTCTAGATAATCTATATTTGAGCTTTGCCTTGTTAACTTGAAAAAGAAGTTAAAATTTGTAGTTAACCTATTCACCCCCCCCCTCTAGTTAACCTCTCGATCCTTCAATTGGTATCAGAGCCTCGTCTCTTTATAAAAGGCTTTACCGCCTAAAGAGGAGGTAAGGATGGCTGATGATCCCGTCACCATGGATGGGATTCAAAAGCTAATCCAAGCTATTATTGAATCTTCCAAGAAGAAGATGGAGGGACTAATAAAAGAATTGACATCTCCATCTAAGCAACCTAGTGAAAAGATTATCTTAGATGAACATGGAAACCCCTTGCCAACTAAAGAAGGAAGTGATACAACTTCACCTTTAAATAATGGTGCACCATCAAATGGTAGTGGTGGCAATTCTTTTGGCTATGCATACAACAATGCTCCTAATGTTCAACATCCGCATGTTTCTAATCTTGGTCCACCTCCTTTCGTGGATCGGCATCGTTTTACTAATTGGAAAGCTTCCATGAAGTCTTACATGTGCAGCTCTTCAATGCAAATATGGAGAATTGTTGAAAAAGGGTATGAGCCAAAGGACCCCGCAAATCTAAGCTCAAGTGACATCATAGATGAGCAACTCAACGCTCATGCTTTGCACATGTTGGAGAGGGCAATGGAAAAGGAAGGAGTTGAGCACATTCGGTCCTTCACTAGTGCAAAGAAAGCTTATGATGGTCTTGTTGATATGTTTGACGGCAATGTCAACCTCCAAAGGTCCAAGAGGTCAATCATTCAAAGAAAAGTTGAACACTTTCATTTGGGCGATGGAGAGAACATAGAAGACATGTTTAGAAGACTCAAGGCTCTTGTAAATGATATGAGAGATAGTGGATTCACGGATTGTACGGAGAATTGGGTCAAGGAGAAATTCCTACTCACCTTGATGCCATACAATGAAAACATGGTGATGAATGTACAAGCAAGGGCCGACTATTTGGACCTATCCCCCAATGATGTCTTAGGTCTTTTTATCACTCTCAAGGTCATGAAACAAACCTCCGATGATGTCATGGCCCGTGTGAACGGAGCAAAGAAAGCATCTCTTGCCTTGAAGGCCAAGGTCATTCCCCATGAAGATAATGACTCGAGTGATGATGGAGGCTCTACGCATGAGGTCTCCGAGAAAGAAATGAGGACATCACATGAAGAATGCTTGGCTCTTGCTCAACACAAGTGGTGGAAGAAAGGAGACTTTAGATCCAATACCACCAAGAACAAAGGGAAGTAATCCTCGAGCACGAAGAAAGCAAGAACTTGCTTCAATTGTGGAGATTCCGAGCACTTCGTTGCCGAGTGTCCCTTCAAGAGTAGAATTGAGAATGGAGGAAGACTTATAAAGAAATCCACCTTCATTCCCAAGTCCAAGAACTTCATCAAGAGAGGCCCTCCTAGGGCAATGATTGCTAAAGAAGTCGAGTACACCTCCGGTGGTGAAGAGAGTGATGGTGAAGGCGAACAAGTAGGTATGGAGGCCATGGCTAGGGGCGTCATACCTCCTAACTTAAGCTCTCTCTTCTCCAACCCAAATGACAACAAGGGCCCCTCGATTCACAAGTGCTTCATGGCCAAGGGTATACCCCCAAAGGTGACTCCTACACTTAAACTTGCTAACTCCTCTATTCCTTCACTACTAAATTGTGTCGAGGAAGACCCCTTGACAAACTTAGTTGAAAAACTAGAAGGAGAAACTAAATCCATCTTTGTCTCTCTCATGGATCAATTAAGTGAGGCACATGGCCTCATTGATGAACATGAGGAGAGAATAATGTTACTTGAAAAGTTTGCTCGTGATGATGCTAATAAAATTGAGGAGCTTGAGAAAGCTCTAGATGAATCACATTGCCTTAAAGAAAGCATTGAAGAAACCTTTGCAATTGACATAGCTAAAGTTAAACTTGATTGTCAACATGCTTTTGCTAAGGTAACGGAATTCATGAGTTTAAATGATGCAACTAACCAAGGGTATAATGAACTCATTAAGGATTTTGATAAGCTTAAAATTGATCATCGTACTATCTCAAATGAGCTCAAAACCTTAAAAGGAGTTAGAATTGTGAATGAAAACTCTTGTGCTACTAACCCTTTGTGTGTCAAGGCAACTCTCATTGAGGAGAACAATAGGTTGAAGGCACAACTCAACAAAGGCCTTGCCACATGCATCCAAGGCCAAAAGAACCTCAATGATCTTTTGAGTAATCATAAGAGAGTTGTTGGTAAAGAAGGCCTTGGTTTTGGTTCCACATCGAAGGTGGCCTACAAGAAGAAGTCAACTCCCTCCACTAACTCTATTGTTTTTGTGAAGGAGGGGGAGTTGGCTAATGAGGAAGATGAGTTTGATATTATTGCTAAAAGTATTGTTTCTAGGAACACTACAACTCACAACAACTTTGCGGGAAAGTATAACCCATCCTATGTGCTTCTAAAATCTAGTAATGGTCATGTTTATGCAAAGTATGTAGGCACCTCATATGGTGATGATTACAAGCATGCTATTTGGGTTCCCAAGACCCTTGTGACTAACAAAAAAGGACCCATCCAAAAATGGGTACCTAAGACAAGAAGTTGATTCATTGTAGGGTTGCATTTCCGGTGGAACATCATGGATGATTGATAGCGGTTGTTCCGCACACATGACCGGAAGCAAAGAAGTATTAGAAGACTTGAAACTCCAACTTCTCAAGTTTGCTCATGTAACTATTGGTGATCGCTCACAACTTAAGGTATTGGGACATGGCAAGGTGGTCATTTCTCCGGATTCATCCATTGAGAAAGTCCTCCTTGTTGAGTCCCTTGGCTATAATCTTCTTTCCGTCTTGCAACTTTGTGAATGCAATTTTACATGTGTATTTGGGCGTCACCATGTGCTTGTCCTTCACACTATTTCTCTTAAAGTAGCCTTTGTTGGATTTGTGGAAAACGGTATGTATGTAGTGGATTTCTCGAAAGAAACTACACATATCGCCACATGTCTAATGGCTAAATCCGATGTGGGGTGGCTTTGGCATCGTCGCCTAGGCCACGTCGGTATGAGAAATCTACAAACTCTTGTGAAGGGTGAGCATGTGGTAGGACTAACAAGTGTGAATTTTTCCAAAGATCGTCCTTGTAGCTCTTGTATTGCCGCAAAGATGCATGAGAAGAATCATCCTAAGACATCAATCATCGCCACAACAAGACCTTTTGAGCGCATTCACATGGACCTATTTGGTCCTCCCACATATGATAGTCTTGGTGGCAAGAAATATTGTTTGGTTATTGTTGATGATTATACAAGATACACTTGGGTTTTCTATATCAAGAAGAAGAGTGAAACTCAAGAAAGATTCATTACTTGGGCTACCGAAGTGCAACGCCAATATGACACCAAGATCTTATCCATTAGGAGTGACAATGGTTCCGAGTTCAAGAACTACACCATGGATGAATTCTTGGGTAATGAGGGGATAAGACATCAATATTCCGCCGCGTACACCCCTCAACAAAATGGTGTTGCGGAGAGGAAGAATCGCACACTTATTGATATGGCAAGAACTATGATGGCCGAGTTCAAATCCCCATATAACTTTTGGGCCGAAGCTATCAACACCGCTTGTCATCTATCTAACCGACTCTTCCTTCGTCCGATGATTGGCATGACTCCATATGAGCTTCTAACCGGTAACAAACCCAACCTCTCATATCTTCGAGTTTTTGGGTGCAAATGCCAAGTATACATAAAAGGAACTAGATTGTCTAAATTTGATGCTAGAACATTTGAAGGTATTTTTGTTGGTTATGCCACGAACTCCCACACTTATAGAGTCTACAACATATCCACCGGGTGTGTTGAAGAATCTATGAATGTGGAATTTCATGAGGATAATGGCTCCCAAGTGGAGCAAATTGATTGTGATGATGTAGGTGATGAACCATCCTCCATAGCCATAGGAAGAATGGGTGTAGGTCCACTTATACCCATTGAGGGACACCTTGTGGCAAATGAGGATGGAACTAGCTCTACGCAAGTGGAGCCCTCTACATCAACCACCAATCAAATGGTAAACCAAGAACAAGAAGAAGATCTTAATGTGGATATCTCCCATCAAGAAAGTGATCAAGATCCACCCAATGATAATGGTGGAAGTGGTCTTGGTGATACTTCACCAAGAACTCCAATAAGGGTGGACAATGGTCTTGATGAAGGAAATGATGAAGATGTTCCACCAAATGAACATCCCGATGATGCTCTAGTTCGTATCATGTCTCGTCAAGCATCAAGATTGCAACAAAAGTCACTATATCAAAAGAATATCATTGGTGGCTTGGGAAGAAGTGTCTCCACTCGTGGACAAGTACTCAAGTTTTGTGGTATTCATTCATATGTCTCTCATGTTGAACCCATCAAAGTATATGATGCTCTTGAAGATGAAGATTGGGTTCAAGCTATGCATGAAGAGCTCCATAATTTTGAAAGGAACAAAGTATGGTCTCTAGTGGAAAGACCCAAGGATCACAATATCATTGGAACTAAATGGGTGTTCAAGAATAAGCAAGATTCTCATGGGCAAGTGATTCGCAACAAAGCACGATTGGTTGCTCAAGGCTACTCTCAAGTCGAAGGACTTGACTACGGTGAAACTTTCGCTCCCGTAGCTAGGCTTGAATCCATTCGTATATTACTTGCATTTGCCACTAGTCATAACTTCATCTTGCATCAAATGGATGTTAAAAGTGTCTTTCTAAATGGACCTTTAAATGAAATGGTATATGTTAAACAACCTCCGGGATTCGAGGATCCCAAGTATCCTAACCATGTCTACTTCCTCCATAAGGCTTTGTATGGCCTCAAACAAGCCCCACGTGCTTGGTATGATCACTTAAAGGAGTTCTTAGTAGATCGTGGTTTCGTGCTTGGGGTAATTGATCCCACTCTCTTTACCAAAAGTGTAGATGGACATTTCTTTGTATGCCAAGTATATGTTGACGATATTATATTTGGATCCTCTAACGTGAGTTTTGTAGATCAATTTGCCAAACTAATGACAAGTGAATTTGAGATGTCTATGATGGGAGAATTAAAATTCTTTCTAGGTTTTGAGATCAAGCAATATCATGAGGGGACTTTCATTTGTCAAGCCAAATATATTCAAGACATGCTCAAGAAATTCGATATGATAAATGCCAAACCATTACCTTATCCAATGCCTACAACCACAAATCTCTCTTTGGATCATGAAGTTATACCGGTAGACCCTAAACTTTATCGATCCATCATTGGATCTTTGCTTTACCTTTGTGCATCTAGACCAGACATTATGTTTAGTGTGGGTTTGTGTGCAAGATTTCAATCTAACCCCAAGGAAAGCCATATGATTGCGGTCAAGAGGATTCTTAGGTACTTGGTTGACACTCCAACTCATGGTCTTTGGTATCCATCAAACACAACTTTTGATCTTGTGGGATACTCGGATGCGGATTGGGGAGGTGACAAAGTGGATAGAAAATCAACCTCGGGTGCTTGCCAATTTCTTGGTAGGTCTCTCGTGTGTTGGTCTTCCAAGAAGCAAAATTGTATTGCCACCTCCTCCATGGAAGCGGAGTATATCTCCGCCGCAAGTTGTTGTTCTCAACTCTTATGGATGAGGCAATGTCTTAAGGATTTTGGAATTAAGATTAAGACAATGCCTCTTTTATGTGATAATGAGAGTGCCATTAAGATTGGTCACAATCTGGTACTTCATGGCAAGACCAAGCATATTGAGATTCGGTATCATTTTATTCGGGATCATGTGGCAAATGGTGATATCTCACTCTCTTATGTCAACACTAAAGATCAACTTGCCGACATCCTTACCAAGCCTCTAGATATGAAGAGATTCAAGGAATTGAGGAGTGAGCTCAACATCATATGTGCAAGCAATTTTAGTTGATTGAAATCTTACATACACACCCCTACTAGACTCTTATTTGGTTTTAGATGCATGCATAGACATAGGGGGAGTGTAGCTCAATCAATGAGCCAACACTACCTTTATAATGCATAAATAAACAAATCATGCCTAAATGATCATTTTTAATGACACATGTGCTTTAATGATGAGTCTCGACAATGCACCCAAGATACATCTTCGCGGTGTCATATCGAACATACTCATACATGGTGGCTACGGCCACCGCAAACTTTTCAATACGATATTTGTGTTCGAATGGTCACTCATTTGCTTTTTCACTTGGTTTCATCTTTCATGGGTATCCAATGTTGCTCATTTCATTTTCTCTTTTTTTCCATTGGATACAAATGAAAACATCATATGCATGTCATCATCCTCATATCATTCGTGCACATGGTCAAATAAAAGTGCTCTAAGAACCAAACTCATGAAAATGTTGTTAAAATATATTTTCTGAAAATTCTTGTATTAAAACATTGATCATGATATTTTTGTGTTGCGTATTGTTGGTTTGATATGTTGGGTAGGCTCATTTTTCAATTTTATTCTCAAAATACAAAACAAATAAAAAAAACTAGACCAGCCAAATCAAAATTGCCAACGAAAAAAAAAACACGCGCCCAAGCCCCCACCCCGGCCCCTGCCGCAGCCGAGCCGGCCCCAGGCCGGGGGTCAGGCCGGGGGCTTCGGCCACCCATCCGGCCTCCCGGCCGGCCCCGCCCCTCCCCCCCCCCCCGCCCCGGCCCCAGGCCGGGGTTCCCACGCACGCACACACGCTTGGCCGGCCTGGCCGGTTACCCACCCGGCCCCAGGCCGGGGTGGGCGCTGCCACGCACACATTGCACGCACACGCACGCCTCCCCTCCACCAACCACCCCCATACCCCTTCTTCCTCCTCCCTCCATCTCCATTAGAGCCCTTAGGTGCTCTACCCTAACCCCCCCCCACCTCCCTAGCCCATCCCCACCGCCCAAAATCACGGATCCGCAAGCCCTCGGTCTTCTCCGCCCCCTCCTCCCCACGGATTTCTCATTGACCGCTTATTGGAGGAGATCGGGTCACTTCCTTTCCTAGTGGTTTTTGTTTGCCAATGGCTACGAACTCGGGTAATTTTTCTATGGGCTTTTCTATGTTTTATGTGTATGTGAGTGCCATCCCTTGTGTGCTTGTACTAGTGTTCATGTGCTAGATTTTTTGTTTTCCATCTCATCATGTTAGGGTTCATACCGTTATGCTATACTATGATTTGTTCATGACATGCGTTCCATCTATTCGTATGTTATGCCATGATTGATGTTCCATGCTCCTCATAATCTATTAATGCTAGGGTTCATACCACTTTGTTCTATTATGTTTTGTTCATGACATGTGTTCCATATATTCTTATGCTTATGCCATGATGTTGCTCACCTAGTCCTATGATACCATGTCTCACCTAGCCTTGCACATCCACTTCATAAGTGACCATGACTACATATTAATCTTTTCCTATTATTGATACAATTGTTCTCTCATTGTTACCTAAAGTGTATGATATCACTTAAATATTTTTTACATCCTCATGGTCGTTCGTATGCTTAAATGCCAAATATTTTGTTTCACATCAAACAATTCTATCCACACAATATGATAATATGCAAACACCCCTCATCTTGTTTTCGCCAACTATTGGGCTAGTATTTCGTTTACCATTTCGTTGTCCCATAGATTCATGGTTTAATTTTTTTCTTCTTTTTCTCTCACCTAAAACAAACGACCATGTGCACTCATTATCATGCTCCATCTCCATGCATCATATGTTTTCAGGTGATTCTCCTCCTCACGATGATGACTCTCGCTCTCGTCGTCCTCGCACCTCTCGCAAGAAGACTGCTCAGGATGTTGCTGGCTCTACTCCCTCACGGAGATCCTCTATTCCTATCAATCCGAAAGAGCCTGTGATCAGAAACTGGGGTGGCCTTAGTACCGCTGATTTTGAGGAAGCTAGGCTCAAATTTAATCCTTATGAGTTTGGTCAACGCACGTGCTCGGATGCTCGGTTCTATTGCAAGATGCATCAAGTCATGCATGAATTCATTCTTGGCAAGCTACAGCACACTCATGTGGATCAACACTTCTTTGACATTGAGTATACTCGCAACAAGTGGCCTGAAGTTATGACCATCATGGACTACCACAACATCACTCCCCTCATGGGTGACACACTTGCTCATCCGTACTCTCCAGAGTTGCTCAGGGAGTTCTACTCCACAGTTCACTTCGCCTCTGGTGGTCCCACGCGTCTCCCGCCTACCTTGATATGGATGAGCGGTGGCACCAAGTGTGAAGCTACTATGGATGAGTTTGGTGCTATCTTGGGTATCCCCGAATATCGGTTTGACTATACATTCTATTTCCGCATTCATGGGGAGTCCAACAAGATTATGAAGGCCAAGGATGGGATTCGTCATTGCTATCCCGAAGGTACCGGCTCCATGCATATTCCTAAGATCAAGTTCTTCTCTGAGCATTGGTACATGATACACGCCATTCTTCGCAACACCATCAACGCCAAATTTGGTGAGAAGGACGAGGTACGCAAGTGGATGATCAACCTCCTCTTCCACATTGAGTCTCGGATGCAAGCAAAGAAGCAATTGGATGTACTGGACTACATGTGGCAGGAGATGCAGAATGTGGTTAAGGAGAAGAGGGTACCCATCTATGGCTCATATATTCAGCGTCTTATTGAGACTCTCATCCCAGAAGGTCTCCTCAACAACTATGCAAAAGTGACTCCCAAGAAGTCCATTCTCATGTATGATACTCCCGTTGAGACTGCTAATGAGCCATGGCCTAAGCGCACCCGCACCGAGTCAATTACTCGCCGCTCTCCTTCACCTTCTCCTCCTCCTGAGACATTCAATCTTAAGAAGATTCTTCAGAAGATGAACTGCTTTTTCATTGATAAGCAACATCAGGATTATGAGGCTTATCGCAAAGGGAAGGCCTCTAGTCGCCGTCAGCGCGCCATCCAGACTGCTCTCCACATTCCTCTTAGTTCTTCCAGCTCTGACGAGATTTCCGAGGAGAAGTGGAAGTCTAAGCATACTTATTGGTGTGGAGATGATGTTACCTCTCTCGGCTCTTTTGCGGGGCCATACACCACCGCTGAGGCTAGCTCCAGTCAGGCTCCTCAAGAGGATTTCCATGAGGACGAGGATGAGGATGCGATGGGCGACGAGTGATCGGGTTGCATTTTTCTCCCTTTTTGGTGTATGATGCCAAGGGGGAGAAACACTCACGCATAGCATTGCATTTCATGCATTCATTTGCGTCTTATCTTCGTGATTTGGTTTTATCCTTTTAGTTGAAACTATTTGTGTGGTTTGTGAACCTTGGTGTTATTGTAAGACTATGTCCTTACTTATCTATCGTACTCTCTATTATGCGTGTGACAATGGTTATTGAAGATCATAGCAAGATTATCAAGTTATTTCATCCACTCACTATTTCAATGTGTTGAAGCCATATTGAGGGAAGTTATTATTCATAAGAAGAGTGCTATGGTAAGATCTTCCTAGTAGTAAACATTATTGCTCACTTGTGTTCATACATGTGTATCTTCAAATGGTAAAATCATGGTTGAACTACTTCTTGCACTTCACATAAATATGTTATAGTCTCATCATCATCATGATTATCAAATATACATGTCAATTGTTATGGGCACACAAATAGGGGGAGTACGAATATATATGTTAATTCGCTCACAAATAGCCATGCAAAATTATCTCTTATGCAAATCTGTATGTTGTCATCAAACATCAAAAAGGGGGAGATTGAAAGAACATAAGTTCTAAATCCTGTTTTGAGTGTTTGATTACAACATATAGATGGACTAATGTGCTTTGCTAAGTGTACTCAGAAAATATCGACCCGTAAATATCATACAAAGCTAAGCAATGAGTGAGAAAAAGTTACGGGAAAAGATGAGGAAGAGGAGAAAAGAAACGTCGAAGAAAAGGGAAAAAGGAACGAAGGAAAGGAGGTGGCCGGCCTCCAGGCCGGGCTGGCTGCGCCCCTGGCCAGCCCCACGCCGGCCCCAGGCCGGCTCCCAGGCCGGGCGGTTCGGGTGGGGGGCCGGCCTCGCTCCTCTGCCCCCGCCGGCCCCAGGCCGGCCTCCAGGCCGGGGCGCCCGGGTGGGGGTCCGGCCTCCCCCAGCCCCACGCCGGCCCCAGGCCGGGCTGGCTGCGCCCACGCCGGCCTCCCCACTGGCTCCCACGCCGGCCCCAGGCCGGCCCCCAGGCCGGGGTGGGTTTGGCCCGGCCCCGGTTGCCTCCAGGCCGGCCAGGCCGGCCCCCAGGCCGGGGTGGGGCGCAGGAAGGGTGAAATGCCCCCCTAACGGCCGTTTTTCGACGTGGGTATAAATACATGGTCTCCACTTACCTCCTAGCTTTGTCAATCCCACCCACACTCTCTCTCACCACCATTGATTGACCAAGCTCAAGCTCAAGAACAAGATCTCCACAAATCCCCAACCAAAGCTCGTGATACTTTGGGATTTGAAGGAGACACCCCCGATCTACAACTCCACCGAGCCGATTAGAAATCCACCCACTCATCCCATAGGGATCTTGTCATTCTTGGTTCATTGGAGCTAGGAATCTTGTTGCTCTTAGTTCATCGGAGCTCGGAGCCTTGTTGATATCCCCGGTGCTTTTGTGCCCGTGGATCTTGCTTCTCGGAGTCTTGGCGGCTCTCGGGATTTGGTGAGGACCCTCCAATCTTGTGGAGTGTGCCTCATCCTTGTAAAGGTTCTAGTTGTCAACCTCAACGGCAACATAGTGATTCGAGCCTATCCACATCGGTGGAAGGACTCGAAGGAGATACGGTGTGGCATTTGAGGCCTACTCGGTGTTCCACTTTGGTGGCACCGCACCGCTCCAACGGAGATTAGCTTCCTTTGGGAAGTGAACTTCGGGATAAATCTCCGCGTCATTATGTTCGGTTATTCCTCAACTTACCTTTACTTGTTACTACTAGCTTAGTCATATTGCTCACCTTGTGCTAGTTGTAATTGCTCAACATATAGGATTGTCCATCTAGTCGCATACTCTAGATAATCTATATTTGAGCTTTGCCTTGTTAACTTGAAAAAGAAGTTAAAATTTGTAGTTAACCTATTCACCCCCCCTCTAGTTAACCTCTCGATCCTTCACTAAAGTCCTCTAGCTTGACTTCCATATCGATCTCTATCTCTCGGGAGAAGGGGACCACCCCTGCCGGCTGGCGCCCAGCGCCACGAAGGTCGCCTTAGGCGGCTTCGCCTTCCTGGAGCCACTCGCCTCCCCCGCCGCCTGGGATGGAGGCGGCATGGTCGGCAAAGAAACTACCACTGAAGGCTCCGCCTGACCCTCTACCTGGGGCTCCCCCTGCGGCTCCGCCTGCGTCCTCGCCACCTGGGCCTCTTTGGAGGCCTCCACCGCCCTCTCGGTGGCCTCCTCGCTGCCCCATCCGGTCGCCTGGCCTGCACCCGCCTCGGCGTCGCTCGCCTCCTCGGCGGGGGGAGGAATCCTCCGCAAGATAGTCCTCAACCGATAGAAGCTTCTCCGCCTCAATGCAGCCATTGACCACCATGGTGGTGACGTCCTCCACTCTGACGTCCACAGCCGCCGCGTCGGCCGCCCGGGCCATCTCAAACGCTGCCCCAAAGGACGGGATCGGGAACACGGCCTCCGCAGCCTAGCGGCTTGCACCGTTCTCGGCGCGTACTTCCAGCATCAAAGGTGGTGCCGGTATCTCAGATCCTCCCTACCCCAACTTCTTGGGCGGGGTGCACATATGACCAACAAAGGGTAGGAACGCCAGATTTCCAGCCGGGCTGTATTTCAGAAGGGAAAACTTATGCATCAATGGTCAGAGGTGTTGCTGGCCTCTTCTTCTTCGATGAGCCGCTTGCCTCGCCGTCATGCTCCTCCCCTCCAGCCGGATTCGCCCGCTTCCGAGGGCGGGCCGATGAAGACCCTACAAATGGCGCATCATCATCAGAACTTAAGACGATGTTGGGGCAGACCGTTGCTCTCAAAAATCAGCCGGCTCACCCTGTTCGGCGGTGCCGCTGTGGGCTAGATCGCCCTTGACCTGCTCAGGCTCCTGCGCGTCCGGCTGGGCGGCCTCGTTCTCAACCGACTGGGCCGCCGCGTACGGAGCCGACTTCTTCCTCGGTGGAGTCAGGATGTCCGGCAGAAAGACGAGGTTGTCAGGCCCATCCTCGCGGTCATGCGCCTCGAACATCTGCGGAAAATTCCAGCTGGCTGGAGTAGCTCGCAGAAGAAAATCTAGATGACAAGAATAGAAACATCACAAGACAAAGAAAATCTAGATGGCAGGTTGATCCGGTCCTCCTCCTCCAATTCCGGATGTAGAAGGACTTATGCCAGTTCTTGATGCTCACCTGCATTTGGACCTTCGGCATGTTTTTCCGTGGCCAGTTCTAGACGATGCATCCGCCGCACTCCATAGGCCGGCAGCAGAAGTAGTACTATCGGCTCCACAACTCCACCGTTGGCCGCACGCCGAGGTAGGCCTCGCAAGCGGCCGCGAAGGCCGAAATCTACGAGATGGAGTTCTCCCCGAGGTGGTGCGGTTGGATGCCGTACTCGTCGATGAAGACCACATACTGCCCGGCCGCGGCGTCGACTTCCGCTCCTTGTCGGACGCGCGCGCCTCCACCTCGTCGATTTTGCCAAGGACGCCCTCGCAACGGGCCTTGAAAATGTCGTCGTTGGTGACGTGCGAGCCCCGCCATTCTCCCTTGCGCGTCATCGTTGCTGCAATGGAGGGAAAGAGGATGGACACGAACGTGTGGCGTGAAGAAGAATCCTGCGGCGGCCTCCTTCTTGGGCGCGGCGACGAGGGGCTCTGGCGGTGACAACTCCGGCAGAGCAAGTGCGGCAGGAGCAGTGAAGCAAGGAGGCACGGCATTAGAGGACTAGTAGAGAGCAAGGCAGAAGCGAACCCTTTGCTCGTCGGGCCGCGTCCCCTTTTATAGGCGCGGGTGGCTATTCCGTCTCCCCGCGAACCGCCACGTCGCCCCGAAAAAAAGGAAATCGCCGCGATGTGGGTCGTCTGCACAAGGGATCCCGTAACTGCCGCAGTCGGCCATAGAAGATTCCAAACGGGGGAACCGAGGCGTCGCCGCCTGACAGTGGGCGGCGCAGGGCGACGGGACGCGGCCGACGTCGGCCACGACCCGCGCCGTGACATCATCTTTCCAGCCGAGGCAAGCGCAGCCGGGAAGTTCCAGCCGACCGCAGAAGAAGTGGATTACGCCAAGTTCACGGGGAAGAACATGTAGAAACCTTATTCACCGCGTCATCTATAAATCTCCAACGTGTTCGGGGGCTACTGTCGGAGGGATTACCCCTGGATGAGTTAATTGCCATAAAAGATCTAGAGATTAAAGAAGAAGACAAGGTTGGCCGGCTGGTTTCCATACTCCCAGGTTGGGAGCGGTCGGCTGATCATGACCGGCTAGACCCTTCCAGCCGGCGTAGCTCTATCACGCAAGGACGGGGTGGGCAAAATGAGGCCTGGAAAAAAGGGAGACAAGACCTTACCTCAAATGTCAACTTAGCTTTATTCAAAGGTAGCAGGCGGCCGGACGTACGTGGAAACTTTGGTCGCCTACATCATGAACTGTGATGGACCACCTTGTAACATCGTGTATGACGTACCTAGAAGGAAAAATCCTGTAGGTGACCGTTTTGTGGGCCCCAGCCGGCTGGCCATACATCCGGCCCCATCTATCAGCCGGATTGCGAGTCTCCATATAAGACAGTCTGGGCCTCACTTAGAAGGGGCAAATTCACTTAGGAAGAAAAGCTCTTGGAGCAACTTGTAACACCAGATATTCCACCATATATTTAAACTTGCAAGTGTAAGGACCTCACAAGATAGAGGTCTCGAACCTGGGTACATCAAGTCTCTTGCATGCTTGTTACCCAATCACGCACGCACACCAACGCTCGCAACCTTTGTCCCTTAGTAAACTCCATTGCTAACACAATGGTGCTGCTGTGCATGATACCACGACACTAGGGTAAGAACCCTCTCGCCGCGGATTTTTTGGAGCAGTAGGACAGAGTTAATGCCCTCGAATACTCGGCTCCTGGCCACTATATAAACACCATACACCGCCACTTCTACGACGAGTAGTGCCGCACTGCCCACCTGAGAGAGATGGCGAGGCTTTAGGAGGAGGAGCAGCGCCTACGTCCTCGCCGCACCAAGCGCCCATTGCGCAACGACCATTAGGCGGGTTCCGATGGTCTTCCCACAACCACCCTCCGACATCGCCGCCGGTCCTCGTGCTCAGGGCGGAGAGGCGTCACACCCAGCGACCCTCGCGTCCTATACTCATGGTTGGCTTGAGATGTTGGTCCATCACAACCCCCACTGTCTTCGACGTTGATCCACGCCTCTCCTCCTCCGTCTCCGAACCTACTCACGAAGGCGGGGGCATGGTATCACATCCAGACCAACACGCCGGTGTCGGCGTATTTCCTTCACCGCAAGGGATAGGTGAGGAACAGAGTCAACGTGCCGATGGCGCCTCGCCTAGGATTACATCGACCATATCCGGAATGCCTACCAGGAGATGCACGACGACCCCGGTACGTCGCCACGACGTTGTACCGGGACAACCATGTGGAGATGGGGTATCAGGGTGGCAGAATAACTTCTTTCCCGTCTCTGGTACTGCGTCACCGCCTTCCTCATGGTTATTCGAGGAGAACCTCCTCTCGGGAGGTTCCGACGACTTCGATGTCATGCAGAACAATAGAGAGATATACCAG
The DNA here is from genome assembly GCA_028641055.1 of Alopecurus myosuroides. Classification (NCBI taxonomy): domain Eukaryota; kingdom Viridiplantae; phylum Streptophyta; class Magnoliopsida; order Poales; family Poaceae; genus Alopecurus; species Alopecurus myosuroides. Next base: position 250,551,249 of record CM054063.1, on the reverse strand, counting down.
CGCCTTCCTGGTTAGATGATCAACATTTGGGGAGATGAGCCCGTGGAGCAAGCGCCGCCACGCCACCGCCTCAACCTCCACAACCGACGGCGGTGGAGGACGATTGAAAGTGCATTTCGTTTTCCCTAAGGTTTTGTGTGTTAGTTAAAAAATACTAAGTACATTATTTATCGAGATGCTTAGTGTGCAGGTGTTTAGTTGAACATCCGCATCGAACACCGAAAGTGGTGAAGGTAGATCAGTCAGTTTTGGGACAGAGATCAACCGGATATTTCTAACCGGAAATTTCCACGCAACCGGAAATTTCCGATTGGGAAAATCCTAGCCTAGGTTTGGCACAGAGATCAGCCGGAAATTTCCAACCGGAAATTTCTGGAACAACCGGATTTTCCGGTTGTGGAAGTTTGAGCTCAAAATCGACTAAGAACTTCCAGGACAACCGGAATTTCAGATTTGGAAGCCAGTTCGGGACAGAAGTCAATCGGAAGTTTCAAACCGGATTATTTGCTCCACTCGGATATTCCGGTAGAAGTTAACCTAGTTCAAATCCAGATCTGAAGAAGAGAAGAAAACCGGAATATCCGGTTAACGTTTGAACCGGAAATTCCGGTACCAAATTCTGCACAAACGGCTATATTTTGGGAGGGGTTATAAATACCCCTCCTTCTCCTACAAGTTGACTAGTTCGTCCAAGCCATTAGTGTGCATTTATTGAGCTCACCAAATCTTAGATCTCTCCTAACTCCTCCACTCAAACTCGTTGATTTTTGGAAGATTGAAGGAGAAGGCCCGTATCTACATCTTCACCAAGCCGTTCTTCATTTCCCTCTCATTCACTTCAGGGATTTTAGTCTAGGGTTTCTATTGTTTGGAGAACCTAGACCTCTTGATACTCTTGGTGATTCTTGATGTTGGGAGCCCTCAATTTTGTTGTGGGTGTGTGCCCCTAGCTTGTTGTAAAGGATTCGATTCCCGCCTTAAAGGGGATCTATAGTGGAAGGTGGACTAGGCCTTTGTGGCGTTATTCATGGAGAATAGGATGAGGCCTTTGTGTCATTGAGTAGGCCTTCGTGGAGAAACTCACACCCTCCAACGAGACGTACTCTCTTAACAAGGAGGAACTCAGGAATACATCGTGTCTCCGCGTGCTTCCGATATCGGTTACCTCGTTCCCACTCCTTTACCTTGTACTTGTATTGTGTTTATCATTGTTTTTGTCATATAGGTAAATTCACCTTAGTTGCATTATCTAGAGAATTTACCTTTGTGTCAAGCCTTAATTTTAAAACAAATTAAAATTGGTCGTAGCACCTATTCACCCCCCCTTCTAGGTGCCTATACAAAGGAGTTACTACAGAAGTATACAACCCCTTGATTCAAAGAAAACAGAGAAAATCAATGAAAAAATAAAACCATGGGTTATCTCCCAAGAAGTGCTTTTCTTTAACGCCTTTTAGCTAGGCATAGAAAGAGCAAAGATGCTGACATAAGAAGTATGAATTAAGCAAAAAAGAGCATCAAGAAGCAAGTATAAAACAAATTTAAGTCTAACCCACTTCCTATGCATAGGAATCTTGTAAATAAATAAATTAAAGAAGGTCAAACTAGAAATCATGGGTAAGTGGAGCAAGACCAATCTGAAAACTTTCAACAAAAAGAGAGGTGTTTTAGTAACATGAAAATTACTACAACCATATTTTCCTCTCCCACAATAATTTCCTGTAGAACCATGAACAAACTCAACAACATAATTATCACATAAAAGCATGTTTATCATGGTCTAAAAGCACATAATTCATATCAAGCTCCAAAACAGTGGGATCAAAATTTAAAATCAGCTTATCTTTCTCCCCACGTTTAGCAATATTAAAATAAGATGATTGATCACTCATAAAAGGTATGTCACATATTATAGCAATCATATTTTCAGTAGCATTGTAATTCATAACATCAAGTAACATAGGACCATCATCTAGAGCCTAGTCACAGGTATAGCAAGTATCAATTTCATCAGAAAGGGATATTTCAAAAGAATCAATAGGATCATCAAAATTATGAGTTAAAGAGTTACTCTCACTGGGAGGTAGACGTGGGTAGCTAATCCATTCTTCCTCCTCTTGATCATCACTCTCCTCCTCTTTTTCATCCAATGAGCTTCCAGATTCAGCAATTTCTTCTTCCATAGGTTCCTGCAAGGCATTAGTCTCTCCCTTTGGGGGAGAGAATCTATTAAGATATTTACTTATGTATTAATTACAATCTCTGTAATTATCAAGGAAATATTCAAGTATAGCATATATCTCGTATTTATAAGGTGCATCATCAATACTTTCAAGCAAATAGGCAATTTCGAATGCACCCTTCCAAGCAATAAATTCTTCAATTTGTTACACATCATAAAAGTCATAATTTCCCTTAACATAAGAAGATATGGTAACATCATCATTATACTCACATTAAGAAGGGAGGTGTTTATACCTCCTAGAGCAGCAAGCTTTATCAAAACAATAAGTAACATTATAAGTAGAGCACAAGTTTCTAGCAATGACATGCAATTTATTAATTTGTTCCCGTAAGTGCTCCCCTTTTTGTGACAAGCGATGTTCCCTATAATATTTTTGTTGTTCATCCGTGAACCCACCTTAACAATAAGATCTAGTTTCAAAGAAATCAACCATTGATAGCAAGCATGATAAGGCCAGTAACAAGCAAAATAATAACAAAGTAAAAATTGTTGGAGGTGAGAGACTCCCCTTGTAGAAATTCTCTTCCAACTCGGCAACGATGGTAGAAATTAGTTTGATGCGTGCGTAACATACCTTCGTTGGGAGACCCCAAGAGGAAGGTATGAAGAGCACAGTAGCAAGTTTCCCTCAGAAATAAATCAAGGTTGAATCGAATAGTAGGAGAAAGAAGCAACTTCCGAAGGTTGATGCAGCTGAGATGGCAGGGCGCACTACCGGTTCAGCAACAATGAGGAACCTACACAACACAATCAATTCACTTTGCCCTAACGAAGCAGTGAGGTTGTCAATCTCACCAGTTTTGCTGAACACAGAGAGGTTAAACGTATGGTGCGGAAAATAGTATGAGAACAGTATGAAAACAACAGTAGCAGTGTGTGTATTATCAGTATGAGAAAATGGACCGGGGTCCACAGTTCACTAGAGGTGTCTCTCCATAAAAGATAGCTAACAAGTGTGGTGAACAAATTACAGCTGGACAATTAATGGATAATGAAACATGCCTGACATATAGATTACTATGAGATTCATGCGGGCATTACAACAAGATACATAGATCGTCATCCAACTACATCTATGACTAATAATCCACCCTCTGAATATCATCCGAACAAACGTTGGGTATCAAGTTGCAAGCAACATATTATCGTAGTAAGCAAAGTGTGAATGTAAACAATGTAAACATCGTTATTTTTTGCCCTAATGGGAACAACCCATCTTTAATCCGCCATGTTTCTGTCACTCGAGCACAGATGCAAAGGAGGCATGAACCCACTATCGAGCATAAATACTCCCTCTTGGAGTCACTAGCATCTACTAACAACGGAGAGGATGCAAGACCATAAATAACATACACATGAAGACAACATGATAGATTGATAATCAAAAGACATAACATTCAATAAACATCGGATCCCAGCAAACACAACATGTAGCATTACAATAAGATGATCTCGATCATGTGAGGAAGCTCACGAGATCCAAACATGAGCCATAAAGAGGAGAGGACAACCATCTAGTTACTGCTATGTACCCGTAGTCCAAGGATGAACTACTCACGCATCACTCCGGAGACGGTCATGGTGGCGTAGACCCCTCCGGTGATGACTTTCCCTCCCGGCAGGGTGCCGGAGAGAACTCCAGAACCCTCACAGTCTCGGGTTGACGATGACGGTGGCCTCGGGTGTTTTTCGTGGAAAAGTGGTATCTTTTTAGAGTTCACGCATCAGGGGGATTATATAGGCGAAAGGGTGATGGCGGTGGGCGCCCAAGGGGCCTACACCACCCCAGGCGCGGCTGGGGGGCACGCCGCCCTATGGTGTGGCCCTCCGGGCCTTCGGGACTCCGTGGAACCTTCGGAAGTTCTAAGACTTCCGGGCTTTGAATTTTCCAATTCCGAGAATATTTCCAGAACAGTTTTTCTGAAACTAAAAACAACAGAAAACAGGAACTGGTTCTGTGGCATCTTGTCAATAGGTTAGTCCCGGGAAATCGATAAAAATGACATAAAGTGTAAGGAAAACATGTAGCATATGGCATGAAAACAACATGGAACATAAGAAATTAAGGATACGTTTATGACATATCACCTATGTGGACGAGTACGACCCCAGGAGGAAGCCTATGTCGCTGGGGTCGCGACGAGTTCCGTCGATCCAGCGATGGGCCCTGCCCCAGCGGCGCCTGCACCTCCACCGTCCGCACCTGCACCTGCACCGTCGCCTCCAGCGCATGCCGATGGCGGTGCGTCGCTGTGCACTCGTTTTTGGACGACTTCCTTTGGAACAACAGCGACGAGGACAATTTCAGCTATGTGGAGGACGATGCTGGCCCAGAGAAGGCCGCTATACAGGCGGCCCACGTCTACCTGAACGCCCAGAGGGCGGCGTGATTCATGGATCTTCGGGGGAGGAGGCCACCCGCGCAATAGAGATTCAGAAGCGCGCTCTACCACACAAGCGCATGCGTGACGCCAACGATGCCCGTCCGAGCGGCGGAAACTAAGGTGTCGTAGCTCCGCCGGCGGCGCTGCCCATAGGCGGCCAATTTTCCTAATATACCGGCGTAGGCTACGTGTTTTGTAACAACTAATGGGCCAACGAGATGGAAAGACCAAGTCCTTCTTTGACCCCGGCCATGTCGATAGAAGAGCCGGTAAGTCCGCTGAGGAACTGACATGGGACTTCAAGTTCCTCCAGGTCGCAGGCCCTCCATTTTCTCAAGGCCGGAGCACCTCCAACCACCTCGCTAGTAGCAATAGGATTTAAATTATACTATGTAAATTAGTTTCGATTTCGAATGTAAAATCGTGAAGTGCATGGAAAAATGTTTCAAAAATTGAAACATGGAGAACGGCCGAACCAAATACGTCGGCACATTGGGATCAGTGCCAAAAAATGGCCGGACAGTGCTGGATGGCTGTCCGTTTAGCGACCCAAACGGATGAAAACGGTCCGCACGTGGACACCAAATGTGTCGGCGGGTTGAAGTTGCTCTTATAGCTTTAAAATTTTCTTAGTGGGACCGTGACCGGGGAAGGACGCGCCCAATACGTGCCATCTCGTCCGATGGCGCCAATGGCACCAGCTGGCGCCGTACTCCTACATCGCATATTCTAGAGAAAAAAATGCAGCTCTTTTATCGATCGAAAATGCAACCGAAACAGATATATCGACGCGGCGCTTGCAGAAATGGCAAATGGCGAGGTGTGGTAAAGCGCTAATAGCAACCACCACTATTGCATGCGTCTTGTGCATTGTTCCTGACACTGACTGGACGGGACAAAATTAGGGATCCAGTCAAAATCACTGTAATTGCGGGTCCCGTGGCAGCACGATCCTATTTAGCTGAACTTTGTATTGCTTGGATTTATAAATAAAATATTTATAGCTCTTTCTTTTAAGAAACATGTGTGTATAATCGTAGCTTGTGAGTTAAGTACTACTCCCTCCGTTCCGAAATACATCTCTTATAATTTTCTCTACGCATCTGCCTGGCCGCCATTGTTGCAAGGCACTGACCTGATCTTCTCCGGCAATGTGGCCTGAAAGCTCATTTCCGACATTGTCCACGTCACCGCCCGGCCACCACGGCACGCGATTCTGCTGTCAACGCTAGAAAATAATTTAAAAGGTCAGCCCTGGCCTTGTCCCGCTGCAGGCTAAGTTATGATGGCGCAGTGTAAATAGTGCTGTAGGGCAAGCTGCGACGTGAAATGTTGGCTTTGAAACATCTAATCCTAGGCCCTACTAATCACTTTCAGGCCATGATGTGATGTCACGATCGAGCCATTTCCCAAGTAGATAGCATCCGCGATGCTTATTGCATGCTGTCGCATGTTTATGAGTAAAAATATAAAAAGATGGCATGTTAGTCTTATGCTGCAATAATAACGGTCGATGATGCTAATCTGAAATCAGTTCTAAACATAACTTCGATTCTGAGAAATCTTCATCCGATATTCCACGTTAACGTTAATACTCCCGCTCTTCAATTTTTTATAAGACATTTCAATTTACCGCTTCAACATAGCGGAGCCCACCCGTTTTATTACTTCTCGCAGCACATCTTGAACATATCACCGCCTCGCCAAAGTGTTCTTTCCACTTTTAGTTTCTACAAATCAGACCATTCATCGACTAGATTACAAATATGATATACAATATCACAGGGATCATTATGCATGATATGATTAAAGCAAGCTCTATTTCTTGTCTTCTAAAGAACCAAAAAAATTGCAACTAACAACACTTTAACCGCCACTTTTTTGAATCCAAAGAAGTTTTGAATCCAATCAAACCCGGCTCATCCATAGAATGTGGCTGTGCTGGTGAATTAGACGCACACTGAAAAATCCCCCACACAACATACAATGATCTATACTCTCATCAGAGGCACAGAACATACAATGTGTTTCGCCTTTCCAACCCCTCCTTTTCAGGTTACCTTAGTTAAGGTTCTTTTCCACATCACTAGCCACAGGAAATTTTTAATTTTAATTAGAACTTTCATTTTTCATAAATGTCTGAAATTAGAAACCGGTGTCCTAGCCTGTAGGCCACTATACAAGGATTTCATAGTAAATCCTTTTTGCCCCAATTTTCAAAACACCTTATCATTATTGTCATTTAGGATAGTCCCATGGATTACTTCCGGCAATTGCTGTGTATAAGGGCATGTACAATGGCTGATAAAACGTCTTATCTTAAATATTTAGATAAGACTAAAAAACATGATGTACAATGAATTATCTTTTAGCTTTTTCTCTAATAAAAAGATTTGCTAAAAAAATATGGTGAGACAATTGTGCTAAGAGATCATCTCTTCGTTAAGAAAAGACAAACTTCTTTTTTTTCGTTTCACTCTCCTGCAACTTAGCAATCATTCTAAGTGGCATCGCTAAGATAGAACCATTGTATGTGTCGCCCGTAATGGGCGACAAATGCAGGAACCAGAACTTTGTCAGTGCCAAAGACTTGTCGGCGACAATGCCATGCCCCCACTTGCCAGTCTTTTTTATTATTGTGAAAATCGAAACCCAATGGACATTAATGAAAGAAATACAAACGGATATGAATGCATAGCCATGGTCGAACCAACGATTGAGAAAAACTTTCTTTCACAAGAAAAAAATCAATGAGAAAACGGGTGTTCCTTGTTGCGAAAAAAGAAAGAAGAAAACTTCACCGGACCCGACAAGCGAATCAATAGGCGGTCAGAGCTAACCCAACCGTGCATAGCAGTTGGCAAAAGACATCTTCTGAGCTCTGTGACTCTCGCTCTTCTCTCCGGCACTTGCAAACTCTGCGAGTCTCGTCTCCCCCACCGTTGCGGCCGGCGGCGACCATTCTATCAGGCATTCATCACACGGACCACAAAACCCCATGCTCACAGGCACGGCGGCGTTGCACCAGTTCCAACGAAAGCTAGGTCTGTCCAGATGCGAGCGAAGCCAAGCAGGGCAGGAACGGCACACGGCGTAAAGCGACTTGGCGATCGGCAAACTGGAACCCAAAGGTAGGCGAAGGGCAAGGGCGCGCCGTTTTGTCCCTATCAGGCGCGCCTTTCCGGGCCCGATACGTCCCGATCACGGCGACCCCTGGCGGGGCGGGGGCCGCCGCCGCGCGGGCGACGGATTCTTCCTACTGACCTCGGCTGGCTCGCTCGTGCGTACTACTCCCTCCGTTCATAAATAGATGACTTTCATTTGTCCAAAAGTGGATGTATCTAGACACTAAAACATGTCTACATACATCCACTTTGGGACAAATGGAAGTCATCTATTTATGAACGGAGGGAGTACGTAGCCGCGCCAGCTTTCTTTCTCCTCTGCGTGCTCGCCTGCATGTGTCGTCCGTGTTGGCTAATCGAGCCCCGGCTTTTGCACGGCCCGGTGGGGGTGCACGGTCCGCCTTTCCCCGTCCCTCCGACTACCACCACGACGAGCCTATGGGAACGGCCATCATGACTCGCCGCGACCCGCGACCGCCCGGGGAGGAAAAGAAGAGATTCCGTGCGTGCCGGCCTGCCGACAAATCTCGCCGACGACACAGGATTCCGGTCAATCCATCGACCAGGACAGTCAAACGCTCGCAGCTAGCATTGTGTGTGTGGTCGACGATTGATCGCCCGGTCGAGTGAGTGAGTAGCTGGGTGGGTGCATGCATGTGCGCGATCGAGTGCGCGGCGTACGTACTACCACGGATGATCGACATTGATGGCCTGCATGCCCACGTTCCTGCTGCAGCCGGGCGGGTTGCTTCGACAGTGCTATATGTTTACGTGCGTCGTCGTCGATCCTGCATGTGTAGTGCCCATCATAGACCTGCAAATATGTTCTCCACTGAACCATAGGTACACATGCGTATATGTATGTAAGTACACTATCACTCTTTCAGAGTCGTCAGGCTAGCAGGAGGCATGCATGATCGATCGATCGTGCATGCGCGCGCGCGCCATCTTTCGACCGTGTCGTTAAAGCTGCTGCCTTACTCGTCGCCAAAAATTCCGGAACGCTTCTGACAAAGCAAAGCAAAGAAAAGAGAACTTCAGAACCAGCCCGGAGAAGGAGATGGACGCTGATGCACGCGGCGACGCATGAGACATGGATGACAGGACGATCGAGTCTACCCGTGTCTTTATACACGCATGCATGTCTCCCGACTTTCTTCCCGCGCTCGCTCGACCGCTTATCCAGGCTGAGCTACATGCGCTCGAGGCATCAATCTGTGCAGCATGCGAGATCTGCAGGCAGAATAGAAGGCGCTCATTATTCAAGTCCGTGGATGCACGCACCATATTGCCATGTCCGTATCCTTGTCGCCTCTCAGCTTTTTCACCTCCGTCGGCACACAAAAAAGGAGAGCGGTGACTACTCGCACTGAAGATTTTAAAAAAAAAATGCTGATGCCGAAGGCCTCTACGACTAGAACATAGTCCTCCCCATGGGCCATTAGGGACTACGAATTTGTCTATGGATCGCGCGTACGTTAGGACGCAAGACATAATAGGCCAAACATGGCCCAAAATTGCATATTTAGTCGGCCGATACACCAAAAATAGCTGGCAACGGTAAGTGATTCAGCCCAACGAGAGAAGCCTTCGCTTTGACGGTTCTCATGCCACTCTAACTGCAATGCGTTTCTACATGTCTCTTATGCTCTGATACCATGTGGAAAATATTGTAGAACCCTAATAATTGTTGTGTATTGCTTGGCCCTCGTATGGGGTATATAAGGAGAGGTACATGGGGAGGTACTTGGAGTACAAGGCAAGTATGACTAGGTTTAAACATATCCTATCTCTAGACATGTACGTATCCTAACATCCCCCTTAGTCGTAACGGGAGTGAAGCGGACGCTTGCGACTGGATTTGAAGTTTTGCGCTTTCGTCTCTTCCTCCTTTCCGTCATCATCATCTCTCCTCTCTTCCCTCCCGCAGTCACAGCGGGAGTGGCGTGGACGCAAGTGACGACGCGGACGCTGTTGACTGGAGTTGTTGCCGATGTGTTGATGTAGACATATAACCTGTGATGTCGATGTCGAGGTAGCTGGTGGTGATGTAGCCGTAGTCGAGGTAGTAGTGGTCGATGTAGTACTCGCCGTAGTCGTTACAGCCGCAATGCCGAAGGCGCAAAAATTGCGCGATGTGTATGATGGTGCTGCAATTGTGTTTTTTTACGACGTTTCGCACCTTTAGAGGTACTGTCGCGAGCGTCAAAGGACGCGGTCGTAGGTCATAAGTGAGTCCACCATTTTTGCCAGGACTGGGAGAAGCTCACCAAGCACACATGGTTTTGCCAGAACCGTGTGTGCGGTTGTAGGGGATTTCACCGTAGTGATGCCGGGTTGTCGATGCAGTCTTAACCGTCGGACGCGGTCGGTGCCGTCGTCGGTGTCATGGCGTCTTGCAGTTTTACTGTCAGAGGACGCGTGTCCAGCCTTGTGGGCGTTGTAGCGGCGGCGGCGGTGTGTTGACGAGGTTGTCGATGAAGACCACGTTGACGTAGACCTTGGCAATGATGTGTCGGCGAGGTGGTAGTAGCCGTGATGAAGTCGGTCGCTTAGAGGCGTCCCTCGCGGCGACGATGATGTAGATGTGTTGTTGTCGGAGAAGGCGGCGAAATTCCACACCGGCCTGCGTGTGGTGTCGCTTCTCGCGGGTGTGGTCGACGGTGATCTTGGCTATCTCATAGTTCGGCTCGATGTAGTATTCGGCTTGACGAAGTGTAGATTGGTGCGGTCGTTGCGCATGCTGGCAGGCTGCTCGGTGTAGACGCAGATGTCTGGCGGCGTGTCGCGTACTTGCTTGGAGACTGTCCGTGGCATGCACATCATGAAGATATATAGAAATCGGTGCATGTACCTGGTCTCGCATTAATACAAGGGAATCATCAATGGGGCCTTCCCCGCGTGCGTGGAGTGACTCTGAATGCCAGAGTTCATGCATGGCTGCATAGCGCGGGCCAGACGCGCGCTCGTGGCCGCATCTGCGCCGGCACAGCCGTCGTGTCGCGTAGTCGATCGTTCTCCGGTCTTGTGCGGCTGCGTCCGTACGTGGCACGGGCCTGCTCGGACGCGATCGATCTGGACGCCGCTTGAACCAATCTTGTACTGATTTCTCGTCGGAAGAGGATCGTGAGATCAGGGATTTATTTGGCTGGCTAATTTTAGCTAATCTACAAACTGAAATGGAATCTAAGAACGGATCCAATCTTCGATCGGACCTGGATGCCGCGCCCCCAAGCAGAGATCTCCTCGGGGGCGACGCGTTGCGGAAGTGTTTAGAACCCTAAGATCGGCGCCGTGAGGCTAACCGCTCTGATACCATGTGGAAATTATAGAATCCCTAATTTTGTTGTTTGAGTTGGCCCTCATATGGGGGTATATAAAGGAGGTACAAGGGGGAGAGAGACTTGGACTACAAGTTAATGTAGGAATCCTAATCTATCCCTACACGTATACTTTCCGTATTCTAACATCCCCCTCAGTCGTAGCGGGAGTGAAGCGAACGCTTGCGACTGGATTTAAAGTCTTGCGCGTTCGTCGTCTTCTCCCCTCCACATCATCGACTGCGTCTCTTATGCTATCCCCTCAAAAAAAAAACTGCAATGCGTTTCTTACTTCAGAAATACTCCACTGGCACCCATGTATTTTTTTTTTTGAGAAAGGCACCCATGTAATTGGTACTGATAATTTCTGCCTAAAATCCGTATCCATTTCGTATGATATCATACGCAGTTTTTGGCATCAACTGTACATGAACGCGGATGGAGATATTGGTTTACCAGATACTGTAATTGGCCAATACATTAGCAAATATGGTCTTGTTAATATCCGATAGTATATCCGATAATTTTTGTAATTATCCGAGGTACTTCAGTTCTACTCCCTCCGTTTCTTATTATAAGGTGTATACTTTTTATTTAGAAATTTCAGATGAGACGGTCTTTGAGGAAGTTTTTAGAATATGTTAATAACATTTACAATATCAAACCAGAATCATTCGATTCCTCATCAAATATATTTTCATATTTTATCTTCTTAGTTAAAGGTATACGAATGTGGCCTAGACAGTATAAATAATTACGGTTAAGGATTAAATAAATGTGAAACAAAACTAGCGCTTAATTTATCAAGCCAATGCCTAAACAAACTAGGTTCGCATATGTGCACCAACAATTTATGCTAAACAAGTTAAACAACTGTGTGCTAGCAAGATATATAATTTCAAGCAAAAAAACTATCACAAAGTTAATCGCATATGGAATTCGAGTATATAAATAACCGAGTAACATTGAGACGATAATTTATCCTGAAGTGCACATCCCAATGGTAGCTGACCTCCATTAGAGAGGTGTGGGGTCACTATGCTCCCCAAGTGCCTCAATGGCTCGCCTTATTCTTCTCGTGACTCAACTAATACGGAGTGTCACGATCCACTATGGGTACCCTTATAATGTCCACGAACCCATCTAAGGGTGGGGAAATCTCCACAACTTAATAGAGGCTCCAAAAATATCTTGAGGTTCCCAAAGCTCTAAAGATGAATAATGTTAAGACATATTCTACAACTTAATTGGAGACTCTCAACAATATCCTACAAGCTCCTAAAGCTCCAAAACAACAACGACCGTCTTTGAAACTCTAAGTATAAAGAGGAACAAGCCCTAGGTACTCCAAGTTCTCCTAGAGTTAGAGAACAACAAGCTTGTCAATTTCAATTCCACGTATCATAGTGGAGAACTCAAACCGATGCAACCAATGCAATGATAAGAACATAAGAAGTGCTCAGGAACTTCACTCTCAAATCACATCAAAGCAACTAATGCTATGGAGAAACAAGAGAAGAAAAACAATGAAAAACTCAACAAACGAATCCACAAGATTTAGAACCAATAGCTTTCCCTCATAAAGAGGGGAGATTATTTGGTGGAATTGTGGATCTTGGTCTCCTTTTTTCAAATGGAGGAAATAATATGGAGGAATAGAAAGAAAATTAATATTCTAAAGGTCAACAATAGAATCAAAACCATGGACAAGAGTTAGAGAACTATGGGGAAGAGGACCCCCTTATATAGGTTCCCAAAATCCAACCCTTATGAAAGTTTTTTTTGCCGTTCGGAATTGTTTAGAATATTCAAGATGAAATCCGAAAGGGTACCAGAAGATTCCAATGCCAATCTAGAATTGGTTCGGAATCAACCCTAAAAAATTCAGCTTGTCTAGAATGAATTCGAATATTTTTGACTCGCCCGAAATTCCTGAAACACACACACGAGAGAATCACGATATGTTTTCCATACGTACTCCTTTTCGATGATTGTGCTGGTTGGAATCACTACAAAGAGATCTAAAAGATTATGCAAAGAAAATAATAGTTCAACATGGGAGGATAAAACCAAATAGAGAAAAGTTAGACCTCTCTTTAAAATAATATCCGGAAACCTCCAATATAAAAACACAATATGTTTTTCATACCAAAATTGTTCTTTATTAACTTGAACTTGTCTTGAAGATCATGGCAAAATTCAAAACCCCACATAAGGAAAATACAAATAAAAAAAGATGATGTGAAGGATGCAAAGTATTGATCTCTGTACGAATGATACGACCAAGCTACTCAATTTGGAGGACCCTCTTAATAGTATGGTTGTGTATCCTATAATCACGTCTCCCAATTACATCACGAGAACGAAAAAAATATAAACTATATCAAGTTCATGTATATTCCTTGCGCAATGTAGTTGAGCTAGATGATGACAATTTTAATCATCTCAGATTGTATCATCTTTCTTGATTGCGCTCCGCTCGACGGTGACTTGTGATATGCTCAAAGAGCATGATTACCCATGTGTGGTTTTTGTAATTAGTGTCAATCTGTATGGACTAATGTTTGCATTGAGATATTCTTATAGGACTTCTTCGTATGCAAATCTTGGAGTCCTTGTGTTGGAACCATGAATATTATATGATGTCCAAGGTGGTACTCAAGAGATTATCCAAAGACATGGCCTAAAATCTTTCTCTTTGTCGAGCGGAAGTACCAGGCTGTGCAACGGTAGTACCGTTCCCATCGGAGTTGTGCTGCTTTAACACTCGTGGTACATTCCAGACATCGGTAGTGCCACGATTTGTGTCGACTCCTTCTAGGAGCGGTACTACCGCTGGAGGTACCGTTGGTGAATAAAAGACCTCTTATGTCCCACTGGTACCTAGGAGGTACCGATATAGTACAACCTCCAGTTTTTCTTGAATTAGTTTGAGCTCAGGTTCAGCGGTAGTAATGCTGCCGGTTACGGTAGTACCGCTACTCGAGATTCACTGTCGAGTATTCATAGTAGGATTCATGGCAGGGGATGCCATATCCCAGATGTAGAACGTAGGTGTTGAGCGTAGGGAAGTTGCTGGTTGCGGGTACTCGAATTTACCAAGGTTCGGTACATCGCGGAAAAAGCGGCGCTCTACTCCTGCAATCTCACTATATCATGTCTAAAGACTCGAGTACAAAGTACAATGTGTGAGTATCAGAGTACGGATTGTGTTTCCTCTAGGGATGCTCCCGTCCGGCATTATATTGCTGGATATGTTGCATAATTTAAAAAATTACCCTACGTAGACCGCCAAGATCACTAGGCAGATAACGAGGCATGCCCATATATGCGAGGATCAGAAAACGACCCACCAGGCAGCAGAATCGATGTAATCGTAGAAGAGTTCTGAACAATCGTAGATCCTCACAACTAGGCCTAGTTGCAAGGATGTCTCTAAGTCTTCCCTCTTTAGGATCACACGTGTAATTCCTCTTATGGTATGCACACGTACGCTCGTGTCAACCCGTCAGCGCTTCGTCTTCCAGGACTCGGCGCCGACAAAGAGATACAGTCTTCCGGCATTGCTAGTTGGTAGCACTAATCAACTCTGATTAGAGCTATTATGAAACTGAGAACAATTAGAGCTAGGTCTAATCGGGAGAGTATAACTCAAAACTCTATTAGAAGAACCTCTAATCCAATTAGAGATGTTTCTAATTATAGCTTCTCTATATAGATATCTAATTAACGGCTCTAATTCTAGATTCCCTCTAATTAGATCTCTAATTCTATGAGAGAGAGAGAGAGAAGGCCAAAAGGCTCAATTGTTTGTGTCTCCAGAGAGGAGGATGGATGGGATTATATAGTGGGATCAAGGGGGCACCTGCAAAAAGGAGGTGGTCGGTTTCCCTATCCTCCTCCTTGGCCGCACCATCCTCCTAGGAGGAATCGGATTGGACTCCCTTATGGAGTCCAATCCCACCTCCTTTTTTTTTCTTTTTTCTTTTTCCTTCTTATTTATTTGTCCAATAAATTCTGGAAAAATACTTATGGTCTCTCCCACAAACTATTGTGTTACGTGTTGTGGCTGGCCCTGCAGCGGTTGGGCCCATGTTTCTTTGCATCTCCGGATGCATGCACATCGCGGGCCCGGGGGCTATTGTCGGACCCGTGGATACCAGGGTACCACGGCTCGTCTCCTGCGGCCCAGCCCAATTGGTGCAACGGAAGAATCTCTCAAGTTTTCTTGCTAGGAAACTGCCCTCGCGAGGGTTTTCGCCTCCCAAAGAGGCGCTCTGACAAGGGACTTGCTCCACCAGAAGCCCCTGGCATATTCTCTCTGGAGAGGAGCTCTACATCGAGCCCTCCGCTCCTCTCTAGAGGAGATTTCCCCCACGAGGGAATAGCCCATGTGAGGGTGACACCCACATCTCTGCGTAGTGACGATAGCGCCGCAGGACGACAAGGCTGCTTTGGTCACTGTTGTCCTTCTCTTGTATAAAGTGCGAGCCACAGCTATGCGTGCCAAATCCCATTTCGATACTTTGCTCTTTGGTGCAAGGAGACCAGTCATGCGCTACAAGAAGGAGGGAACGTCATCTCGAGTCCCCACGACTCTGCCATGGATGGTGGTGCCGTCCCCGACGACCAGGGCCGGAGAGGCGGGAGAGTACTATATGTCTGCACCTTGGCACCTTGTGGTGACCCTTTCCCGCCAAATGAGCAGTAAGGAGGCCCAAACGCCGGTACATAAGGATCCCCCTGGACTCCATAGAAGAGGAGGAAAAATACTCACCTTGCAACCCCTCTAGTCTGAACAGAGCACAAGCTCGCCTCTTGTACTGTAACAATCGCAGTACAATCCACAGAATAGCAAGAGCATGTTTTACACCACAAGGTGGCCTGAACCTGGGTAAACTCCCTGTGTCAATATTGGCTTCCATCCGGAGCTTTCCTCTTTCGGCTTCATGAGGTGTGTTGCGAGCGTGGTTATCCCCCGGTGTTCGAACCTCTCGAGAGTTCATGTCTTCGACAGATCCCATCTCCGACATATGTGTCCATATCACTAGCTATATGGTTGTTCTCTCCCTTATGACTCCATGTTTAGAGTCTCGTGAGTTGCCTCACATGATCGAGACCACCGTTATGTAATTGTGCATGTTGTGTTTGCTGGGATCCGATGAACAATGAGATTATGATTATTTTGTTCATGTCAATATGAGATGCTTCACTTATATTTATAGAGTTTTAATGTTGTCTTGCAATGCTCTCTGGTGTTTATGATTACCTTGGCCACATAGTTATTTTCAGCTCCAAGAGAGGGTTTATATGCTAGATAATGAGTTCATGTCTCCCTTACATTTGTGCTCGAGTGACAAAAACGTGACGGATGGGGATGTGATGTTGCTACTAGGGAGAAAACAACAGTGCTCTTGTCTACATATGAGAAACACTGCTTACATTACATATTGTTCTTAATGTATTTTGTCTGTTGCACACAAAGCAATCACTTTGTTGCTGCAACTTAATACCAGAGAGAATTGTTGGATAGCTTTTTTGAGGTGGAATTTGAGATATGGATGCATGCTAGATAGCGGTCCATATGCCTTGATGTAATACCTACAATGTCAGAACCCGTGAATTATATCTCGTCATAATAGTATTATTATATGTTCATGATTTGTGAATTGTCCAGTTGTAATTTGTTCACCCAACATGTTTATTTTCTTTGGAGAGACACCACTAGTGAAACTATGGCCCCTGGTCCTATTTTCCCCATAATTGCAACCTTCTTTACAACACTCTCACCATGTTTTCCCTGTTGTTCCCTTTTTACTTCTATTACTTTTTAATACTCTATTCGTTCAATTCTCTAGTTTTCAGCAAGATGGGAAGACTAACAACCTTCTCGAAAGTTCGGGACAAAAGAGAGTTTGTGTGTTGTGTGCAGGTTCCACATTTGTTGATCCCGAGTGCAACAAGCAACCTTCTCCAAGACTATGAAGTCCTACTGGATTGATAACCCAGATTCCTTAATCGGGGAAAAAATTCCACCAGACTACATCATACCTTCCACTTGGGGTTACTCAACAACGGGACCGTGGACGTCCATGATGACTCCTGTGTGTTACTGATGTATGAGGGAACTTCATAAGTTACTCATTGCACTTATTCTCTTAACTTCATGATACCAACAATATCACGAGATGAGACTATGTGATCTAGTCTGATCAAAATCTTTGATCATAACACATATAATTTGTTTTCCGATATAGTTCTCTTTTCTCATCCAAATACCCGATGACCCTGTGATTAGATCACATTGTGTCTGGCTAGATGATATGTCATCGGTGATACTGAGAGGACCCAGAGAATGTATTTCTATATCATCTAGAGAAGTTAAGTACTAGTCTTGAACGATCTAAATTTCATTACACTTTCTAGGTCACATCCACACATCACCGTTATAGTCCCCAGGTACGGCAAGACGGTTGATGATATCCAAAGTATAACTTTTTATCATGCGGTCACTAGATATTCTTATAGTATAGGAATTATAGTCAATGTTAACTTCATATGTATTTGCTAAAACATATGTTGATTGTTTTGTCTCTTTTAGTAACAATATACACATGGATCGGTTCAATACTATTGTTGCCCTAACAATAAACTCCCACTTTTTGCTAGATTTTCTTCTAAGTTCACGATCAGAAAAATATTATCATCTCACAAAACACAAGCTAATCTTAGAGACGAGATTAGGAACTCTTGTTTGTTTACGTCTTCACACCCACACAAAGATTTTTCTTTGAAAACTCAATTTTCAAGTGATATAGCGGTTGTAGCATGATAATATAAACTTAATTCTGGATTCGAGATAGAATAATAACCGACTATTATTGTCTTTAGGGCATACCTCCAACATATATAGGGAGCCGGACTAGTGCTTACAGCAAGGAATCTATTACTTAGGAAAGCATATCTCTAACTAGAACGACAAGGCGTCTGGCTTCTTCTCTAATTCGGATAGCGGATTGGGCGGTTGTCCAGGTCTTCTAGATTCCGGCATCGTGTGCGTCGGCCTGCTGGGCCACCCGATGAAGCCTTTTGCTTTACCACCCTTGGGCCACACTCGCGGGCCAGCTAATGGCCAATGCCGGATGACACCCCTATTCGGCACATTTTCGACAGTAGCCCCTGGGAAGGTTTGAGATTTCTAGTTTCCTTCCTACTACAATACGACAAAATGGCAAAGATGGCTGTATGTATTCAAGCTTCCCTTAGAACCGATTTTCTTCCAAATCTGACTTAATAAGGCTAGACCCAACTTTTTCAATCTTCTCATAGAAGGAATCGTGTTGACCTTGGTCAAAGTGACGTAATCAAAATCTGTTGTGCTTCAGTCATCCTAGGGTCCAGGACAGTTTGAACGCATACAGGAATAAAAAAAAGATCATCATATGAAGTTGTGACGGCTCGTCGCGTGTCTAGGGGCTTGGCTGGAGTGATGGCCCGATGCTGGTGGCCTCCACGTGGTGCAGAGGGTTTCGGTTGCTCTGTAGTGATTCTTGTTCATCGAGTTGATTCATGGGAGGCGGCTATTGGTGGTCCTACAGGGGCCGTGATCATTGTTGCGCTTGGGAGCTCAGTGGTATGGCCGGTCTCGCGATGCGGGCAGGTAGATGGCTTGAAAACACGGGAGAAAGCTTTGATGGGCGCTACATTCTTCTTGAAGACGTCCTCGAGGTGCGGTGCTCGATTCCTACTCGGATCACTGCGGGGGAAACCCTAGATCTGCTCGAGATCGGATGATGGTGGTGTCCTGCGTCATTCTCCCCCTTGGAGGCGTCGTTCTTGGAGTGGCGATTGGCTGGAGGGACCTATGGTTGCGTGAGGTGGTGGGTTCATTGCGGCAGCGGGCAGTGGAAAGCGACGATGTTGGCATCAAGGTTCTAGTGGCAACGATGTTGGAGCGAGCGGAGTCGGAGGAGTGGCAATGGTTGCGACAGTCGGCTCTTCTCCGGTGTGTTTATGAGATTACCCCGGGTTGCTTTGTTGCGGTTAAGTCGTAGCCGTGACGGCAGTGCCACTGCGGCGACGATGATACGCAACAAGTGGTCTGTTCGCTGGTCTGGTGTGGCCCCAACCTCGCATAATTCTCCTCCGGACAGAGCTCTCTTTCAGAGTCGGAGCTGCCCTGCCTCCATTATTTACATAAGAGGCGCAGAAGTTCCTATTCATGTGGATTTTCAAGTGCTGTTCCCCAAATAATTTCTTTGGAGAGGACATTCCTTAGATACAACGAATTTCCATTTTTCCTTCGTATCAGTATTGTTCATCCTTATTGCAAAATAATTGCCTACACAAAGAAGAGATCTGACACTAAACGCCAGACACCAGTAACAGCATGCTGCAAAACCTCCGTTCCTCTGCATCACCAACATGAACAGTTGGACGCAGCAGAAACACTCCCACGGGCCACGTCGGATGATTTGTGAACGACCGCTGCCACGGACCACAGGTGTATGCGCGCTGCTGATGATGATGCCGTCAGGCTTGCAAATTGTGGAAGCCGCTGAGAGCTTCTTGCAAGTGCATGACGGCGCTGTTGTAGTTGACGAAGCCCATGAGCCAGAACTCGTGGTTCTCCACCGACACGAGCTGGATGAACTTCTCCGCGGGCTTCAGGTTGCTCGCCGACGGGCTCGCCGCCCTCAGACGATGCAGAGGAATCGCCACCTGCGTCTTTGTCGTCGGTAATCCATCGCTCCAGAAAACAAAACCCTGACACTAACGCAGGAACGGACATACCTTGTAGTAGCTCCACTCGGTCCTGTCGCCGCCCGCGGCCTCGTAGGAGAGCGGGGTGTCGCTGCAGAAGGCGACCCTGGCGGTGGAGAGGTACATGACCCCCATCACCGGGCCGGCGGACGTGGAGAGGTAGCAGGCGTAGGACTTGCGGAGCTGCTCGTCCGGCGGGGCGCTGAAGGCCTGCCGGAAGATCTTGTCGTGGCCGCCCTCCGCCAGGACCTTGGTGCCCTGCGCGATCCTCCCCACAGCCGCCTCGGTGATGCTTGGCGCTGTCCGAACTGTACAGCAATCACAACGGAACTGAATTAATCGTCTAGATTATTAAACCAAAAACATGAAATTTTCACGCCGATGATTAGTGGCTTAGTGCTGACAGTCGGGCAAGAAGTGAAGAAGTACTCACGGTGCT
The DNA here is from genome assembly GCA_028641055.1 of Alopecurus myosuroides. Lineage (NCBI taxonomy): Eukaryota > Viridiplantae > Streptophyta > Magnoliopsida > Poales > Poaceae > Alopecurus > Alopecurus myosuroides. Next base: position 250,530,973 of record CM054063.1, on the reverse strand, counting down.
GCCATGTGTTGCGTGACAAGTCCTCGGCCTTCCTGGTCGCCTCGCCGACCTTGCGCCCCCACAGCGACAGCGCGTTCTTCACCGTCTCCTTGGTGCCTGCGTAACAACAGACAGAGTCGTGCCGATCAGCGGCGGAGAGATCAACATTTCAGTAGGTGAACAACTGTGCCACGCGGCCGGGCGCACGCACTCTTCTGCGCCGGCGGCGGCATCGCGTAGGGATTGGCCTCCGTCGCCATAGGCGACCACGTTCTCCCCGCCGCCTGTTGCATAGGTGAATTGCAACACGTACGCGCGCGCTTCTTCCTGGGACCTAGAGTGTTGTCTTCGTGACTGCCGCTGCCCTCGCGAGTGTCGAAATGGGTTGGTTGCTTCTGCTCGACGGCTAGCAGCAGCTCCACTTGGCTCGCATTTGCCAATTGCCCGCCATGATATAATCTACGGATCGGGATGATGGCTGACTGGGTCACCTACCTGCCGTCTTCGTGACGTTTCGGTTGCACCGACTCCTGCAGTATTTGATTATTACGCGTAGGGTGCGGCGGTGGGAGTAGCAGATACTGGAGTTGTTTGTCGGGAGGAAAGTCCGGGGAGCCTGCCGTGGCGGGCGGAGCGGGGCTTGCGGGTGGACGGAGACTTCGGAGTCGAAGGCGGGCGAAGTTCTGGGCCGAGCGTACGTTTCCACGTGACGGATACAGCTGCACCGGACCGGGCCGGACCGCCAGGAGCTCCTGCTTTTTATAAGGATCGACGCCGGCTAGGTGATTCTTTTTTTATAAGGAGTAATTGAGTAGCTCAGGCTCGCGATTTGTTTGAAAAGGAAACTCAGCAATAAACACAACGACATCTAGTTTCTCCTGCAAGTAAACATGCAACAACCAGCCTTACAAAACTTCACGACAGATATCAGACTAAGGGCATCTCCAGTCGTTGCGCCCCCAGGACGCAAAAACCCTTGTTTTTTTTGCGCCGCGGCGCGAAACGGCGCTATTCTCGGAACTGGGGGGGCGCGTTTCCCAGCCGTGAACCCAGGCCCCCCCCCCCCCCCCCCCGCGGCGACTCGGCCAAATTTGGGCAATCAAAAAAAAATTCCCACCAAATAAATAGAGTTTTGCCACACAAATAAATAGAGTTTGGCCACACAAATAAATAGTTCAACAATTTAAAAAAAAAAGAACACTAGTCATCGTCCTCAACATTGCCATTCCCCTTTCGCGCCCACAAATGCTGCACCAGGTCCTCCTGCAGAGCATGATGTGTTGCAGCGTGTCGAATCTCCTGTCGCTTGGTGAGGAAGTCTGTCCATGATGCCGGCACCTGGTGATCAACATCTGCAAGAGGGCCCTGCCGGTAGTATGGTGTGCTTGCCTCACTGTCAGGCACCGGGTCATCCCGCTCACTCTCAATGATCATGTTGTGCAAGATCACACAACACTGCATCACCTCCCACATGTTGGACTTTGACCAAGTCATAGCTGGGTACCGGACAACAACGAATCGAGATTGCAGCGCACCAAATGCCCGCTCAACATCCTTCCTGTAAGCCTCCTGGCACTTGGTAAACCAAGCTTTTGCGCTTCCTGGGATAGGGTTGGAGATGCTCTTCACAAATGTTGCCCACTTCGGGTAGATGTCATCTGCAAGATAGTACCTCTTTGTATACTGGTGTCCATTGATCTCATAGTTCACAGGGGGGCATGGCCTTCGACAAGATCGGCAAAGACATTCGAGCACTGCAAGACATTGATGTCGTTGTGACTTCCAGGCATACCAAAGAATGAATGCCAAATCCATAGATCGTACGAAGCCACGGCCTCGAGAACCACCGAGCACTCTCCCTCCTTTCCCTTGTACATCCCCTGCCAGTCAAATGGGCAGTTCTTCCATGCCCAGTGCATGCAGTTGATACTGCCAAGCATCCCCGGAAACCCTCTTGCTTCATTCTCTGCGAGGAGACGAGCAGTGTCTTGCGCATTGGGTGATCGCAGGTATGTTGGGCCAAAAACTGCAACCACTGCCCGGCAGAACTTGTTCAAGCATTCGAGTGATGTGGACTCGCTCATGCGCAGGTAGTCATCTTGTGCATCTGCGGGAGCACCGTATGCAAGCAACCTCATGGCCATCGTGCACTTCTGGATAGAGGTAAACCCTACCGTGCCGGTGCAGTCCTTCTTCAACTTGAAGTAGGTGTCGAACTCCCGGATGGCATGCATGATGTTGAGGAAGAGCGTGCGTTTCATCCTAAAACGACGCCGGAACACCTTCTCGTCGTTGGTGGGATCCTCGGCGAAGTAGTCGGAGTAGAGGATGCAGTAGCCCTCGTACCGCTGTCTCGGCCTGCTCTTGCGACGACCGGGCTTCGATCCAGTGCAGCGCGGCGCGGCGTCCTGGGCCTGCAATCTGGCCAGGCAGCTCAGGACGAGCAGGTGCTCCTCGTCGTCGATGGCAGCCTGGTCTTCCTCGTCGAACAGCTCGGCGAGCATCTCCTCGGCGTCGGAGTCCATGGCTCGGATAGAGCGTCGAACACCTTGCGGGCGGGTGGACGCGGCTCACTGGGTACAACCTCCTCCGCGGCGGAAACGCGAGCGAACGGCGGCGACGATGTGGAGCGCGGCCGATGGTGGTTTGTCTCGTCGATCTTGTGCGATTGTGGCCGACAGCGGCGGCGTGGAGCGCGGTCGGCGGCGTGGCGACGGCGAGGCGGGCGAGCAGAAAAGACGAGTCGGGGGGTGGGAAAAGTGGGCAAATAGCGCTCCACTCGCCGACAGCGCTGGCCCACGCGCGCTTTTCCTTTCGCCGCCCCCCCCCCCAGGCCGAACCCAACGGGCTGGGTTCCGCCTGGGGGCAGCGGCGCTAATTTCCGCCGAAACGGCGCTTTTTCAGGTCCTGGGGGGCGACTGGTGAAAAAACGGCGGTATTCACGCCAAACGGCGCTATTTTGCGTCCTGGGGGGACTCTGGGGGGACGACTGGAGATGCCCTAACGCCGCAGAAAAAGATACCAAAACTTTACAGAGTTTCAGACTGAAGCTGTACAAAAACTTAAGGAAAACACTTATATTAGAGGACCTAACGCATCCTAGCGTAGTTCCCTTGCGCTCGCTCGCTCCTTTTCGTGCGTGAGAGCCTATTTGGGCCGGCCTGCCTGATTATTAGGCCCAATTAGCAGCAATTTGGCTGTTTAGCCTAATTTTCGTATCAAATTTTTTCCAACAGCCCACTACGTGCAAACATGTAAACGCTAAGTGTTTCCTTCATATGTTGCGTACGTCTTTAAAAATTGTAACAACTTCACACGTATTTTGTTGAGAAACCACAAGCGAGATGTTGCAATGTTTTTCTGAATGATTTTGTAGAAAATGCTTATATGTCTATTAGAATTTATTTGGAATGATATGTTTGTGCACTCATTCACATGTTGCAAACATATGATTTTATTATTGCTATCGATTTACATTTTTGTTGAAATATGGGATAATTTTTGTTGCAACTAGAACAATGACAAATTATTTTGTTGCCTACCAACTTTTTAATTGATGCAAATAATTTTATTTATTGCACTAGGTTGTGATTTTTGTTGAATTGCTTGAACTTTTTTGTTGCAACGCAATAAACACATTGTTTAACTATTCTTTATAACATTACTTATTTTTGGATTTGTTTTGGAAAAGTTTTTGCAATATTTTTTTTTTTACACGGGGTGATAATTTTTGTTGCGATATGAGTGAATTTGTTGCAATGGCAGTTTTGCTGTAATTATCGAGATGATCGGGGGCAACACAATATACCCTTTCGTTTTAAGTGGGGCTGTTGTGGGGTGCGGGTTCTATATCCGAAAAACAGGGGGGCTAAAATGTAAAACTGTGATTTGCTGATTCTAGCCATTGGATGAAGATCTAAGAGCTCACGAGGGGACCTAGGTTTAGCAATTTTAGGGGGACCTACGCCTAGCGCTGGCCAAAACTTAAGCCAGAAAGAACATTTCCATCACAGCGTCTCAGCTCCACTATTCAAAGCTTTCCTAGCCAATTCCAGTTCTTCTCCTTAACAATGCCCACTCTTGACGAACACTCAACGCTTCAAATGCCACTCAAGACAGCAGTTGCACTGCGGTGAATTGAAGTTGACATGTGTTTTCCCTTGACCAGTTAGATCGTCCAGTACGATATCTTATACACAATATTGCAAGGATAATTAGGAAATACATTTGAAAAGACAGTCGCGTTTTTGGTTATATAATGATGTCTAGATAGTCATGACCTACACCTACAACAACAGTCGCGTTTTTGTTTTTTTTCACTAGTTAATAACAAATTTAATATAGTTTTATCTATTTCCCTATATGATTTTGATGTAGTTATAATTTCCAAATAAATTGGAGTGGTCGTACCTCCGAATATCGGTATCGACCCGCGCGCATGAAATAACAACGTGAAATCTTCCGGACCCGACCCTACAACAAATAAATCTAAAATAAATAAATAACATACATATTATATTGTATACCTAAACATTAATATTAAATATATAGATGAATTTGTATGGATCCCGAGGCCCCGAAGCCCCTCTTTTGGGAAACCCTGGAACTTGCCACTTTGTCGTGTACCCCCATAGAGGGGCATCCAAGGACGGTAGAATAGTAGAACCACATTTTTTTATACATGGTTAGGTTAGAAACATGTCAAGACAAGTTTGGCCTCAGGATTCAATAAGATTCATTGGGGTACACCCGCAGCGGGAATTTCACGGTTTCCCTCACAACACTCCTAGAAATTCCCGGGAGGGAATCTTTCGAAGGGTTGGTTCATGCCACTGTTTTGTGTTCCTATGGCCTACCATAACACAGCCAAGCAATTAGTTCCACATTGATACCCCCTATCGACGTCGTAACCGCGTGTATTCGTATAAGTCCGGTACGGGGCAAATAGCCCCTATGCGACGTCGTTGAGGTGAATTGGATGGACAGCGACGTCTTTTGCTGGAATCGCTCTTCTGCGACCTTTTTTGGTACACAAATAACCCACGGGCGACATGGTCTCTAAACCCAACTGATCGTTGATGTTAGTATTATGTGAGCCGACAAAATGATAGACTCACCACTTATCCAGGTCAGCACGGGACATATCCAACTCACCGCACTGCTGGACCCACCTCAACGCAGCTTGACCCACCACTTATCCACATCAGCTGGGACCCACCCCACCACTTATCCAACTCATCCGCGGGACCCACCTCACCGCAGCTAGACCAGAGCCGCGCTCACGCCCGCTCGTGCCATTGCTTCCCCTTTCCACAATCTTCCTGTTCTCCGGCGACGAAGGGTGGGCGGCAACAAGAGATGTCTAGCTCTTCTTCCGCCTCGCAGTCAAGATGGTGACGGTATGGTGCAGTGCCCCTGACAAGGTGACCTGATTGCCCACGCACAGATCCTCTTAAGCGGTGGGTCACTAAAACTGATCTGAATGGCAATCTTGGGCGCGGGTTTGTGTGATGCACGAGCAAGACTATGGCAGGAAGAGATAGGAAGGTTAGATTTGGTACCTTTTGCTCTAATTTCTCCCCATTTCGTTTTTTCTCGTCGATTTTGGGATTTAGGGTTCATGTAGTTGTTTTCAGATCTTGCAGAGATGTGACCATTTCGAGTGGATGGATGCGTATATTGAGAGACTTAAATTCGAGGGCTACATTGATTCGAACGGGGCTGCAACTCGGGAGCTCAATTTGGGGTTGCCGCCGCTTGCCGGGAAGGAATTGGGGGACAGAGCCATGCCGACGACGAGGAATGCGCGCAATTCCCATGCTGATCTACCCGCGGAGTCCAAACTGAACGAGAAACTGAAGAAGATCAAGAAACATCTAAAGCAGTTGGTCGATTTGCAGAAGCAAGCAAATAGAGTTGCAGGAGGATTTTATGGTTATATCGTTGCTCTGTTTATATTTTACTTGTTGTTCATCCGTCGCTAGAGAAGCCTTGGCACAATTTGTAGTCAGTTTCAGGGCAGAGGACGCGATCTGTGCGCCATGCCAATTTCGTGGATTGTTGCTTGAATGTTGTTGTCGGTTTGAACTCTGAAGTCTAACACTTACCATTTTTTTTCAGTTAACAGCTCACCAAAGTTCCGCTCGTGGTAAAAAAAGGTTAATGGGCCGACCTTAAGAAAATAACCAAACAAAGCCCACTGTGGTGATCATTTCGTCTACTTGATTGTTGGGCCGTGCTACCTATGTATAAGATCCCTCTGTGATAATGGGCTACCCAATTTTTTTGTTTATAGCATGTAGTTACACATATGCTTTCAAAAAAAATATAGGTACAATGGAATAAAAGTGAAAAAAAAGATGGTTTTATTGTAGAGAGAGTAGTTATGTTGTGTTGTTTCTGTGTTTGGTCACGTGTTGTGCTCCAAAAACGATGTGGTTTCGTTTCAATGAAATGGAACCAGGGAGCGATCACTTTTCATCAAACAAATGCGGGAAAATGCAAAGAGATAGAAAGTTTACTTCTTTTACCTGTTTATATTAGTTATTTTTTTAATTATTTGTAGCACTTATTTTGCTTCATAAATATTGTTACGAGTATGTTACTACCACACAAAACAATGTGGTTCCATGAGCAGTGGCGAAACTAGAAGATCAAACCATATGAACCAAGATAATAAAACAAAAGCATATTTGTGTGTTTGTGCATGGCTCTGCTTGCGAACTATGGATTGCTCCGTTTCTTCAGAGGTTTACAAAACAAAAAGATGGCAAGATCAATGTGTCCACGGACCATAATATATATTAGGAAGCACAATAGCCCTTATAACTTGGGCACTCTTAACATAGCAACACGATGAGACGACACGAGGATAAGATAAACAAAACTAAATAAGCACGATGAAACTAAAACTAAAATTAAATAAGCACCATCTTCACCCCGGGCTCGCTTCACCGCCCAACATCTTCATCTTCTCCGCCATCTTGTTGGAGCTCCCCATCTCCTTGGTCACTCGTCATCGTCGAAGTTGTAGGGGAGGGAGTGCATCTGGTTAAGAGTGGGGAAGATGAAATCGAAGTTGGTGTAGATGTTGTACGTTGTGAACACGATAAACTCGCAGCCACACTAGAAAACTTGCCCGAGCAGCCCATATGCATCGAACACGTTGGTGAAAGTGACCGTGAGTAGCCTCACGATGACGTCGTTGTTTGCATAGTTCACGTTGAGGCGGAACATGGGCCGCGTTCCCGGTGGGAGGTTGAGGTGGTTAAAGCCGGCGGCGATGAAGTCCTCGGCAAGCTCTACCTGCCCCGTCAACCTTGATATCGCCCACACGCGGAGGGTGTCCTCCACGACAACGCCGGCCGGGAAGCGCCTCTCCGGCACCGTAGCCGGCCGATGGAACATCGCTCGTGTGAACTGCGTCTTGGCTGGCGCGCGCTTGGAGTGCTCTGAGATGATGCCGATCTGCTTGTGGTAGAACTGGAGGGCGAGGATGGATGTGACTTTGGTGGATGGAAGAGAGGAAGAGGGGCGTTTATATAGCCGGATGGAAGAGGAAGAGGAAGAGAGGCGTGCGATTGATCTCACTACGTGTCCTTCGCGTGTGTACTGCACGTCTGAATCGAGCGTGGTTTTGCCCGTTTGCAACGGGCCCGTTTGCAACAGAGTCTGAAACGCGTGTTAATTGCTCCGGTGCGACTAGTCAGAGCGCCCCTCTGAATCGCTTCGACTTTTAATGGCTGCGGTGCGACGTCTGAATCGAGAGAGCACGCGACTTTGCATGTGATCTGACGTGGAAGCCTAGGGCATGCATGGCATCGCCGTCGCTAGGCCACGCATGCATGCGAAAGCAACCCAAAGCCTACACGGATGTGTTGCACGACTGGCCAACGGGTGTCTCTTCGACCAACCAATCAAAGCGCAGAACCAGAGTGTCACGGATCGCCATGGATAAGCCGATCGCAACCGTCCACGAAAGATTCCTTCTAGAAGGCGTCGATCCAACACCCACGTGGAATATGCGGGTTTTGTGAAGGTTGACCAAATTTCAAATGAGCATAACTCATTCAAAAAAATCAAAAATACATATGGCCGACGCCATAGTCTTCCTGTGTCATATAGTACCGAGCAAAGAATAAAAACATGATTTATATACATTATAACGAATAATCCTTCACTAATATGTGATAACTCGAACAAAGTAGTGGAGATTTCAAGAGAATTTTGGAAATTGAAAGTGTCAAAACCTCACCAAAGCTTCATTTTGTAGTGACTAAGAAAGATCCAAACTTATTTTCTCATTTTCATGTTTTAAACTTGTTTTATTTACTATTTTCGAATAAAACTATTATTATTCAAAAGAAAATAAATAATATGAATACCCGTCCAATAAATAGTGAGGCTTTGGAATCAGACTATATAGGTAGAATACATGTCTAGGAAAAATAAAAACAAGAATTTATATACGTTATAATGAAGAAGCCTTCACTAACATCAATATACACCAAAATGGGCTACAAAAGAGCCCCAAAAGGCCCAAACGGCCCATTTCTAATCCTTTCATTTTTTCAACCTTCTCCAAATAATCTCAAACTCTAGGGTTAACATCTATTGCACTAATATAGTGTCCTTGACCAATATAGAGTCATTTCTCAAACCATAAACCACCTCTCCACACACATGAGAGTTTATAGCTTGTGATGTGAGATCCCACACCATATTGAAGCATTTCTTGTTTAATATATATCTAGACCTTATTTATCAGTTGGAGCTATTAGTACATGACAAATGCACTGGATTTTTTTTTGAAGTTTTTTTTAAATTTTCTGATTATTTCAAAATCGGTCAAACCCAAGTTTGACCAACATTTAAACAAGTTTTAAATACAAAATGGAAAAACTAAGCCTGGGTCATTCTTAGTCACACCAAAATGAAGCTTTGGTGATTTTTTCATTTTTTTGAATTTTTCAAAACATCAAACCCTCTCTCACTTTCTTGAACTCTCTGCAGCTTCGTTCGTGGTAACTCATTTGTGTGAAGAATTTCTCATGAAAATACTCATATACCAAGTTTATATTTTTTCATAACTATGTCATGTAAAATGACTATGTGCGCCAGATTTTTTTTGATTTTTTTTGAATTATTTGTGCTCATTTGAATGTTTGGTCAAACTTTGCACAAAAACATTGACCGACTCAAAATCAAAGTTTATATTTTGTTTGATAACTATGTCTTGTAAAATGACAATGTGCGCTGGTTTTATATGTATTTGATTTTTTTTGAATTAATAATGGTCAACCCTAGCTCACTGAAACCCTAAACCCGAAACCCCGGAAACTCCGTCCGAAACCCCGGAAACCCTGTCTGAAACCCCCTCTATTCGGATTGATGACCAAGTTGAAGAAAACAAGTGCATAATAGTTTGAAACATTACAGATCCAAGCATAGCACAAAAACAATGAAACTGTTTGAATTTTGGTTCAACTTTCAAATTTGGTTGAAATTTAAAATTCAAACGACGTATTATTCCAAATCATTCCAGATTATTACAACAAATGTTTTTCACAACTCATAGCACTAACAAGTTTCCACTTCAGAACACAATTGCCAAATTATTACAACAACTGTTTTTCACAAACCATTCCAAATCTATTTCTTTTGCCTCTTCCTACCACGCGCTTTCTTCTCCTTACCGCTCGATTTCTTCGAATTCTCAACTTCTACAGCAACCAACTTGTTGATCCTCCTGGTATTCTTGCCAGGATCGGTAGCCCGCCAGCGCAGTCAGTCGCCGATTCTGACGAGGTCGGAGATGGGTACCTCGAGTGACCGTGACAACGTGTATCTATGACATGGTTGTGCTTGTAAGCACGGTTCAATGATGTTCGGATCATGTATGCACGGTTGGATGATATTCGGATCATATTCTTGTGATGTTATATGATGGTTGTATTGATATATGATGTTTGTGTGATGCATATGGTGTTTGTGTGATGATACTTGATATTTTGGGGATTTAATTTGTATTTAAAACCTGCAAAACAGCCCTTCAGAAATAACAGGAATTAAAACGGAAAAAAATAGCTTGCACCTACGCCGAGGGGGAGCCCGTCGGCGTCTCCACCAAGCCCGCGTCACCAGGGGTTGCCACGTGGCCACCCTACACTGAGGGGCAGGCCGTCGGCGTATTGTTCCATCGAACGGAAACCGTTCTGAAAGCTTGTGGGATGCCGACGGCCGAGACAACTTCGTCTACGGCTAGACGCCGACGGCCATGATGGCGCAGATCTTGCACTCGTTCGGAGACCCCAAGAGGAAAGTATGATGAGCACAGCAGCAGTTTTCCCTCAGTAAAAAACCAAGGTTTAATCGACCAGTAGAGAGGACGGAGTAACTTCAGAAGGTTGAAGCGGTTGAGATGGCAGGACACACTACCGGTTCAGAAGCAACGTGGAACCTACACAACAAAATCGAATCACTTTGCCCCAACGAAGCAGTGAGGTTGTCAATCTCACCGGTTGTGCAGAACACAAAGAGGTTAAACGTATGGTGTGGAAAACAGTATGAAAGCAGTAGCAGCGGTATGAAAGCAGTGTGTGTGTTATCAGTATGAGAAAATGGACCGGGGTCCACAGTTCAATAGTGTTATCTCTCTATAAAAGATAAATAACATGCGTGGTGAACAAATTACAGCTGGGCAATTGACAGAAATGAAGGTTGCACCGTAGTGCATATACAAGACATAAACATTATTATGTGAATTATGCGGGCATTACAACAAAATACATAGACCGTCATCCAGCTGCATCTATGTCTACTAATCCACTCTCCGAATATTATCCGAACAAACGTTGGGTATTAATGTGCAAGAAACAGATTATCGCTGTAAGCAAAGTATGTAATATAAACAATGTAAACCAGGTAAACACTGTTGTTTTCTCCCTAATGGCAACAGCACATCCTCCATCCGTAAAGTTTGTGTCACTCGAGCACAGATCCAAAGGAGGCATTAACCCACTATCGAGAACAAATACTGCCTCTTGGAGTTACTAGCGTCTACTTGGCTAGAGCATCTACTAATATCGGAGAGCATGCAAGATCGTAAATAACATAAGCATGAAGATAACATGATATATTGATAATCAGAAGACATAGCATTCAACATTCATCAGATCCCAGCAAACACAACATGTAGCATTACATAAAGATGATCTCGATCATGTGAGACAGCTCACGAGATCTAAACATGAGGTACAAAGTGGAGAGAACAACCATCTAGCTACTAATATGGACCCGTAGTCAAAGGATGAACTACTCACGCATCACTTCGGAGGAGGGCATGGCGTTGTAGACCCCTCCGATGGTGAATTCCCCTCCCGACAGGGTGCCGGGGAGAGCTCCAGAACCCTCCTGATCTCGGGATGACGATGACTGCGGTCTCAGGTGTTTCTCGGGGAAAAGTGGTATATTTTTAAGGTTAATATGTCGGGGGGTATAAATAGGCGAAAGGGCAAAGGCGGTAGAGGCCTGGGGGCCCACGCCACCCCATGAGCTGCTAGGGGGAGCGCCGCCCTATGCTGTGGGCCCCCTGTGGCCCCCTCCGGGTCTCTTCGGGACTCCGTGGAACCTTCAGGAATTCTGGGACCTCCGGACTTCGAATTTTCCAATTCCGAGAATATTTCGAGAACAACTTTTCTGAAACTAAAAACAACAGAAAACAGGAAACTCGCTCTGTGGCATGTTGTCAATAGGTTAGTCTGTAAAATCGATAAAAATGACATAAAGTGTATAGCAAACATGTGGGAAACAACATGGAACATCAGAAATTAAGGATACGTTTATGACGTATCAACATCCCAAAGCTTTGTTCCTACTCGTCCTCGAGTAGGTAAACGATAAAAACACATAATTTCTGAGGTGACATGCTACCAACATAAATTTGATCGTCAATAATGTAAAAGCATAAGTAAGCTGACATCATAGAACTTCAACACAAGCATGATAAACAGAATTTTAATAATAAAGCACAGCAATCACCTTGCGTCATGAGAAGTAACACAAATAAAAGATCACGAATAACCATGCAACAAAAGATATATGTTTATTTCAACTATAGAGAAAACATGTCAAAGTGATATTTCTCTAGTCTTTAAGAGTGGAGAAAAACATAAATGCCAGGACACCTTCAAAGTTCATGAGGAAGACTAAAACAAATAATTAGAGAAGAAGCAATAACACATCATGAATCAATTAATAATTTTTCTCGGACAAATGCACATAAAACTCAGAATGGCAACTATGCTCTCTCAACTGTGCATAAAGTTAGAAGATGGAGACTCAACATAATAGTAAAAGAAAGGTCCTTCGCAGAGGAAAGCAGGGATCAACTCATGTGCTAGAGATTTTTATTTTATTAAACAGATGTATAAAAGTTTTCCACTCCTCTCATCCATCTTACACAAACCATGGCTAACCGAATCCTCGGGTGCCTGCCAACATTCACATTCCGTGGAGGAGTGTCTATATTTTGAATAGAGGTGTATGATTATGTCAACGAATGGTAAACAGAAAATACAGTACGTCACAAGCCAACTAGATTTCACAAGAGCGGCTCCCATAGAAGGACGCATCTGGGTAGAAGCTCATCCCTCTTTCTCTTTTGTTTACACAATTATGCTTTGACTGATAAATCAGGGGCAAAATAGTGAAGAGAATTTGTTGTTATTAATTTGGGGCTGGGCACCTCGCTGCCAGCTCTTCTATCATTGGATAAGCGGATGAAGCCATTCAGGGTGTGAAAGTCCAATCAACAAGTGAGATAAAGATTCTCTATTTATGTCCTCATGAGGTAAAATAGGAGCACAAAACAGGAGTAATTTTGAAAGTTTTAAAGGTAACACATCAGCAATTTACTTTGGAGAGGAGGTTAAATACCACATGTAGGTAGGTGTGGTGGACACAATGGGAAAACTTTGGTTTTTGGGAGTTGTATGCACGAGTAGAGCTCATACTCAGTACAGGTGGAGGCTAGCAAAAGACTGGGAGCGACAAATCAAGAGAGCATAAGAGCCATAATCATGCATAGCGACATAAACATCATTAATCAAAGCATAAGTGGTACCACGAGGTCAAAAAATAAATGATCATAGAGGCTATAAGTGACTGGTTCATAGTCATAAACATGGTGTGAGCATACGCCAACTCAACCAAATAAAACATTCAATGGAGAACACCACAAATTTATGCTTCAATATGACAAGAACAACTCATGATTCTTGCAATGACACGTTAAACACTCTCAGCTATTTGAGGCTAATCATGCTACTAAATAACCACAAGGCTTTAGAATTTAAATAACGTCTAGCATGATATGAAAAAGTCTAGCCAGAGTTTATACAAGCTTCTACTTGCACCGTTATAAATTCTACTACAAGCAGCAATTTCTTTTCCCAACAAGCACCATACAACACATGCTTTAACAAAAAATATCTAAATGCTACAGCAAGAAATCATTAGAGTACTCATATAACACTACTAAAACTAACAACTCTAAACAAGAGATGCAAAGAAAACAAGAGCTAAACAGGATTTTTTGCAGCAGCTAGAAGAAAAACTAAGAATACTAGCATAGAAAGTATTCAAACGAAAAAGCGGAGCGTGTCTCTCTCCCAAACAAGGAATTATAGGGTCCAAAAGAAAAACAAACAAACGCTCCAAGTAAACTTCATATGACGTGAGCGAATAAAAATATAGTTTCACTAGAAGTGACATGATAGATTGTTGATGAAGAAGGGGATGTCTTGGGCATCCCCAAGCTTAGATGATTGAGTCTTCTTAAAATATGCTTGGATGAACCATGGGGAATCCCCAAGCTTTGACCTTGCACTCTTCTTGATCACATATATCACCCTCTTCTCTTGACCCTTGAAAACTTCCTTCACACCACACTCAAAGAGTAATTCGCATTAGAGGGTTAGTACAACAATAAAAAATCCATGGGTTCTGTAAGGGAACAAGTTCTATTGATACTTTTAAACATTAGTTGCAGCCACTGATCTTTCGTGAAGCAAAGAAATCCACTTGACATCGCAAAAGAGCAAATGCAAGAAAAATGGCAGAATTTGTCAAAACCAGAACAGTCTGTAAAGACAAAAAAAATAGAGGCACTTACGTTGCTCAGATCGAAAAAAATTAAAGAACGAAAAAGTTGCGGAATTAGCCGAAGAATGAGCACAAGACATTTCATGTCATTCTGATTTTCCCGTGAATTATACGATTTTTTACGGTGGACAGCAAAAATCTGTTTCCTGCGCAGAAATCCAAAAATCAACTCCAACTCTTGTCAGAAACTTTACTTGGCACAACTAAAACATGAAAAGAAATATAAAAAGGATTTTCTACAGAAGTATACAACACCTTTCCTCAAATAAAACAGAGAAAATAAAAGCAAAAAATAAAACCATGGGTTATCTCCCAAGAAGTGCTTTTCTTTAACGCCTTTTAGGTAGGCCCAGAAAGTGGAATCATGTATTTTCAAGTGAAGAAGCATCCAAATTGAACTCGTTTGAATAATAGAATAAAATGTCAACTTCATTCTATTTCTAGGAAAGTGTTCCATACCTTTCTTGAGTGGGAACTGAAATTTAATATTCCCCTCTTTTATATCAATAACAGCATCAACAGTTCTAAGAAAAGGTCTTCCCAACACAATTGGACAAGAAGCATTGCATTCAATATTCAAGACAACAAAATCAATGGGGACAAGGTTATTATTAGCAATTATAAGAACATCATCAACTCTCCCCCAAATGTTTCTTTCTAACATTATCAATAAGACGAACATCCAAATAACAAGGTTCCAATGGTGGTAAATCAGAAATATCATAGAGTTTCTTGGGCATAATAGAGATACTAGCACCAAGATCGCAAAGAGAATTGAAATCAAAATCATTCACTTTCATTTTAATAATGGGTTCCCATCCATCATCTAGCTTCCTAGGGATAGATGCTTCACATCTTAATTCTTCCTCTCTAATTAGCATGAGAGCATTTGTAATATGTTTTTGAAACCATATT
Source organism: Alopecurus myosuroides (assembly GCA_028641055.1). NCBI lineage: Eukaryota > Viridiplantae > Streptophyta > Magnoliopsida > Poales > Poaceae > Alopecurus > Alopecurus myosuroides. The sequence goes on along the minus strand of CM054063.1, from coordinate 250,515,916 downwards.
CAAAGCACCAGCATTAGGAAAACTAGCAAGATTTTGTAAGAACTTAATCACTTCAGTTATGTTGCAATCATCAAAGTCAAGATCATTTTTATCAAAGGTAATGGGACCATTTTCTCCCACATTTCTAAAATTTCAGCACTTTTATCAGGAACATTTTTAGCAGTTTCAGGTAGTTTTGCATTTTTAATAGCATAAGTGGGAGTATTTCCAATCCCAATTACTTTACCATTGATAGTATAAGGTTTTATAGCATGAGAAGCTTAAGTTTTACTAGTGGTGGTAATGGTGCAAACATTAGCTATATTATTCTTTCTAACTATTTCATCTTCTCTCTCCCATCTAGCATGCAATTCAGCTAACGTCCGAACATTATCATCAATTCGAATTTGGATAGCATTCAAAGTTTTACTTTCTTTAACATCATGAGGCGTAACCTTTAGTTTCCGGAAACCAACATAAAGAGCAAGGCTATCAACTTTAGAAGCAAGAACATCAATTTTTCCAAAAAATTCCTCAACGGATTTATTGAAAGAATTTTGTGTACTAATAAAATTCTTTAGCATGTTCTGAAGATCAGAGGGTAAACTTTTATTTTTGTTTTAGGAATTACCATAAGAATTACCATAAGCATTGCTATTATTGGAAGGATACGACCTATGATTATTGCTACCAAAATTATTCCTATAAGCGTTGGTGTTGAAATTATTATTTTTAATGAAGTTCACATCAACATGCTCTTCTTGAGCAACCAAAGAGGCTAAAGGAACATTATTTAGATCAATAGGAGCATGGACATTCACAAGCATAGACATAATAGCATCAAGTCTATCATTCAAAGAGGAGGTTTCTTCAACAGAATTTACCCTCTTACCAGTTGTAACTCTATCAGTGTGCCATTAAGAATAATTTAACATCATATCATCAAGAATCTTTGTTGCTGAACCCGAGTTAATGGACATAAAGGTTCCTACAACAGCTGAATCCAGAATGTTTCTTGAAGAAAAAATCAGACGTGCATAAAAGGTTTGGATGATCATCCAAGTAGTCAGTCCATGAGTGTGACAATTCTTTACTAAAGATTTCATTCTTTCCCAAGCTTTAGCAACATGCTCATTATAAAGTTGCTTAAAATTCATAATGCTACTTCTTAAATATATAATTTTAGAAGGAGGATAAAATTTTCCAATGAAAGCATCTTTACACTTAGTCCAAGAATCAATACTATTTCTAGGCAAAAAAGATAGCAACCATTCTTTAGCTCTTCCTCTCAAAGAGAAAGGAAACAATTTCAGTTTAATAATATCTCCACCCACATCTTTATATTTTTGCATCTCACATAGTTCAACAAAATTATTAAGATGGGCAGCAGCATCATGAGTACTAACACCAGAAAATTTCTCTCTCATAACAAGGTTTAAGAGGGAAGGCTTTATCTCATAAAACATCAGCAGTAGAAGCAGGTGGAGCAATCGGTGTGCTAATGAAATCATTGTTGTTGGTTCTAGTAAAATCACACACCTTAGTGTTCTCAGGAGGAGTCATTTTAACAAGACTAAAAACATGAATAAAACAACAGTTAGAATAAGAACTATTTTTTTATGTTTTTGATAAAGAGAGGCAAACAAGACAAAATAAAATAAACTAAGCAGAACAAAAACAAAGTAAAGAGATTGGAAGTGAGAGACTCCCCTTGCAGAAATTCTCTTCCTCCCCGGCAACAGCGCCAAAAAAATAGCTTGATGGTGCAGATCTTGCACTCGTTGGGAGACCCCAAGAGGAAGGTATGATGAGCACACCAGCAGTTTTCCCTTAGTAAGAAATCAAGGTTTAATCAACCAGTAGGAGGAAGGAGTAACTTCAGAAGGTTGAAGCAGCTGAGATGGCAGGGCGCACTATCGGTTCATAAGCAACATGGAACCTACACAGCACAATCAAATCACTTTGCCCCAACAAAGCAGTGAGGTTTTCAATCTCACCGGTTTTGCTGAACACAAAGAGGTTAAACGTATGGTGTGGAAAACAGTATGAAAGCAGTAGCAGCAGTATGAAAGCAGTGTGTGTATTATCAGTATGAGAAAATGGACCGGGTCCACGGTTCACTAGAGTTGTCTCTCCATAAAAGATAAATAACATGCGTGGTGAACAAATTACAGCTGGGCAATTGACAGAAATGAAGGTTGCACCGTAGTGCATATGCAAGACATAAACATTACTATGTGATTCATACGGGCATGACAACAAAATACATAGACCGTTATCCAACTGCATCTATGTCTAATAATCCACCCTCCGAATATCATCCAAACAAACGTTGGGTATCAAGTTGCAAGCAATGATACGTCATAAACATATCTCTAATTTCTGATGCTCCATGATGATATTATGCCAATTGCTACATGTTTTCTCCGTTCTTTATGTCATTTTTATCGATTTTCCGGACTAACCTATTAACAAGATGCCACAGAGCCAGTTCCCTGTTTTCTGTTGTTTTTTAGTTTCGGAAAAGTTGTTCTGGAAATATTCTCGGAATTGGAAAATTTGAAGCCCGGAAGTCCTATTTTCCCCGGAAGCATCCAGAAGACCGAAGAGGAGTCGAAGAGGGGCAGCAGGGGGGCACACCATAGGGTGGCGCGCCCCTGGCCGCACCAGCTATGGGTGTGGCTCCCCCCGGCCTCCACCGCCTTTGCCCTTCCGCCTATTTAAGCCCCCCCCCCCGGATGGAAAACCCTAAGAACCTGATCAAAATCCCCAAAAAAGTTCAGTAGCCGCCATCACCGTCAACCCCAGATCAGGGGGGTTTGAAGTTATTTCTGGCACCTTGCCAGAGAGGAGATCATCACTGGAGGCTTCTACATCACCATGCCTGCCTCCGGAGTGTTGCGTGAGTACTTCATCCTTGGACTACGGGTTCGTAGCTGTAGCTAGATGGTTGTCTTCTCCTCATATGCCTCCATGTTTAGATCTCGCGTGCTGCCTATCATGGTCGAGATTGATCTTATGTAATTCTCTATGCTGTGTTTGCTGGGATCCGATGAATATTGACCTTATGCCAAGTTGATTATAGTCTTTATTTGCATATGTTATTTGTGATCTTGCATGCTCTCCGTTGCTAGTGGTTATTCTGGCCAAGTAGTTGCTAGTGACTCCAAGAGGGAGTATTTATGCTCGATAGTGGGTTCATGCCTCCTTGTTGCCTCGCTCGAGTGACAGAAACGTGAAGGGGAGGATGTGTTGTTGCCATTAGGGAGATAACATCGGTGAGAGTGCCCACGTGCATAATCATTGCTTACATTACACACTTTGTTTAATGCAATTATCTATTGCTTGCAACTTAATACCTGAGGGGGTTCGGATGATAACCTGAGGGTGGATTATTGGTCATAGATGCAGATGGATGTCGGTCTATGTATCTTGTTGTAATACCCGCACTAAATACCATAGTAATCTCCATGTCATATTGTGCACTACGGTGCAACCTCTATTTGTCAATTGTCCAGCTGTAATTTATTCACCCAGCATGCTATCTTTTGTGGAGAGACACCACTAGTGAAACTATGAACCCCGGTCCATTTTCCACACTGTTAAACAAACCACAACAATTTCTTGCTTTCTTTACTTACTGCAAGCATACACTGTTTTTCCACACTATACTTCTAATCTTTGTTTTCAGCAAGACCGGTGAGACTAACAACCTCACTTTACCATTGGGGCAAAGTATTTTGGTTGTGTTGTGTGCAGGTTCCACGTTGTTGCTGACACCGGTGAAGTGCCAGCACCACCGTCAGTGGCATCAACCTTCTGAAGGTCCTCCTTCTCCTACTGGATTGATAACCTTGGTTCTTAACTAAGGGGAAAACTCCTACCGATGTGCTCATCACACCCTCCTCTTGGGGTATCCCAACGAGTGCAAGATCTGCACCATCAAGCAACATATTATCACAGTAAGCAAAGTGTGTAATGTAAACAATGTAAACTAGGTAGACACCGTTGTTTTCTCCCTAATGGCAACAACACATCCTCCATCCGTGACGTTTCTGTCACTCGAGCATGGATGCAAAGGAGGCATGAACCCACTATCGAGCATAAATACTCCCTCTTGGAGTTACTAGCATCTACTTGGCTAGAGCATCTACTAATAACGGAGAGCATGCAAGATTGTAAATAACATAAGCATGAAGATAACATGATAGATTGATAATCAGAAGACATAGCATTCAACATTCATTAGATCCCAACAAACACAACATGTAGCATTACATAAAGATGATCTCGATCATGTGAGGCAGCTCACAAGATCTAAACATGAGGTAAAAAGTGGAGAGAACAACCATCTAGATACTGCTATGGACCCGTAGTCCAGGGATGAACTACTCACGCATCACTTCGGAGGAGGGCATGGTGGTGTAGACCCCTCCCGGCAGGGTGCCGACGAGAGCTCCAGAACCCTACCGATCTCGGGACGACGATGATGACAGCCTCGGGTGTTTCTCGGGAAAAGTGGTATATTTTTAGGGTTAATATGTCAGGGGGTATAAATAGGCGAAAGGGCAAAGTCGGTGGAGGCCCCACACCACCTCATGGCGAGGCCAGGGGCGCGCCGCCCTATGGTGTGGGCCCCCTGTGCCCCCCCCCCTCCGGGTCTCTTTGGAACTCCGTGGAACCTTCGGGAATTCTAGGACCTTCGGACTTCGAATTTTCCAATTCCGAGTATATTTCCAGAACAAAATTTTCTGAAACTAAAAACAATAGAAAACAGGGAATTGGCTCTATGGCATCTTGTCAATAGGTTAGTCCGGAAAATCGATAAAAATGACATAAAGTGTATAGCAAACATGTGGGAAACAACATGAAAACAACATGGAACATCAGAAATTAAGGATACGTTTATGATGTATCAGGCCATCGTCGGGGAAAGCGTACATCGACGAGGATGTTGGCTACTCCGAGGGTCTCCTACCGTCGGCGTCTGTAGCCTTCCCTATAGTGATTGGGGGAATCTCGGAAGGCTGGGTCGTTGATGCGCATGTAACACACGTTCGTTGGGAGACCCCAAGAGGAAGGTTTGAAGAGCATAGTAGCAAGTTTCCCTCAGAAAGAAACCAAGGTTGAATCGACCATTAGGAGGAAGGAGTAACTTCATAAGGTTGATGCAGCTGAGATGGCAGGACGCACTAGCGGTTCAGCATCAACGTGGAAACTACACAACACAAACAATTCACTTTGCCCCAACGAAGCAGTGAGGTTGTCAATCTCACCGGTTTTGCTCATAACAAAGAGGTTAAATGTATGGTCTGGAAAACAACATGAGAACAGTATGAAAAGAGTAGCAGCAGTGTGAAAACAATGGAAACAGTGTGTGTATTATCAGTATGAGAAAATGGACCGGGATCCATAGTTCACTAGAGGTGTCTCTCCATAAAAGATAGCTAACATGCGTGGTGAACAAATTACAGCTGGGCAATTGACAGGTAAAGAACATTCATGACATAAAGATTACTATGAGATTCATGCAGGCATTACGAAAAGATACATAGATTGTCATCCAACTGCATCTATGACTAATAATCCACCCTTCAAATATCATCCGAACAAACTTTGGGTATTAAGTTGCAAGCAAAGAATAATCGCAGTAAGCAAAATGTGTAATGTAAACCATGTAAACAAATTAAACATCGTTGTTTTCTCCCTAATGGCAACAACACATCCTCCATCTGTCACATTTCTATCACTCTAGCATAGATGCAAAGGAGGCATGAACCCACTATCGAGCATAATACTCCCTCTTGGAGTCACTAGCATCTACTTGGCCAGAGCATCTACTAACAACTGAGAGCATGCAAGATCATAAATAACATACACATGAAGACAAAATGATAGATTCATAATCAAGAGACATAACATTCAATAATCGTCGGATCCCAACACATGTAGCATTACAAATAGATGATGTCGATCATGTGAGGCAGCTCACGAGATCTAAACATGAGGCATAAAGTGGAGGTTACAACCATCTAGCTACTGCTATGGACCCGTAGTCCAGGGATGAACTACTCAAGCATCACTCTGGAAGCGCGCATGGTGGTGTAGACCCCTCCGGTGATGAATTCCCCTCTCGGTAGGGTGCCGGGGAGAGCTCCAGAACCCTCCCGATCTCGGTTTGACGATGACGGCGGCCTCGGGTGTTTCTTAGGAAGAAGTGGTATATTTTTAGGGTTGACGTATCGGGGGAAATAAATAGACGAAAGGGAGATGGCGGTGGATGCCCGAGGGGCTCACACCACCCCCAGGCGCGGCCAGGGGGCGCGCCGCCCTATGGTGTGGCCCTCCTGTGGCCCCCCTCCGGTCCTCTTCGGGACTCCATGGAACCTTCGGGAATTCTAAGACTTTCGGGCTTCGAATTTTCCAATTCCGAGAATATTTCCGGAACAACTTTTGTGAAACTAAAAACAGCAGAAAACAGGGAACTGGCTTTGTGGCATCTTGTCAACAGGTTAGTCTCGGGAAATCGATAAAAATGACATAAAGTGTAAGGAAAACATGTAGCATAGGGCATGAAAACAACACGGAACATCGGAAATTGTAGATACGTTTATGACGTATCAACATCCCCAAGCTTAGTTCCTACTCTACCTCGAGTAGGTAAACGATAAAAACACATAATTTCTGAGGTGACATGCTACCGACATAAACTTGATCATCTAAAGTTTAAAATAATAAGCATAGCTTGGATCATAGAACTTTAACACAAGCATGACAAATATAATTCTAACAATAACATAGTAATCACCTTCCATTCTGAGAAGTAACACAAACAAAAGATCATGAATAATAATGTACTCGAAAGCCATACGTTTGTTTCAAGCATATAGATAACATGGCAAAGTGATATTTCGCGTGTCCTTAAGAGTGGGGCAAAACATAAATGCCAGGACGCCTTCAAAGTTCATGAGGAAGACTAGAAAAAATAATTTGAGAACAAACAATAACACATCATGAATCAATTAATAATGTTTCTGGGACAAATGCACATTAAACTCAGAATGGCAACCATGCTCTCTCAACTGTGCATAAAGTTAGAAGATGGAGACTCAACATAAAAGTAAAAGAAAGGCCCTTCGCAGAGGGAAGCTGGAATCGCTCATGTGCTAGAGATTTTATCTTGTTAAACAGAGGTATAAAATGGTTGACACTCCTCCCAACCTTTCTTACACAAACCATGGCTAACTGTATCCTCGGGTGCCTGCCAACAATCATATACCATGGAGGAGTGTCTAATTTTTAGAGAGGTGTATGCTTATGTCAATGAATGGTAAACATAAAATACAGTACGTCACAAGCCAACTAGACTTCACAAGAGCAGCTCCCATAGAAGGACACATCTGGGTAGAAGGTCATCCCTATTTCTCTTTTGTTTGCACAATTATGCTTTGACTGATAAATCAAGGGCAAAAATAGTGAAGAGAATTTGTTGTATTAATTTGGGGCTGGGCACCCCGCTGCCAGCTCTTTTATCATTTGGATAAGTGGATGAAGCCACTAGTCTAGGGTGTGAAAGTCCAATCAACAAGTGAGATAAACATTCTCTATTTACGTCCTCATGAGCTAAAACGGGAGCACAAAACAGGAGTAATTTTGAAGGTTTTAAAGGTAACACATGAGCATTTTTCTTTGGATTGGCAGTTAAATACCACATGTAGTTAGGTATAGTGTACACATTTGGCAAACTTTGGTTTTTGGGAGTTGGATGCACGAGTACATCTCATACTCGGTATAGGTGGAGGCTAGCAGAAGACTGGGAGCGACAAATCAAGAGAGCAATAATGGCCATAATCATGCATAGCGACAAAAACATCATTAATCAAAGCATAAGTGGTACTACAATTTCAAAAACTAAATGATCATAGAGGCTATAAGTGACTGGTTCATATTCATAAACATGGTGTAAGTATGAGCCAAGTCAACCAAATAAAACATTCAAAGGAGAACACCACAAATTTATGCTTCAAAATGACACGAACAACTCATGATTCTTTCTAAGGCACATTAAACACTCTCAGCTATTTGAGACAAATCATGCTACAGAATAATACTAGGCTTTAGAATTAAAATAACATCTAGCATGACATGAAAAATTCTAGCCACAGTCTATACAAGCTTCTGCACCGTTATAAGCACGAAAACCGTACTACTGCTTTCCAACACCAAGCATTTCATACTAAACAAAAACTCTCCAAGAGATACAGCAATGAAACAAGATAGTACTAACACAACTCTACTAAAACTAACAGCTCTAAATAAGAGATGCAAGAAAACATGAGCTAAACAGGAATTTTGCAGCAGCTAGAAGAAAAACTAAGAATACGAGCAAAACAAGTATTCAAATGAAAAATCGTAGCGTGTCTCTCTCCAACACAAAGAATGCTATGGTCCAAACATATTATTGCAGCAAGGAAAACAAAATGAAACAAAGGAAAACAAAAGAAAAACAAACAGACGCTCCAAGTAAATTTTATATGATGTGACCGAATAAAAATATAGTTTCACTAGAAGTGACCTGATAAATTGTTGATGAAGAAGGGGATGCCCAAGGCATCCCAAAGCTTAGATGCTTGTGTGTTCTTAGAATTTTCTAGGATGAACCACGGGGGAATCCCCAAGCTTTGACCTTGCACTCTTCTTGATCACATTATATCATCCTCTTCTCTTGACACTTGAAAACTTCCTTCACACCACACTCAAAGGGTAATTTGCATTACAGGGTTAGTGCAACAAATAAAAATTCATGTGTTCTGCATGGGCACAAGTCCTATTTATACTTTAAACATTAGCTACAGTTAGTGATGTTTCGTGAAGCAAATAAATCCACTTGACATCGTAAAAGAGCAAATGCAAGAAAAATGGCACAATCTGCCAAAACTAGAACAATTTGTAAAGATGATTTTTTTTCGGGGCACTTACCTTGCTCAGATTGAAAAACTTAAAGAACGAAAAAAGTTTCGGAATTATCTTAGGAACAAGAACAGTCTATCATGTTATCTTCATGCATATGTTATTTATGATCTTGCATGCTCTCTGTTATTAGTAGATGCTTTGGCCAAGTAGATGCTAGTAACTCCAAGAGGGGGTATTTATGCTCGATAGTGGGTTCATGCCTCCTTTGCATCTGTGCTCGAGTGACAGAAACGTGACGGATGGAGGATGTGTTGTTTCCATTAGGGAGAAAACAACGGTGTTTACCTAGTTTACATTGTTTACATTACACACCTTGCTTACTGCAATAATCTGTTGTTTGCAACTTAATACCCAACGTTTGTCCGTATGATATTCATAGGGTGGATTACTAGTCATAGATGCAGTTGGATGACGGTCTATGTATTTTTTTGTAATTCCCGCATGAATCACATAGTAATCTTTATGTCTTGCATATGCACTACGGTGCATCCTTCATTTCTGTCAATTGCCCAGCTGTAATTTGTTCACCACACATGTTATTTATCTTTCACGGAGAGACACCACTAGTGAACTGTGGATCCCGGTCCATTTTCCCATACTGATAATACACACACAACTTTCATATTGTTACTACTGCTTTTATACTGTTCTCCTACTGTTTTCCACACCAAACGTTTAACCTCTTTGTGTTCAGCAAAACCGGTGAGATTGACAACCTCACTGCTTCGTTGGAGCAAAGTGATTTGATTGTGTTGTGTAGGTTCCACGTTGTTGCTGAACCGGTAGTGCGCCCTGCCATCTCAGCTGCATCAACCTGCTGAAGTGACTCCTTCCTCCTATTGGTCGATTCAATCTTGGTTTCGTTCTAAGGGAAATTTGTTGCTGCACTCTTTATACCTTCCTCTTGGGGTCTCCCAACAAACGTGTGTTCACACGCATCAGACATGAAAACAACATGGAATATCAGAAATTATAGATACATTTATGACGTATCACTCGTCAACAAGGCTTTGTTTGTGTTCGCAGCATTGCGGTCACTCAGGATGTGTGCAGCGTAGTTAATATCTGAAGCAGAACGGGTTGCTAAGAAGGATGCTGGGGATTACTTAGCTCATCTCCGTGGGCTCAGTGAGCTAAAGTTCGTCACATTCTGGAGAGAGGAAATAACACTAGATACTTTCATATTATAGCCAATGGTAAACACAGGAAAAATAATTTTTCTAGTTTTAGCAAGATCAGGGAACCATCGTGGGACAGGAGAATTTGAAAGTATTTATTTCGGAGTATTACAACAAATTTGTTTGGAGCATTGGCCCATCATCCTTTTCTCTTCTGGAGAATAGGATCGAGGATAGGTCTCAGTTGTTGAGAACAACCTCCTAACTTCTGCTTTTTTGGAAGAGGAGGTTCATGAGGCTATTTTCCAAATGGAGCATACTAAATCGTCTGCACCCGATGGTTTCCCGACTGAGTTTTATCAAGTGTTTTGGGAGGTTATCAAGGTTGACTTGATGGCGATGTTTGCACAATTGCATTCAGGGGATTTACCATTATTTAAATTGAATTTTAGTGGTATCACGCTTTTACCCAAGAAAGAGGACACAAGCAGAATTGAGCAGTATAGGCCCATTTGTCTTCTTAATGAGAATTTTAAGATATTCACAAAAGTAGGAATAAATATGGTTACTAGTATTGCTAGAAGGTGATTAGACCTTCTCAATTTGGTTTTTTTTTACCTGGTAGAAATATCTTGGAAGGAGTTGTTATTTTGCATGAAACTATTCATGAACTTAATATAAACAAAATGGATGGGGTTCTTTTCAAAATTGATTTTGAAAAGGCATATGATAAATTCAATTGGTCTTTCCTTCAACAGATTCTTTGCATGAAAGGCTTCTCTTCAGAGTAGTGTGATTGGGTGTCTAGGTATGTTTAGGGAGGAGTGTAGGAATTCGGATCAATGATGACATTGGTCACTTTTTCTAGACTTTAAAGGGGCTAAGACAAGAAGATCCGTTGTCTCCTATTCTTTTCAACCTTGTTGCCGATATGTTGGTCATTCTTATTGTGCAGGCAAAGGAGGATGGACAGTTTGGAGGTCTTAGTCCTTATTTAGTTGAGGGTGGGATCTGTAGTCTTCAATATGCTGATGATAATATTTTTTTCTGGAGCATGATCTGGAGAAGGCGGTGAATATGAAGTTAAATTTATCCAATTTTGAGAAGTTGTCTGGATTAAAGATAAATTCCCATAAGAGTTAGATCTTATGTTTTGGGAAATCTAAAGATTTTTTGGATGAAAACCGACAGATCTTTGGATGTGAGATTGGTACTCTCCCATTTAGATATCTAGGAATTCTAATACATCATCGGAAGCTTCTTAACAGAGAATGGAAGCCAGTGGAGGTACGTTTTGACCGGAAACTAAGTACATGGATTGGGAAGTTACTCTCATATGGTGACAAACTTTTGCTTATAAATTCGGTTATAGTGAGTCTTTAGATGTTTCTTTTATCCTTCTTCGAAGTACCCGCTGTTACTAAAAAGACTTGATTTCAATATATCTCGGTTCTTCTGGCAAAGTGACCATCACAAAAATAAATATAGACTTTCTAGGTGAAATATCATTTGTCGGCCAAAAGACCAACGAGGGCTTGGTATTGAGGTTCTTGGTATAAGTATATTAAAGAGAAGACTCTTTCACAGATTGAAGCATAACCCACATATTCACCTTTTTGGAAAGGTATCATGGGAGTTACAAGTATTTTCTTTGGTAATATTTCTTTCTCTCTTGGGAATGGGCAAGTAATAAGATTTTGGGAAGACCCTTGGTTAGGGAACACCCCCCTGTTATTGCAGTATCCAGTCATGTTTAATATTGTGAGACGGAAAAATGTTTTAGTCTCACAGATTCTTGGAAATGCTCAGCTGAATATCCAATATAGACGTCCTTTAGTGGGTGATAAATGGGATGCTTGGTAAAATTTGGTAGGGAGACTAACGGCAGTGTCTTTATCAAATTCTCCCGATTCATTTAATTGGAAACTAACACCATCAGGAGTGTTTTCAGTGAAATCTTTGTATGGGCGGTTGATGGATGGAAATGTTAGGTTCCTTCGCAAATATTTGTGAAAGTTGAAGGTCCCGCTTAAGATTAAAATTTTCATGTGGTTCCTTCATAGAAAAGAACTCTTGACTAAAGATAACTTGGCCAAACGGCGGTGGAGAGGTTGTAAGAAATGTGTCTTTTGTGACACGGATGAAATGGTTCAACATTTTTTTTTATCAATTGTGAGTTCGCAAGAAGGATACGGATACTTTTTCACTTTACGTTTAGTATTAGCCCTCCAAATAGTATTGCTAATATGTTTGGTCATTATCTAGATGGAAATGATAAAACTACGAAAGCTTCCATTCATATTGGCGTTTGTGCTTTTCTTTGGGCAATTTGGCGTTACCGAAATGATGTTATTTTTAACAATATGAGAGGATTTTTTGCAGGTTGTTCATCAAGCTACTTTACGGATAAACATGTGGTCTCTTCTACTTCCAGAAGACCAGTAAGGACGTTTGGCGTCTGGATGTACTCAGTTGATGGCGGTCGTATGGTCTATTTTCAACAAGGGTGGTTGGTTGCCTTTTCATCATTATTTATGTGGCTGATTCATGTAGCCACGCTCACTGATCAGTAAACTGTATTTAGGATGTGCCTACTGCTCTCAGATACTTTTGTTATTTTCATAAAAAAAAGTATGCATCGACTAGATCCGGAGGCTAGGTATTCTCGTTTAAAATAAATAAATCTAAGAATCCCTAGACATATTTTTAATCATTGGAGTATGTAAAAAAAAAGTATTGTCTAAGAAAAAGATCCCTAGACGTGAGACTTCAAGGCACATATGTCTGGTGATTACAAAATTCAACCACTCCTATTGGTGGAGGAGAAGTTGCTCGGTGAAAAAGCGGCAAGACTTCTGTTTGGTGGGTCTTGCTAGGTGTGTCTAAACGGTGGAGTGAAATCATTTTCCTAGACCCAAGTTTACCTTTTCTCCCAGACACATATCAATATGCTACTACTCCTACCGGGGAACTTGGAGTAAAAACATAGTTTTGTCTCTTTTTTTGCGAACAAAACATAGTTTTGTCTTTATAAGCTTGTCTTGCCCTTGTATACAACTTGCGTATTTTTAACATGGTGTTTTATTTTCACTTTCGAAAAAGCCAAGACGTTTGAAAGTGCAATATGGTCAACTAGAGGGGGTGGGGTGAATAGGTTGACTACCATTTTCTTTTCCTTTTTAGTTTGGTCTAAACAAGTAATACAAGGTCGTCTAGATGTGCAACTAGGTGAACAACCTATGTGATACGAAAACACAATACGCAACGGAAGTAATATGTAAGGTAACGAGATAAACCACAAGTCTAAACAAGGAGACAGGGATATGTTTCCCATAGTTCCTTCCCAAGGGAAGTACGTCTACGTTGGAGAGGTGGGGAGCCACCTAGGAGCTCCTCAATAGCATGGATCTGCGCACCTTATTCTCCTTGAGCTTCTCTGGTGAGGGAGATTTTCGTTTCCACTATGAGGTTGACTTGAAGGCGTTGACCAAACCGCTACACAAGGTTGAGGCGTCTCCACAGGATGGATGGAGGCTCTCAATCAATCTGAAACTTCTTGCAA